>CABFOC020000039.1:0-623668 GCA_902141235.2 Clonostachys solani
CTTAAATATAGAATAAGAAATAAAACTTATATTTAATTTTAAAGATTAATATTATAAAGATAAAAAGAAGTAATAATAAAAAGAAGTAATCCTTATAAATACTAATAAGAGATATAATAAAATAGACTTTATAGATTAAATATAAATAACTAACTCTTAGAGAAAAGAGTATAATATAAAAAACTATTTATAGGATTAGGAAACTTATAATAAATAGGTAATAAGAGTAATACTAAGAGATAGATAAATAGATTATATACCTTAAGAGTATTATACTTATAAAAAGTTATTTAAGGAGACTCTTAATATTAAGTTATTAAAATATAGCTAGTAAGATTATAAATCTCTATTATTAATAAGAGAGAACTAGCTTTTTATAAGCTATATAACTTTATAAAACCTTAGCTATAAATACTTTATAAATATATTAATAATATATTAGTAAAAGGCTATATATAATTATTAACTTTATCTATAAAATACTTTATAATATTTATATTAAAGAAAAATAAGAAACTATAACTTATTATAAATTATTAATAACTTAATAAGATTATATATAAGGATAAATACCTTTACTATTAATTATAAAATTTAAAGATTAATTATAAAATAAATAGTAGTTTATTATATTAAACCTTAAAAGAGCTTATAATTTAATATAAGTTAAAAAGGAGGATAAATAAAAAATAGCTTTTAAGATAAAGTTTAGTTTATATAAATATCTTATAATACCTTTTAGATTAATAAATATACTTATAATATTTTAGTAAATAATTAATTAAGTACTTAAGAAGTACTTTAATATCTTTATAATTATTTATCTTAATAATATCCTAATATTTTCTAATAACTTAAAGACTTATAGGAAATATATATATAAGATCTTAAGGAAATTAAAAGAGGTAAAACTTCTAATAAAACTAGAGAAAAGCTATTTCTATATATAAGAAGTTAACTTCCTAAAATATACTATTTAACTAAATAAATCTAAATAGAGAAAGATAAGATTACTATAGTTAAAGATTAAAAAGTATTAAATACTATTAAGAAAGTATAAGCTTTCCTTAAATTTACTAATTATTATTAATAATTTATTAAAGACTATAAGAAGATTATTATACCTTTATATAATATTATAAAGAAAGAAATAGAATTTAAATAGAATATAAAAATAATAAAAAGTATTTAATAAAATAAAGAATTAAATTCTTTTAGAATTTATATTATAAATATTTAACTCTATAAAAGAAGTAAAACTTAAAATTAATATATTAAATTTTATAATTAATATATAACTTAGTTAAAAAGATAATAATAAAGTATTATACTTTATAGTATTCTTCTTAAAGAAACTATATAAAGTAGAACTTAATTACTCTATCTATAATAAAGAGTTTATAGCTATTATATATATATTTAAAGAATTTAAATATTACTATTTAAGAATATAATATAAGGTAAAGGTCTATATAGATTATAAGAATATTTAGTATTTTACTATAATATAATAGCTTAATAGAAGATAAATATATTATATTAAATATTTATTAAAATTTAATTATAAGATTATATATTAAAAAGGATTAGAAAATAAAAGAGTTAATACTTTTAACTAAAAACCTAAGTATAAATAAATAATTCTAAAGATAAATAAATAATTATTTTTAATTAATAATAATAAATATTTAGTATAAAAAACCTTAAGAGCTATACTTAAGGAAATAGTATATACTAAAGTATAAATAAATACTATTTTAAGTTTAAAGAAACTATAGTAAGATATAAAAATAATACTTATTAAAGAGATTTATAAGTATTTACTTATAAAATACTAAAAAGTTAAGAAAACCTTTAATAAAATTAAATAATATTATAATTACCTTAATCTATAAAAGAAGTATAAATTATAGTTTTAAAGTATAATATTTATATATAAATTAAATTAATATAATATAAACTATATAAAGAACTTAAATTAATTTTAGTACTAAAATAACTATAATAATTAATATCCTTTAACTATATTATTAAATTATTACTATTTAAAGAATTAATAACTAAAGTAAAGTATAATAGTATTTTAGTAATTATTAATAAATTTATAAAGTATAAGTACTTTATACTATATAAAGAAATAAGCTCTATAGAAGATCTTATATACTAAGTCCTATAATATATAATTATAAACTATAAATTACTTAATAAGATAATATTAAATAGAGGAATAATATTTACCTTTAAGTTCTAGTAATTATTTATAGTATAAATAAATATAAAATATAAGCTTTTAATTACTTATTATTTATAAAGTAATAAATAAATAAATATTTAAATAAATATTAAAGTAATATTTATAAGTATATATTAATTATAAATAAGATAATTAAGTATAATTATTACCTATAGTATAGATTATATATAATAATATAATATAAGAATTAATTTAATTATTATTAATATATATAAATTATAATTATAAACTAGAGTTTTTAAGTAAACTAAAACTTAATAAATTAATAATATTTATTATTATACTTATAAAAGAAATATTATACTTATTATATATAGAAATATAAATTAAATTAAAATTTATATAATAAAAAATAAAGAAATACTATAATAAGATAAAATTAAAGGGATTAATCTTAAAGGAGGGAGATAAGATCTACTTATTTTAAAAAAAATATTATAATAATAAAGCTAAGTAATAAATTAAACTATAAGAAACTTAAATTATTTAAAATTTTAAAGAAAAAATTAGATATTAATTATAAACTATTATTACTAAATATAATATATATCTACTTAGTTTTTATATTTTATTACTTAAGAAAGTATTAGAAAATATATTAAACTAAGATTACTTAATTAAAGTCTATAAAGAGGAATTTAAGCTAAAAAGAATCCTAAAGAAGGAAATTAAAAATAAATAAATATTTTATTTAATAAAATAGAAAGGTTATAATAAAAATAATAATATATAGGAACTTATTAAATATTTAAAGAACTATTAATATTTAATTTAATAATTCTATTAAAAAGTAAAGGGTTTAAATTAAAAAAGTCCTCTTTTAAATCTAATAAATTTAAATCTATTATAAAAGTAATACTAAAAAAGTAAACCTCTTTAATAATAAAGTACTTAAAGGATTCTAAGGTATTAAGTATTTAGCCTTAAGGAATTTAGTCCTCTTAATCTAATTCTTAAAAGCCTTATTAAATCTCTTAATATATCTTACTCTTAATTCTACCTTAAATTTTATAAATTTACTAAATATAGCTAAGAGCTATAAAGAAGTTACTTTAAAGCTAAGTTATTTATTATAAAGAAGAAGGATCTTTCTATTTATATCTAACTCCTCCTTTATTAGCTTCCTCTATTAAGCTATTAGCTTTTTAATTAAAGATAAGTTAAAAGTAAAGAATAAAGTTATAGGAAGATAAAACTTATAGTTTAAAGCTATTAATATATTATTATATTAATAATTAGAATATATATACTTATTATACTTAAAGGATTTCCCCTTAAAAGAAATAATATACTCTTTTTATACTTTAAAATAAGAAGTATAAGGTATATTAATAAGAAGACTAAATATCTAAATAATAATAAAAAGAAGAACTTATTTATAAGTCTTTAAGTATAAAGATTTCTAGATATAGTTAAATATAATAAATATTATAATATAATTATAATATATAGGAAGAAAGGAAAAGGGGACTTATTAATTAAATATATAATCTTAAAGATAAGATTAATAAGGAGGGGATATTATATTATAAATAAAGGCCTCCTAAATAGGTTATATAGTTATATATAAACCTATTTTAGGATTAAAGTAATAAGAGTATTATACTCCTATTATAGAATTAATAAGTTAGCTAGAAGTAATATACTCTTAGTACTCTATATATAATATATATATATATTCCTTTTCCTTAAATAGAAATACTCTCTTAAATAGTTATTAATACTATTATTATTACTTTTATTAAAACTAGCTCTTTAGTGCTTATATATTAATAGTAATTTATATAGTATCTAGATAACCTAATTATACTACTTAGAATAATACCTTAATTAGTTTAACCTTAACCTACCTTAAACTCTATCTAGTATAAGTTAACTAATTATTATAAAAGTTTAAGACTCTTATTTAGGCTTAGGAATAAGCTATATTAATATAGATTTTAATTTAATATATAGATTAATAGATAAGTTTATTTTAAAAAATATATATATTTTTTTTTATAATTTTTTATTAACTAAAACCTAGGCTTTAATTCTTTAAGCTATAAAAGTTATACTAGCTAATATCTATTATATTCCTTTTTACGAGTTTTAAAGGAATATAATATTATATCTTTAGATAAAATATTAAGGTATTTATTTTTAAATTATAAATATATAAAATAATATAAAATTAACTTTATATAGTCTTATATTAGATAACGCCTCTAATAATAATAAGTTTTATAAAAACCTATTAAGCTATTATAACCTTAAAAACATACCGGAAAAACCTTATTAAATTCGCTGCTTAAGGTATATAATAAACCTTATAGTAAGAGATATATTCTCTATTTTTAATATAAATATTGAAAATAATAATAAAAAAGCAACTAACTTAGAAAATATATTAAAGTCTAATTATAAAGACTTAAATATCTTAAATAATACTAATAAAGAGAATTTAATTAATAACTTTTAAAATCTATATAGTAAGTATTTATTTTAATTTATTTAAAATAAAGAGTTTTATTAATATATATATATTAGATTTAATTCATAAAATTCAAACTATATCTAAATATATTAAAAATTAACAACAAGGAAGAAAGCTATTTTTAGAAGGCTTAAAGAGAGCTAAAGATAATAAAGATATATCTTTAGATTATAAAAAAACTATTATTCCACTAGGTATAAACTAATTTCTTATATTATATATTATATATAACTAATAAAATTAATAGATAATAATACTAGATAGAACTCAACTTATTATATACTAAATATAGCTATTAAATTAAAAGCTATTATAAATTATATTATTAAAATAACCTCTAATTTAGATATAGCTAAGCTAGCTATTTCTAACTTAGAGTGGGAGATATTAAACAATTTAAATAAGATTTTTAAGGTTTTTATTAAACCTTCGAAATATTTACAAGCTAAGCTTTATCCAACTTTAAATAAAGCCTTAATAAAGGTTTTTTCTATATATAAAAGCTTAAATAAACTACAAACTTCTTTTAAAGCTCAAAGAAGTTTAAACTTAAAAGTAAGTCTTTATTAATTATTTTATATATATTTATTTATTAATATATAAATAGGGAGAAGATAAATATTATTTCTTCTTAGAAGAAGCTATTTCTCTAGGAATTAAAAAGCTAGAGAAATATTTCCCCTTTAACCTTTATAATCTTATTAAAGATAAATTAACTATAAATTCTATTAAGCCTTATATAATAAGCTTAATATTAGACCCTAGATATAAATTAAAGCCCTTTAAAGAAAGAGGAATTTTATATAATTCCGATTTTCCTAGCTTAGAATTTAAAGCTAAAAACCTATTTAAAGAAGAATATTATAAGTAAGTTATTTTTTATATTTAACTAGCTATTTAATATATTATTATATACTAATTAAATATTAGAATTAAAAGTATAAATAATATATCTTTAGAAGAAGAAGAAGATATATATAAAAGCACTAATAGTGAAAATAGTATAAATATTATTCCTAAGCAAGAGATAGAAGAAGAATATTTAAGGTATCTTAAAGAGCCTGTTTTTAGATCTAATTTAAATAATAAAGTAAGTATATATTTATTTTATATATTTATATATATATTAATTTAATTTTAGGAAGATATTTTATCTTAGTAGAAAAGAAAATCACTAGATTATCCTATTTTAGCTATTTTAGCTAGAAGGTTTCTAGCTATTTCAGCTACTAAAGCTTATATTAAGAGATCCTTTTCCCAAGGCTCTAATATTATTACAAATAAAAGAAATCGACTAAACCCTAATAAGGTTAAAAAAACTATATTATTATAATATTAGCTTTTAGATAATTTAGAAGCTATAAGCTTAAATTTAAAGGAAAACGAAGAAAGAGATAACTTAGAAGATATAGAATTTAATAATTCTATATTAACTAGTGATAATTTAGAGGATTTAGAGGATATATTTAACTCAGAGGACTTTTTATTTTAAGATTTACTTAAAATAAACTTAGATTAATTTTTATATATTTTTTATATTTTTTTTTAGATTATATTTATATAAATTTATTATATTATTACATTATATTTTAATCCTTTATAATAAGCTAAATAAATTAGCTAGTAAGTTAGCTTTTAAGAATTTATAATATTTATATTAATAAAAATTTATATAATTTTTATAGAATTTTTATATTAAGTCTTTCTATTATAATTATAAGCTTTTACTTTTATATTATTTTACTTTAAACCTTTATATTAAGCTATATAAATTAGTTATAAAATTACTTTTTAAATATTTAAATTATTTGAATTTTTCTAGATTTAATTATAATTTTTATAATTTTTTTTATTATAATTTATTTATTATTAATTAACTAGTGATTAACTAGTGACTAACTAGTAACTAAGGCTAGTTAGTCACTAGTTAGTTAAAAGTGGGCACTAGTCCTAACTAGTTAGTTAAAAGTGGACACTAGTTAGTCCTAGTTAGTTAAAAGTGGGTCACTAGTTAGTTAGTTAGTTCGAAATTTAAAACACTGATGCTCGGATTCGTTTGTCGTATTATGCGAGAAGTGGAGAAGTTAAGCGAGCAACAGATCCTCCGCTTGCCCCGCGTCTTGTCTCCTTCCAACCCCTGCGGCTGTCATTGAACCTGGTAACCTACAGTATATAGCCTACCCTATACTTAATTCATTACGATCTTTGATATTATGGGTAAAACCTGTACACACTAACCTTACGTAACTTCTTCCCAGAATCAATCAAGCTGCTCACTCTCATATATCTCTTTTGAAATTATTTACTGTTATCTAGGATGGTAGTATGTCATTGCACCAAAAGCTTTTTCCTCTGACGCGCAGGCCTTGTTGCCTCTTCAAGCGTTGATGCCTTCGAAGCAATTATCAACCTAACAGGAGTAGCTATCCAACTCGAATATTTGATCCCGGTCCTTGGAGTAGTAAATTCAACTTATGATGGTTTTAATTGTCACTAGGACAACTGATACAATCCTGAGATATCTTATATTCTGCAGCCTATAGGCCTTCCTACTGCACGATCCTGTAAGCTTCGAAAATTTGGAATCATTATTAAGATCTACTCCGCCTTTTGGCCTTCTCTCGTTATCGTTCTCTTGTTGTGAGGATCCGCCCAGTGCAGATCAATTATGGGTGTGGGAAATTCAACACCTTATCACGCGCAGCTTCCCATTGAATTTATGTCCCAATCACAGCTGGTAACATGTGTATGCAAGTACACCATTCAGTTTTAGACTCTATGCATCAACTGGTCAAATTTTTAAAATCCATCAGAGTTGTCATTTCTTCTCCTTCATTGCACTCGATGAACCCAAAATGAGGCCGTGAGCTGAAAGATGCCCTGAAACACCACAGCCGGCGAAGCCAAGTGATTCTAATGGGTTCAACAGACACTGTAATCGTACAAATGAAGAAGATCGAGCAATAATCGCAACCAATGATGTTCTCAAACCATAGGTCAAACTGTATGTATCTTCAGAATCCAATGCGTATATACACCCAACAATCGTGCTGTGGGCGAGGAAATCAGGGGAGTTTGGTATTGAACCCAAACGAATCGCATCAATCGACCTGTTGAACGACAATAAAGTATCCAAGCAGATTTCGATGTATTACCTTGATCTCGAACAGTTCTTGGACTTCTTGGTATCCAATCGCCCTGTATCGCTCACCAAATCTCTCTGTCTTCTTCACCTTGAAGATCATGGTCCACTGAATCACGCAGAGCACTCTGTTTAGATAAACTGTTATTCGCCGCTGTGATTTAATGGAGTCGCAGAAAAAGAGCAGGGAACGTACATATTGGTAATGTCTAGAGCAGCGCACACCCTTATTCGCGTGTTGATTGGGGATTTATCATGGCTCAGCGAGAACAAGTATGCGAATAAAGTCCCTGCTGCTGCGGGCCACATAAGAGTCGATACTGCCAAAACCACAGCATACCACGGTCGAGGGCGTAGTTTCGTCTCCGACACGGGTAATGGAAATGGTCCCAGGAGTGGTATATGAAGGCATGCCTATAGAAAGGAGATCCCTGTGTCAGAGCGGTACCTTGCGACTGATCTATGAATCCTGATGAAGAGAACTACTTACACACACAAGGTTGTATATTATGGCGGCGCGGGCCTGTTTTGGCGTCGCCTCATAGGCAAGGCACGACGCAGTCATGCCCAGAATGGCGCAGCTGGTGATCCATCGAAGTATACCGGCTACAGCAGCTCGGCAATACTGCATGAGAATAATATTATGGCCCATCTGTGCCGAATTCTGATGCCGTCACTTATGCACAGTATCGAAATTTGGAGAGCGACATTATTTGTAGAATGGACGTGCGAATTGTTTGCGAAGACACTCCGAGCTGAAAATCCAGCTGAGTCTCGTTTAACTCGTATAAAAGCTTGGCTGCTCCCATCAGGCTAAATTAAGAATCTGACATAACAAGCATGGTATGATCAATAAGGAGATTTTCATTCATTCTGGAACGGCATTTGACACATGGGTGAGGTGGATGGCTAATTAACAGACTACGCATTTAATGAATGTGAAGGAATCAGAGTCGAGATGAAACTCGAGCGAGAGTGCCGAGACACTATAGAGTGTAGTTGAACATAAGCCATACCCAAATATCAAGATGTATTGTATCTTGCTGTCATCTAAAGGTCGCCATTCAATCACCACACCCTTTGTAGGTGAACTGATAAGGCGGGGGACTAACGGGAAACCCGCCCAAGGAAACACGGTTTTTGTAAACCTTGGGAAAATAGATCACGACCATCGTCTGGCAACATGTCATTACAACTCTAAGATCCCATCGTGGGAAATTGGGAAGAATATGAAGCATAAAATGATTGCATTATGCCATATGTGGCTTTGAATGTGCTTCACGAGAGGCAAATGAGAATGAAAGAAGAATTTGAAGCCTATCGCAAACGTTAACCCATTATTACAGCATACATATTCAATAATAGGTACTTGTCAATTATCTATCAGAATACGCTTTATACACCCAGAGGAAAAGAGAATGTGAGCACAGTATGTTGTTGCATTTGAGGCTCAATGAGCGGTTCATTACACAGCACAGGAACCGTGGACTGTGGAGTGGTCGCAAACTTTTGTCATATTAGTTTAGTTAGTTAGATCCCTTACTTCCCTATCCCAGTTGATAGGAAATTGACTTGATTGATTACAACAAACTCAGGACCAGCAAAAAGAACTATCCCAGTTAAGTATGGGAGGAGACAACACTACAGAATACGGCGAACTAAATAATGCGCAATTGAGACTATCAACAGGGGAGGCTAACTGATCCTCCATTACAGCTCATCATAGTCAAGACGTTCCTTCTGTACCTCCTCCGGCTGATCAAGAATCTCAACAACGTAATAATTCTCGATCTTTGCCTTACCCTCCTTCACCTTTGCCCACACTTCCTCGGTACAGGTTCCAGGTTCCAGCACATAGCACTGAGGTGCCGCCCACTCGGGTGCGGGGTTCTTCAGCCAGCGGTCAAACACCTCCCCGTCGTTCTGCAAATTCTCGTTTACGGGATTCGTTCCGGTAAATATATCCTTATGAAAGGTCGCCCGCATAAAGTGCTCGTAGGCGGCTGCTGGTTGGTACGACGGTGCCATGTGGCCAGCTTGGAAGAGACGCGTGAAGGAAAAGTTACCCAGTTGGCGTGTCAGACCGGCAAAGCCATCATCGCCGTCAGAAACTTGGAACTTGCCATAGGAGGACTTGGAGAAATCTGCCTGGCGGGAATATGGGACGGCGAGGGAGGCTGCTTCTCCACCGATCCAGTTGCAAGCATAGTCGCGGTCACCATAGATCATATGGATGCTTACACCTGAGTCGAGGAGATAGGCCATGGAATCGAGGAATCCGCCGTGGATAAAATCATTAGTGCCCATGAAGATAGAGTTAGTAGTCATGGATATGGCGGTGAAGTTGACAGGGGAACCGATGGCGGCAAGTACATGCTCCTGGCTTAAATAGCCGAGGATATGGTATGGAGGGAAAGGGTCGGCGCGCGGGTGGGCAATATCATAAAAGCCGTGGCCCAAGTCGTTGTAGAGGCTGACACTCTGAAGATTACACCATGGTTCAATAGCGCATATTTCCTTGACGTTGACAGATCCATGGTTAATTGTGTTGACGTCAAACATGCCCAAGCTGTTCTGGCAGGCAAGCAATTGCTCTTTGCAGCCTCCGGGAGCGGTCCAATTTGTCATGAGCTCTTCGTGAAGGGATTCGTTAAATACTTGTATCCCATATGTCTATTTGATAGTTAGAAGAGGACTTTCGAGAATAAGAAATTAATCTCACGTTGTTATATGGAAACTCAATCCATGCCTCCCCTTGTAAGACAATATCTACCAGCCCGTTCACTATCCCGAGAGTGCCAAGGTGAAGATAATGGGCGTCTTCCTCCTCGATTGTTCCATTTGCTATTTTTTCATTTTGTTCCTGGAAAAATCGCATGAAGCCCGGGCCGTAGTGACCCCCGTAGCTCTCTGTCCAGAGACTGATCTTGTCATCGTTCGGCTTATAGTGTGGGAACTCAGAAAACCAGATCTGGGCGAAATGCCAAAGTGCATGGGCGGCCTGATCTGTGGTATTGGCTGTGTTAGAGGCCTTTTGGCTAGAAAACGTACCAACCCGTGAGGTAAAATTACTCTCGGGAATAGTTTCGGAAAAGTCGGCAACGGTAATCGTATCATCTGCCGGGTTCATCGTGCCGTTAGTAGGCACATCATATGAGAAGCCCACCTGGTTCGGCTGATCAATGTAAAGAATGTTGACAAAGTTATTCCAGCTCCAAGGATTGTATTCGGTAGTCGTTGAGTCGTTTTTTACTATGCAGGGACCATTCTCAGCAAAGAGCCCGAGTAGAGACGAGCCTCCAGGTCCACCATTAAGCCAGATTGCAAGAGGAGCATCCTGTGGTGCAGAGCGCGACTCAAAGAACCAGAAGAATCTTGCCGAAAGTCAGAATGATCTAATAGATGAGAATGGGGCGTAGCTCTCACGTATTGATGGGATAGTCTTGCTTTTCTCCATTGATGTCGTTTAGCAAATCGGGCGGGAGATGAACGTGCCCGGCGTAGGACTTTGCCGCGTCCTCCAGTTCACAGATATTTGGCTGTTTAAATTAGCCAAGGTTTCGCAGATGCCGATTTCCCCGGATGATTCACCTCTTTGTATGAAATGGTGACATTTTCATGAAACTTGGATCGCAAAATCTTTCGCCCCTCAGGCCTTGGCGGGAATTGAGCAGCAGCAAGGCCAGCGAGGACCAATATAGTGAGGGCATGCATCGGAGTATTGCTCCTTTGCGAACAACCGTCTTGCAACTGTTCGGGGACCACCTTGTACGAATGACAATGAGGGACAAAGTTGTATGGAGCAAGATGAGCTGACGGGACCAACTAGGATCATCAATCGTACCCTGGTTCATTCGAATCCTTCTGGGCCAATTTAATTGGACAGCGGAATCTCTTATCATCTTAATGGAATTAATAATTCAAATTTGCACTGTATAAAAATCTCTGAGCTCTGGGGTGCATCGTGCAGCCGGCTTAAGTGCATCAATCACTTTCTACTCTATTCGGGGACAGATCCAAGTCTATGAGCGAGATGGGAGGGGAAATATATATTTGTTATGGATTTGGAGGTTAGCGAAGCTGCATTATGTGTCGGCCTAATCCGGAATGATCACAACGGAATAAAGCATAAGGACTGTGAATGAACCTCATCTATCCTTGATATCGACTGGCTCTCAAGCTTGTATAACATAGTTGGATCACAATAAGGCTCCTGGAGTTCTCACTGCGGTGTTCATAATGACCGAGACGTATTTCATATTGCATAGAGCTCATTCATCAGAGAGTCCAAGCTTATAGAGCTCTCAAACGGACGCTACATGTTCATTCATGAGATAGAAGACCATTCAAGCCAATTGACCGAGTTCGTGGTCACCAGTACGATATCCATTGCCTCCATAGTCGCCGCAATATTAAATCCTGCTATTCCGGTCGCATAGTGCCTTACTAGCCGTTTTCTTGAGTCACGGAGGTATATTGATCCTCCCATCCAATGAATTGGGGCTGAGCATGTCACCCTAGTCGGCCTGCTTGGAGCGCCGAACTGGTGGTGACAAATCCGTAGTTTCTCTGTTCCCGTCAGTCAAGGGCTATGATGAATTGGGTACCAGATATGGCATCTACGTACCCATATGTCTAAGATGGAAACATCTTGTCCTCCCGGAGTGTTTGTTGCGCAGCAATCTTCAACTAAGATGCAGTCATAACCTCGGTAGTATGCGTCTAGGAGGGTACCAAGAACGCATTGGTTGGTGTTCACGCCGGCAAAGAGAAGTGTTTGGCGTTTATCCTTCTCGAGGATCTGGGAAAACGCCTTATCGTCACTCCACAGACCCGAAACTCGATTCTTGTTTATAAATAAATCATCTTCTGGTTTGGCAACTTTGAGCAACGGTTCATATAGTTGTGAATTCCACTCATTTCGCATGAGAACCCTCCCCCTTTTATTTCCAAGGTCGCAGCCAAAGCCGCAGCGTTCATCATGTGGTGGGGAGAGGGGATTGGCAAAGCCTTGTCTAAAACTATGCATCTGGGCCGCAGGTATCTTATCCAGATCTGCGTCGGTCAGGCCCCAGTTGAGCCAAATGACCTACTTGGAGTGTTGGGTCAATAGTTTCCAAGGTAAACATGAGCTTTACGTCATGTGATCTTCCCCACTAACCTTTATATCAAGGTCTCTACATTTCTTGACAAGCTCGACAGTTTTGTGAGCTGCAACAATACCGCTGGGGTGGTCATTGCAAGTCCGATCGAGAAAGTAATTTTGCATGTCGATGACAATGAGTGTAGTTAGCTCTGGCGCGATAACTACCGTGACATTGGAAGCCCCCTCAGTGGTCGAGAAGGAGAATGGCTTGTTTTTTGTGTCGCCCCGTGTCAAGTCATATGATTTCGTCTCTGGGGAATAAAACCACTGGTTCCCTGAGGGGCCGATAGGAATCGTCCCGGCGTCGGCAATTGGATGTAGCGGCTTCTGGTCAGAAGGCGGCGGCACGAGGAACCCCTTGGCAGTGGTCAAGAGAAAAGCTAGACAAAATAACATTGCATCCATCGTATAGGTAGAGATGGAGGGCCGAGGTACGAGTGACAGGGGTTTTGTACTTGGTCGGCTATGCGGGAACTTCAACACCCTGGTGTTTCTAGCTTGCAGAAACGCTTTGTTTCAATTGATTGAAAAGGAGAACATGTAAGATATTCAAGATTTTTCCCGTCCCCATATGGCTTTGAGTTACGAACATCACGTGTGTCTGGGTACACAGACCCCAGTGTCAAGCATTCCAGTTAGGCGACGATGACGGCATGGGGATTGATTCTCTCGGTGATTGATCGAATAGCATTTTTCAGATCTCAGATGTGCTAGACAAGATGTCGCATGCACATGGTAAGATATGGATAAAAAGCTGACGTGGCAATACCACCTTCAAAAGACGGTCAAGAAAATCTAACGGGCGCTCCTTGAAATGCCCCGAGACATCGGCCCTAAGAGAACTTGGGTAGCATTTGTATGCGTTGTTATCGGGGGCTCCGTGGTTCGCGAACTATCAGGGGACATGTGCTAATGCAAAGCCTCATCATGAGTTACCTTGCCTCTTACCGACCATCTCACGCATAGGCTCACCGTTCATCACATGGTTTTCATAATTGGATCATTAAAGGGCAATTTTCAAGACATAAGCATAGGTACTGTGCAAAAACATCCAAGCAGAGCCGCACCCCGCCATACCATGACATTAGGAGTCAGAATAAGCTACGTCATGACCGATATGCCACGAGCCTGACCTCAACACTCTCGCGGGGTAAGCCCCGAGCCGCAGGGTTACAAAATGCGGCATGGAAACACCCTATGACCGAAGGAGTGACCATAATCAGTACCGAACAACTAATGAGGAGATGGAGGGGAGTGTACATACGGGACAATTTCCCCTTGGAGTCGGTATTACGGAAGACAATTATGTCATTGACATCCATGCTACTGAAGTAGTACCAGCGCTGATTATCGTTATGATGCAACAGCCAGTTCTCCCCAACTCCTTCCAAATGAAGTGCATCGTTTGCCGTACTATCTGTTGCGATATTCACCGTCTTATAATCGCAAACGGCAAGCGGCCAATCATTATTCGGTCCTTTGAGAACCTTCCAAACACTTTAAAGGGTTCCTGATTAGCTCCATGAAACACCATCTCGCCAAACGTCAAGAAGGGGGGAGCCGTGATAGCGGCTTACTTGATGAGATCAAATTCTCTATGAGTGTACTGGTCTTCTTCTCCAGGTAATATCTCTGCCATTCGACGCAGAGCGCCTACAACAGAAAAGTCTGTATGAGGAACAGCGGCGGGTTGAGCAAACTCTACTCTCTGGCCATGTCCATCAGGAAAGGCGGCAGCTCGCTTGCGGACCTTGTACCGAATAATGAGTCAGAAACATTTCGAATATTACAATAGATAATAAGTGGCCAGTTATTCATTTAGGAGGTACCTACTTGAAAGTCTGCGAACTTGACTTCGACGTACTGAGGGAAGTTCTGCTTGACAATGTCTATAACCTCTTCGGTGAAGCGGCTCATTGCCTCACTCATTTCGTTCGTAGCATCTTCAGCCCCCAGTGATGTTTTAGCCTTGATAAAGCAACACCCATTGGTTTCCAAAGTTAAAGGAACGCTCAGCTGACGAGCGTCATGGAAATTGATGGGCACAATGTCAAATATGTGGTTCGTTATTGAGGCGCCTTTGATTCCATCAACTGGGAAATCGGCGCCATATGGCTTCTCAATCTTGTACAAGTCGTTTCTTGCGAGAAATGGCATCGTTGATGTGATTGTTTGACTTTCCATACTTGATTGATTAGGTGAGAACACCAAGTGCAAGCTGACAGTTGTCGCGAGAGGTGAGGCGAAGTCGGCTTCTCTAATAGCACACCAACTAAACCAAGTAGTGCGAACGCATGGTCATATATATCCCTTATTTATTTAACCTTCAGTAGCAAGGCACATCTTTTCTCTGGGCAAGGGACCTACACCTCCATGGTCTATATGTGCAAGAGACTAAGAGCCTTTGCCAAAATGCCAAGGCGTTTTGAACATGCATTTTCTCATCCACCTAAGATTGACACGTAGTCTCACCACATGACCACTCAGTAGTAATCTTACAAGATGAGACATATCAGTAATATTGCCATGTAATAGAAGCCTTCTCAAGGCTTGGTTCCAGTTCCTCTACGTCTCAATGGCTGCTGCCACCACTGTCCCCCCCGTTTTTATGACCGCTACTGTTGTCCTTGCTCCCTCCATCGCTTCCACCACCACTCTGTCCTCCACCACTCTGTGTTCCGCCGCTTCCACTTCCACTCGTTCCACCGCCTCCTTTTCCACCCTCCCCTTCACCGTTTCCACCTTCTCCTTCACCGTTTCCACCCTCTCCCCCACTAGATCTATTCCCAGCAAGGAAAACAGGAAGAATGCTCAGAGCAGCGTCATTGGCGAGCGAGCTCATAGGGGTGTACCATTTTTTCCAAGGCTGCACCCGGTTCTCCATCTTGCAGGTTCAGATGAGGCCTTGAGGCGTCTGGTTTAGCGGCTTCGGGTGTATAAGCTACTAGAGATTATGTGAGAACTTACAAGTAGTGGAGTTTTCAGTTGAGAGAAGTGATAACCTTGTCAAGTGATTTTCAGGTAGAGAGATTGTGGTTTGTATTCTTTTCAAGCTAAGGGTTTAAGTAGCCTTTTATAACCATCAAGTTGGGGAGGGCGGTATGCCTAAGGAGACCCGACGAGTTGCCTTCATGATCTCTATAACCATACCCCCCTTTTTCTTGCATACGGCTCATTTTATTTCAGCCAAGGCGTCGAATAAGTCTTTCTAGGCATATTCGGCCGTCTCACATGAGACAGTTCATGCTCAAGGCACCATAAAATGAGACTGTAGCGGTCTCTAACATGGCTTACCGAAAAAGGCGCCTTGGGTTCGCAGCTCAAGTTCAGTTTCATCCCAAATTTCTACTCATCACACGCCAAGTCTATCATCATTCGGTAGTCCCGAAATATCCCGTTGAAGGCGCCCATCACAGCTCCCGAAGATGGACGCCTTGCCAGCGCATGTCAAGGCGGGGTATTTTCATGTTGGGCACCAAGTGCCTCGCATATCAAGGCGTTTGCGCGTTTTTTTCTTTCTCATTTCTAAAAACTTGCTAAGTGAGGCTTTGGTTGATTCAGAGGCCTTGTTGGATTATTGGATGGCATCACAAGTAGCTACTCTTAGCGAGCTGATCTCATTCGCATTGCTTTACTTTATTGCCTTACAGCTTGGGCTGCAACATTTTGGAGTTATGGCCGTATCACATCACATTTGACCCAAGGGCCAAATGCTTGGGCCAAATGGATCTGCCATTGCCATATATCATATATGGTCTAGTGATGGGTAGAGAAGAGAATATTGATTTTAGCTATAGCAGCTTAAAGTTTGTCCGTTCAACATCCATGTGATTTCCCACCCCAAGCGTGTTCCGGAGAACTAGCTCGTCCGAAATGAAATTATGGACAGCAGTAGCTTTTCACCAGCAAGCTTGAATGAACTTAATCATTCCAGTTACTTGGAGTATATCCGCTCATGCTACCGATCCTTTCCAGAAGCGGCGCCATACTATGAGCAGCTCATAGACCACCTCAACCTACGACGGGGATCATCCCTCCAAAGCATTCAGCTATTGGAGTTGGAACCCCCGGCTGATCCATCAGATTATCCAGCTTTGCTCTCCTCACGCGCAGTCAAGTCTAGCCATGAGCAATACCAACCACGAGTGGCTATATTGCAAGGATATCCTTCCCCAGAATGCATTGCTCACCTTGGGGCCAGCTTTTGCATACGTCCCGAATTCTTTATTGGCCATTTGTCGTGTGCCATTCCAGGTTCAACTCGTATGCCTTTAGAAGCGCTCAGCTTACCGTCAAGTCAAGAGAATTTAGTTCGGATTTCTTTCTGCATCGTCGTCCGGTCGCCAAATCCGATTAGCCAATCCAACTCTGATGTTGAGAGAGCACTCCTAAGATCCGAGAAGATTTTGAGAGATGAGGGAAGATATGGTGCTAGCCGGTTTCGCAAGGTGAATATCCATGACGATCGGACCTACAGTCTAGAAGAGTCCATGGCATTTACAATTGTCCAAGGCAGTAATCCAGACCAAAAATGGAACGGTACCATCACCCCATCAGCCCACGTTAACCCAACAAGACTTGATCTGACTATTCCGGCTGTGGCAGCAATTATCTTAACCGACCATGGTCGACCATCGACATACCAGCATGGTATTCCGTCGAGCACGTACGATGAGAACGGACGGCCAGCAACAACGCTGCCAATTGTGCCTTATGATATGCCCCCGAACTCTAGTAGGAAAACGTCTATAAATGAACAAAGCACAGACAGCTTCAGTTACTTTGATCCGTTCCATCCACTCAAGAAGGTAGCTCTTTTCGACGAGACTGACTTTCAACTCGCCAGTCAAGACCCATTCTTCCTTCTGTCCTCGATACTGAGAACGTCATTCCTGTCATGGACACAGCTCTTGAAAGTGCTCGCCAACACTGTAGCTAGATGTCATGACAAGCTCACACTCCCTCAGAGCCAACTTCACTACTACTTATCGCAGCTCAGATCCTGCATTGCCATGGTCAATCATATCAAGGAGGTGTTGTTGGAGAACCAGGACATCATAAGAAATGGCGGTCATTCCAAGTGGCCAAAGGCATCGACAGAGCAGACTCGACTACGGAAACAACAGTTGCAAAGTCAGCTTGTAGCTGATCATGAATGTCTACTCAGTCGCTGTGATCACTTGCTCGATGGATGTGAGTCTACGACTACAGCGCTACTTGGGTTTGCCCAGCTCATGGCCTCAGAACGGAGCATATCGCAGGCAAAGGAAGTGCAGCGTCTTACTGCTATGGCCGCCATATTCATTCCCGTGACGTTTGCTACCGGAATCTTTGGAATGAATATCAAAGAGTTCGAGCCGGCGCCCAGGTGGTGGTACCCGTTTACTGTAGCACTCGTCCTTGTATTGGTCACTACCACATTCCTAACCTACAAGGCTTGGAAGACTCTTCTGGTCGGTTTCTGGCATGATCATGTCATTCCACTTTGGCGGGGCCTGAGGAGAGGCCAGCAATGGTGAGGCAGCACAATGCCTACTTATGCACTTCGCATTTGCAGTCAAGTTAAAAGTAATTCGTGTATTTCAAAAATTTCATGCAACTCATTGGGGAAACTACGTATTACTAAACTTTCTATCGGTGGCCATTCACGCAAGCAGAAAATGTATATAATACTCATTCTTGAACGTATAGGAAGCTGTCTTAGAAGGAAATCCATCAGCGTGTCCAGAATTGAACAATATCATCGAAGGCTTTTTCTCCTTGGGCGGGCTCCCAGTCTTCTGGTGCAACTATCTCCTTCCGAATACGCTCTGCCTCTCTAATAAGTGCGCCCCCTTCGATGTGTGCTCCCATGTCCTGCTGCAAGCAGCCCAGCTTGTACTTGGTCCGGGCTATTTCATTCTTGAAGATTTCAGGTTGGCTCGCGTAAACTCCCAAAGCATTGTTGAGCATATCCCTGCAATTACTACTTGTTAGTCGCTTTCATGGTCACCATAGAATAGATACCTACAGAGCTTTTTGGTATTCTTGTCGTCGATGTAGATGCCAGCCAACCTTGTACATGACATCGGCAGTCTTGTGGTGCCTCTTCCCGAGTGCAGTTGTGAAGAGTCGTAGAACCTTTGTATGTGTCGCCATCGCCTCGGCCAACCTTGCCTCCCCTTCTTCAGTCATACCCTCTTGCTTCAGGCGCTCGGCCTGGGAAATCTGTATATTGCCCAAGCAATTCATAGCCAACCCGGTACTGAAGGTAAGGCGGGCAATCGATTAGCCAAATGATGACACGAATTAGAAGAGAAGGAATTCCAGAGACAAACCGGAAGTTGGTGGCGTCATTTTCGTCCTTGATTACTGCCTTTATCGTCGTCTCCCCTTCGTCCAGCTTGCCTTGCAACCACAAACATGTACACATGTTGCTCACCCACACCTTACGATCCCCAGGAAGTCCTTCCCATGCTTTTAAGGCCATTCTATAGTACTCCTCGGCTTCGGTGTACCGATGAAGACCCTGCAATCCATTGCCTACTCGGCCTAGGCCAAAAACCTCCCAAATGCTGGGCCGGGTTAATTCAGCAGCGTCGAAAGCAAGTTTCAAACACTTCCATTCCTCATTGAAGTCATCATATGCTCGCTGAAACTGATTCGACTCCGTTGCAAGAGATCCCAGACCACCGTAGATGTCGGCCAAAATGCGATACCCTCCGCCTTTGGAAAGGTGTCTGATGCAGTACTCTTTTGCAGGAACGAGGAGTTCTGACACCGACTCCAGCAACCCGCTTTCGTAACAAAACCTGTCTGACGTTAGTAAACTACATCGAATGATATGCAGGATTACTAAATATTTACCACCCGGCTTCATATAATACGGAAGCGAAGTCCCAGTTGACCTCTGTATGTGGAATCAGTGGCTGGCCGTTCTCGCACGACTTGACGAAAAACTCGCATAGCTTTTGCACATGGGGCAGTAATTCACGTTGCCTCTCCCAAAATGCAGGGTTGTGGACCATCTCCCTGTCGGGCACTGGCCAGACAGCTTTGATAAGATTGATGGCACTCCGAAAGTTCTTGCGGGACTCTTCAATGTCCATTCTCAGCTGACAATATGCTTGTACCAGTCGGTGCATTCGTAATTCTCGACCATTACGGCTCTGAGAAACAAGTGTGCTGCGTAAGAGGCCAGCTCTGCACTTGCTGAGCTTGTGTGGTGAGCTGATAAAATCAAAGTCGGATGCTTGCAGCTTCAAGAGGCTTTCTTTGAAAACCCGCAGCTGAATCCGGTCTGGGTCCAGGAATGACATGAGCTTCATCAAACTCTGCTCATCCTTTGTCAGACTTTCGAAGTTCATGTTCCACACTGTCCTCAGAGTGTACTTGTAGCTGCTTCTGGGGCTCTCCAATTGCATAGCGCCAGAGTCTTCAACTAGCTCTCGCAGTGTGTAGTCCTCCAGAAAGGCCACCAGAGAGCACGAGTCATTGATGATCAATGTTGCAGCCTGACTTATTCCAAGGGGTAGGAATCCTAACCGCTTCACTATCTTCTCGGCGGCAATCTCTTCTTCGACGGCATCGGCATCATCGAGCACATCCTTATCGAACTGAACGAGGCGAAGGAGCAAATCCACAGCGTTGGGCTCGGTCATCTCGACCAGTTCCATACCCGTGAACCTTCTCACTAGAGTGTGGTCTCGGCTCGTGATCAATATGGATCCCTGTGAAGTGCAGGGCCAAAATTCATCCAGAAGCTGGATTTTGTCATCCGTGTCGGCATTGTCGAAAATGAGCAGCCAGGGTACATCTATATGTCCGGATGTCAGTTCATCAAACTGGTAATCAGTCATTCCTACAGGAGATACTTGCCAACTGATCCCAGCAAATCTTTCACGGCCTGTTTCGCTTTGATAGGAGGCATCCCTGCACCTAATCCAAGTTTATCAGCGAATAGGGAGAAGCTCTCCGCAAGTTTAGATTGGCCGTCTGCGTGCGCCAATAGCACGATTTGGTAGACTTTTCGGTATTTGAATGCATATTTGACCGAAATTTGCGTCTTTCCCATGCCGCCCAGCCCAGTCAGTGCAAATACCCTTTGTTGAGGGCCCTGGTCATCAATTGGACAGAGCCGCGTATGAATCTGTTCCAATTCATCTTCCCTTCCAATGAAATTCGGGTTTTCGTCGTATGGCCAGGTGACAAAACAGGGAATATTCACCCCGCTGGGCACGTTTAAGTCTGGCCTGGGGGCCGTCAAGAGGGATACGACATCATCTACTGCAGAGTCAGTATAGCCAGGCTACTTCTAGCAGTTGGTCAAGTTACCGTCAGAGGAAAAGTCTAGGCTGAGTACGCTTTTTGAGCGATTGCTATTAATCAACTCCTTAGAGAGCAGAGCGGACTTAGGCATAACTTCCTCGATCATTTCGGAGAGTGTCTTCATAAACAATTGAAAATAGGCGTCGTCGTCGCTTCTTTGAGGATACATGGTAAGTTCGGTGTGGTTCTTTTGAACAGGAACCAACTGTTCACTAGCCCAACCCAAGCGGGACACTTGCTCGGAACATAGCTTGCTTTGAGGTCAGTGGGGGTTATCGTGTTCTCCTCAGAGGCTTCTCATCGACTCACACATTCCTGCTTCGTTCTCACAACAAATTGTCGACTGCCGATATTGCTTGGATTGAGTTCAAACAATATGCGAACAGGAAACGGGCCATTCAAGGCTCTAAAGTCTTCCATGACCTCTTTGACAAAAGTCCAGCGATGGTCCTGGCGGAGACTCTCAATAACTCGATCCTTCTTGTGTGCACCCATCTCGACTGCGGCGCATTTGAGGCAAAGATCTTCAAAATTGGGCCTTGTTTCGTTGTTCAAGCAGCCAAGAAAAACGATACCTCCCGTCATGTCGAGTATACTTCGAAACGCACGGGTATCTTTTGCAAGTAGCAGTGCCTTCCAGGAATGGTCAGATGAGAAACGAAACAATGTCTGATTGCAGGAAACTTGCTCTTTTGAGAATAAAAGCCCCAAAACTGAAGCAAACAAATATGATGGGGCGCGATTCGACCCCTTCTCTTCGGTGGATCAGACTATAAAGAAGCCCTTCTGCATGCTGCATGAGTTGCATCCATGCAACTTCCTTCGATTCCTGGCCAAAATCGTATTGGAAGGCCATAATCCGGGCCTGGGGCACACGATGACTGAGCACCTCTCGAAGCCATTGATTGTGATCCTTCGACTTGTACTTTGGATGAAGTGTTGGGAGGCCAGGGATCGAGACAATGCTGCTGCCGTTGTCAGATTTCTTAGTATTACTCAGAAAGTTAAAGGAGACCCTTACTCTAGATCAGCTGTTCTCACCCCATCATGGAGAACTGGCAGAGGATTCATACTTGTATCAGAAGCCGAGCCGAACCACTAGACAAACTCTGCTAATCTTTCTATAATCAGTGATAGACCCCAACCAAGAATATCCACCTATAGGTAAGTGGAGTGAGTTTTGAGCGGTAGATGGCTCAAGCATCTGGCCAATACGAAGCCAATCAGGTCTGTCGACTAATGGTCGAGGCGGCAATACCAAATTCCGGGTTCGTTAGATCTCCCTTGTAAGCAGCGCTAAATCATATTGGATTCCCGCACTGGTTCTCATTCAAGGTGATGTTTCCGGGAGGATAACGGGACGGGTAAGGCATCCACTATGAACTGATCAGGCGCCCAAAGATTATCAGAGCCTCAAATCCAGAACGACCCAGCTGACCAATCCATTGCCCAATGGGTTGTGCGGATCAATGCGATGAGCGGGGAAATTGATAAGAAGCCAATGAAGAGTCAGGAAAGAGTCTTATGTATGACACCCTCCGGTCAAAAGGACCGAACACAGACCTGATAAGTTATACAATTGCACTTTCTGGCGGTGAAAATGTCTCACGGGCATTCAATAACATGCCGGTGAGCAATTCTGACCAGTAAAAGCAGGGGCTTGAGGCTCTGTCTTACACAGAGTGGTCCAGCCGTAATTAATACCGCGAGATGGCTGGGCACGACCTTAGCCGGCAAGCCTCATAGGAAGAAAACTCTAGCCATGACGAATGCTACCCACCCATTCCAGAACACTAGGGTCGGTCCTGTGCGACTCTGTATGCACCTGTGTCCACCTGACAGTTTGCCATCCCACTCGCTTGAGTCCTTGATCGTAGCAGGGTGTTGCTAAACCTGCAAGGAGTCTTGTGAAGGACTCTTTAGTAACAGCTCTATCATGTATCTCAGCTTCTGCCCGAAGGCAGGCATCAGGCTCAAGAAGCGTTTGACATAATTGTTATTCAGGACACCATCTAACCAAATTCTCTAGCTTATTTTCACATCTCATTTGCTGTAGCGGTGTTAGTAACCAATCATTACCTTGACCTACGCTGTGTTTCTCAATTGTGGGCTCTGCTCAACCTTTTTCTTGGAGTTCCACTTGCCGTACTGCTGCCTCCAGATTTGGCTCTTTGGAATCAATATGCCAAGCACTTGGACCATCCTGATCTACATGGATATAGCGCCGAGGATGTCGCTGGGACACTGGCAACAAATGTTCTTATTACTTCATTCGGAATGAATGTGGTCTATAAAAAAATGATGACTTAGTTGGGTAGCTCCTAATCTACGACGTTCTCTTCAATCAGCTTAGCAGTATTATCTGGCTGTCCTATGTCTTCAAGGATCAATTTTTTCTTTCAATTTTTGTCGTTCAATATTGACCCATGTTCTTCAGAGTTCAAGTTCACACGAAAACGTCCTCAGGACACAAGACTAGGTTCTAGCGGTCCGAATAAGGGTAGCAAGCCGCGTGAACTAGACCGTGATTCGAAGTATCCAGCTTGTGAGCTCTACTATCTCACATGCCAAACTAAGGTGACCGTTTGAGCATCGTTTAGCGCGATAATTGGCAATGGCCATCAGGTTTGATTTCATGAAATGAAATTTAGTCAACCATAATGCATACTTAATGCAGAGCCCTTAATGAGTACGAACATGCACGTCCTGATACAGAGGCCCAGAGACAGTAACTGGTGTTGAATAAGGCACTCTAAAGATGATGTCCTGTAATTCCCAGCATCAAAGGCCTACACAACATCCCGTAATTGTATGAGAGGTAATTCGCCGACACCGTAAGCAGTAATCAGCACTCGTCACGCAATAATTGGCCCTCATTGTATAATTATTAGCACTCCTTCTACACTTGTCAGAATAGAGCAATGACAGAAAGCCGTGTAGTAGAAACGTTTGTACTCACAGATAGCCCAATGCTTAGCCTTTGGATTCACGTTGATGATTAACTTTCGAAGTTCCTTATAAGACTTGTTCACAATGTAATGCGTTATCAACTCCGATCATTAAGTAAGTCGCTTTCTTGAGATATATATTGAATTCTCTTATCTTCACAACCAATCTACAATATCCAATAAATTAACAGTAGGCGGACTCTAGTATATAATTACATTTCCATAAATCGCATTAGACAGAGAATATTTCAACACCTATCCCCCATAGTTTGAATAACCTCGCAAACTAAGATTATAAGTAATATTCTGTGAGGAGCTCAGTCCATATTCTAATTTATACCCGTTCCACTCCAGCCTATCTATGTCTTGACATTTATCCAGACTGGGAGAGTATACGCCTGTTGACTATCGCTCTGATCCTACTCGCTCTTTATATAATATTCTTAAGTCCCGGTTGTCGGCTTGAATGCATTCAGGTCAATAGTTGGATGAAGGCTGAAGAGATGCAATTTTTGTCTCCATCTAAAATAGATTAGCGTTTTACGAACGTGATCTCAGCGGCTTTTACAATGGAGCAATGCGGTGGCTTATTTTCTACTCGTTGGCATTACACCTCCAACTAGGAAATACTAGAAGGCTCAGCATAAAGCACAGGGTCTGCAGTACGCCGAGCAACTCTTGGGTAGGTGCATCCAACATAGCAAGTCACGACGATATGGGAGACAGGCTAACTCAACCTGAATCCACGAGCCCATCAATATCACCCGTCTATAAATATTTCTTTGGATACTTTTTCTTGGAAATGAAGACTAAACGTCTCCCGGGTCCTGCGCTTCTAAACTTCACTCAACCGCTTCTTCCACTAAGACCACAAGCGGGACTTTAGGGCCACAGAGTATGTATTCTCTATTTCTCCTCTTAATTAATTTGATCCTTTCTCCCTCTTATTCATCATCTACCATCGTGTTGGTGTAGTCAGAGAACAAAGTAAATCGTCAATCACGGGGCAAACCGGGATATTCTTGAGTCTACTCCCGTATTCGCAATAGCATTAGGCTAAATGAATAAATCGTTTGTTGGCTGCAGAGTACACTTGATGGCCCAACAGGTCTATTTTTATACATTTGTAGGCCATATTTGATTGCGGTAATAATGGCCCTGTGACCAACTGCATATTCAATTTCTGCACTGCACTCACTGCGCCTCAAGTATGTCACTACAACCCCGAAATGGAGCTCGAAAGAACCGATACCACATCGTGCAAATGATGGCCAAAGCTCCGTGGCTGTTGGTAGAAGGAGGGTCGGATCATTAGGGACTTTGGTTAATGTTGGTGTGATCGATGGATGAGGCATATTTGACTTGATCAGGAAAGATGGGAGCTTGGCTTGGTACCAGAGGGATCATGATGCCTGCTCGGGACAGTGGGGGCGCATAAAAGGAACGTCAGAGCCAGGAATATGTCCCAAGATGGGCAGACATGTAAGACGGCAGGCTTACGTGCCAGTAGGAACATGGTTAAAAGGGCTATCATCCGAGAAGTTGTTGATCGTTTCGGACTTTCTTCTGGAGAAGGAGTGCCAAGGCGAACATCCTGCCAAGATTGATTCCATACGCGGGAGGACGCGGGCTAGAACACAGGGGCGTCATAGTTCAGGGGTCGGCCCCTACGACGGCACGATCGCGCCAGGGCGAAAAAGCTAAGCTTTGCGAATGGGCCAGGGGATGAACCTAATTGGCTCTAGCTCTGCGCGGCGACTTAATACAGTTCTAAATAGCTGCCTTCAGCTAAGGCCGGGTGGCCGTCTCGTTGTTTCGTATACTACTTCAGTTCAGGTTCTTATCGGTTGACACTTTCCCAGATAGCCAAGAACAAAGACCATATGGCCATATGGTATGATTCATTACATATATTTAGAGACTGGGCGATCGCAGATGTGAAAATCAATCCACTGGCAAGATGAAACGAGACGGCGTTGGTCCTAGTCGCGTACGTATGCCCTACGTATGCGTCCAGGCTTAGCGAGAATTTATTTGCGGGACTCGTCCTAATTGCACAAAGGACACAACAGAATCACCAGATATGGCTCATGCGATTATGGATTGGGATAATATGGTATGTTAGGCGCAAATGCGGCAGCATCCAGGTGTTTGTATCGAGCGACTAGAGAATGAAGGTTGAGGGGTGAGTAGAAGACCTCTGGGATTTTCCCACTTATATAAACGTTATCTCTTCCTCCGATCATGACGATGCCAAGAGCCCATGGTCCTGACTTAGGACGGTCCACAACCCGGCATCTTGGAATGAATCTGGGATGGGCGGCCTCCCCACTACCACCACGCGTACACTCCATATATCCCTGGGCAATATGGCTTCATAGGGCCAGCTGCGACAGTAGTCTGCCCATACGGCGACGTGGTGCGGTGTTAGATGTCCATGATCTGTGTCAGGGGCCTCAAAGTCTCAGCCTATCAACATCATTGCTTAACCGCGACCTTTAAAATGAGACCACAACAAGAGCAATGGATCACAAACACATATACGAGTAGGTCATACATTTGGGGCTGGAGATTGGCAATAGTACAGAAGTTCTTCCCGTCTCCGTCGTGTATTTCAACGTAACCCTCGAAGCATGGCGGTGGTAGAGTGATCGGGCTATGCTGAAGCCCTTCCCGTCTGATATATCTTGGCATTGGCTTGGTGGCATTGGCTTGGTAGCATTTGGCAGGGAACCTAAGATCTTTGGATGGCAGGGCTCTGTATGATATTCCTGTGAAGGCCACTAATCTACGCGGTAAGTGGCTCTTCTCAAACTGATAAGCAAAGAGTGACGATGCTGGCCTCGTAATCCGATCCATTTTTTCCGGGGCCTGCCCCTGCGCTTGATCTCATCGATATGTATTATATTCCAAATTCTTTGTCAATTTGTTGATCTCTTGAATTACCCGCGGAAGAATATCCTCATGAATGCTCCATCTGCAAGAGAAGAGAAACAGCCGGCAATGTTCGGCGCACCCGGCATGCCCATGGCCCAGCCGATACCAAAGACGATTAGAGTTTGGGTCATTGTACCCATCATTCGGAAAAGACGGCTGTTTAGACTCTTTTTCCTAGTTCTCTTCACCCTGATATTACTTGTTTGGGGTTCGTGGCATGGCGACTTGGTCAAGGAATTCTCAAAACTCCCCCTCCCTATTTTCGGCAAACCAGAATACTACACCATCAGAGACCACAGTCTATTCGAACCCTTTCGCGTCGAGAATCCAAATAGCAAGTCCGTGAAAGAACTATGCCAGACTTTCCCGAGACACATCCTCGATACAATCCAACCTGTCCTAAAGATCGGACATGGAGAAGACCGGACCCGAGTTGAAGCGCAGCTCTTCAGCGTAAGTGCTTGTTTCAACGATAACGAGCTCCCCGTCTTCTCCGATCTTGCTGAAGAGATTCGAGGATACCACGTCATGGATGTATTAGAAGATCTGCCTGACCTGGTGCGCAAAGACAACGTCGAGTTGGACATGTATGATCTTCAGAAGGAGATGTACAACAACGGTACCCTAGATAAGCATGACAACCAGCAGAAAATCGATGGATGGAAGCTGGACAAGTACAAATTCTTGCCGATGATTGAGAAGGCGTGGAACTTGAAGCCTAACAAGGAATTTTACGTCTTCTACGAATCAGACACGTAAGTGGAGAGAGATGGCTGCAACAATATTGAAAGAAAATCTTTTCAGCTTGGCATTAATTGACATCAATGAGACTGACATCACTGCAAAAAATAGCTACGTTTTCTGGGACAACATGTTCCGCTTCCTCAAAAACTTCAACGCGGACGACCGCATATACATGGGCTCCCCATCCCCAGGCCGCGAGCGCGAGAACCGATGGGGCAAACTCGAGCTGTCGTGGTTCGCAAACGGCGGCCCGGGCTTCGTCCTCAGCCGCGGCGCCATCAAGGCGCTCCTCCACCCGACGTACCTCGACGGCCTCTCCCTGACGGAGAAGTGGGCGACGCTCACACGGGAGGACAGCTGCGGAGACAGCATACTCGGCTTCGCGCTGCTGGAGGCCGGGATAGAGGTCATGGGGCTGTGGCCCATGTTCAATCCGCACGCGCTGGGCGACATACCCTTTGGCGACCAGTACTGGTGCCAGCCGGCGTTGACGCTGCACAGGACCTCGCCGGAGGACATGCGGCGGCTATGGAGATGGGAGTTTGGGCACCGGAGGCTGGAGCAGCCCATGCTCTACGCGGACCTGTGGGAGCTTCGCAACCAAGACTCTGGGGCCAAGCAGAGCCGAGGGGACGGCGAGTGGGAGGTGCCGACGAGTGTGGAGGCGGGCTCGCTGGAGGCATGCAGGTCGCTCTGCCTATCCCAGGAGGGCTGCCAAGAATGGCTCTGGAAAGGCGACGAGCACAGGTGTGTGGCCATTCGGTCGTCGGGGCATGGCCATGAGGCCGCCGACGGATATCGAGCTGAGCTGGGAGGGGGCTGGACGAGAGAGACAGTCCAAGAGTTCCGGCAGTGCAATGTGACGCAGTGGGTGCGACCGAGCACGTCCAGAATATTCTGAGATGTGAGACATCAGGCTAGGAGAGAAGAGACAAGAGGAGAAAAAAAACTCTGAAATTTTACAGAACGTGGTCTTGTTGACACACAGATGCACGCCGACCAAAAGGGGTTGTTTTGCTTTGCGTGCGGTACAGGGAGTCTAGTGCTCAAGCCTCTCACGGAAAAAAAAAATGAAAAAAATTGGGACATGCTCGCAGGCACCGAGAGGCTTGCGTTGATTTTCCTCGTCTTCAATTCGTCATCCGCTCATTTTTTGGCGTAGAGCTGAAACCGGACTTTGGGAGGTGGCACAAGCGTGAGGGAGGGAGAGGAGGTCAGAATCTGCACCTTTGGTATCTACGTGATCGCCGGCACCAATGAGAATGGTTGCACGGGCCACCTGGGAGCACGGCATGTTCCAGCGGTCAAGAGGACTAGAGTTTTCCAAGGTGGAGGACGACAGGGTGATAATATGACAGATCACGGTAGTTGGCGTTGAGGAGCGGCCAATGGTCATCGGGGGCACTACCCGATGCCTGGCTGGATCGTATTGGACGGATGGGATGCAGGCCTGAATTCTATATTTGCCACGCCCGGCAGATGCACAGGACACTGCCTCCAAACAGCAGAGCGAGAGAGGGTGAGGAGAAGAGGACCAGAGTGGGTTCCGGCACTTGTTTTGGTGGGTGGGGGATAACCATAGGGCAAAATCAGCCAGCCAGCAAGGGTATATACATGAATAAGAAACAGTGCATATTGCCCAGGATGCCAATCACAAGATAGTTCATACCGACAGGAAAGCCTCATAGGCTGTGTGGGTGGGGAAGTGGCAGTCGACGGATAAAACAATAGCATCCCGCATTGCTTTTTCTGCCGCCAGCCAGCCAGCCACCCCCCTCTCCGTGTTGCGCTACTGCTACGTACATCGGCCGCTGCCTGCAGCCAGCCTGCTTCCACAGTATGATACCGGGTAATAAGCAGACTGGGCTGGGACAGATGGATGGAGAGAGAGAGAGGAGTGAGCAATGGGCCTTTATAGAATATACCGAGCCACACGAGATGGGGCAAGGATTCAAACGACACCCAACACGGGGGACTTTGGTACTGATCCATCTGACCAACATATTCCCTGTGGGATTCGTTAAAGATCTTACGGGGACCAAGGGGCCAATGGGCGGGTGAAGCGCGTACTGTGGACGGGAATCATGGCAGCGACACATGCTACCCAAACCAGCAAGCGTCACACTCTATTCAATGGATCTGGCACTGTACGTACGCGGGACTCTTTGGCTAAGGCGGCGGCTCGTGCGGTCTTGGCGAGCGAGTACATCACCCCGGCTCATGATACAGGACCCAGTCCAGTCGTCCAGCAGCGGACTCAGAGTGGTACAATGTGGCGAGCCTGGCTCGGGACATGGCTCCTTTCACAGGCATTATTTGCCCATCGTCCCTCATATCTACCCTCTCCTCCATCGAGCAAGCTCAAGTAGGGCTCGTCCTGCGACGCACCAACGGGCATGGTCTGGCTGGGCCTCTCCCACCAGGGAGGGACACAAGGCAAAGCAGGGCAAGGCAACACCCCTGCTGCAGTGTCAAGTCTTTTGATGGGTTGATCATCACTCGTGCAGCTCTCGCCTGTTTCGCCCCAGCCACTGATACACTCAGTCAATCGGGTAGTCGCACATTTATGACTGTGTTACGCGCGCACAAACACACACACACTTGCATTTACGACGGACGCACTGTAACCGTTTTTGCCGTCTTCCGGCACTCTGCCACATACATAGGACATGTAAGAATGGCAGCCAACTGCAGATAACCAAGTTCATGGACTCTCGTGCATGCTTCTGTTGGTTGTGTAGCCATATATAGCGTGTGGACCTGCTGTTGGGCGCGACCCAGAGCAGTTGGTAAGCCGATACTTGGAGGCTGTGCGTGTCCATTTCAAGGAACATTTTGCTAATTCCAGGCCATGGAGCAGGCGAGACAGTACTGTGCAGTACATAGTGGAAGACCTGATGTGACTGTCGATTTGTCACAAGGACTGCCATGGGTAGCTGTTGGGCCACACCAGGTTTATGCATGTCTCATCGCCCCCAATGCACTTTTTTTTTTCAGTGGCTTTTTGCTGCCTTCTGCGTCGGTACTGTACGTTGGTACTGTGAAGAGGACTAACATGATCCGTAGCCTGTTTATGTTAGCATTTCCTCGCATCATCTATCCCATCCCATCCATTTCTTGTTCCGTCCCCCTCCCCTGGCTCCCACATTCTCCCCGCGAAGTTAACGAAAGATCCTTTCTGCTTCTTTTCTACCTACTGCTCGCCATCTATGCTGTGTCTAGCCGGATTAGCTTGAGGGCCTGACATATGTTGTTGGCTGGCAGAGTGTTCCACCTGATCCTCATTACCATCCTCGTCCTGCCGCTTCGTGCTTCAATTATCCGTCCATCCACCATTTCTTTTTCTCTCTCTTTCGCCTTGTCTCATTTCTCGCCTACTCAGACGGTTTGTCCATTGACATCGATCGATCCCGTCGCATTCCAGTGAACCCCAAACTACACAAGACAATCTGTCTCCCCCATCTTCTGTCTCTCCCCCGTCCAGGGCCCTGGCGTGTGCTTGTCAGCGCAGCAGCACCCATCCGCCTCGGCCATGAGTGATACTCCCCCCATCCTTGATACCCCCGACTGCCAGAATGAGTCCCAGCAGCTGAGCGAGGCGCTCGAGGAGTGCATCCGCAGCTTCACACAGGAGCACCAGAAGCTCAAGAGCCCCAAGGCCACCTACCTGGCCAAGTGCCTCGAGCTCGAGGCCCTGTCCAGCACAAGCGACTCCAGCCTGCCCACCTCGCCGCTGGAGCTGCGCATGTTCCGCACCAACGCCATGGAGCACGGTCGCATCCTGGGCAAGATGCGGGAGAATATGGCCAAGGATCAGGAGGTCTTCGAGAATGCCCACACCCAGGCAATCGGCCGTCTCGTCGACCAGCTGTTCTTCCTCTTGGGTCCGTTGCTCACCGAGAGGGCCAAGCGAGAGCAGGGGCCGTCTGTCCAATGCCCTCCCAGTCCATCACCACAGCCTGAGATCACCCTTGGCCAGGCGATTGAAGAGGACTCTGGGGATGACAGATTGCCCTTGTCCGACAGTGAACACGAACAAGTCGTCAGCCCAAGAAAGAAGGTACGTCGGCCCCAATTGATTCCTCCCATCCTTATTCCCTTCCTTGCTCTTCACTGCCGTCGACACGGAGTAGGTCGCTGACGACTATCAATCGCAGCAACCGAAAAAGACAAAGACACGGAGAAGTGCCCCTCGCTCTCGCAACATCGAGTTTGAAGACGTCTACCAGGATGGCGAACCGGATGAACGACGACTCATCGTGCGGTACCCGGAGAACCACGGCCACTTCTACGTCCTCCACTGCGATCGCCACGACCTTCATTTCGATACACTTTCCAGCGGAGCCTCGCATCTCAGCATTGCCGATCACGGAGGCAAGAGGCCAAACTTCCGTGCTGTGATCCAGCAGCTCGGGGTCCTCGTCTTAGGATGCAGCGCGAGCCTAGCGAAGACGAACAATGCTCCTCCCGGCCCCAAGCCCCCCCATGGCGTCAAGAGAAAGCCGTCTTTTGTGCAGGAACAGAACCGTAAGCGATCTCGAGCTTCTAGTGACAGCTCCCAGCGCCGCCGGTCAAATGCCTCCGAGGTTGCGAGGAACGCAGAGGAAGAACCTACACGCCGTGAGAGCCAGACTGCCACCGCAAGGGCGTCCAGTGATCGGGAGTATAGCTGCGAGGTCACCCCGCCCCCCGACAAGGTCTACGAGTCCATCCTCGACCCTGTCCCAGGAGACATATACTTCTGTCTGGTCAGTGAGACAAGGAGCTACGTGCCCGTTCTCCTCCTCCCCATGGAGAACCTCGAGGATGTGGGCATCCAGGGAACACTCACCTCCCTCGGATTGATGGACGACCTGCCCAACGCGTTTGTTCGCAACCCCGAGACTGGCAAGCTGGACTGGGCGGAGGGATACGACGAGAAGGGGAAGCTGGCGGCCAAGCGTGCATTCCCCGCCATCTACCTGACCAGCAAGAGATTCCCGGCTGGCTGCCCCGTCGCCTGGGTGGCAGCGATGAACTTGAGGCAGTGGGATCTGAGCAGCAACAGTGTCCCACTCAATTTGAACGAGCACTGCGAGGTTCTGAGGGACATCATGCGTCAGCGAGAAAAGGCGATGCTCCCCCACCGGCGTTCAAGCCCTGCCGAAGGCGTAGAGGATGCGGGAGAGCCGATCGTCACAGACGAGGCAGCTGGAGAGGCGACGCGAGCCGATACTCCTCCAGCTCCAAACGAATCACTCGACGCAGGGGCATCAAGAGGCGCTTCTGTCGCCCTTAGGGAAATCTTTGGCATTGGAGAGGTCATTTCTCGTCCCACACCTCGTAGGGACATAGAGATCATCGAAATCCTTTCCTCTTCAGAAAGTGAGGATGAAGCTGAGGAGATCACGAACCCCGACCCCCCCTCAATCTCCCAGCAGAGTCCCGATGATGCTATGGTGGCGGTGGAACCTTCAGATGTTTCTCGTGAAGATGCTGATGCGAAAGGTGCTGTCGAGTCTGTCGTCGACAAGAATGTTGAAAAGCCGGTGGACCTTGCTGTCGCCACCAACGAGGTTCCTAATGAGGATGGGCTAATATTCACCACGCCGCCTTCATTCGTCGTTGATGAAGATATTGATGCTTCCATGGATGCCACTCTTTATATGGATGAGCTCTCTATGCCCGATGCCCCATCTCCGCCGCCCATCTCTGATACAAATATTGAGGACGCTATAACAACTGCAGCCTCTTCAGCTATCGCCATCAAGGATGATATCGAGCCCTCGCAGGTTGCTTCTCCTCAGAAGGCCTCCCATACGGTCGATGACGTGACAAAGGCCACATCACCCCCAGCTATCACGCCGAGAGATGGTAGTGACGCGGAGAAGATGCGCCCTTCCGTTTTCCACGAAAGTGCCGATGCCGTGGTGGAGAGTACAACCCCTCCTAATACTCATCGAGATGTTGATGGCATCATGGAGACTGCTTACACTTCAGTTTCTCACGAAGACTTTGATGAACCAATGGAGGATGCAAGCCCCCTCGTCCTCCCGGATGGAGACGATGATATGATGGACACGCCACCGCCTTCTGCAGTCTCTCAAGAGGATAAAGTGGGAGTCGCACCCCCTTCCAGCCATACTGCTGAAGATATCGACAGCCTGATCCGGAGCTCAACTGCCAACGCCACGTCCAGTGAGGATTTGAGTGCCTTGAATAAGGCACTTTCTCCTCCAGTATCGGACTACCTACCACAAGAGCAGGTATATAATTTCTTGCCAGCTGGCGAAGAACCATCCCAGTCAGCATCATGTTCAGACTCGCCAGGCAAACCAAGTCACTCAAAAACTGCTTCGACTCCAAGTGAAGAGGCAACGAACACCGACCGGTCATCATCGCTCTTCAGCAAGAGCTACTTTGCCGCACCTCAGACTGGATCCCCTTCATTTTCTCATGATGAAAGAGTTGCAGGAGTTGATCTTCGGGATTTCGCCTTTGTTGAGAAGAGGAAGTATGTCTCCCCATACAAAACTTACGAGAAACCTGCCGAGGGAACACATAGACCAGTCTCTGCAGTCTGTCCAAGCACCAAGACGGAGGAAGGACAGAAGACTTTGGCATCTCCCCTGGCCACGGTAACCAGTATTGCTGAGAGCGCATTGGACAACCGTGGGCCAGAAGAATTGAACGTGAGCGGCCTCAGGCTCGACTCGGCCCGCAATGACATGGTCATAACGCAATCCGAGGATGTCGATCAGGTATCATCAAAGGTATCAGGGGAGATCAAAGGGCAGCCCAACACTTCGGCGGTGCGTTCTCGCCTGCCGTCGGCCACCGCTGCAGAATTTGATAAGCCCTTCTCATCATCAAAGAAATCGCCTCCAGTCCCGCATATCAAGCCTGAGGCGACCAAGATCAGTCGTCACTCGAACATCAAGTCAGCCTCCACAACAAAAGAGCAAGAAACTCGAGCTCCTTCTCCTCAAGCCACGGCGGCTCGAACCAAATCACCCGGTTCACATGTGACACCATCTATTGCGGAGCTCCTGACGAGGGATCTCGATGCCCCTTCCACTCAGCATCATAGCCCTCGGCAAGCCCTAGATAGCTCTATTCCCACTGGTCTTGCTAAGATTTTATCGAGAGATGCCTCGCCAGAACCCGAGAAGATGAATGCATCAAGGGCTGTATGCTCTCCACCCTCAAAGCACGGTTTTGCCAATATACTCAACCATTCTCCCATCGACAACAACATGGATAATCAAAAAGCATTCCTTGACAATACCTTGGCACCTCAAAATACCTGCAAACCATCTTTGCGCCAATTGGCGGCCCAAGCGACAGAAGCCAACGGCCGTCAGAGTGACCGCGAACACACAGCCACCCGTTACCCTCCAGCAGGTGATTCTGGAGGTACGACGTATACCCAGCGCCCTGTTATGGCTTCTTCACACAACCGTGAATCCAGTCGAAGCTCGGTGAATTCGCAGCCACACAGTTCCGGCTGGCAACCCACGACACTCGTCGCTTCACCAGGCAAAGTTCAATGTTCCCCCAGATTGCTCCAGGAAGAAGCCAGACAAGCGCTGGAGAAGATTCAGAGTTCCACCGCACATCAACAAAGTAGCTCACTTGACCAGCACAAGCAGAGGCATGTCGCCTTCCAGCAAGGACTTCCTTCGCCCACACCCCAAACGACGGGCTTGAAACCGCAGTATGCCAACTACCATGATCCACCTACTGCACAGTCTGGCAATGGAACAAGGATGGAAAGGAGAGAGGCGTACGATTTCAGGGCTCCATTATCCCCAACCGACTCCCAACACCAGTTCCCGTCGTGTCCAACGTTTGGGTTCACATCGCCAAAGCCACAACCACGGGAGCCACACGCATTCTCCAGCGGTCCCGAGCATGGGAACCAACAACCTGTTGCAGAGGGACGAGAACTCCCACCACTGCGAAACTCTCCTACCATCCATCATCGCAACTCTTTCACGCCGCACAACCACCGCGCCCAACAAAGAGCCGCTCCGCAAGGCCCTACTCCAGAGGCCGGAGCCCGCATGGGCCCTACACCACCCTCGGCCGACCTCGGTCAGGGAGCAGGGGCTCATGATCTGAAGTGGACTGCCGTCTCGCAGGCCGCGAGCTCGGCTCCTTGGCTCGTGACGCCCCCCGGCGGCGTGCACGAGCAGGTTCAGGGACCCAAGCGCTCGGGGGCCAACGACTACAAGATTAATATTCAGTCCATGAGATCGGCTCTAAATACTTACATATGCGACTACTGCCCTTCGAGGAGCAAGAAGCACTACCAGACGGCTGGCTGGATGAAGAAGCACCTCGAGCAAGTCCACGGCGTGGCCGCCCGGTCCATGATCTAAGGAGATATTTTTCCTTTGGAGGAAGATAATCTCTGGTTGGTGGTGTCTTTTTCCTTCTATTCTACCCCAGATTGATTTTCAACATGCGTATTTTCTCAAAAAAAGAAAAGCAAGCATTGGATGCCTTATGACCTTCCTTCTTTCTATGTTTTCTATCCTCTTTCCTTTTTGTTGCTTTCTTTTCGCTCATTTGGCTTGGTTTGGGATATGGACAAAGGGAAAGCGAGATTGTCAATTGCGAAAAGGGGTTTAGACTCCAACTGGCGCCTCACGGGCTGGAAACGGACGGATGGCGCAGGACCAAGAAATATTTTTCAGTCAGCGTGTTATTCAAGTTTAATTCTCAATCAGACGATAGATAGTTGATGAAATTATGACCTCAAATTCAAGCGATGGTTCTCTTTTTCCTGTATGGCGATAGCTTTTCGCTCAAGGCCACGTTGTAATTTTTCACAGAAGATTCCATCCCCGTAATAAAAACTGCACATAAGTTCATACAAGTCCGACGGAAATGGAGCTTCGATCCGAATTCAGATTGCTCCTCTCGAGTGATCAATTTCGCCTTCAGCAGCAAAGATTGAGAGCCTCGTCGCTGATTTGCAGCCACCTGGAGCCAAGGGTGTCAGAAACCTAGGCTATGAAGAGGCTTTTTGCATATGAGTCAAAGTCAGTTCCTTGAACCCAGAAAAATCCCAACAGATGACGTGTAACTGCATCACGACAATCGGCCAAGGCCTCCTAACTGGGTGTCAAGGGTTCCACGCTGCTCCTTGACCGTCGCAACAGAATCCCTAATGGCGAAGTCTGCAGCTACCATGTGACTTGTGAAGGCCAATCGAGGAGAGATTAGCATGCATACGCGCTTCTCCTAGAACGGGGGTGCACCATGTAAAGGGGGCGACATTGAGTTTGAGACACTCCAACATTATGTTGGTTATTTTCGAGTCTGCGACTAGTGTTCTCGTGTTATTGCGGGCTAATAAGAAATACCTGAAAGATAATGCACCGAATGTTATCATTGTGTATTCCTTTCATTTTATTATATCCTTTCAGTTACTGTAGAAAGTGGTTTGATTATAACCACCCTTCAACTTGATGTCTCGTTTCTACTGTCACCCAGCTGCATATGTGACCCAATGTGCAAAAAGATGAGGGGAAATATGCAACCTCATCTCATCCAGGCCTACTGCATTGATTGTGGCTTGAGAGCTGACAGCTCACTCGTCGACGAGAGATACGCAGCGAGGACCGAGCGCACCCTCAGCTGGTGTGTTGGGCCGCCATCGCCCCCCGCCTCGAGCGCTTTTTCCACCATGCATCTACAGGACACTCGCATTTCCAAGAGACAGAATCGACTGCAAACGGCCCGTTGTACCGTGATGGCCGACGCGATCTTGGCTGGTCAGTTTTGCTCCCTCTGTGGGGGCCCTCAGAACATATACACTGAACCGTTGGAAGAGGTCCGCTGGACTGACTTCGTCCACTCAGGTAATGAGACACGCCCACTTCGCCGCTTGCCATCTTATTTCTTGCTAACGACGTATGATCTCTCCATAGTCCGGAGACGGGATGGGGTCGTTGGTGGCGGAAGTCCGACCCTTATGCGGGCTTGGGGCGTGGCTGTTGATGACGATCAGGCAGACGACGACGACGACGACGACTACGACTACGAGGCCGGAGACGACGTGCCGTTCCCTGCAGTCCTAATTCCAATTGGCCGGAGGACGAGTTTTGATTGCCATAGGGCCTGCTGGCATCTACTCTTGCTTCAGATTGCCAGCATCAGCCAGCATCCGCCAGACCCAACAAGAATCGAGTCTCTGGTCGTCGATATATTAGATTCAACCCCATGGGGAAGAGACAGTCACATTATACCCGAGAACGACTACTGCGGGGCTACTAGTATGCGTCAGAGCGAGGAAGGCCGTCAACTCTTGTGTGCTGATCCCGACGAGCCATTTCCGCCCAATGCCGATTCTACTTTCAGTCTCGAGGAGCTTGGTATAGCGATGGCCAGCAATCTCAGAGTTCGACCATCCGGGCCGCTATCCCATACTGACCCCTTTTACAAGCTTCCTGACGAAATAGTACAAGACATTCTACTGCATTTGCCGTCAGAAGATCTGTGCTCGGCGAGACTGGCCTCACGGCGAGTAGCAATTCTAGGTGCCATCGACAATCTTCCTCAGTCCTTCTGGACTTCTCGTTTCGCTTCCGACCGCGATATGGGTTGTCTGTACGGTGTTACAATACCAACTTGGGTCTCCACAGATTGGTTTCGAGGTTATTTTTGCTGCAAGTGGCACCTCAGACATGTGGCCGGCGCAGATGGTTTTCGCAATCGTCGTCGGATTTGGCGCTGCCTGTCAGATCTGTCCGTCATTATTAGTCGACTGCTTAATTCCGGAGGTGACAAACAGCTGGATACGAGCGCTCTCTCGTCGAATCAGGGTTTGACTCAACAAGCCTCGTCCCCTGAGCTCCCTGCCTTCCGAATCCCCAATCCCAAGCAGCCAATCCAGCTTGGGGTTATGCTCCATAATGAACACAAGCTGCTCTTTCGTGGGGAAGGAGATGACCATCGTGTGGAAATTGAGTTCTCCTCTATCGTGCTTTCGTCTACCGAATTTATTTCTGGATGTCGAGTTTCCGTTCAGCACTCAGACGATCTGCCAAGAGATGTTCAGCAAGCGGGTTTGATTATCACGTCAACCTTGACATCTATCTTCCTTGGCCCTGGAGATAAAATATCATATATCGACGTCTATATTTCTACTTCCGGAATTCACTGTCTAGAATTCTTCATCGCCAAATCCGATGGCGAAATCCACATGCACACTGTAGGGAAACTGAGACGTCGGTACGGCGTAATCGCAATCAAACGTCTGGTCCCCGAGTCGACAATAGTTGGGTTGAAGTTCCGTTTTGATGTAGGTAAAGACAAACTCCTTGATATTGTCTAAGCTCACCCAGAGTTCTAGATGTATAAAGCAGTCACGATACAGCTCATCGAGGATACCAAGCAAAACATGAAGGTAGGCCCAGTAGCTCTATGGAATCCTCCAATTCCACCTGATGGAAATCAGGACTTGACGGCATTGCCTATCCCGACACCACACGAACGTGCCATCTTTCCCGTTAATTTATACATGCCATTTGGCGGCCCAGACGGCTCAAGGCTTTCGTCGCTTCATAGCATTACTGCTTTTGTGCATGGAACGGCTGGCATCTACGGCCTCCGCTTTACCTACTCAGAGGGAGAACCCGTGCTGTACGGGCATCAAGAGTTCATGGAACCTGACGGGAGACTGGTCAGCTGCGTGGAACAAACCCTCTTAGTCGATGGAGAGAACGGAGAGCGAGTTGTTCAGTTTGCCCCAGGTGGCAAGCTGGGACGTCACAACTTTGTAGAGAACATTGTGGTATGTCAACCCTCGCCTTGATCATCTCCCTTTATATCCGTTGATATTGAAGCTGACCGACGAAAATCAAGGCCCGGACCAACTTTAATCATCTTTACATATTTGGCCCTTTTGATGGTTCCGAGATCAAGTGCGACGAAGTGCTCACATCAGAGCAAGGTGCGATCTTCGCCGTGGTGGCCTCAATCTCTGTAAGTTGATGCCCATAACCCTCGATATCAAGTATACAAGTACGGCTTAGTGACTGGGCATGACTATAGGCTCCTGACTGGAAATTTGAAAGCCTCCAGAGTCAAAGTTTTCTGGCGCCCTGTCCACCTCGCAGCCTTTTTGCAGCCCCATACACGACCTCTCTTCAGAATGCAGGGCCGGCGCCAGCTAATGCACCTTGGATGAACCAAGAAGAGGGGTCATGCTTCACAACAGCATCCCTCCAAGGGATTCGTCGTATACGAATGTCGATGGGCACGGATAATCGCTGCCGCTCAGCATCTCACATGTCCGGTCTGTGGATTGAGTATTATGGCGACCGGCGAGACGTAATTGTTGGCCAGTGGATCCAAGAATCAGCCCGCGTCCTCCTACAACCTGATGAACGGATCATCGACTTGACTATTTGGTCCACAATGGAGGTTACGTTCCAATTTCCCGTGCAGAAATTGGGGAAGATCTCAGGCATCGAACTCGGCACTACTCGAAACAGAGTTGTGCGGACGCAAATGCCCCCAAATAGGGGTGCCCGGACTTACGTGCGCTATACCGCCACGCCATTTGAGGATATTGTGAGTGATTGACTGTCCATTCACCTGTTCAAGCGAACTAATGTATATTGCAATATAGACCTCTATTATATGGGGGTTCAATTCACGCATGGACGATGTCCAGGTGCGCCTAGACCCAAACCAGTTATTGGCACAGAAAACACTCGCCTTCGGCCACTCGGAGAGGCATCCAAGGCCCTTCGATCTATCCGACGGTCGAAGCCGGTCATATTTTGAATTCTTGAGCTCAGATTTCGCCGCCGGCTCGTTCCGATTTCGCGAGCTCTCGATGAGATACCACTTCCCTCGCAACACCTACTTCTTTGAGGACGTTAACAGCAGAGGACAGCCAGTTAGATTGACAGAAGTTCAGATTTCTCCCGACGTGGACGGGAACATTGCCGGACTCGCCTTTCACTACGACGATGGCAAGATTGTTAAGCAGGGCAGATTCGGCTATAGCAGTATTTCCCTTCATCTGGATCACGGCAGGGATGAGAGAATCTCACTGCTTCTGGTCTACCAGGTAGCAGCGGGAAAGAGAGGTCTTGAGGTTCGTGATATTAATCTTTAACAGTATATCCCCAACACAGATTCTCACAGGAAAGCAGTTTCGATCCAATCTCGGTCAGACTATCAGAATCGTGCCTGAGAACCAGCACGTTGACTCCCTCGCGGTTTTCGCGCTTGATCCCGCCGTCCAGTGTCCAGATCCATCCTCTTTTGAGCAAGATTTCGACAAAGTCATCATCAACGAGTTTCCTTCTGTCGATGGCAACCAGGAGCCAATCGAAAGCTGCGTTGGAATATGGACGGTATCTCGGTACAGATACCACGAGCCCAGACTTCAGTTTGAGGACGTTGGACCAATCTTTATCAGCCGAAGCAACTGATGTACTCGGCCATTTCTCTAGGAATGTATGGAATATTTTTACTAGGCTGCGAAATTAGAATCACTAGCTAAGACGAGAAAAAATCTAAAAACACGCTCCAGAATTCTAGCATAAAAAAACAGGGCAAGGACAGTATCAGTACTTTTTACCTCGCTGGTCCAAATTTAGTTGATAGGCAATTTATTTTTTTGAATTCTAGGATTAACATTTTATTTCCCATTCTTGCCCAGCAATTCTAGCATGATTATAAACAAGACATGGCATTAAACTAAAACTCCACGGAGCATCTATTATCATGGCGCTCCATAACCCAAACAAATAAAAATTAAAAAAAAAAGTGTAAAACTGTCCAAGGGAAGTGCGTATTGCCCAATCTCCTGCTTCAACATCTCTCTTCCATCTCATCATATACCTCATATTAAAAAGACGGCAAATAAGGAAATGCCAACCGCCACCTTCCAACCACCAGCGAACCGTCCTGCGGCGGCGGTGGTGGGCAGGGTGGCAGGCTGCGAGAAGCTGACGCTGGGAAGCTGCCCGGGGGTGGTGTACGTCGTCGAGCGCAGAGTCGTGCCGGCCGAGGGGCAGTTGGCTGATCCGGGGACGCATGAGGAGTAGGATGTCACGGCGGAGCAGCCGGCCGAGCCCGGTGTGCACGAGGGGGCAGGGCCGTGGGAGGATGCGATGCCGGACTGGGTTACTGGGGAGTTGGAGGAGGTGACTCCAATGGTTGTGTGGCCCGTGGAGCGGACGGTAGAGGGGGTGTCGTCGCCACCGTGACCTGTGCTTGAGGGACCAGGGGCTCCGGAGGAGGGACCCTGGGAGATGGAGATGAGAACGGTGGTGGGGGTGCCGTTGATGGTGGACTGGATGACAGAGGTGACATGGCTAGGCTGTCCTGGGATCGTGGAGACGGATGGCTCCCTGGGGATCGAGGTAGATGAGGAGGCGCCCGGCACGTTGGATGACTGTCCGCCGGTGGAATGAGTTGGCACAACCGTCTCGGTAATAGGGCAGATGGTGGTTGAGACGGGGATAGTGTGTGTCACAACTGTGGTGGTGCCGCCATTGGGGCAGTTGGTAACATCAGCGCCGCAGCTAGTGACCGTCTGGAAGGAGGTCGAGTAGACTGTAGATGTGCTGGTCCAGGTGGTTGTCACTGGCGCGGTGAGCGTAGACTGGGTGACATCTGGGAGGTGAGAGGATGTGGTGGGCTTCTCTGGGGACTCTGAGCCAGTGGCGGACGTCACAGGAGGCTGGGTTGTCTCCGAACCAGTGCTACCAGGTCCATCATGCGATGGGGTTGTGGTAATGGGACAAACCGTAGTGGAGACTGGAATAGTCTCGGTCACGATGGTGGTCGTTCCATCGGTACAGCTTGGCCTATCAGGACCGCAATCAGTGACCGTGCGAGTAGAGGTTGAGAAGATGGTGGAAGTGGTCAAGCTCTCAGATGGGTGAGTGACTGGTCCAGTGGTGGATGGCTGTTCTGGAGATCCATTGGAAGTAGTGCCACCGACGGTAGTCGTTGGGACTGGCACCCCAGAAGTGGGAATCTCGGAGGAAGATGGGCCGGGCGCCCCAGATGAAGACGGGCCAGGCAGTTCAGATGAAGATGGGCCGGGGACTCCAGACGAGGATGGCTGAGGGCTAGTGCCAGTCGGCTCGGGAGCAGTGCTTCCAGGTCCATCGTGCGACGGGGTTGTGGTAATCGGGCACACAGTGGTGGAAATTGGGATGGTCTCGGTCACAATCACCGTTGAGCCCGCGGGGCAGTCTGGAACGTCGGGAGCACATGAAGTCACCGTGTAGGTAGATGTAGAGAAGATAGTTGAGGTGGTCAGGCTCTCTGGAGGGTATGAAGTGATCGTCGAGCCAGGGGCAGTGGTAGGACCAGATGCGTCGGTAGTAGTTCCAGGAGCAGGAATGGTGGTAGAACCAGGAACACCAGTGGGCTCGGGGGTAGAGACAGGAGAGCCGCTGGAGCTGGAGCCTGGGAGAGGGGCAGAAGTAGTTGGCTCAGGTCCAGACGTCGAATCTGTGGAACCCGTTGGGTTTGCGCCCTCGGTCGTGGATACAGAGCCAGTTGCAGTCTCTGTGATGGGACAGACAGTGGTGGAAATGGGAATTGTCTCTGTCACGATCACCGTTGAGCCAGCTGGACAGTCTGGGACTTCAGGAGCACACGAAGTAACGGTATATGTGGATGTGGCGAAAATCGTAGAGGTGGTCAGACTCTCAGGAGGATAAGTCAAAGAGCTGGATCCGGGACCAGGTTGGCTGGTGGGAGTTGGCACCGGGCCGCTCTCTGTTCCTGAGGGCACGGGCAAGGCAGAAGAGCCACCAGTGGGAACGGCAGTCCCAGAAGGCACCTCAGTAATTGGGCAGACGGTTGTGGAGATGGGGATGGTCTCAGTCACAAGCACAGTCGAATGAGCCGGGCAATTTGTGACTTCGGGAGCACACGAGGTAACTGTGTAGGTGGATGTGGCAAAGATGGTAGAGGTAGTCAGGCTCTCAGGAGGATAGGTCAATGAGCTAGATCCAGGGCCAGACTCACTGCTGGTGGGAGTTGGAACTGGTCCAGTCTCAGTTACCGACGAGAGCACGGAAGAATCGCCTGATGGGATTGCAGTTCCGGAGGGCAACTCAGTAATCGGGCAAACAGTTGTGGAGATGGGGATTGTCTCGGTCACAAGCACAGTCGAGCCAGCAGGGCAGTTTGTAACCTCCGGTGCGCAAGAAGTAACAGTGTAGGTGGATGTGGCAAAGATTGTGGAAGTAGTCAGACTCTCAGGTGGGTATGACTGGGAAGGTGTAATGGGCACAGATGAGGTGTCTGGTCCAGGTGTGCTCGATGGCACTGGCTGCTCAGACGACACATGGCCAGGCTCTGTGCTGGGAGCACCAGTAGGGACAACAGAAGAATCCCCAGAAGGAACACCAGTTCCGGAGACACTCTCTGTGACCGGGCAGATGGTAGTGGAGACAGGAATCGTCTCTGTGACAAGGACGGTGGAGCCAGCAGGGCAGTTTGTGACCTCGGGAGCACACGAAGTCACAGTGTAGGTAGAGGTAGCAAAGATGGTGGAGGTTGTCATCTGCTGTGACGTAGGAGTGGCGACCACAGACGAGTCAGGGACAGGAGTTGCTGCAGAGCTGGAAGAAACCAAGGTATCTGAGTGAGGAACATCCGAGGCTGGAGAGCTTGTAGGGAGCAGGGTATCTGAATGAGGGATGTCTGAGGCTGGGGTCGAAGCGATTGACGAAACGATCGTAGAAGTCGAAGGCAGGACGGGCTCGGAAGTAGTAGGCAGGACGGTCTCGGAAGTAGAAGGCAGGACGGGCTCGGAAGTCGAAGGCAGGGCAGCCTCTGAAGTAGTAGGCAGGGCGGCCTCGGAAGTAGGGGGCAGGTCGACTGAAGACCCGACCTCCGTGACTGGACAGACAGTAGTAGAGACTGCGATAGTGACAGTGGTGAGGATAGGTCCTCCTCCGCCGGGACACGACGTGACCTCGGGCCCGCAAGAGGTGATGGTCTGTACGGAGGTGGTGTAGATGGTCGAGGTCGTCATCTGCACGGATTCTGATAGCGTACCGGACGCTCCAGGAGTGATGACGGCGCTCTGTCTTCCTCTGATTCTACCAGCTCCGCGCGGGAATCGGACTCGGGGGAGAGTGGCGGCGGTGGCCAGCTCAGCGGCCAGAGCGCCGAGGTAAAGATTGAATTTCATGTTGATGAAAATATAGACTTGTCGCTTGCAAGTATATGTGCGTGTATTAGGTTAAACAAGCGAACGGGCAGTAACAGCGATAAGCTTATATGATGGCAAGGGAAAAAGAGTGAACTCCGGGTCCGTCTCTATTAAGCAGCGCACATGTGCTGATGTCGGGATGGAAAACAAAGTAATAACAAAGATACAATGGTAGACAGTAGTCCCAATAGCGAAGGGGGGAGCTATCCTGTCTGGTGGCTGAGACGAGCACAAAGGGAACAAGGGAACAAGAAATATGAGGAAGGAATTAAGGTACCGAGTCCAAAGATAGTGAGGGCAACAAAGGAGAGGCCATGAACGATGCGGCCGTGTAGCAACCTTTATGGTTAAAGGTTGATGCCATCTCGGATAGCGGTGGATTGGGCCTGATTTCTCTCGTTCTATTTCGGGACAGACCCAAAGCCCGCCCAAGACTCAACGAGAGGCTGTCCGTGAAGAGCATTTCTGTGGATCCAGGGCGGGTGTTTCTTCTCAGCGGTTGTCAAGAGCCGTGATTGGGGGCCAACGTGCAGACCCCTGCATTGGCCGGGGAGCCGTTGTCCCCCTTTTCCGTCTGATCAGCAACACTTGGCTCACGGGCGCTAACAAGAGCTGATGGGAGGTTTCAGCTTTGTCTACCGACAGTCCAGCTGTCCCCCTGCCCTTTGCCCTGCCGCTAACAACGGGATCTTGGCAGGGAACCACGGTCTGATTTGCCCAGCCCGAGGGGCCCCCTGGCTCGGATCCCCGCCGCCTGGCTGCCATACGAGATGGGTCTGCTCCCGCGATGAGAGTCCATGTCCTATGGTTTAGACGCCGGGCTGGAGACAGCAGGCAGGACCACTGCAGGCCGACAGCACACTTCAGGTGAGCTTGCACTGCGCCGAACAAGGTGCCATCGACTCGATTGGTTGGTCCCAGGCGGGTATTTTGCACCGGCACCGCCAGCGAATTTGCCCCATGGCTCCAATGAGGCCAGTAATCCACAATGAGCGTCATTGTGGTGCTTTGGGCAAGCCGTCTTCCCATTCTTGGGCGCATCCCAGATGGGGCCGTCCACATCTACGCGCGATGCAGTCCAACTAGGCAGGCAAGACAGCTGAAAGCAGAAGACGCTCTGCCGGCGGCTACAAAGTCCCTTCCTCTTCCATCTAGTCATCTTCAAATTTAGGTTATGCAAGGGACGTGACTAATGAGCGCGTTCTCTTTGTCGATTGGCTCGCTTCCCGCTGCCATTACGGCCGATGATCGATGACATTTGGATGAACTGAGCTGACGGCGCAAACAATGACTACCTCAGCCAATGCAGCTGCTAGATTGAAACACAGAGGGCCCGAGCAGCTCGTAGCACGCTGAAAGTCTATCCGGCTTTACCGGTGGCCGCATTACCGCCATCAGAACATGCACGCTACTTCAAGGCCAGCGTTTATTAGAGACATTAGATTTTAGTGGGAATAGAAATTTTACAGCGCGTTCACCAGCGATTCAGATCCCCTCCCAGTAGACTTACCCTACACCCAAAGACTCATGTCTGAGAATACAGAAGCCGCAATGAAAGTGGCGGTAGACTGCGATTTGTTTTGTAAAAATCATAATGTAGAAATTTAGAATTTTATTAATTGTCTTATAAAAATTCGATGACATCTCTGATTATGTTGGTGTTTTAAAACGAAATTAATTCAAGCGACTCGTGAACTTGCACAAACGGCCGCTTTTATGGTCCTTCTACAGGGTTTTATTAACATCAAATCAGCTCTTATCCCCATTTCTGGCCGTTGACTTCTAGGTCTTTCCTATAACACTGTCTAACTCCGATACGCGCAACAGCACATACAATTGTAGCGTTGATTTAGGATCTCCTTTCTAGAACTAAGATCTTGGCTCTTGATTCTGTAATAAATGTCCTATGGAGTTACCTACAATAATCAACAAACTGACGATCCATCAAATTGTGTTTTATTCTTTTACAAAATAATATGTCCAAGGCGAGCGCAAGGATAGAGTGACGGCAAAAATATTACACGCAATAATGGAGAAGTGCTTTTTTAGGATGTCATCTAAACATTTTCCTTGCAAGGTATTTAATATTAGGAGCTGCCGGAGTGTAACTCGTCAGAGATAGGCGTCTAAGCTCCTTGACCCAGGTAGGAGACAACATGATCAAATAAGATATACGATGCATCTCCGGCCAATAAAGCGAGATGTCAATAAGGAAAACGTGGTCGAATGCAGACACCAGAGCCAGCGATAATAGCATGGTGTGAAACCCTTCAACCAGAATGGGGCTTGAGCTCTTCCTCGGTCCAATCCCAGAGCTTATTTGATAGTGCATCATCCTTCCATTCTGCCTTCAATGTTTCAACTTTACCAATGGGGATGTAGTATTCTCCCGACTGCAGATCTTTGGTGGCCGTCGCCCAGAGCTGACCCTTTACGCCCTCCTCAAGAGAGACGTAACGGAGGAGGGTGAGGGACGCCCAACGCAAAAACGTCGAAAAGTAGCTCAATTCGACACCACGAGGTATCCCAAGCTCAGTGTCCACAACGCCTGGATGGATGGAGGCACACTTGATATTTGGATAGCGCTTGGCGAGCTGACGGGTCCAAAGAATCAAAGCGAGCTTGCTCTGCCCATATCGCGACATATTCCACCAGTCGGCACACGTCATTCTGACGGACTCGAATACAATGCCTTCTTTCGGTGCCACCTGATACCCAGAAGAGGTCACAGCCAAGATTCGTGCATCAGGCGATTCCTGGCCAGCTATTGTCTTCTCAATCGTTGGAAGCAACAGCTTAGTCAACAGTGCATGGCCAACGTAATTGGTACCAAAGTGTACCTCATAACCATCCTGTGTTTTTCCAAGGGGCGCCATTATGATGCCGGCGTTGAGCATCAAGATATCCAGCCGATCGCATCGTTGCTGGAACTCGCGAGCTGCCTTGCTCACGGAGGAGAGCGACGATAAATCAATCTCGAGAATCTCGATTGGAGCGCCAGGGACCTGGCTTTGGATCTCGGCCACGGCCGCTCGCGCCTTTTCGAGATTCCTTGCGGCCAGCCAAACCTGTGCTGGGTGATGGCGGCAGACTTCAAGAATATACTGCTTTCCGAGACCCGTGTTGCCTCCAGTGACAAATATCACTTTGCCACTGAGGTCAGGTATATCCTCGGCAGGATTAAAAGTTGTTGAAGCCCAAGGGAACATTGTCGTGAAGGCGGAGATGTGAGCGCAACAGCCGACATGGAAAAGAGGAGACCGACGACGCAATAACAATGACTCCAGTGCTTTGATGGACCCCGGACTGTTCGCTTATTACGTACTCATTTTGAAATTGTCTAGAACAATGCACGGGCCTAGGTCACTTTTGGAGATGCATCCTGCGGGCGGCGTAAGCAAGCACAATTTCATTGTCCTGATAAGCAAACCAAACACAAAATTACGTGGAGAAATTAACTTGTAGCGCCCTCCAAATTTCAGCGGCTCGAAGCTGAACTGGCGACGACGAACAGGCCATCGAACTCACGCGGGAAATACGCGCATTCAGGGACAAGGTAAGCAAGATGCCCGTAAGCTTGATCTCTGTGCCCTGTTGGCGGGTCAATCACAGGGGTAAACGTTCATCAATTGCACTTTCTAGGTAAGGTCGACATTTTATAGGTGGTTATGCCATGGAAGTTGGACCTATGTATCCGGTAAGAGACCTCAAAACTGCCTATTCGAGCAATTGTTAGCGATTGGCAGTAAGCACTTTTCTCCGAACAGCTCTCCCCGGTCCATAATCCTCGATTAGTTATTTCTCAGATTCTTCATGCTAGGGCTGACAGTTGTGTTCTCGCGTGGCAGGTAATCCACTTGTCCACGTTCAACCCAAAGGCGGACAGATGTTTCGAGGCACAGCCTTGGAACACCTCTTGATGGGTGGATATTCGCCAGCCTGTAATACGTGTATCCGGCGGGTCCTTCAGCACTGTTAATTGCCCCCTCTATTGAGCTCTGAAGCTTTCTTATCCAGCTTACATAGCTTGAAGAAAGGACAAAATCCCAGCCATGAGGTCTCAAGCCCTACAATTTACAGGGGCAGTTAGCTTTCCAGATGGACCCGCTGGATATTTCTGGCCATTCTATGCATTTTGAATGAAACATCAAGAGCCAACAAGAGATTAGTCAATGCTGCTTGGTGTAACCTTGAGACGCTAATAAAAGGGGATCCCCGCCTGTCTGCCGTCATCTTTATTTATCAAGCTGTTGCTGACCAGGTCAGCTCCTTGAGATCTTGAAAGTTTTGCTTCCCACTACTTCATCGCGGAAGCTGCATCCCTTGGCTACAATGTTGCGTCGGCTCCTCTTTACAATTCCCACTGCGATTGCTATTCTCGCCATTGTGCTGTATCCAAAGCTTAGCCCAACAGCTGAAACAGCTGAACCAATCGTGAGAGTCCACGGTCGGAAAAACACGGTGCTATTCCTGACGACCGAAGCCACTGGCCTGTCCAACGTCCATCTTTCAGCCGCTTCGGCGTTGCTTGAGCACTACCCCGATGTTGAGGTGCACTACGCATCCTTCCCCAAACTGGCTTCAAGAATCTCGCGAATTTCAGCTGCCGCAATAGCATCAAACCCCTCAGCAAAGCCAATCCAATGGCATGAAATACCAGGGCCGACATTTCTATCCGAGTTTGAGAAGCACTTCGGCGATGTCGAAGGCATGATCATCGGAGTGGGCACCACCGACTGGGCCAAGAAGATGCGGGATCTTGTCTTCAGCCTGGCGCCTTGGGACGCCGAAGACCACTGGGAGATGTACACGGCCCTCACTTCCCTGATAAACGACATTGATCCCGCAATCGTTGTTCTCGACAACATGCTGGCCCCGGCCACGGACCTCGCGGCACATTCGGACCGACGGTTTCTCAGCCTTGTCCCGAACGGCCTTTTGGAGCTCATTGTGGCTGAACAGCCTCGAGGCGCTGTGGCTTGGAAGTATCCTGCGTAAGTGTAGTAGACATATATAGGCTGAGTCCAAGGCCGTATATACATCTTTCAAGCGATGTTCGCTAATTCTTACCTCAAGAGCCTTCTCGGGATATCAGTTTCCGCTCTCTTGGAAACAGGTGGCCGCCAATGTACTCCTCACGATTCGCCTTGGGTATGATCTTGTAAACTCCCCTGTTCTCGCCGCCAAACGGGCCTTCCTTGTTGAGAAAGGGATAGAGAAGCCCATTGAGCTCACCTTCGTGATCAAGGATGTCCCTGTTATTGCATCGACATTCAAGGAAGCCAACTTCCCCATGGAATTTTACCCACCATATCTCAAATTTTGCGGTCACGTTGCCATGAGCTCAATTTCGGCTGCAGACCAAGACCCCGAGATGGTTTCTTGGTTGGCACAAAGGCCTACGATTCTAATCAACTTGGGCAGTTTGTTCGCTTATAATCAGCGGAGGGCACAAGCTATGGCCGATGCTCTTGCGACGTTATTGAAAGAGACGGACTTTCAAGTTCTGTGGAAGTTCAAGAAGCTTGGCGACTATGGCGACGAAGTATTCGCAGGTATTCAAAAGGATATAGACAGCCGACGGATCCGGATCGAGACCTGGCTGGAGACAGAACCAGCCGCTCTTCTTGAGACAGGCCACATAGTCCTGGAGGTGCACCATGGTGGAGCCAACACTTATCACGAAGCCATACTGTGAGTTGTCCAACCATCAGAAATATGCCTACAACGTTGCTAACAATGGAAACAGCGCCGGTGTTCCACAGATGATTCTGCCCCTGTGGTTCGATCTCTTCAACTTTGCCAACATGGCTGAGTATCTAGGTATTGGCATCTGGGCTGGCAGGAGCACCACTCCAGAATGGGTCCCCGAGACGTTGGTGGAGGGCTTCCGTACTGCTTTGGTCGGTCCATCGAGTGTTTCACTGAGAGAAAAGGCGCAAAAGCTTGGTGAGGTAGCGCGCCAGTATGATGGGAGGAAGATTGCCGCTGACGAAATAGCGAGACTGGCCGCCATAGGCAAGGAGGCTACAGAGTGAAATGCTTGAGACGTTCCCTTACCTCATCGTGGGAACTTTCCAGGTTTATCACTTCATTAGATTATGAGTATAAAGGGTTATAGATACTAGATTTATTAGAGCTCGTTACTTGAAGCCTCGGGTGACCAAGTCAACTTCGCTTATTTCATGGCTCATCTGTCTCTCACAACTAAGAATTCTACCTTTGATAAATAGAGAGACCATGAGCTTTAGACTCTAAAAGTTCTAATCCCCAATAAGACGAGCTCGATAGAACAATAGAGCGCCCTCACTCTTTCCAAGACAGCTGAAACTCCAGGGATTTGTGGATTCTGATTCTCCGTCTTTCTCTTTCAAATCGTAAATTGAGCAACCAACTCTCTTCATGCTACTTTCACATCTGATGGCCGGCGAGGTCGTTAATGAAAGGAAGGCGAAATCCCGCTTCTTCCATATCGCTTTCATTACCCGCGGTCATATTGAAGGCGATGAACTAGTTGATTATGTGGGCAGATAATCACCAGCGTCGGAACTCTTTCTCGGCAAAGTAACCACCTGTCCCCCGTCTTGTCTATTGATTTCCCAAACTCAAACTCCCCCAGCAGGTATATTGATACATGATTTAAACAGAGGTAATATCGAAACAACCAACATTAGCGCAAAACAACCGGATAGCGCCGAACAATTTGGCATTCCGTCATGCCAACTCCCAAGGCGAATGGTGCCCCCCGGGAGCTATATGGGTGAGATAGGGCCCCGTTCGATATCGCTGAAGATCTCGTCTCGAGGAGACCATGCGGGGGTGGTCGTGCATGAACTGGCGGATCACGCTGTCGGGGGTGTTGATGACATAGTTGGAGTTGGGGCCAAAGCGGCACTTCAGCTCGTCCCAGTACTTCTCCTTGAAGAACAGGAGGAAGCAGTGGCCCTCCTCGGGCTCTCTGGTGCGGTCGGGGAGGCGCTTGTGCCGCGAGTAGCTACGCCGCGGACGTGGTGAGGGGGCAACCGAGTAGGCTGCGGGCTCGTAGTATGTGAAGGCCGGGGGCGAGCAGGGGTAGTAGTATTCGACGGGAGTGTAGTAGGTCGAGTAGTAGTAGCACACATAGGCCATTGCGCGGGGCAGCGGGAGAGTATATCTGGGTGAGCAGGCCGAGGGATTTAAGAGCCGACCAGTTCCAGAGGAGTGCGACGTGAGGATGGTCACGTCTATGGGCGTAGCCGCGCAATAAATATCCAGCTGATGGATGGATGGATGCCTGTGAGGCGTCTGTTGGTTGGGTGCTGCCTCAGCCACGGCCAAGGCGGATTTCGTCTGACTCAAATGTGCAGAAACACGAGAGCCAATTAATTCGCCAAACGCAGTCACAAGCCACAATCTGTGAGAATCATGTGAGATCCTTGGCCATGCTGTCACAGGGGCACATTAATGCCTGTTCTGATTCGCCGACCGTTGCATGTACACGCAGCCTATTTTTGGCCGTATCTCAACGCAAGATTGTATTTAGTCAACTTTCATTCCCCCATCCTCTCCAGGGTGAAGACTTAAATTTATCAAGGAAACTAATTACTTAAACTATCTCTTCTTAGTGGGTGTCGTAGCCTTCCATCTGATGCATGGTTCGAACAAAAGATCGCATTAATGGTAATTATCTACACTATTCTGGCTTTAAACAATCTCCTCGTCTGGTAGTCCTTTGCCCGGCTACTGACACATCTCTAGATTCACATCGAGAAGTTCTTTCGCTGCTTTAGACTCAGTGCCACTACCTACCTCTAGCAAATCCTTTCTATTATGTTGTAACGACTAATTTTACTTCTAAATAGGTATTCGTCGATCATGTTCCTCAAGAAGCTACATTCCACACGGAGAAGCACGTATGCATGAGACCAGCTGGCTATTGCATAGAGCCTCTAAGAAAATAATAAACATGAACATCAAGTCAACGGCCACTTCGCAAGCAATATATTCCAAGTGTTCAATCATCATATATTACTAGGAAAGCTAATGACAGGTTTCCAGAGGTTGATTTACAAAGTCGATATATCAGTGAATTCGACACGCCGTTGCTAGAGTTGTCCATCATACCACAAACCACCTCTATATCATCCATTATCTAACGAGAAAATATATCCTATCCGGCAAGACAAACTCCTGTTTCCCACCAATAGCGCCTATGCCAAATCTATAAACCCAATACTCAGCCCGAAAAGTCAATCGCTTCAGTCATAAATCTTATCATAATGCCCATCACAAAATGAGAAATAAGAAGACATCTCCCATCAGGTGTTTTCAAACATCCCCGCTTCATGCGGGCCAGCCTGCCGCCGCAAATCCTCAAACGTCCGCTTCTCAATACTCGACAGAAACTTCGCCATGGAGACCGACTCGGGCCTGGCAAGGTAATCCATCATGGCAGCTCTCTCTATCCGCATGCGCATCGGTCCTGCCGAGGTCAGGTAGAATGCCGCCGCGGAGATGACAAAAGGCACGAGATGCTGACGGAAGATGCCTACTGAGGGGTGGAGAAAGACGGGCATCACGCGGAGGATGTTGTGGCATGCGTTGGCGGGATCCAGGGGGTCGATGTCCTCGTCGTCGTGGGGGCCCCAGCCATGCGGACTGCTGGATGGGGAGTCGACCTCACCGAGGGCGATTCGTTTGATATGGTCAATGAGGCAGCAGTTGGCCCAGAACATGGTCATTACGTGGCCATCGGCAATGTCTTCGGTGGTGATGTATTCCGACAAGTCGGCGCCCATCTTGCTGGGCAGGGTGGGGACAGCGTACTTGTCGTGCCACTTGACGAGCGCTCTGCTGAGATATGAGGCTGTTCCTTTGATGATGTCCCGGTAGAGGTGTTTCTCTTTTTCGTCGTTGGCGTCCTGCATGGCATATACATCAACGAAGACTTCCATGACGCCGATCAGGATATCAATCAGAAAATCGCGCGGTGTTTTAGCGTACTTGGTCCATGGAATGGTCATCCACTCTGACTGGGCCAGGAATATCTTCTTCTTCATTTGGAATGCAGTTAAGATCTAAGCACACAAGGTTATTAGCGAACCGGAGCTTCGAAACTATATACAGGTCGGGGTTGCGCACAAGGTGGAGTCTTCCATCAACGAAAAGGCGATGGGCCAAGCCGTCGATATAATATGAGGGAGGGTTGTTGAGGATGAGAGCAATATCTCCAGCATTATGAGCCATCCAGCTCTGCCGCTGCGATAGCCCGTTTGGGTTCGCATCACTTCCAAAGAAAGCCTATAAGATGTTGTCAGCATTCGAGAAGCTTTTTCTAAACATGCCAAGTAACGACACAACTAGAAGAGACGGCAGAAGAAGAACCATACCTCATGTATGCTAAAAGTGCGGACGGCACCTAGGATATCGAGACTTTGCCGCCTTTTGGGTGACTGCAGGGCAGCAGTCATCTCTTGTAGAGCACTGCCATACACTGCTATCCCACGCTTCTCCAGCCACGCCGGAGCATCTGGCCGTCTGCCAAGTGTACGCAAGGCAGTGGCTAGGAGAGCTTGACGAAGGACGGGATCGGTGGGCGCATGGTCCTGTAGTAGAATGATCGACCCGCCCAGGGTCCTCTGCAGTTCGGTAGTCGCAGGCCCGCATCGGCGGTTGGGATAGTAGGCATCAAAGAAGGCGCCGAGAACGCCGGCCTCTGAAGCCGCCCAGCTGAAGCGGGCAGACCCAGGACTATCTTGCCGGCGGGGAGACGGACGGCGGCTCACTCTGCCTCTGGTCTGGGGATCGGCAGCGGCCTCCTCGTCGGCGTTGGGCGGTTGGAGGAATTTCGGCACTACCCATTTCTGAGCGAGCACCGGGGCACCCCATTCTACGAACTCCAGGCCCTGTGCGGCGATTCCCCAATCGGGATGAGATGTCTGGCTGCTGGGCCCTGCATCGGAGGGCTTGTCGGTGGTTGTGGTGCCTGAGCCAGCCCCTTGGTACTGGTGAATGACAAAGCTGTCAGCGTAGCCACCGCAGGGGATCGCCGCCTTTCGGCATTGTCCACAAGAGGGCTGCTGGAGGTCGCACTGGAGAGCGAGTACTTGTAATTAGAAACGGAGTGAATTAAGGGGACGGGGCTGGGGAGAGAGGAAGAGCAGTATGAAAGAAGATGAATATGAATGAGGTGCGACTAGATCAGCAGAAGAGGCCACGGCCGGAAATATGATTTTCATAAGAAGTATGGAGACGGGCACCTCTGCGCAAGGGGTGAAAGATAGTGGATGATGATGAGGGAAGAAATTATATGAGAACCGCTAACTCACCCCTTTCTTGCGCCTTCGACAAGTCGAACAGGCTTTAGATCGTCCCCGCACGCCGACCATTATGAATAAAGTCTATTTGAATGGAATAATCGTAGAATATGCAGTGGGAGATATATGCGCGCAGGCGACGCGAGATGATGGGGGTCTAATATCAATCAATTCTCCCAGCACATCAACTGGCGTATAGGCGGGTGCCGTAACCAAGCCGCGCCCGTCTGCCTTGGCCGCCGTTTGCCGTCAGCTGCAGTGCCGGCTCCGGGCTAACAGGGTGAAATGCAGGCAGTGAGTGTCAGAGCCAGTGACGTACAAGGTCAGCCTCGGACTGGGCTGGTAGTTGGGGGTATTACCCAGTTGGTGGTACATGTGCCGAGCATCAAGCAATATACGCGTAGGGAGCCATCAATCAGCAACATCCGACGGCATCGAGTGGCAGGGCAATGCTCGAAAGGGGTATTCGGGAGGTAAAGCCACCCGCATCTGCATAGCAATTCGTGAAGCAAGCTACGGTGAGGGGAAGGGAAGGGAAAGAAAAATGTGGCAGTGCGTGATGACAATTGAAGTGGTGGTTTCGCTAAACCTTGTCAGGACGGACGGCTGTTATTAGACCATGCTTCTTCCACCCACTAGCCAAGGACGAGGGAGAGACCCTATTCGCTGCTCCAACACTGAAATCCCTGGAAATGGAGCCGAAACGTTCCTGTGTAGCAGACGACTCGATCCCTTTCCGCCATCCAGAGCAGGAGAATGGTTCTATAGGGCGAGAAGGAGTATATTAAACCAGACCAAGGAAACCAAGGTGATGAACTTGGGAAACATCTCCAGTCGATTAACATGCTTACGCTATGGAGTACCTCACATTGAGTGTGCCCCATCCCTGATTCGCCTCTCCGCTGTGCCGTGTTTGGGGTCAGTCAGGGGGGTCAGGTCCCAGTATTTTGGTCATTCTTGGGCGCTAATTGTTTGCCATGCGCACGAATTCGCTCCCGAACCGGCCGAGCCCAAGGCGAGAAACCGCGGTAGTCTCGCAGATCAAAATCCAGGTACCGTAGCGGTCACAGCGACACAGTGATATACCAAGAGGCCGTTGAGTTGGGTGGGTTAATAAAGGGGTATGGTGCATCATGTTGCTCTGTATTCAGCTCCCGTCTCCTGGAGATGGTCCTTCGACCATTGATATAATTAAGAATAAAGAGGAGACAGAAATAGAATACCGAGACTTGGCCAAATGGGGTTTGGTCCGGGCTGTTGGAAATGAGGGCGAGCTGGAGCCTTTTCGCGGCCGAAAGACGCGCGAACAAGTGCCGACAAGGCGTTTTGAACGGGCCAAATCAGTTCCACACACACAGTTGCTCCGCCGGCAAGTTGGATTACAGGGGGCTCATCAACGGGCAGTTAGCGGAGATGCCCCAATGCATCCAGTCTCTGACGTCTCCTCCCAGATTCATCTACGTATATCCATGCACCGAGACTCAATCTCCATACGAGCCCTGTCCGTGACCCATCCTAGATCCGAGTCCGATCCCATGATTCCCATCGTGGAAGATTGTGCGCCGGCGTTGCCCCATTGCGGGAAGGATCGAGACAGTTGGGATTCTAAGGTTGACCCTCTTGACAGTTAGGTTTGATTGTTTCTATTTCCATTGATGATTGACGATTCATCATCATTTTACTCGTGGATACACGCTCGTAGTCAAACAAGTATAAGTATTAATCGATTCTCGTCCAAGTTGCGACAATGAACTCCATCAGACCACTACTGCTATAACAACAAGCAACTTCCTCGCAAATATCCCTTCATCCTCATTCTCCCTTCCATCCCAGTGCCTAATTCAGCCCTAATTTCAGCCCTACCAAGATATTTCCTGCTCGCCCATCCAAAGACTTACCGCCAAAATGAAGTTTACTTCTATCGTCACTGCTAGCCTGGCCCTCCTCGCTCCCACTGCTCTCGCCGCCCCCAAGACCAACACAAACTCCAGCTGCTGCCGCAAGGACCTCAATAGCAATGAATACCACAAGGAGCTCTCCACCAAATATCTCAACATGTGGAGTGGTGATCTGACCATCGCCGAAACGATCCTGCACCCAGACCTAGTCATGTATGCCGACCGCCTCCCCTCCGCCAACGGCAGCGACCTCATCCGAGTCACGAGCCGCAACGAATTCGTTGCCTTTATCCAAAAGTCCCGCACTGGCTGGCAGAAATACTGGTTCGACATGATCCACTGGGTGGGCACCGGCGACAAATTGGCCATGCGCTGGAAGATGAACGGTCTTGTGGGCGAGAACATGCCCATCCCAACGTGAGTTACGAGAGTAAACCCGCTATGCTCGAAACATGAAAAACTAACCCTTGACTCCAATACAGAACATTAGATCCCGGCGCTTATGTCACTTACAACGGAACCGACTTTGTGGTTCTTGATGACTGCACGGGCCAGATCAAGGAGATCAACATGGCCCAGGATTTCATTGCCTTCTTCCACGAGCTGGGCATTAAGGGTGTCATGGTGTAAAATATTTAAAATATAATGCTTCTTGTCAATCTCTAAAGGATAATGGACACTTTTGTTCCTTTTCTTTCTGCGACAGCTCTGGTTTTATTTGATAGATAGATATCGGTCAGCATACCTCTAGACTTACTTGTTGTGATTTTAGGATAATGTATTACCATGTGTTCTCTTCATATTTTGGTCCTTGGCCATTGATCACTGGCTTTCCCTCGATTGATATCTCCATCTACAAGTCGGGGTAATGTATGGCATCAATATCATTCCCTCTCGCACCCATCTGATGACCACTGCTTCGAATCGCGCGAACCTCCTTGTTTCACTCTACGATCACGGGGTTTTTTATTGTCTATCAGCAAAACTCCACTCTGACGCACCTCTTCGTAACTCTCAATCATCAAAGTAAGCTAATGGCAGGGATATGTTACAGTTACATGTATTCCCTCAGTCTTGGGAGCGAATCTACCCCTATTGATCAGTTGTTTCTCCATTACGCATGTTCATATGAGCATTTGGGAGAGTAAGTTATGTGCAGGCATATTGACAGACGGAGGAATCACGGAAATAGAGCCTTGACCGGTTGCGAATTAACATGAATGATGAAAATTACTGCGAGTAAATTTGCAGACCCAGCCCAGTCATACCCAAGCGATGCTTGCCCAGTTACAAGGAATCATTCTGCTAAACACTACACTTTCCCGCCATTCTCTTGTTCATGGCTACGGTAGTGACAGTGATCATGCTGGTGAGTCGTCGCGTCGCCTTGACTATGCCCTTACCCCCTCTCATGGTTGTTACACTGGTTATTGCAACAGCCAGGTTCTCCAGCAGGGCCATCTTGACCTCGCCTTCCATCTTGTCCTACAACTCCCGGGCAACCTTCAACGTCAGGACGAGCTTGGCCCGGGTGCGCCCGGAGCTCCGTGAGACCCTCGAGGTCTTTCTGGGCCTACAACGCCATCAGCTCCCGGCCTGCCATCCCTCCCGGGACGACCCCGACCTCCCCGCTGCCCTGAATCACCTTGGAGTCCTTGTTCTCCCTGCTCCCCTGGATCCCCTCGAGGTCCTTGAGGGCCTGCAGCGTCATCAGCGCCATCAGCGCCATCAGCTCCCGGCGCGCCGTCCGCCCCAGTATGGCCCCTTTCTCCCTGTCGTCCTGGATCTCCTTGGAGTCCCCGTTCTCCCTGCTCCCCTGGATCTCCTCGGAGTCCTTGTTCTCCCCGCTCTCCTGGGGCCCCTCTGGGTCCTTGCCCCCCAGAAGGCCCTTCTCGTCCCTCAGGTCCCTGAACACCATTATCGCCTCGCGACCCGGCAGCTCCAGACCTCCCTCGGCGTCCTCGGCGGCCTTTGGGACCACGACAACAGCATATGATACAAGTTCTCTTGTGTTTCTTCGAGCGGCGACCGCGGCGAGTAAAGCAGCGACACAAGAACAAAAGGGACAGTAGAAGCCCGACGCCAAGGAAGACCCCCATGATGATCAGGGCTGTCTTGTCTGAGCCACCGTCGTGCTCGGATGTAGGGTCCCTGGTCCCAAGCCCTCCCGTGTCAATTGATAAGTGGTGGGTGTCATCACTATAGCCAGCAGATCTCGTCTTTGAATCAACCGATCTGACAGGAATATATGGGTGGGTGGTAGGCTGTGTGACGACGCAGGCCGCCGTATGTACGGAAGCAGCCGCGGTCGCGCCCGTAACGTGGGAGGAACTAGGGTCTAAAGAACCTGTGATGGTCGAAGATGAGAGCGGTGGCAGTATCATCTTACACGGCTGATTTGCGAACAACAGCTTCTCAAACTCAGGTTATAGCAATCTCATGGCGCTCACTGGCGTCGATAGAGCCAAAGTAGAAAGCCTTTAGACGGGGAAAGCTATCTAGGTAGATAAGGGGACATGACGGCTGGTTCGCGACTGTAAGGCTCGGGCCGCATCAAGGCAGTGACCAAACAACTCGTGCTATGACGGTCTCATGACCACCCGCGTTCACTATCCTTGTAGATTGCCTTCTTCTCATGCCGCCAGCAAGAAAGAGGCGCCTCGCCAAACCTTGAGCAAGCCAGTGGAAAGATTGCAAACATGACCTAGACGCATGTACATGGAGGATGGTAAGAAAGTGGAGGCCGACGACCTATTGAGGGTGTCGCCATCAACACATGGCCCAATGGGGGTCGGACGCAGCGTCGTTTTGCAGCCAAACAACTGCACACTGTATGCAGAACGCACTAGATTCGAGTTGCTGCATCAAACACTGTTAGTTGAGCTGACGACGGCGACCTATGGGATGTTCGCCTCAGAGATTCGCAATCAAGATGGCGCAAGTAATTCATGCATTGGTACCCTGGAAGCACATTGCCAAGTGGCAGAGGTGAATTGATAAACTCCAACGCTATGCTTACATGATCAAGGAGGGAGAGACGAGGCTGTATCATTCATCTTGACCCTCCGTTCCCGAGCGAATACCAGCAAGAATGGGCCCCCACTGCCCGCTGCCCGTGTACTTCCGCGCTGCCGTAATGTGGTCGCCTGTGATCTTGCGAACCAGAAGCGTGTCCTCCGCCTTCCGCAGATTCCTGCCCTCGCTGCTTCTCAGATACTCCTCAAACCATGTTTCCTCCTCGGGCTCGAATGGGAGCAGGGCAATCTCGCTTGCTCCAGGTACTGATTCACCGTCAAGGGCAATCTTGACCAGGCGGCGGAACAGTGCTTCGCGTGTGTAGTCGGAGAATGTGCGTGTGAACAGCAAAGCTTCCGTCACGCTTGTCTGCGCGAGAGCGTCGAACAGGAGCTCCAGAGCTTCCGATGACTTTAGAATCGGGCGCACGGTATGGTAGTAGGCTAAAGCAAGTTTGATGTCGTCGCCATGTCGGATCAGCGCCGTGAGGATTTCGTCAGAGAAGTCGGGCGTCAACGAAGGGTGCGCGACGTATTCAAGTGCTTTCTATTGGAAGCTGGTCAGCGAGGTTTGTGGGAGAAGACGGGGGCACGGGAAGATATGTACAGGAAATTGTTTGCGGTCCAAATGCCATAGACCCTTGATGAAGATCTGGTAGTTGCTTGGCATTCCAGAAGCAGACACAAAAGACTCGGACGGAACAGATTGGTCGGCAGCTTCATCGAAATCGAGTAGGAGGTAGTAAAGGAGCGAAAACTTGTGGTGCAAGGACATGGGAGCGTCGCAAATGTGCTGGTGCAGCTGCCTCATCGCAGCATCCGACTTGGGAGGGTAGGTTTTTGCTGTGAGGATCAGTCAGGCAGCTGTGATTGATAGAAGAATGGCAATTGGCATACCTTTGGTGAGACCCAGAGCTTTGAGAACTCGGTCGACGAAGAGAACGCCGTCCAGAGTCTTTCTCGATTGCTCGATCTTGGCAATGAGCTCCTTGCTGTAGGGAAGCTGCGCGCCAGCAGGGAATACCTGCTGGAAATCGGAATAGTCAAACATGTTGGGTAGATGGTACTCGTACAGATGCGACGAGCACGAGAATACGAGAATAAAGACCTTGGAGAATTGAGGTGGTGATATTTTGTTGCTGCTACCCTACGACGGAGCTGTAGATTTCCAAGGCCCGTATGTTGCTTTCCAGGGCTGGAAATACAGCGAGAACAAAGACCAGCCAGCGCTAGGCGACAGCGCCGTCTTTGTCTGGGCTAGCGCTTGGCACGATCACGTGCAGACGCGGGGCGCCAGTCAATTGGCTTTGGATGTTGTTTACGTCCAGATGGCGCCTTACCTAATCAGGTAATCTCCAAACAATCACTTTAGCCCAACTCCAGGCGGGGGACCAATCTCACCGTCGCTTTTTCTGCGTCAAACCTCATTCACATCCCACCCCAGAGCTACTAACCCAACAGCTTCAATCATCTCTGTTTCTTTCACCTGAGGGCTGTTACCACATTCATTACCACAATCCTGACTACCAGAGTTGTCATCCCAGCATCCGATACACTCCCCCTCCCTCTCCACCGCCATGTCAGGCAGGCCAACGCGACGCGCAACGCGGCGGACTGCCGTCGACGACTCCGATGACGACGTCAGCAGCAGCGCAAACACCAGCAGACAAACCGAGGACGCCGACGATTCCATCCCTGACGCCCCTCAACGGAGATCGACCAGAGCCACACGAAGGACACCCGCGGCCTCAGCGCCCGCTCCTGCACCGAGAACCACAACTGCGACTCGTGGGAGAGGGCGTCCAAAGAAGACTCCTACTCCAGCACCAGTCGAGCCAGAACCTGTAGCAGAGCCAGAGCAGGAGCCAGAGCAAGAGCAGGAGCAGGAACCAGAACAGGAAATTGAGGCCGAGCCTGAGCCCGTGAGCACCGTGGAATTGAGCCATGTCAGCCAGCAGACCTTTGACGATACCATGGTCAAGCACGAAGTTGACATGGATGTCGACGAGTTGAGTCAAATTCCTTCGCCAGCGACACAGCGCAAATCAAGAAGCGCGCGCCCCTCCACCGCAACAGTTGTGGGCGATCCTGTTGAAACTCCCCCGACTCCGACACCTCCCACTCCAGCACCCAAGGCTTCAGCATCCTCTCCAACAGTGGTCAAGCCGCCACAGACCCCTCTAGCTAATGCCACATCTACCTTGAATATACGCAAGATGGGCCAGACCACTATCAAGCCGCCGAGGACCATCCAGGGCCCCGCATTCATTGACAAGCCGATTGACATTGTCCTCAAGTCGAGAACGATGGTGATTCCATCTCTCGAGGATACTACACCCAAATCACGCATCGTCATCACTCACTTGTACTTGACAAACTTCAAGAGTTACGCCGGTCGACAGGAAATCGGTCCCTTCCATGCGTCATTCTCCTCTGTCGTTGGACCCAATGGTTCCGGTAAATCAAATGTCATTGACTCGCTTCTCTTCGTCTTCGGTTTCCGAGCGAGCAAGATGCGCCAGGGCAAGATCTCTGCGCTCATCCACAACTCTGCAAAGTTCCCCGATCTAGACCATTGCGAGGTCTCTGTGCATTTCCAGGAAGTAATGGATCAGGTAATTAGCATGCTCCAGTATTCTACGCGCATCACCCTTACTAACAGCTTACTAGCCCGGCGGCGGCCATACAGTCATCCCCGATTCCCAGCTCATCATCTCACGAAAAGCCTTCAAGAACAATTCCAGCAAATACTACATCAACGGCAAGGAGTCTAATTTCACTACGGTGACTACGCTCCTTCGCGATCGCGGCGTTGATCTCGATCACAAGCGGTTCTTGATCTTACAAGGCGAAGTCGAGTCCATTGCTCAGATGAGGCCCAAGGCAGCAAACGAGCACGACGATGGCCTCCTCGAGTATCTTGAAGACATCATCGGTACATCCAAGTACAAGACTCCCATTGAAGAATCCGCAACAGAGGTGGAGGAGCTCAACGAGGTGTGCGCGGAGAAGAACGGACGTGTTCAACACGTTGAGAAGGAGAAGAATAGTCTCGAGGACAAAAAGAACAAGGCTGTCGCGTACATGCGAGACGAGAACGAACTGGCGATGAAGCAGTCTGCGCTTTACCAGCTGTTCATTCGTGAATGCAACGACAACGTTGCAGTCACTCAGGAAGCTATCAACCAGATGCAGGCTCAGCTTGATGTTGAGCAGGAGAAGCATCAAGGTAGCCAGCAGCTCATCAAGGATCTGGAGAAGCGACATTCCAAGGCCGGCAAGGAGTTTGACGCGCAAGAGAAGCAGGCCCAAAGCATGGCCAAGGAGTTGTCCAAGTTTGAACAGGAAAGGGTCAAATTCGACGAGAAGCACAAGTTCTTGGAGGATAAGAAAACCAAACTCGAGAGAACAATCGCCAATGCTGAGAACACTTCGGAAGAGGCCGACCAGACCATCTCTGATTGCGCCGAGGAGATCAAGAGCCGCGCCGGCCAGATCGCCGACCTGGAGGAGCAGCTCAAAGAAGAAGAGGCTGAATTGGCCAAGATTCGAGAGGATCTCAAAGGGAAAACACAGGCATTCTCTGACCAAATCACCAGCAAGCAGAAGTCACTCGAACCTTGGACAGAAAAGATCAACCAGAAGCAGTCGCAGATCACGATCGCTGAGAGTGAGCTCAACATTCTCCGAGAAAAGGCCAATGCTGGTGCTGTTGCCATGAAGGAACTCGAAGGCAAAATCTCTGCCATTGAGGAGGGCAAAGCCTCTAAGCAAGAAGACTTCAAGAAGTACGAGGCCGAAAAAGAGGAGCTCATTCAGGAAGCGGAGAAGTTGGAGTCTGAGCTCAAGATTCTCTCTGAGCAAGAGCCCAAGATGAGGGCCAAGATCTCCAGTGCGCGTCAAAAGGCGGACGAGGCTCGCTCCAGCTTGGCCAGCACCCAATCGAGGGGCAACGTCCTCTCTGCTCTCATGCGTATGAAGGAGTCGGGTCGGATTGACGGCTTCCACGGACGCTTGGGCAACCTCGGTGTGATTGACCCCAAATACGACGTCGCCGTGTCCACTGCCTGTCCCTCTCTGGACAACTTCGTCACAGAGACCGTCGAATCCGGCCAACAATGCATCGAGCACCTACGAAAGTACAATGTCGGACGCGGCAATTTCCTTTGCCTGGACAAGCTTCGGTCTCGAGACATGTCCCCAATCCAAACCCCCGAGGATGCCCCCCGGTTATTTGATCTTATCCAATCCAAGGACAAGAAATTCCTGCCAGCTTTCTATCAAGCCATGCAAGATACCCTAGTTGCAGCAGATCTCGCCCAAGCAAACCGCATTGCTTACGGTGCCAGGCGCTGGCGAGTAGTCACGCTTGCGGGTGAGCTCATTGACAAGTCTGGAACCCTGTCCGGTGGTGGAAATATCGCCAGAAGGGGCCTGATGTCCTCGAAGCTTGTAGCCGATACGACTAAGGAGCAGGTTACCAAGCTTGAGGAGGATCGGGACCACTGGCAATCCAGGTTGCAGGAACTCCAGGAGTATCAGCGCGAATGTGAGACCCGTCTCAGAGAGATCAACGACAAGCTGCCGCAACTAGACACGAAAATGCAGAAGCTCAGCCTCGAGCTTGGAAGCTCCACGCGCAACATTGCCGACTTGCAGCGCCGCATCAAGGAGGTGGCCAAGGAGCACCAGCCCTCGGCCGATGACGACAGCCGTGCAGCTGCGCTCCAGAAAGAAATCGCCAAGCTTACCAAGGATATCGAGAAGCTGCACGGGGAGACTTCGAGCATTGAGGAAGAGATCAAGGCCCTGCAGGATAAGATTATGGAGGCAGGAGGTGAGAAGCTCAGGTCGCAACGAACTAAGATCGACTTTGTCAAGGAGGAGATAGCGGGTCATCACGAGGAGACTTCGAATGCCGAGGTACGCAAGGTCAAGGCTGAGAAGCAAAAAGTCAAGCTCGAGAAGGATCGTACCAAGGCTGTCAAGGAGCTCAACAACGCTGCAGAGGACCTTCAAAAGCTTGAGGATGATATCAACAACCAGGGCGAGAAGGCCGAGGAGCTGAGCAACCGCGTGTCAGAGGCCGAAGAGGTCCTTGCAGCTACGAAGAAGGAGCTCAAGGCGCTCAAGGCAGAGCTTGACGAGAAGACCAACGAGCTTAACGAAACACGAGCCATCGAGATCGAGATGAAGAACAAGCTTGAAGAAAACCAGAAGGCTCTGATCGAGAACCAGCGACGTCTTCGGTACTGGGACGATAAGCTCTCCAAACTCACGATGCACGAAATCGAGGATCTAATGGGAGCGCCTGTCGGGGCCAGGATAAAGCCAGACTCCCCCCAGAAGAAGCGAAAGCCGTCACCTATGGAGGAAGACTCTGAGGGCGAGGGCGAGGATGGTGACGAAGGGCGTACGGAGAAGTCATCCGAGGATGAAGAGATGGTGGACGCCCCCGAAGAGGCGCCAGAGACCGAGGCTAACGAAGATGAAGAATCTGATAATCCTCCACAACAACTTCCCCGATACACGCCCGACGAGCTCGCAGACATGAGCAAGGAGACTCTTAAGGGTGAGATTGCCGCTCTAGAAGAGAAGATACAGAATGTCAATGTCGACTTGGGTGTACTAGCTGAGTACCGCCGACGAGTCGAGGAGCACGCCAGCCGCTCGTCCGATCTCCAGACATCTCTCAACCAGCGTGACGCCGCCAAGAAGAGGTGTGATGACTTGAGGCGGCTGCGGTTGGAAGGCTTCATGGACGGTCTGGGTGCCATCTCGCTACGCCTCAAGGAGATGTACCAACTCATTACGATGGGCGGTAACGCCGAGCTGGAACTAGTAGACAGCCTAGATCCATTCAGCGAAGGCATCCAATTCAGCGTCATGCCTCCCAAGAAGAGCTGGAAGAACATCAGCAACCTGTCTGGTGGAGAAAAGACTCTCAGCAGTCTGGCCCTCGTCTTTGCACTGCATCACTACAAGCCAACACCTCTCTACGTCATGGACGAGATTGACGCCGCTCTGGATTTCAGAAACGTATGTATACCCATCTTTCCCTGTTCCCCTGCACCCTGCTTCCCAATGGCAACCTTGCGGATCTTGCTCGGCTACTGCCCTGTCAGAGATGGTTGCCTATAGGACCGTGATACCCCTTCCCGTATTAGAGACATGGTCTACCCGTGTGAAAGCTCTGCTAACAAAAATCCTCGCACAGGTCTCAATTGTGGCGAATTACATCAAGGAACGTACCAAGAACGCCCAGTTCATAGTGATCTCACTCCGAAACAACATGTTTGAGCTGGCATCGCGGCTCATTGGCGTATACAAGGTCAACCACATGACGAAGAGTGTGACGATTGACAACAAGGACTTTATCGAACGGCCGCCTGGGCAGGCCCAGCAGAGACCGGTAATGGGTGGCGGCGGCCTGACGACGACGCTGGCACTGAGATAGCGGATGCTGTTTTCATGAGTGAATGAGATGGATGGTGTTTGGTTGTTTAGATTTCTGGCATACTATGATGGATGATGATGATTTCGGGGGGCAGGTTATGAACTACCTATGCTGCAATGATACAACACTTTCTGACGGATGGAGAAGATCAAGATACCAGTCCTGCTTAGAGGGTAATTCCTCAATTCATAATTACAATTTCTTATGCTCCAAATAGGATAGGCCAGTGTCCTCGGTCGGACTCGGCTCGACTCGATACTTGTGCCATTGAAAGAGTACGACGTGACAGAGGAGGTATGGGCACACAATCTAAGGACAGGCCTGCCTCGGACGACGTCTCCCGATAAGCGACATGTCACAGCACCGAGGCCCACGATTGGCTGTCATCGTGACTAGTTATTCCATTCTCCGGGCCAGGGGAGGACGTGGAATGACGATCAACGGTGATTTTCCCCTGACTCAAGCCACAGCATCACCGTAGGCAGTGGTTGATGGACAGAGAGGATATGAATCCATGCCGTGCCCACGACCCCAATCCGCGCAATGCAGCTATTGGTCACTCGGCCAGGCCTGTGCGCGTGGATTTTCTGCTACAGAGACAGGAACCAAAGCTTCCTCCTTCTCTTGTGGCCCAAACGGAAATGAACGAGGATGATGGAGACCGATATGGAGTCGCACAGAGAGCCCAGCCTGTACCTGAGGCTGACGCAAGAGGGGGGGACGCCAAAAGATCTCCAACGATGGGCTCGTCGCCCCTTTTCGATCGCATGTTTGCACGGGTTCACTTATTAGATGAAACCAGCCAAGTGAAAAGTTTCTCGGTCTGCTTCAGCTCGACGTGCTGTGGCGATCGGGCAGAGTCAAGTGTACAGGAGCTCGCCGAGACCGTCCAAGAAGGCTTGGGAACCGAGCTCCGGGGTTCAATATCCAGCTGGGAATAGGGTATAATTCCATCCAAGGTGTCTCTTCCTCCCTCGGGAAGCCTGGAGGAGAGGATGGGTTTTGACATGTGAGTGTGGCCCCCGTTCTGGCTGTGGCACACTGTCACTCACACACGCGCACTTTTTCCTACCCACTCGGTTCACTCGGTGTTGACTAAAAGGAACAAGCCACCCACCGCGCCGTATCACTCTCGATTGGTCTCGCCACTCCTGGGAGACGATGGCCCAAGGGAGGAGATGTGCGCGTCTCACAGGGTGATGGCATATGAAGACCCAGGCAAAATTGCTTTCGCTGCCACGGGCTGTCACTTGCGGAATTGGCGGGCATCGCCGAGGCTATGGACGGGGTGATACAAGAGGAGCGGTTCTGTTAAAAGATGAGCGCTTCCCGTGGTGGGATGGGTAGAAATACTTGAGCCTCGCGGACTGGTTTCTCAAGCAATGAGGAGCAGCACAGGGATGAGGCCTGGCTTTCTCTCCGAGTCCCCAGGCTATACATTCGTTTCTTGATCCCTGGCAGTTTTTCTTGCCTCTACCTCCTTTGGAAGATGAGAGCCCTGCTCAGTGCCAGCACCATGTTATGGTGTTTGGCCGTCTCCCTGCTCTTGGGACGGGCCGTGGCTCGTCCCCAGGCTACAACTACGGCATCGCCTTGCCGCAAAGACGAGATTTACACCTCTCTCATGCGAGAGGACGATGGGGAGTTTTGCCAGAGCGTGATGAATGATCATTGCGTGACGGTCAGCACGCCCGAAGCGTACACCAGTCTTGGGGATGATGAGATATCCTCTTATGTGAGTATCGGCAAGGCCCATCTGCAGAATGTGAGTGGCCAGGATGCTGACTAGGGGGCAGTGTGAGTGTGTCTTGACGGAGTACTCTGCGACGAAGACCAGTGAAGCAACGGGCAGCGGCTACTCGAACATGCCTTCTGACACTCGGAGCTCGGCGCCAGCTTCGACGGTGTCCAGCCAAGTTTCGGAGACCGGTTCGGGGACTACGGGATCTGCTTCCTCTTCAGGAGGAGGCGGTGAATCATCTTCAACGGAGTCCTATCAGGTGACATTTTCATCGAATTTCGATGGAACGGCTACTTCCAGCGTGACATCAAGTGGCGGGTCGGCGTCTCAAAGTGAGAGTGCGTCCTCAAATGAGTCCACGACAGGGTCAACGGCCTCAAGCTCCAGTTCGCCAGGGGAGACGTCCAGCGTGAGCGGGAATACCTCAAGTCCTCCTGCTTCCTCTGGCTCCCTCCAAACATCGGGGGCATCAGGTACATCATATACAGCAACAGATGAGGCGGTACCATCAAGCAGTCGAACTGCTAACGGTACCGGTTCCGTTTCTTCTACATCCGGGGCGGCTTCTGGCTCGGCAGTCCCTACGATAAGTCAGACATCTGGATCATTAAATACCACTGGAGGGTCGAATCCATCCAGTAGAGCAACAAGCGAGATGTCATCAACACCCTTTGCATCACTTGGTACCCCGATTGTCACAGGGAGCAGAACTTCAGCACCATGGAATGGCACAGCTACCGGAGGCATGTCTCTACCTGGCAGCGGGATGTCCTTGCCGACATCGCTCGGCACCGGCTCCTCTGGCTCTCTGATTGCCACAGGGAGCGAAGCTTCGTCGGGGTCGTGGAATAGCACGGCCACCGGTGGTGTGTCATCGTTATTAGGCACACCAGCTACAGGCACCACTGCTCTGACGCCTCCGGAGTCCTCAACAGGTTCAACAAGCGTAGAGACTCAAGCGTCGGCATCGTGGAACGGTACGACGACACCAGCTAGTGGCCTTCCAGGAACGGGAAGCCTTTCTCTATCGCCTTCTAGCTCTTTGGACTCGTCCGCTGCGTCAAGTCGCCAAACTTCGGGATCATGGAATAGCACCAACTCAGGTAGCCTGACACCACCCACTGGCAGCTTGACTGGCAGCCTCAGCGGTACCGGTATGGGTTCTGCAGCACCAAGCACCCCCAGTTCCTCACTTGGCACTGGCAGCCCAGTCGTCTCTTCTATGAATAGCACAGTGACGAATAGGATGACACCATCCGACGGCGGAGCCTGGGGCGAAACGACGTCTACCGCCTCAAGGCCCTCAGGCAGGTCTCCCGCATCCGGGCCGTGGAATAGTACAGCAGGAAGCTGGACGTCGCCAATCGGCAGCGGCGCAGGCACTATAATATCACCTCCCACGACACTCCCCACGCCATTTAGTCCATCGGCCACAATAGGAACTGGGCTGTCAGCTCCGTGGAACAATACGTCGGGCACGGCTCTCTCCTCGGGTGGGCTTACTGGGAGTGGAGGAGTGACACCGACAGGTTCTACTCCAGTATCGATTCAATCCACTGCTTCCCATAATGGCACAAGTACTCCCGGTGGAGGAGGGACACCATCAAGCGACATCTCAGGCAACAAGACACAACAAGCCTCCCAACCTCCCTGGGGGACCGGTCGCCCTTGGCAAACCCGGCCAGGTTCGCTGAGCCTGACGGCATCGGGGTCTTGGAATAGCACGACAGGTAGTGCTACCTCGTCAGGGATTGCCTCGGGGTCTATCGTGACGGGTTCCATCCCAACTTTCCAAGGATCATCCCCTATCACTGGCTCATCGGCGCGGCCAAGCCAGCTATCAGATTCGTGGAATAGCACTGGGACACCGTTTGGATCACCTTCTGGCACGCTCACGAGTATTCCTACGGCGGCAAATATATCTTCACAAGGTACAGGGCCGGTCTCAAGCCCCGCGGGTGGATCATCAACCCAGAGCTCAGGGTCGTGGAATTCAACATGGAGCTCAGGTCCGAGCACCCCAGGAACGGCAGTGCCTACAGCCTTTACCTCCTCGGGGCTTTCTCCCACAACGAACATCGGATCTACAGGCTTCTCGTCACCGACCCTGTCAGGATCTGGCTTCTGGAATGATAGTACGGGCATAGGGACAGCTTCAGGCGCCACCGGTCCAACTAGCATCTCGTCACCCACGCTTTCAGCGTCGGGACCATTGAACATCACTACTGGGAGTATAAGCACAGCGTCAGCGAGACCCAATACTACACTTACAGACAGTTCAGCGCCGACACTTTCAGCTTCAGGCTCTTGGAACAACACCACGGCCTCAGCGGGAACCAGCGTTGGAGCTACCGGAGTCTCAATGCCTACACTTTCAGCCACTGAGCCAGGGAATGGCACCACGGGCGTAGGTATGACCTCGGTAGGTATCAGCACTGGACCGAGCGGCATCTCATCGCCTACCCTGCCAATGTCCGGTTCGTGGAACAGCACCACACGAACGGGGCCTTCCCCGACAGGTGCTCTTGGTACGGGCTCTTTGTCGATGACTGCATCTGGAGCTTCAACCCCATTTTCGCCAACTACGTTGGATAGTACCGCGACGGGTCTTTCCAACTCCACAGCCAATGGAACTATGACAGCGAGCGGTTCGGGCGCAGGTACTGGGCTTCCGACGGGATTTTCAACGCCATTGGCGACAGATACAGCTGAGACTGGGCTGTCCGGGACAGCAGGGGGGCTTCCAACTCCTCCGAGCTCAGCTTCCCAAGGCTGGAATGCATCAACATCAGCATCAGAAAGTCTGGGAACTTCTGCGAGATTTGAAACAACTTCAGGAAGCCTTGCCTCTGGAGTGCTCACAGGCACTGGTAATCTGTCAACCAGTGCCGGAGCATCCACCCCAGGCACCATAAATTCCATGATCACCGGGAGTCAATCATGGAATAGCAGCTTTGCAACCACTCCAACCGGTTCGAGCTTTGCTGGGTCTCCAACCGGGTCCACGGGAGCAGTATCCCAGTCGGTCACGAATTCCGTACCTGGAATTACCAGCATGAGCCCGACCAGTAACACTGTAACTGGAGGGTCGACAGATCTTAGCGATAGCGGTAGTCCCGAGCCTACTCAGACGCCAACTACTGTGGCGGGAGGCAATAATGGCGGCATGACAACGACTTGGTCGAGCAGTAATATGACTGCCCCGACGCCATCTCCCTTCCCTGCCGCCAACTACACTCAAGTAGCTTTCCTGGCGGCACTGGCCGAAGACACATGCTATCACCTCCCAGAAGAACCCCATGGCGAGCTATCGCGAAGAGCGTTGATGCGCAACAGCAAGCTCCGCGAAGACAATGTCACAGTGCCGGTCCCGTACATCCAGAGCGTTGAATTCGAGAGCGAAGGCGTCCGGCCGTTATCAATGACTGTGCGCGACAAGTCGCAGGGCACATTCCACATTGACATTTCGAACCGGAGTCGACTGGCCATCACCAGCAGCGATGGGTATGCCATGCAGATTGACGGTTCTGGGATTCGGTTCGTGACCAAGGATTGCCGATATGATGTAAATATCACCATTGCCAATCTATTCTCTCAGATTGCGAACCTCTCGAATGTGGGATGTTCGGTCGGCACAGGCGCACAGCCGTTCCCTTCGCCAATTCCAGTCCCATTGATAAACACCAACACCAAGCGAGCCGAGGACATCAAATTCAACCAGACAATCTTGCTCAGGGACCAGTGCGGCAGCCCCGTGACAAAGGCAATCCGGGCGTATCCCCAGCTACGGGTTGGCGAAACCACATGCCAGGACATCGCCGTGGATGAGAACTCGGGAACCTGGGAGTTTGACTGCACGTTCCCGGGAGCCATCTCCGGGATCCTGCAGTGCCAGAACGCCGTGAAGAATGATATCATAGACTTCCTCAACCGCGACTCGTTCGGTGGCGCATGCCCAGACATCTCAACCATGATCGCCACGCTCGGAGCCACGGGCAATGACATGCTCAGCAGAGATGCTCTCGGCGTGGCGCTATACAACCAACGAGGGAGCTCGAACGCGGACAACAGCTCCTCCTCCATCGAGAACGTCGCGTCGGGATACACTCTACTGTGGGAATCACTGCAGGGCTTCTTCATCCCTCAGAACGCCAGCGTGAACAGCCCATGGGAAGAATACATCGGCACGTACAACAAGCACCGCAGCTTCGAGAACGACATCTGCGAGGACCTGCACACGGGCGAGATCCCCCTCAGCCTCAACCTCCTCGTGGGCGCGACGTACATCGACGCCGTCACGACGCTCAACTGGGCCCCCCGCGCGGCGCGGACGTACAACGTCACGGTCCAGGACCCGGCCGCCATCGCGTGCTGCCCGAACGGCAGCGAGGCGGACGACCAGGGCAAGGCCACGTGCGCGTACCCCAGGGAAGCGGTGATCGAGGACACCAACTGCAGCTGCGGCAAGACGGCCGGGGGGGAGTCGCTGGCGTTCGAGGCGATGGAGTGCGACAACTTCGAGGGCCGGTGCGAGAGGGACGAGGACTGCCGGGGCGGGGGGTCTGTCTGCGTGGTTGGGACGTGCTGCGGCGGGGGAGTGTGCGTTGATCCGTACGCGTGCTCGCAGAACGGGACTGCGTTGGTCAAGTTTGCCGACGGCTGGTCAGGATCTCGTGTTTTTTAATATCTGGTGTGTGTGTTTGTTATCTGTGGTTCGGTGGGGGTTGAAGCCACCAACAACGCACCAATTGAGCGAGCGATGAGTTGCAATATGGGGGATTTTTGTGATTTTAATTGATTTTGATTGCATTCTGTTGTATTATTAGATAGAACTGAGCATTTTAGTTTTTGTTTGTTCGAATTGACACAATCTAGCGAAGAAATCGTGCTGCTTCTGACGCAACAATGGCTTGTTCCAAGATGTGTTTAGGAGTTAGAAAGACATATCGCAGTATTCCGCTTTGGTTGTGCGGTAAAGTACGCCCCCTCTTCTCTATTAGCTTTTAAAATAGATGGGCAACCGAAATAAATAATAAGGGCACCAAACCACCGCTTCAATCTTCAATCATCACGCATCATGGTCCATCAGCATCTCATGAGGGCTGTAGGGTAGGGCCAAGAACATGGCGATACGAGTAACATGGATCGGTATTGCGGCTCCGGCGTCAACCAACCACAGGCGTGGTGGCAGAGTGGTCTAATGCGCAAGACTAGAAATCTTGTTCCTTCGGGAGCGTCTGTTCGAATCAGGCCCACGTCGGTTATCTTTTGACTTTTTGGGGAGCTGGTGATGATTTGGGTTTTTTTGATGACTTGGGATTGAGAATCACCGATCAAATGAAAGAAGAACTGATGGTCAATGAATGCGTCCGACTTGGAAGAGGGCGTCTTTCTGTGCCCTGGCCCGTGCTTTTTCCAGTGGTCAAACAATGTGATCCATCTGCCACCAAAACGCTTCGACGAAGACGCTATTCAGTATGAGGTCAAATGATCAAGAGAGACTTCCCAGGTAAGCTGATAATTCGGACGCGGCGAGGAATGAGCTCCTATAATATTGCAAGGCAGGCAAAGGAGGGTTCAGTTTAGGTTCAATGTCTTTGGTCGCATCCACGTGTAGGTGAGACTACATCTTCCATCAATCATGTGTCTAAGCATAGAACAATGCCAAGAGCAAGAATTTAGAATGATGGTGAGACGATTCCCAGGAGGAATAAAAGAGGCAAGGACTGATTCAGGTTTGTTCTATTTACTGAATTCAGCAATTAGGGAATGGCTGCTTTGCTAATATCGCAGACTTCTGCGACAGCAATAGGGTAGGTCAAAGCACGCCTCCATCCACAGAAATGTCAGGGTCCCATTGGCAAACTGTAGTCCCTTGGTGATGGGCGCTAGGTACCTAGTGGATAGCATAGGCGACATTGTTATTTCTGTACTGGAATAAAGTCACTGGGGGTCGTCGCGTTCACTGACAAGTGTTGGCTTGTTCTGCCGTCGAACAATCCCAGATCATGATCGCCCGTATCAGCCTGTTGTGCATGGCAAGAAGACGGGGCAAGGTGATGGGAAGTCAATGTCATTGGCCCTTGGCCCTTTGCATACCTTGATGTCTCTTCTGGATGGACACAAAGGCTCTGTTAGAAGTTAAGCTTCAGACTAAACGGTTGAAGACAGGAGGTTCTCAACGCCAGGTGGGGCTTCCGGTGGGATGGAAATTGCACAGGATCATCTACCACTTTCCGGCCTCGACCAACAACAAGGCGTGGTGGCAGAGTGGTCTAATGCGCAAGACTAGAAATCTTGTTCCTTCGGGAGCGTCTGTTCGAATCAGGCCCACGTCGAGTTCTTTCTTTTGCCCTTTTGGCCTTTCTTTTTATCCCTCATCAGGCGGGCTGGACGACTAGGGGACCATGCCTTGGCTATTGGATGGCTGTGGGGAGTCGTGGTCGTGCCCACTTGATAGACACAGTGGTGGGGGAATTGGTTGCGTTGCAATCAAATAAATTCTCTGCTCTGGCGAAAATAAGGGACATTCTAACTGAGGTTCAATCGGGTCTATGCTAAGACGACTTCTTTTTGACGAAGGCAATTAATGGCTGATCAGTTGAGCGAAAACTGTTCACCTTTATTTCTTTTGGCGATTGGCGCTATTGGTGGCTATGGATCTACGAGGTGGGCAAAGTTGCCCTGAGGGACATAGGGAAACGCATCCCATCAGAGCTCAGATACGTGGCAGATGCATGCAGTACTGAAGGGGACAAGGCACACAAATGAAGAGGTCACGGGGAAGGGAGACATTGATTGAAGGTCAACACCGAAGAAAAGTCCGATTGAATTTTTTTGGAACCTGTGCTTGAAGAGCAATGCAGGGTACTGTCCCTATCCGGCGCCCAATCCCGTAGGTAGACGCATCTCAAAACCAGACTCCGTTCCCATTTCCAAGTCTCATAACCGTCATTAGATTTAAGCCTTGGCGGAAGCGTTGGGGACGATCTTCTTGCCATCCTTGTTGTAGCGGACGCGAGGAGGAGGGGCACGGTTGCGGCGGCCAACACGCGAGCGGACACTGTGAGGGGACTGTCAGCATTGCAAATCAAATCAGACGTACCTCTTTCCGACGACGAGCGAAGCCAGGGGCGGCGGGGCCACAGTCGGCGAAAAGGTGCAGGCGGGAGGGAGGAGAGTGTCCAAATGGCGACCAAGGCTCTTCTGAAGCACATACGCAACCAAGGCGCAGTTGTAACACTCCCATGGGAGGCAACGTACCGGACGATCTTGCCGTGGATAGCGCAAGAGACGCAGTACTGCAGCTTCAGGTACATCTTGGGGACGGTGTACTCCTGGAAGACGGAGGCATCGGAGATATCACCTGGAAAGGACGCATGTTAGCCGCGAAATTCACTCGCTGTCGTGGGGGAGCGATCGAGAAGAGGAGAGGCGTACGGATGGCAGCAGACTCGACCATGTTACGGATGGTGAAGCGCTTGATAGCCTTATCCTTGGGAGTGCAGCGAGAGCAGTTGCTGCATCGGATGGGCTTGACGTGGCCGCGGCCCTTCTTGTTGCGACCGCTGTGAGGTTGTTAGCAAGAATGCTCATCCGCAGAGAGTGTGACCGTCGATCAAGCAAATTGCTGCTGTTGAGGCGAGTTGTGGGAATCGTGCCTCTGAGGCTCGAGATTCGTTCAACTGCACAGGCGGCAACACGAGCGTTGAGTCAATGAGGGAAGACAGAAGGTATTCGTACTTGTTCTTTCTCTTCTTGACCATCTTGGCGGTATCTGATACAACAGTCAATAAACTGAATTGAATTGTTGGATGAGGGAACAGAAAACGTACTGACTTGATCCTGCTGTCGAGAGGGTTAGTTGGTAGGAGAGTGGAAAGAAGCTCGCCCACCACACTTTGTAAATTCAATGTGCTAGCCAGGCCCTCAAATGTGGGTCCCGCACAACTGCTGGGCCAATATTTTTTTCTGGCGGGGCACGTAGAAAATCAGCGCTGGGGGGCCAGAACGAGGTGCCCTAGGTCATGTGACACCAACGGGAGGGCTTGGGGCGAGGGCCCGCCCACGCGCACCACCGGGCCAGTACAGATTTGCTCTTCGGCTTTGCAGTGATCTTTTTTAACCACACCATCCGCACCATCTGAGGATTGCTTAGGACGGCAATAACATCTATTGTCGAGGTATGTCTGAAAGATGATGCTTGCGCTTCTTCGCCATTGAAATCCAACCACCTCCCTCCCACCCGCTCGTCGTCACCATCGCGACCGCCGGCTCTCGAATGCTTCCCGCGCGAAAGGGCAGCGCCGCCTTGGTGATGGCGGCTTCCCTCCCGCCACCACCACCCTGAAGAAGCGCACAGCTCTGTTGTGATTGAACAGTAAGATGGAATGAACGAATCTGACTCTCTCAAGGCAGGCAAGATGCAGATTTTCGTCAAGACCCTCACGGGGAAGACTATCACCCTCGAGGTGGAGTCTTCCGACACCATCGACAATGTCAAGTCCAAGATCCAGGACAAGGAGGGAATCCCCCCCGACCAACAGCGCCTGATCTTTGCTGGCAAGCAGCTCGAGGACGGCCGCACCCTCTCCGACTACAACATCCAGAAGGAGTCCACCCTCCACCTGGTCCTCCGCCTGCGTGGTGGCGCCAAGAAGCGCAAGAAGAAGGTGTACACCACCCCCAAGAAGATCAAGCACAAGCGCAAGAAGACCAAGTTGGCCGTCCTCAAGTACTACAAGGTCGGATCCGATGGTAGCATCGAGCGCCTCCGCCGCGAGTGCCCCAGTGATACCGTACGTCCCCTTCCCCTCTCTCCAACACTTGCCATTTTCCACACGATTCTAACCCTTTTCTTCCAGTGCGGTGCCGGTGTCTTCATGGCTGCCATGGCCGACCGCCAGTACTGCGGCCGCTGCCACCTCACCTACGTCTTTGACAAGCAATAAATCAGCTACTTGGGACTGGATGTGTTTTTTAACCGCACGGGATGACGGATGGCTGGGCAATTGCAAAAAACTGGCGTTGATGTAGCATAGAGCACATCGGGCTTTTTCTGATAATGAAGTGCTTGAACAAACAATCAACTGTTCCTCTCTCGTTTCCGTGAATATGTGTGCCTTTGCCAGCTGTAATTGAGTCCATTGGTCAATTGAATTTTGTCTTTTACCTCTCCACATCTCACCTCACCCCACTATGCCCACCAGCCTGCAACTTTCCATTAGAGTGGCTGTTTGTAGAGAATATTACTCTAGCCCCACGCGTTGAGCAAATCTTTCGCTCCCTGCTCTACGGAGTAGAATCTGAGCCATTACAGGTCAAGGACTTGTCTACGGGAATCGATGTGACGAGCCTTCGTTCTTCCAGACATCATTGAACATGCACATGCAAGATAAACAACCAGGGCAACTTTTTTCAGAAGTAAATGAAGATAATTTATACCCATAGTAACGCCTATCACCACCCATTTTCTCTCCCATATGGGCAAGGAAAAATTCATACAGTGCCAAAAAGCCAAACAGCGAAAATCCCTCTCAAAACTCCGGGGTAGGCCGTGGGGGAGAAACAATGCCATAAAAAGAGAAAATGATGAGAAAGAATATGATCAAAGCGAGCATCATTTTTGTAACATGGTGCGAAGCAAGCCGAGTTTGGCGGCCTTGGCCTTCTTCCCCTTCCGCTCCGGTTTCGAGACACGGGAGTGCTTGGCGCTCAGCAGCTTCCCGAGATTCTTGAGCTGCGCCCGAAGTTGAGGCTTGTTGGAGAGCTTCTTCTTCAGCTTGCTCACCATCGCCTCGCTGACATCGGGTGCATTGACAGCGGCAGGAGGAGACGGAGAGTGTGCAACGGTTTCGGAGGACGCAGAGTGGCGCATTCTGTTCTTCCCCGTTGAAGACACAGCATCATTACTTTGCGATTGGGTTGGGTATGCTGGAGCCGGTTGGGGAGATGGCAATGGCTGCCGGCCTGCCACGGCTGAGGATGCACTCTAAGCATCGTCGGCGCTCTTGGACTTCTTCTTCTTCTTCTTCTTTTTCTCACCGTCCTCGTCGGCTTTGACGAGCTCGGTGGCATCGGATTCCCTCTTGCGCTTCTTCTCCTTCTTCTCATCCTTGGACTTCTTCTCCTTCTTAGAGGCCTTCTCCTCCTTGGTCTTCTTGGACTTCTTCTCCTTGACGGGTGCGTCGGCCATCTCCTCATCAGAGTCCTCGGCATCGCTAGCGTCGTCCATGTCGGCACCCTCGTTGGCAAGTCCGCCGAAAGAGTCAACACTGGCCTGTAAAAATTGTTAGAAATAGCTTTCACGCAAGAAGAGTTACGCTGCCTAGGGGGATACATACCATGACATCCGAGTTCTTGGCAGGGCGCTTTCCAGTGGCGTAGAACTGGAGGCGGTCCTCAACCTGCTGCTTCAGAGCCTCACCCCACTTGGTGGAGGGCTCCTCGGCGAAGTAGTCGATACGCGAGGCAATACTGCACTTGTTGGCGAGGTAGCGGGAGATGCGGCCCTTGTCGCGCACCGAGGCACGGCCGATGAAGGTGCTGTGGTAGATGAGACCGTACTTGGGGGTGTTGGACTTGGACTTGAGAGCACGGAAAAGGGCCTTCTCGGCACCAAGAATCTGGAGGGTGGAGGCAGGGTACTTGGCCAGAGTGCTGAGACTGCCGGCAGCATTGATCAGGCGGGCGGCGACCATGGTGCCGACGAGGACCTGCAGGTTGGGGGCGACGGTGCTGAGGGTGGCCTCGAGGTCACGGGCGGTGCGCTTGCGGGCGTCGGCGGTGAAGATGAGAGGCTCGATCATGCCCTTGATCATCTTGTGATCCTCCTCACCGAGCTCGCGACCCATGGAGATCTTGGCGGCCTCAATGATGGCCTGGGCCTTCTCGCCATCCTCGCCAACAATGGCAGCGATGTCGTGGAGCTTCTCGTCGGTGAGGTCCTCCTTGCGACCGATGGCCTGGACCAACTTGGTGTAGGTGTAGTTGTCCGACTCGATCTTGGAGAGCTCGGGGAAGTGCCAGCCGTAGGTTTCCCGGAGTCGCATGTAGCTGTTGTTGGTGCCCTTGTCGTCAATCTCAACAGTCGCAAGAGCCTGCATGATAGACTGATCGTTGCGCTTGGGGTCGAACATGATGCGGCCGCGAGAGTAGGCGTGACCGAGACCACGACCAGCCTGCTCGAGATCGCCATCGTTGAGACCCTCGATCAGCTTGCTAGCGTGGACGCGAATGCCACGGAGGAGCTCGGCGCAGACATCGGAGGTGTCCGCAGTGAGGGCGTTCAGGCCGGGGAAGGCGTTCTTGATGGCACCAGCCAAGTTCTTCTCGGCAACACCCAGCGTGATCTTGCTCTTCTTTCCGCTCTTGGGGAGGTTGATCTCGAGGACCTCCTTGAGATACTCGGGGAGCTGACCCTCAGAAATCTCGTTGATGTTGCTCAAAGCCTCCTTCTGGCCACTGTGCACGACTTTTGGTTAGCTTTCAATTGAACTCTGCCTCGTCGTCCTCTCCTCCCCCAGACACAACACTGGGGGGGTTCTGGTAGGCCATTACGCACCGGAAAGGGCTGAAGTTGACAATCTTGACCATCTTGCCAAACTTGGACAGGTCATTGGCAGTCTCCTGTCCCTCCTTGGTCTTGAGCGAGACCACGTCGGCTTGGTGGACGACCTTGAAGACGGCATAGCCGACGGGCGCCTCGAAGAGGGCGTAGTCGATTTCCGACATCGTTGCGGCTGCACAATCGGGGATTCTTGGCCTGTATACTCGGAGCCGCTCGACTGGGATCAGGTGTCGCGTGGAATTGGGGTCGTGTGGTGGTTATAGAACAAAAAGTCAATCTTGCTAACCTCCAATTCTGGGCGTAGATTTTTTCCACACTTTTTTTCCAGCAAAATTTTTGGACGAACGAGAAGGAGCGAAGCTTGCCAGCCGTGCGCACGGACCACCGCGCTTCTCTTCCAGGACTGGTGGCTGCTGCGGAGTCACGTGATGCTCCATTGTTGAATGGCGAGAGACGTCTATTCAATCAACCTGGTTTTGCCGCGCATTGTTTCCAATAAAAGATTAAACGAGAAGAATACATGTCATTTTATTCATGAATAGCAGGTTTCCACCCGTGCATGCCGGTCCAGTCTTGCTATGTAGGCAACCTATGTACTACCTATACCCAAAAGCTCGCTCCCGACCTGCGAGTGGGGCCTCTCTCTCCAGCTCAGCTACAAGCTACCTCACTCAATTGTTGGGGAAGCCCTCGCGCAGGTTGTCGTACGGGGTCTGCGGGTACGAGATGCAGTTGTCCACCCTCTGGAGCGCCTGCGGGCCGCCGAGGCCGTTGACGACGACGCTGATCAGGCTCTCGGGGCCGGCCTTGTCCGCGCTGCTCTCCCACCACATGGCGCCGCCGAGGCCCTTGCCCTTGATGAAGTCGGCCTTGAGGCCCGCCATGCCCGGCGTGTCGTAGCTGACGAGCTTGCGCTGGTCCGGGCTGTAGCAGTAGGACGCCTGGGCCTCGCGGTCGAAGACCTCCTGCGATCCCGGGATGGGCAGCTTCTTGTAGTCGTGGACGCCTTGCTCCCACGTTCCCTCGCCGACGCCGCTGAACGCTCTGCCAATGCCGTCCGTGTTGTCAAAGGCGCGGCCGTATAAGGGCATGCCCAGCACGAGCTTGTCGGGGCGGACGCCGCTGCGGACGTAGTACTCCAGGGCCGCGATGGAGGAGAAGGGCGTCGCGGTGGGGTTCTCGAGGCTGGGGTACAGGTTGGCCTGGTGGCCGCTGGTCGAGTCCCACGACCCGGCGTAGTCGTAGGCCATCAGGTTCCAGAAGTCGAGGAAGCGGTCCATGTTGAGGATGTCGAGCTTCTCGAAGTTGGTGGCGCCCGCGGGGCATGCCACGGTGATCTCGAAGTGGTAGCCGCCCGCGACGGCCTGGGAGTAGGCGTCGAGTTCTCTGCGGCACTCGGCCAGGAGCTCGACGAAGTTGCGAGCTTCCTCCGCGTTCTTGGGGTATTCCCAGTCAATGTCGATGCCGTCAAAGCCAAACTTCCGGACCAGCTCGACGCTAGTCTTGGCGAAAGCGCTGCGGCCTTGGGGGGTGCTCATGGGGGCCGCAAAGTTGGAGCTGTAGGTCCATCCACCGATGGAGATGAGGACTTTGAGGTTGCGGTTCCGGCGCTTGAGCAGATTAAGCTGCTTGAGGCAGCCGTACATGTTGTTTCCCGTATCATTCCAGGAATCTCCGTCGAAGTGAATGCCAGTGTCGGCCCAATCGTCTGTTAAGAATCTGTAGTGTACAGGCTCATCAGCGCTGACTTCTACATGGCCATGCCATACAACCTTAAGCAAGGGGTGGGGTGGGAACATACACCTCGCCGTTTTCACCACGGACGTTGGCAAACGAGTAGAGAACGTGGGTGAGGTTCTCAACTGGCAGGTCCTGCGGTTTGTGCTTACGGCCGTAGGGAGCCCTATAAGGCAGTGGTGTGAGCAGTGAGCGTCAGAAACCACCCGATGAGGCGGGGGCGGGGCAATATCTGGCGATGAAGCTTGTTCGCCTTGCCAGTCTACCTACTTACCAATTGACGTAGTAGGCTACAGAGCGGTAGCCTGGAATAGGACCTCCACCCATCTTGATATCTGGAATCCGGTCTCTTGAGACGAATACGGTGTACAGGAGCGCCGCGATGAGGACTGCGATGCCAACGATGAAGCTCCAGAGTGTAGGGTAGAGACGTCGCTGGCTCTGTTGGGCTGCCGTGGTGGAATAAGGATGGCCACGCCGTTGGATAGAGATAGAGATAGGCAGAGATGGGAGCAGTAAAGATAGAAATCCAAAAATAAAGCGGATGGCGAACTATTATTTATACCTAATTGATGTTTTTAGGTTGACGGCGACAGCTCAGGACGTGATGTGGGTGAGATGTTACATCAGCTGTGAATGAGGCTGGGCCTGGACTGGGCTGAGCTGGGGTAGAGCTTCAGCCACGTCGGACCAGCTTATGCATCACAACGGATAGTTCGGGCTGGGCAGCGTCGTCATGCGCCAGGGACCTGCGACACGGCGTGCTGTTGGTGGTAGACGAGCTGCAGGTACCTGCTATTCACTGCTGGAGGTGGAGGCGAGAGAGTGTGGCGGTGCGCCTTCTCACGCTATTTGTTGGGCACTTAATCAGGCCAAAAGCGCTGTAGGTGCATGACTGGCCCCTGCTGGAGGTACCTCTACGGTTGCTTCACGATCGACATTCACACTGGAATGCTCTTAGGAGGCGTCATAATGCAACCCAACACCAGCCAGTCTTGCCTTCGATTCAGATATTGGGTTTCCAATTAATGATGAGCAAATTACCACTGGGACTGTGAATTTGTCTCTCCTAAGCAGTCGTCATCACGCTTCGTACTTCTGTTGTTTCCATCCACACAAGTACCTCAGACCGTCGGCCCTTCCCTCAGCCAATTATCACTTCACCGCTCAAAAGCCAAGAACTTGCATCCGTTTGCCTGCATTAAAACGGTGGATCACGGATAAAACAATGCGTTTTGGCATCAATAAGAAACATTCAAGCTTAAGTAGTGGCATGCAGGTAAAAAGTAAAACTCATTGCTGGAAATATCTGTCTATCATGTCCGTGGGTATCGTACCGATGAAAAAAAATCTATCTTGCAAGTAAACGCCAAACCTCAGCCCCAAACAACTCCCAAACGGCCCATTGATCAAAAAGCAGCGTAGATGGATGATAGAAAATCCCGCTCAGAAGACATACACAAAGTCTTCATTCTCCAAATCAGTAGCATCGCTGAACGCCTTGGACCCCGACTCGTCATCACCTCCACCTTCGTCCCCAGTGTGCAAGTGGTCAAACACATCAACTGACTCGGATGTCTCCAGGCTCAAGTCTCTCACCACCGCGTTCTTCCCGAGGGCTACCCGCCTCCGACTATGTGAGCTATTCAATGCTTTGATGTAGACCGACGTTACGATAACGAGGATAATAACCATGCTGAAGAAGGCAATGTTCGCACGCAAGCCACGGGTGTATGCAGGATGCTCCCCCGGCGTGAATAATAGAGGGCCAATGATGTTACCAGCCGAGGAACCGATGAAGATGAGGGCTGACGTGGACTTCTTCTTGGTGTCTCCCGCGGTGTTTTGCGATGACCACGAATAAATCAACGGCGCTGTAACGCGGTTAGCCACGCGTTCAAAGGTCCGCGAGTCAAACATAGTGTAATGTGAGTACATACTAATACCTGTGAACGTACACACGCAAAAAAATCCAGACAGGAGCACGCCCTTGTTCTCGCTGCTGTGCCCAAAGCTCAGAAGAATCGAGAGGCCGATAATGGGAGGAATGCACAGAAGGACGAGTACCGGGCCCTTCAGTTTCCACTTCATCGACAGGTACGCGCTGCCGGTGACCGCTATCATGTGCGCGAACCCCACAGGAATATTGAACAAGGTCGTCTGAAAAGGGTCCGATACGAATGATTTGATAATGAGAGGGCCAAAGATTCCAATGCCATTGGACGGGACAGAGGCGCAAAAGATCATTGCGGTCCATAGCCATGTCTTGGGATCGCGCAGGGTTTCGTAAAATTGGCTATATCGCCATTCCCTCGACATGACTCCCATCTGGTTATCCCGGAGGCGCTCAATGGCAATGACTTTGTCCTCATCCGAGAGGAACTTGGCCTCCGTGGGCGAGTCGGGCATGTGAAAGAACATGATGAACGCAAATACAACCGTCACGAGGCCGAAGAAGAGAAAGATGATCTGCAATGTCTCAGTAACTAAGTCATGGCCGCGGTAGGTGTGTCAAGTACCTGATATGGCTTCAAACTCGAATGGATACTGGCGAGGGCGTATGTAATTAGACTTCCCAGCTGAACAATTGTCAGCGCAGAACCCGGTTGATCAGGGATGCATAACCTACCACCCAGGAGAGCCCGTTCATGCAATACCAGGACCCTATTCGCAGCGTCTGCTCTCTCCTCCTCCACCACATCTGTGTAATCGCAACAAAGCTCGGCCCAATGCTGGTCTCGAATGTCCCCAGCAAGAACCTGGCTCCCAAAAGATGGGGGAATCGTTTCGCACCGGCCATCCCCGTAAGCGTTATTCCCCAGCCCAGCGCCATGAGACTTGTAAACTTGCCCACCGGCAGCTTGACGAGGGCCCAGGCGACGGGAAGCTGGAAGATGAGCTGCGCGACGTAGACAATGCTGCCCAGCCAGGAGAACTGGTCGCCTTCGAGTTTGGTGTCCTCGATGAGGCCGAAGATGGAGGCATAGGAGAGTGTAGCCTTGTCGAGGGCGTGGAGAAAGTATACGGTGAGCATGAGGGGGAGGAGGGCGAGGTCGATTCGGCGCAGGATTCGGTCGTTGGTGGAGGACGAGATGGGGATGCGGTGGGAGGGATCGTGGCCGAGCTTGATGAGCATCATGGCTGCTGCATCGCGGGGAGCGGTGGAACTCGCTGCTCCTCTGCTAGCAGCCGTGTCGAGAGGCTCCCCCGAGGCGGCGCCATGGTGGTGGGCGGCATCGTCATCGTCGTGGTCGTCGTGGTCGATATCGGTCTGGTTGAGGGGGCGGTAGATGGAAGGTGGGAAGCGACGGTCGGGTGCCGGGGACCTGGCGAAGAAGCTGGGGAATTTGAAAGCGGCCATGGTGCAGGGGTGGTCCTGCTTCCTCTGCAGCAGCGTCAACACGGCCAGCTGGATGCTGCTGGAGGGTGTCGATGGCGGTGGAAGAGGAGAAGCCAACCGCGTCGCCCATTCACATCCATCAGTGGCAGCTAGCCTCGGGAACAATAACACAAGTGTATTAATAGCCTGTCAGCCGTCGCATCATGGTGCTGACCAAGATGAGATCTACAGGCCGGATGCACCAAAGCGTAATCGCGCATGATCCATCCGTGTTTAGTGGATGAAGGCCCTGATGAGCTCCCTAACGGTTAGTGTAACTCTAGCTCAGCAGAACCTGAGAGCCGCATCAGCATCATCGTGGGAGACTACACATTCAAGTGCTCACCGTCCGAGGATTGGTGAGCACTGTATCTCACAGAGAATTGCCAACACTCTGAGATACCATGTAGAGATCTTTTACCCTGTGCCCTTATTGTTCGTCGGGAGTTGAAAAGGGATGATACTAGCAAATAACCACCACAATAAATGCTGATGCCGGAATCTGGACGAAGAGATCATGCCGACTTCAGGCCTGCATCAATATCTCGTCCTAATGGCAGAGGACCTGTATGGATTAGCTGCCGCAAGGGATGGCGGCTTAAGCGGTAAGGCCCACAGCTACCGCTCATCTCAACAACAGACAGAGGGGTGAGGACCGTGCTGATCACTCGTCGCAACACAACGCAGCTCAGTCAGGTCTGTGGCAATTTCTCGTCTCAGCGTAAATAGATAGGGCAGGCCACCGAGTCGGTTATCTTGACGGATGGCAGCTAGGCCCGACTTGCAGCTATCGCTCCTCATCACACGAGACAGCTCGGCCAGCCACACATCGATCGCTCATCTCAATAGCAGCAGCTAGGCCAGGTCCGCGACCATCGCTCACCGTGACATAAGACAGCGGTTCTCTTGACTGGGTTGGGGGTGGGTGAGTATTCAAAAGGTGTTTCGAAAGCATTACCCTTTCTTTTGGTGGCTGTATCCTCTCACATTGACCGACTAGCTGGCGGAAGAAAATAACCAGCTTTCCAAAGAAACTGAAGTTGAATCGACGGCAGTAGATATGTAAAGGTTTGAAGAAAAAATTAATCTCTGGGGAGTTGGGGAGCCTGCCATATCGTGAGGCTGGGGCGGTGGTAGTGTATGCGGGCGCTGGAAGAGGCAGCATTCTGACATATCACAATTGCCTACAGTGGCTAATTATCCTTTGGAAATAATAGAAAATTATCGGGAATAGATCCCTTTGCTCACATAGATGCACCGGTAGAAGGAATCTACATCCTTCTCCGTTATCAGCCTCGGTAATGGCAAACTTGCCTTTTGCTCTCAAGCAAGGCAACTATCGCACATGATGACACAACTTAATTTCCAAGTAATAGTGTGGCGGTCTCTTGGGGGCCTGTGGGGGGACAATTGTTCTCAACATTTGTCATGTCTGCAGGCGTTCCAAGGATTAGACACAGGAACTGCATCCGCACCACACACAATTCTCCTCCCAAGGCCGCATTGCATTAACGTGTAGGAGCCCAAGGCACCCATGCTACATGAAGTTTCCCTTCAGACCGACTTGACACAAAATAAGTGCTTCTTCTGTCTCAAAGGACACCGGTATCGGCCTCTTAGTGGGCGTTTTGACAACACCGCCTGGCTTGATATGCCTTGGCTTGTCCTCGTGACTGAGTGCCATCATGCTGGGCCGCGTTTTACAAACCCATCTCGGCATGAAAACTACAACGTTAATCTGGTTCGCGAACCATAGACAAATGTCCCCATGACGCCATGTCGGCCGCTATGCAACCCAAGATGCGCCCAATGAGGAGACACAATCATGCATTCCGCTCAGCGTAATCCACCGATGTAGCAACACATGAGGTATGATGGTGTGTAGCGTAATGTCCCCCGCCCCCTCACATTCGGGGGGAGCAAAATAAGTTCCAAGCAGGAGTAAGCAGAGCCGCAAGTCAGCCTACTGGGCAAGTCATGAGGGGCATAAAAGCCACGAGAGCCTCACACAGACCCTCCTCTCACCGCCCAAGGCATACTTTGTGTTTTTCCCTGCCACTTCAACTTGATGCTAGGTTCTCTGTATGCCTTGTCCTGTATACTAGGTAGGCTTCAATGGATACGATGCAACAGGTCATTTCGCGCTATCGCTTGAAACAAGACAAGCTCCAGAATTATTTGTCAGGCCAGTTCCCAGACGAAGACATTGAGGTCAAAGTATGGTCCTGATCCTTGCCTTTGAGGTGGTCACAAAGAAAGCACGATCAATCAACATTATGCTGATGAAATGCATTGTAGTTAGGGAAAGCCGACGAATATGTGGTAGAATTACCCAAACCCCTCACGGAGGTCCGTGGGCATTTCCTCCCTTCTCACATAGGTCTCCTGCCCCGAATCTTCATGCTGACATTTGATAAAAAATCTATAGGTACAATGGGACGCAATACGCGCCCTCCAGGAAGTGGACCTTAATTCTTAGGGGTGTGGCCAGAAGGGCGGCCGGCCTCAATACGCCTAGCGACACGGCTCGAGGCACTGCCGCCCGCCGCTTCAGGAGGCTTGGGCTACATAGAAAATTGGGTATCTCTAAGACAAAAGAGTATGTTTACATGTTGTGGTCATCTCTCGGTATGTGAGTCGGTATATGAGTCGGTATATCAGTCCATGTCGGATGTGAGTCGAGGATGATGGGTATTGGATGAAGTATGCACAATCGGGGTATTCCTGGGTGTAATTGAATTTCTTGCTTCTCGATATTTTGTCAACTCGTACTGCTTAGGCTTTTTTTCCCGACTGCGGCTGAGATTACTGTCGTAAACAAGAAAAAAGGGGTTGGGGGTGGAGGGACGGGCGCGTAGACAGCCACCTCTCTCTCTGCCTGACTTGGTACGACAGTTGGTGGCAAAGCCGTATACTGTTATTGACATATGATAACACAAGATCTTAGTTATTATTAGTCGAGGGATACGAAATTGAATGAATTGAAAGCGAATGAATCAGCTGAGCCTTTCGGCAATACGCCAAGTGAGTGACAAGTCAAGCCTTTGAATCAACACTCTAATATGTACATTGGCGAGGACAGGTGCAGGACAAGCGCCGTAATTATGCCATTGCACTGCACGGCTCTGCCTTGGCGTGAGAGGCAACGAGGCGCAAGGCGCGAAAAATCAAGACATTCCGCCGCAGCTGACTTGGCCCAACGCACAAGGCTTGAGCCTCAGTCGTGTATAAAATACAAATTGGCCAAGCAGCCACATGCTCCTATGATAATTAAACCTAGAAGCAGCATATAGAACCCCTAAAATGATTCAACAGATCATAGACGATTGCCGAGAATCTCACCTCTGGCCTCTTTGCCCCAGCATGATTGACGGGGCACAGGCTCAGAGGCAATTGCTGAAACAAATTCAGGATCAGCTCCGCGAGAGCCAGGACCGTCTATTCATTGACAAGGAGCCGAAATCATTTTCGCTCGTGTTTCGGGAGAGTAATTTCCAAAACCACTGTTCGTACACCTTTTTTCTATCTGCAAATCATCATTGATGTCGATTCTAACTGGGAGATCAGCGGCGACATGGCAGACCGAGACAATTTCGACTTTTGACCAACTGAGAAGTCATCTCAACCGACACCTCGTCAGAAAAGAACCGGATCCCCTTTTTCGCAACATGTAAGTTGGCCAAAAATTGCATGATCACCGTCGAACGCCACTGATCCACTCAAAATCAGATTCCTTTCTGCTGGCAACTCTCGAAGGCCGCTGAACTGCACTTCTGAGGCCTTTCGCTTCATGTGCACCTACTTTCAACTATCACCGGAATTTATAGACATGCTGAGCTCTTTCGAGGAGCCAGAGAAGGGCATTGTCAACATCTATCAACCTCAATGCTCTCAGGAATATCACGTCAAACCTACGGGTAATGACTTCCTGCGCACGCCTGAGCTTGGACGATCTGGCTGGGAGCTGCGAAACATGTACAAGCTCTCAGGCATGGAGAAAGTCGGAGACGACTTTTTCAATCGTCAGCTGGCCGTTCATCACTGTTTTGATTTCTCGACCGGACGTTCTGTCTTCTTGACCCTCAAGGCGAACCATAAAAAGATTCTTGACCAAATCACCGAAATTAACAAAAATGCGGTCCCTCATTCATTGGCCTCTTCCTTTGTCACCTCCTTGGAGACGCAGCTGGTCAGTTTCCATTGGAGTGTAGCAGGCTGGAAAGCATTCGTAAATAAGCTGGAGCATGGGATCCATGAAATCTCCCAGAGGATACGCAATATACCAATGTCGGGCGATGATGAGAAAAATGGCCTTCTGTTGTTGAGGTCGCAGACATTTAGAGAATCACAGGGGCTAGGCGCCAGTCCGGGGTCTCAAACCCAATCACCACAGCGTCAATCTTCTTTCAACTTGATCAAAACAACAATATCAGGCAATATCAAGAACGGGGGCCCAGCGCCGGGCCCTTCTGGTGATGAAAAGGTGGCGGAGAAGCTGGAGAAGCTCGTTCAAAGTACCATGGAGCGGACGATTGAGAAAGTGAGAAAATTGCAAGATTTTCCATTTGACCATCTGCAAACGCTCAACTCGATCTGTAAGAAACTAAAGGAAGCGAAGTTCATCATGGGATCGAATGCCAGAGTTCTCCAACAGACTCGCCAGTTTTATCAACGGTTGTTTGAAGATCCTGGGTGTCCTGCTGAAATAAAAAACGCCTGCCCCAAGGATCTTGAGTGCTTCCAAATAAGAATTGAGCAGTTGGAGAAGAGATTGTTGACAGGGTGTTCACGAATTGATGCTCTGATTGAAGTCGCTGCCGATGCCCAGATCCTCGTAAGTGAAAGGCAGTCACGCTCATATTATTAAGATATGGCTCACTAACGAAAGCGCAGTATGATTCCATTCTGCAACTCAAGAGCGCAGAAACAAATAATCTCTTTGCCATGGATGCTCTAAGTGCTTCTGTACGAATGGAGAGCTCCACTCAGCGGATGGAAGAGATGACGAGAAGCATGAATAAGATTGCCGAAAGCACGGAGAAGGATACGGGCTCCATGCATTTTATGACCTTTTTCGCCCTCATCTTCCTACCTGGTACATTTCTTGGCGTAAGACTGCTCCTTTTGTTTGTCCGAGAGTCTTCTTCGCCTGCTTTTCTGACCGAACATACCCAGAGCTTCTTCAGCACGCCGATCTTTGGGGATTCCGAGGAAGGGAGCCCACAGTCCTGGATCTTCCACAAGGATCTTTTCGTGGTTTTCATAATCATTTGCTTGATTATGATGGTCATCACTCTAAGCTTATGGGGATTGTATTTGCGTGCACAAAAGTTGCGAAGAAAGCAGCTGCAGGAGTACAATGAAGCCGCCTCGAGCCCAGTGTAGAATGTAGGCAGACCGGCACGCGCATACACAAAAACAGTGGCGGTGCGTGGCCGTACAAAATTTGCTCAGGGGGACACTATGAAATGAGAGCTATAGAACCCCTGTTCATCTCAGCCGATATGCACCTCGTCGAAAAGGTGGCTGGCTGCGCCTGACTGGGCGTCATTGTGACCGGCTGAGACTCGAGATCGGGAGGGTGGTGTGGAGAGGGGTGAGGCGAACAGGTTGCCTTCTCTGAGGATCACATCCATTGGAGCAATGGCCCTTAGACAACAGATCATTAGGATATGTTATCATAGCACGGGAAAGGGGGAGAAGAGGGGGCTTTCGTAAACATGGGTTTTATCAAGTTGAGAGAGCACGCAGCTATTAGACGCATCCCAACACCCGTAGATGTATGCTTGAGTGAATTCATGACAATGCTCGAGGTGAAGATCTGCCTGCGCCTCGTTCTATACCTGCTTCCTGCTGCCTGAAGACGGCAGGCAGTCCGTGAGGCGCACCTCCAATATCCAAGAGAAGCCTCACCCTGCTTAGCCACTGGCCAGCCTTCATGCCGCCTTTGAGCATGATTAAGTAACCAACTATGTGATAGTCAGCGGGGTATAAATAGCAAATTGCCACCCTTTGCTCCTCCTAACTCACGTGGTAGCACATTGACTGCCATTCTTGCACACCGATCCCCCGCGTTGCCACAAATGGACCAGTTAGAGAACCAGTACGATACATTCTTGGATTATCTCGAGGACAAGTATGAATGGGGGACTACTTGCCAAGGAGATCGCAAGAGACTCGTGCCTTGCTCTGCCTTGAAAGAATATTGGACGCCGAAAAAGATTAGAGAGCTGCTTACGGCCGCCAGTATCAACGAACCCTCCCCTCTCGTTATCCGAAACAGGTTCTTGCTTGTGATTTCGATTCTCTGCTTTACCCGCTACATTAAACTCCTCCCCAGACTCGTTTCAGAATCCCAAGATGACCGTCGTCTGCCCTGGGAAGGCATACCAGGTCGTGTCCAGGATGATCACAATTTTGATCGTTTGAATAAGTTCCTCAATTCTCAGTGGAGGTTCTGCCCAGCATTAATCGTTGGCCCTTTCGCCCCAGCTGGCGACTTGAACCTTCATATAGACACTATATTGGCCTTCCGGACGACGGAGTCAACTGAGCAGGGCCAAGGAAGAGAACAAAACGTGCACACGATGGAGGTGCTACAAGGAGCGCACAGTCACCTCTCAACAGACAATCATCTGGTAGATATAGCCCCGATCTTTACACGCCTCCTTTCTCTCAATTTCTATTCCTATGAAAGTAGTACTATCTTATGGCATGTGGCTGACTTTGGCGGGGGATGACTAGATACCAAAATACGTTGTCGTCAAATCCTTCCCGCCGCACCTTCGCGACGAATATCTCAATGAGAAAGAATCGTACAGTGTCCTTAAACATAACACCCCCAATGTAACCCGACTCCTGGGAAGTTACAGCTGGCTCTCTGAACAAAAACAACGGACCGGCAATCTCATACTTGAACACGCAGAGCATGGCTCCCTCCTCGACTTCTTCGAGAAAAAATCGCCGCCGTACAAGCCGGACGAAATATCCTCCCTATGGACTGGCATTGCTGGCATTGCTAAAGGAATAGAGTGTATTCATGCACGCAAAGGGTATGTCGCTACATGAATTGAAACCTGTTTTCGTCAGTTCAATCCTATACTAATCTGAGTGAGCTTCAAGACTCCATTTGGATCTCAAGCCCGCCAACGTTGTCGTATCGTCTGGAGATGACCCTCGTAACAAGTTCTCTTTCATCTTTAAGATCATCGACCTTGAGTACAGCTACTTTGATGCTCAAGAACCAGGCCCAAATGGCTCTAAAACCGCTCGAGTCGTTGATCGCAAGACATCCAAGACTTACGGTAGGAACCCCGGTTGCATGCTAACTACTTACCGGATGCTGATTTTATTTCTTGAAGCCCCCCCTGAACTCGTCCTGGGCGACGAGATCACTTACGATGTCGGGTTGGAGGTTGACCTGTGGTCACTTGGATGCATCATTGTCGAATGTGCTATTTGGATAAGCCTTAGGGAAAGAGGTCGCCTGGATTTCATCGAAGGTCGAACGGAAGAAACCAGCTCCCTAAGCGACTACGCGAAATCTGGTCGCGGAGATTGCTTCCATGACGGCAGAGATATTTTGGGCTGTGTTCGAGACTTCGGTCAACGTATTCGAGATCACGGGCGTCGTGGCGACGAGACAACACCCAAAATATTTGATTTGGCCCTCAGGGAGTTGCTGGTGGAGAAAGACAAGAGGCAGCCCGCGCGGTCTATTTATTCAGCGATGAAGCCAATAATCGATACGGAACCCAATAGACGAGCGACCTCGCTTCCAGGCCCAACGAACGGGGTGTTGACTACGCGGCACGGCTCGATAACTGGACAGCCGATGGTAGCCTCTCCCACATCAGAGCAAGAACATGCCTCGTCTTACACGTCTCGGGTTGATCTGGAAGCTCGATCGCCAGTTTCAAAGTCCAACCTTGTGTCAACTGCTGAGCACGGATTATCCCGAAAAGAGAGAAAAAAGAGCGTTCCCACGATTGACGATGTAAGCGAATGGATCGTTAAAAAGAAAATCAACGGGAACACGCCAGAGTTGCCGGGATGGGAAAGGGTTCGAGCTCAGCTTAATGGCCGCGACTTCGTAAGTGGGAATCGCCAGCAACCGAAAACAGCTAATTTTATATGAATCAATGGCTAATGGGCATTTATAGATCTTCGTTATCGACAATTCTCGGACGATGCAAGCCTACGAGGACCAGGTCAAGAATTTTGTCCACTGTCTTGCATATCTCGCCAAGAGACTCGACCCGGATGGGGCAGAAATCATGTGTACATCAGACCCGATGAATCGAGCGAAATTTAAACACGCCACCGGCCACTCCAATTTTGTTACGGAGAATTTCAGTCGAGGGAGGGGGGAAAGCTGCAATATGGAGTTTGCCCTTGAGCAAGCACTCGGTCCAATCGGTGACCAGTTGCAGAATTCTGCGTCGAAAAGCAGCACTGGGCGAACATCATGGCGTAGTCTTCCTGGGAGACTCACCGGCCGCATGAAACCGGTCACAGTTGTTGTGTTCACTGATGGGATCTGGGGCTTTTCCCTCGGAGGCGGCGCTGAGAACCCAATCAAAGCACTCACAAGTAAAATAATAGGCCATGGGGTCAGCCGATCAACGGTTGCTATACAGTTCTTGAGATTTGGGTCGAGTCCAGATGGCGAACGAAGGTTGAAATTCCTAGACGACGACTTGCCGAATAACGACAGGAATTCAAGAATGTAAGTCCCCCCATGCCTCAAAAGTCATTCACATCGCTGAACAGTAATTCGATCATAGCGACATCGTCGACACTAAACCTGTCACTGAGAGTATTTGGGATATACTGATTGGCCCTGTGGATGAGCATGTGGATGGGACAGCCAGACATTCGTCAAGTCCATGAACACTGGGGAGGCTGCGGGCAAAGAGGCGTTGATTGTATATTTAGATACCCATGGACATAAACTTCAATGCATAATGATTCAATTTGTTAAGAATCTCGTTCTAATTTATTTGAATGTTATTTTTACCCATTTGTTTTCTCGATAGTGGAGATCGAGCATCATATTCCATAGCGACTAATTAACTGCTCTTTACCGCTTGCACCTTTTCTCTTAATAAGGGGCCTTTCTCTCAAACTACCACCTTTTAATACTTAGCCGCTTCGTTCCTAATAGATGCTAAGATCGGCATTTTGATGAAAAGATGAGGCCTAGGTAAAACACCGTAGGTAAGGGGGGTAGTATCTATATATACCTATAGTTAACTGATCTATACCCTATTACTTATTAGCTGCGTTGCGAGGATGGCCTCCCCAAGCAAGAATCTTGCCGAAACGGAGAGGTGGCCTTAGTCTAGACTCTGTAATTGTCATTGGAGGCGGGGTGGCAGGATTGGGATTCGAGATACATTGGTTACTTAATCGTCCCGTGAGTATTGACGCATTTGATGTGCTTATAAAGTGTCTTTCTAATCTGTAAGATGAGATACAGATAGTGCTCTCGACGACTAGTCCTACAAGGCCTCAAGTGATATTGCTCCTCCCCACATCGAAGGGCACAGCCGTTCTTCCAAGAAATCATAAATGCAACAGTAGATCAAGGCCAAAGGCCACTTAGGATCACCGGCGAGCCTTGGTGATCCCTAAGTTTATGAATATAATCATTCTAATAGATAGAGCACTCCTTTAGATAGTTATCAATAATAATAGTTACCAATTTATTGAAACTAGCTCCTCAGTGTTCGCACATTACGAAATTCTCCCAGAAAGTCTGTATGTCATGAGATTGAGTTAGTATGTATGACAGCAGGTTGATGGCTCACTTACCCAATCAATGGAATTTAGATCGAGCCAATCTGCATTAGGGTCCCATTCTCGAGACGTAGTATGGCATTCGTCATCGATCAGCGCCGAGATTTGCGTCCTAGAGAGTGTGAGACCTTGAAGACCTTTCGTGAGTGCTGACATGGCCTTACTGTATGGCTTGAATTGCGGAGTAAGCCCTTTCGCAAACGGGGCTAGACTTGCGCAGCGACTCAATACGCCGAACGGCAGCGTCAAAGAATACTCGCTGAGAAGCTATAGAGTCTACTTGTCCGGGCTTGTCGATCATGCAGGCTGCCAGAGCAACCACCCCCTGGACTGCATTGAAACTTGTCATGCCATTTACTAGCCATCGGTAGGGCCGAAGTATCGGAAGCTCGCACATCTTCTCATAGATGTCTAAAAGGGCTATGCTCGACTCGGCGTACTTTTTCCTACTGGAAGGCAGGAATTGCGGAGATTGGGAATGGTAGAAAGGTCGATTGACTAGAAGATAGAGCTGATACGCGTAGGTCTCCAGTATACACCAATACGCATAGCCTGCTGTATCACCGAAGCTGAGAGATCCAGAAGGCAGAAAGAGAGAAGTCCACTGCTCTTGTTCGGTCGCAATCAAGGCTTCGTAGTGACGCATCGTAGCCTCGTCAAAGCTAGAGCTGCTGGAAAGACTGCTACATATCCGAGTTGACAGCTCAAAGAGTCGAAGTTTGAGCTTCATGATTGATATGCCATTTGGACAGGTCGAGGATTCTCGTATAGTATCTGTATTTATGCCGGGATCGTCGACGTCTGCGGGTATGGGAGAAGAAAACGCAAGAAGGAACGAGTGATCGACGTCACGGAAGAGGATGCCTTGATAAGTGTAAAGCAGTCGTATACCAGCCCAACATCGCCAACGCCTCTGCTGCTCGATTCTATTCTGAATAGGATGGTTGGCATTGCATCGCAAAGCAATACCCATGTTGAGAGCGACACCGAGAAACACCCAGGCACGATCAACTCCTTCACTATGGCATATTCCATAAATCATAATCAACAGGGCTTCGAGCGTAGTTAGATTATATCTCACCATGAAGCGAGCCTCTGAAAGGCAAGCAAAGGCGGCGTTACGAAGGCGACGAGATAGCGATTGGGGATCGCAAGCGTCAAGGTCGGACCCCGACGGCTGGCACTCTCTAAGGATTGGGTCGCCATCTCCCAATGTTTGAACAGCCAAGGAATTGATGACGAATAGCAGAGCTAGCCATGATAGTGATGGTTCCGTTGAGCCATGAGCGAACTCTGCATACTGCTGCTCAAAGGTAGGTACGTGGAGGACATGGAATAGTGGCGCTTGGAACGTAAAGTATCTGGAGAAGAGAAACTCGCGAGTGGGCTTCGGCGGTAAGAGCCTTAGAAGTTCGCTCTTTGGCACCTTTGGGCCAAAGGCGAAAGAGGCAAACGGGTCGGTATCTAATCCAAAAGCACAGTTGTCCCGGCCTAGAGAGGGTCGTTCAAGGACTGTATCCCAAGATGGGACGGAGCACAGAGGGCCGTCACTCGGTGATTGTACCGGAGGATTCTCGCCCAAGGCGTTTCGAAGGATCGATGGTGTCGGAGAATGGTAATACTCTGCCACATTTGCTGTTGCAACTGCCGGTGGGGGTGGTGGACAAGCGGATGAGTTGGATGTGGGAGTCGCAGATACACCGCCGAGAACGGTGGAGTTATTGTCAACTGCCTCTCGATTTCGCCGAAAAGTGCAAGCGGATTCGCATTCTCTCCGTCTGCAAGCCGAACAGGGCAGAAGTCGATCACACCGAAGCTTGCTGACTCTGCAAGGTTCGCAGCTGAGCGGCTTTCGTGGTCGTCTGTGGGGTACACCTCTGCGTGTGGAGGATTTCCTAGCGGCATCTCGGACTTGATCTGACATCTCTATCATCCTACGGTAACGAGTGCCGGACTTTCAAGTGATCGGACAAGGAACGGGGAAGTCAGCTCTGTCGGGGTTGGTGCTGGTTTTTGTAAGTTGACAAACTGGTAAACCTTGAAGTTTGATCGGTGATCTTCGGAGAGATCCGGAGATATTACAAGCTAAGCCGATTGGACGTCCATTTCTGGCCTCCGCTTTTATTTACAACAACAACTTCGCAACAAGCCTGATTCGTGTAGAGTTTTCTACTTTACTGTTGACTTACGAATCATCTCGGAGATCTCGGAGATCTCTGAAGAGTTGACAACCCAACACGTGGATGAATCGAGATTTATCTCCGAAGTGCAGTACATCTGACTCGATCGGTATGGTTTCCCGAAATGCTTCCCTGTAAAGCTGGTCTAAGAAATGATTGATAATGAGAAACCCAAAAGGCATCTAGCGTTCCGGTTTATTTACTTGAAGCCTCCACCTGGAGAAAGCTGTTCTCATTCAGCCCCATGACTTGCACGTACTGACTGAATTGAGTGTCGAGATCTGTGGGTTTCAATCAATCCACCTTACGGACTTAGTATGCGTACTTCGACGTTTCATCAAGCTGCTTAGAGGTGCAGGATTGTCATAATTATAGTAGTTTTGGAGTTGGCAAGTAGGTTACGAACGTGGTGTACGACATCATCCCACCAGTCCCGGACGAAGGAAGCCCGCAACAGGGTCCAGGAGAGCTCTTCTAGTTTAGGCTTTGCGTCAAAGCAACCATGCTCGCGTGCGATGGTCTTGCCAAAAAATGACTCAGTGGGTTTAGCCTGGTCCAGATGTCAGGAGATTGGAGATCCATGTTATCAGATGGTAGACTAGCCCCCCTTGCCTGCCGATTTTTACCTTATCAGATCCACGAGTAGGTATACTTTGTTAGGAAAAGCCGTCTGCTTCTTGCATTTGATTGGGCACAAACTGAACTTTTATGGCGCGTCTGATTGATAAAATGGCTTGCATATGGTTGGTGTGGTGTTAAAAGATCTTGTCTTTAATTATCTATAAAACCTCTGATTCAGCTCTCGTTTCAGGAGCTTGAGTATATTCTTTTTCTAACGGGCTGATACATCTCTTTGCTGCTACGCTCTGATAGTGTTACCCTTACATTATGATTAACCACAAGACCGACATTGGGAGTCCAGGGACTGAGGGCGGCCACCTCAACAAGATATACATCCAAGCCACGCAGGAGACTGCTCTCGAACCCAAACTTGACATCGAGTGCCCAGGACATGATGTTGAAGGCATCAACCCTCCGAAGACTGGCGATGAGAAAGAAACCCCTGGAGCCCTCCAACAGGTCATGACTCGAAACGAACAAATCTTGACACATGTCTTGTGAGACTCCCATGTCACAAATTTATCGAGAGGTACTCGAGCTAACCGTATTTCCAGCATCTGGCTGCTTGTTTTTGCACTCGGTTTCTCAAACAACATTTTCATAGTTCTTACCCCCTACGTCGTCAGCGATTACAAAAGACACGCCCTCACCGCAACCACCGACGTCGTCGCCAACATCGCTAGTGGCATCTTCAGGCTTCCTTATGCTAAGCTACTCGACGTCTGGGGCCGGCCACAAAGTCTAACTCTCATGGTCATTTTTACAATTCTTGGTGCCGTCATGAAGGCTGGCTGCAACAGTGTCGAAACGTATTGTGCCGCTCAAGTATTTTACTATGTCGGATACTACGGAATCCAGTTCAGCATTGTCATTTTTATTTCAGACTCAGCACCAATCCGCAACCGAGCCCTTCTGTTTGGCATTGTCTGGTCTCCATCACTCATCTCGACATGGGCCTATGGTCCCACTGCTGACCGCGTCTTGACGAACCTCGGATATCGATGGGGTTTTGGCGTGTGGTGTATCATTATACCTGTTGTATCTGCCCCTGTCATCACTTTGATGTTTCGTTTCGATAAGAGAGCAAGGCAAGCAGGCTTGATCGAGCGACCCGAACATGGCAAAACAATTAGTCAACGCATCATCTTCTATTTGATGGAATTTGACATTGTTGGGCTTCTTATTCTTGCGACTGGACTGAGTCTGCTCCTCTTGTCTCTGAGCATCTACTCCTATCAAGATAAAGGTTGGGGATCGCCCCTGATTATTTGCTTCATGGTGTTTGGACCAGTCCTCATCATTTGTTTCATCCTTTACGAGATATATCTTGCGCCGGTAACATTCCTTTCATCACGTCTGCTAAAGGATCGAACTGTTGTATGGACCAATATTATGGCTGCGACCCTCTACACATCTGAGTTCATCTGCTCCGCCTACATATATTCGATGCTTATTGTCGTCTTCAACCAATCTATTATAGCTGCCACCTACATCAATAGCATCTACTATGTTGGTTCATCTTTCTGGACTATAATACTCGGCTTTGCGATGCGTTACTATGGACGAATGAAGGTCTATACCATTGTTCTTGGCATTCCGTTTTTCATTCTCGGCCAAGGAATGATGATTGCTTTCAAGCCTGGGTTTACACCAATCAGCTTGATGGTGGTCTGCAAGATCCTCATCGCTTTTGGTGGGGGCACTATGTATCCCATTGAACAGATGACGCTCATGGCTGTCTCCCAAGAACACACACCGGCGCTCCTTGCTCTTGAGTCCATAATCATTGATGTTGGGAAAGGCGCCGGGTCAGCCATTGCCACTGCCATCTGGACTGGCATGTTCGAGAACAAGCTGGCTGAGTATTTGCCCGACAGTGAGCTTGTGAATCTCAATGACATTTACGGTAGCCTGGAGGTGCAGTCATCTTATCCGCTTGGAAGTGCTGGTCGAGTTGCTATAAATCATGCTTACCTGGATACCCAACGTATTATCTTCATATCTTCCACCTCGCTGCTGGCCCTTACCTGGGCCTCAGTTCTCTTTTGGAAGGACTATGATGCTAGGAAGATGAGCAACCTCCGAAAAAGTATGCCCGTCTAGGCTGGTCGTTATATATCATATAGGTGGAAGCTACATGTTTTAGAATTGATACTGGATTGAGGATAACACGTGGGCCCTGATTCAATACAGTACAGACAAGGACTCTACTCCAATATATGTAGGGGAAATTAGACCTTCTTCCAGCCTAGTAAAATGCCCAAATATCACACCAACCACACTGCATGACTTTTACAGAAACTGCACAGATCAGTCCACAAGTGTAACAGCATGTGGTAAAGATAATCAAGCCCCAATAGTCTCCGTTGCAACGAGACAATATCTCTCCCGCAATGGGTATGCCTGTTAGAGTTCTTTGCAAGTCAGCAATGGGCAGGTTCTTGTTAGGCAGTATTGTGATTGAGAGAAGAGATGAAAGGAGAACCTACCCCAAGCTAACAACTGTGTAAGCCGTTGCATAATAGCGCCCATAGTGCTCCGTCCGACATAGTTGCCCTATGCAAACGGGAGTGAGACTTATACCGCTGCCACTAAAGAATCCAAAAGCACAGCTATAAATGACTAGCATGGGTATGCTTCCTGACGCTGGCAGCCACAGGCAAACATTGGAGAGGAGACAAAGAGCGACAGTGATGATCAAAACATTGAAGCGCCCTAGTCGATCGGCAAAGTAGCCGGGAAGTACGCGACCAAAAAACGACCCTGCATTCATAATGGCGAGGAGATGGTACGACAGCTTGGGCGAGACTCCATGAGCTAGGGCGTACGATGAGATGTATGAAATTGGGATAAAGATCCCCCACTCTACAAAGAAAATCGCCAAGGTAGTCAGTAAGAATGGTATATTGCGAAAAATTCGAAGGTCGGGAAGAATGTTCTCCCTAGAAAAAGGTTTTGTTGGTAGGCGAGATGTGATTGTGATGCAGGCAACTCCTAGGCAGACTAGCCACATAAGAGCAAGAGCCCGTGTCGCCCAAGAAAACCCAATCTGGTCAACAAGGCTTTCCAGCATAAGGGGTATGATTATCCCTCCTATTGCACCACCCCCTGCTGCAATTCCTGTTGCGATGCCGCGCTTCTGGAGGAAGAAATGGCTAACGGCTGCTATAGCAGGCGTGAAGACAAGAGATGTTCCCAAGCCTCCACAGAAGCTGAAAGACAACATGAAGTGCCAGTACTCGATGCATGACCCAAGGGTGGTCATTGTTACCATGATTAAAATCGATCCGACAAGGACCAATACTCGTGGCCCTCGCGCGTCGAAGACAGGTCCGATTATGATGCCACAAAAGAAGGTCAAGAAAGTGTATATGCTGAAAATCCATCCAATCTGGCCAGAGTTGTAATTCTTTAGTTGGTGTGCTTCCAGATAAGCCTGAAATGTTCCTAAAGAGTTCACCACGCCCAAGCTGGCGAGAAGACCCATGAAACTGCCAAAGACACAGAGCCAGCCAGCCAGGCCACCGTCGGGATAAAGATCGCCACTTCTATCATCATGTGCAGTGTCACTGTGTCTCGATTGAGGAGGTCTTTTTGGTTCCTCCATTTCTTTGACAGCCATGAGTTATGTTATGTTGTTATGACAGTTGCAACTTGTTCAGGAAAAGAGATATCAGGATTACAACTTGATTAACAAAGTAGCATAAAATTGTAGAGGAGGAATAGGTCTTTCTTTTCCCTTTGTGGAAATTTGTAATGATCACAATATTTTGCTATACAGGTTATGTATATTAGGCCTCGGAGAAATCGTCGGGGAAATTCGGGGAAATTCACTTGGTGAGCAGTTTTGGTTTTTTCAAGGCAAATGGGTTTCCTCCAACGAACCAAGCTTATGATTCAAGGCCATTTTAAAATCTACAAGATAAGAAAGTGTTAAAAAACATCTACCCAAAGGCTTTCTGAGGCCAGATGCAACATCATGGGGGAAATAGCCTTTTCTTCCCGAGGTAGCTTAGGTGGCGTGGACAACGTTCTGGGGGTGGTTCCATTTCTAAGCAATTTATAACTTAAGCTTTACAAAAGAAACTATTACTTGAGCTTTTAGAGTGTAATAAGGTGCTGATGATGAAGATCGGCGGGAATGAGGCAGTTTACAACGAAATCACACCTGGCTCTCATTGCAATTTCCTGATTTGGTAGATGAACCAGTTTCCACTCTTAAATCTAGGGTCATACTTGGAAGTATTTTTAGCCACTTGGCCAACTCTTCTCAAGTTTGATATTTATCATCCCAAGCCGCGATAACCCAACTGAGAGCTTCCCAGCGCTTGGAACATACACAAGAAAATATATGAGAACAAAATGGCATTATCCGGCAACTACACTACCCTCCGCGCCCGCTGCCATTGCGAGGCCTACGAGTTCACGGCGATTCTACCATCCTCCTCACTTCCTCTGACAGCCTTTTGCTGCCATTGCACCTCATGTCGGCACAATCTTGGCACGCTCGCATTCACATGTGTCGAGTGGCCGGATGCGGAGATTGACTTGTCCATGCTCAGACGCTACGTGTTCTCACCCAACGTCGACATCTTTTCGTGCCAGACATGCTCATCCCAGCTTTTCTGCTTGGGTTCGACCACGGGAAATAAGCCCCATGTGCTTACGGGCGCTATTCAGAACACGGAAAAGAGGCTGCTGAGATACGGAGAGCATATATTCGTGGGGGATGCGGTTGATGGTGGGTGTTCAATGTGGCTTCGGAGGGATGTGGATGGGAGAGTTTTGAAGAGGTCAGTCGCGCGGACTGGAACAAGTGAGGAGATCTCGTTCTCGTGGCCGGAAGCAAAAAATAGACAAGCCTCTGAAGAGAGGGCGTCTCCTGAATTCACGCCGGTCTGGTGTCGTTGCAAGAGAGTCCATCTTCTGTTGGAGTCTGGAATCGATGTCACCTGGGATCTCGGCGAGGAACCACCTCGTTACATAGATCCGCGAAACAAGAAATACGTTACCCACATCGATGCCTGTAACTCCTGCCGAACTGTTACAGGGAGTGATCTTGTATACTGGGCCTTTGCTGGGGTGGACCACCTCTATGACCCGAGCCACCGCAATCAGCTATTCAACACCATTACCGACTTGGAGGAGGCAGTCGATCGTGGGGATAAGAGAATGGGCACGCTTCAGAGGTACAATAGTTCGCCAGGGGTTAACCGCTACTCTTGTGCTTTCTGTGCGGCGACGATCTTCTACACACAGCAAGACCTTCCACAACAAGTGGATATTGCAGTCGGTGTTCTTGATCATCCCAGCGGACCTAGAGCGGAAGGCCTGCTTTCTTGGGCATACAATGAGATAGATTGGATCTCAGATACAAGGGGTGGATGGAGGGAGTCTCTTTGTATGGCTGCATTGGATGGAATCAAAGAGTGGCAGTCGAGTCTTCTCCAAGGAGAGTAAAGCTGTCGCAATGAATTATCTATGCGGCCTCAGGACTCGGGCCCTAATTGATGGGCGCCGATTGATTATCTTAAGAGTTCCCCGAAATTCTACTTTCACCCCTTTCGAATAATAAGGTGCCGAGAGAAAAAGGATCAGTGGTATTAGCTATGAACACAGCCAGCATCGCGCATTCAACTTCGCCTTGTCATGCCCGTGCTCAAGTGATACCACTCTTGTGGCTATATAGGTACGAGCAACATGCTACATTGGCATTTAATAAGACTGTAAAATGAAATCAGAAATTCAAGTGTGTTAAGATTGAGTATGCCTTTCAATTGGATTGCTTTGCCCTTAACTTTAGCAACTAAGCTCAGTTGTTACCATATTGATTTAAAAATCAGATACAATCGTATCTGAAGCAATCGAAGAAATTCCATCTTCGATTTTCTTCTTGAGAATTTCTTCCAGTTCCTGCTCGGAGATCGTCTCGATCCCCAGCCAGTCGTTGTCAGTTTCGTCAAACACCACTTTGTATTTGCCACCCCATGTAGCGCCTGCCATCAGAGTAGAAACAGCTTCCATAGTCAGTTCACCTCTTTTCAGCATATCCAGACCTGCCTGGAATTTGGCATCACCGTCCTGTTCCGTAACTGTCCACTCGCTCAACCTCTTGTCGTTCCTCTTGATAATATCCCAAATCTGGCTCTGAGTTATCGGTATGGCATGAACCTGGACGCAATGGTCCTTGACCCTATCAGGTTGCCGGAGAACGCCCGCAACCGCCTTGGCTGCCGTGACGAACTTGGAGGTGCTGAACTGAGCTGCTCCTCCGCTCACCATGTCCATTTTACGATTGCCGAAATCAACCACAAATGGCAAATCAAAGACATACTCCAAGAAGCCACCACAGGCGACGATCGTCCACTGCATTTGGCCAGACTTCTCCTCCAGATACTCCTCAATTGCGTGAACGTCCGTGTACGGAGGCAGCTTCCGCACGTCGGGGCTTCGGAGGCTCATGGCATAGTCGGCCGGGATGAAGTGTTTCACCCCAGCGGAGATGGCAGCATTGATGAGCGGCTTCTGGATCGCGACGGCCGCACCGGCGACGGTTGAGACTACTGCATCGTGACCCTGGATTGCCTTCCGCAGCGACTCCTCGGAGGTGTAGTCCACCTGGGTGACCTTGACTTCCTTAGGGACGCCGGTTATGCCGGCCGCCGACCGCGTCAAGACGGTGACTCTGAAGCCAGCCCCGAGAAGCTCGTCAAGGACGACAGAGCCGAAACGGCCTTTCTATATGCCAAGTTGATCGGGTTAGCCACGGGGCAGTAAGGTTGATGGAGGGAGACATACTCCGGCTAGCGCGACGCTGGTGATGTTGTTTTCGCTACTCATTGTGTAAACGGCAACTCTCTGCTGACATTGGAAGAAGAGTAAGCGAGGAATGATTTGACAGATGTCATAACCTCGTTATAACCGTGTAAGATTCGCTCTCCCCTGTAAAAAACCCCCTCTTCTCAGGTTGTTAGTGCAGGATTAGGGTCAGGCCACCATACACTGCAAATCTCAGTAATCGCTCGGTAGGGCACAAACAGCCATAAAATCTAATCTTTTGGAGAGTTAGTTGGATTTATGAGGCAAGCAGGTTGAAATGCCAGCTTTTAGCAGCTTAAAGACCGAGAGACCTATCTAAACTGTTGAGATTAAGAGCCATCGAGAGGGCCTAGTGCTGACCTCTCTCCCCAGCGTCAGAATCAGCTCCACAGTAGCTCCTTAATCTGAGGGAGTTAAGGAGAAGGGGAATATTCGCAGAGCTACTGATAGCCTCTAGCTGCTCTTATTAATACCTCAATCCTAGCCGTCTTATGTTTTTACCTGGAACAATACCGCCTACCTTCTTCAAGGATATTTTACCATTAGGTACTTCCCGCCCACTATAATAACCCAGCCACAAGGGCGTTAGATAAGATTTTTATGTTGTGAATATTATTATGCGATATACATATTGTGTGACCGGAAGTCGTAGAGAACTCTTGACTTGTCTTCGCTTAAACGTTATCTTGTTGAGTAGCGTTTATTGGGCCTTGGATCATTTTATGGAAAACATCGATCAGAGTAAAGCCTTGGATTGTTTATGTCTGAATATTTTGTTCAATGACCTTGATGTATCACGTTCACTCTGCGAGCCATTTGCCACGCGTCTTGCTGCCATTCGTTTCCCTGAAGAGTCGCCGAAGCTGTGATCTAGGGTAAGTTCGCTGCTGGCTACATCTAAACGAGTTAGTCATGATTCTTCTTACCAACAGAGACAGTGTCCGCTGCCCAAACAGTACCCACTGGACGGGTCTGGCCTCTGCCTTTTCGATTTTGGGCCATTGGCTCACTATTTTTAGTACGTTCGATTGGGGAAGTCATAAGGCTTGGCAAGGCCCGCTTCTGACAAATCCGTCATCAGAGACGTCGTTTCCTAAGCTCTCTTGCGCCCGCTTTCTTCACATAGCTGTAATACACGGAATGTGTAACTACCAACGTAAAGAGTTTTATTGTAACAGACTGAGTGATAAACTGATTATGGCACGCCGGTTTCAGTTCGTCAGTGCTTCGACGCCGACGGAACGAGTTTCCTCCAAGTCTCGAAAGTCGAATCATTCACATGTCATGCGCCATGTTCATGCCAAGAAACGACGCTTACGAACCCAAAGATACCAGGATGAATTGATAAGTGCCGGCATGGGAGTGGACCAGACGGCCTCACAGATTGGTCTCTCCAGCCCTCCAATCCTGAGATTTGCTAGCAGCGGGGATCCATTTTCGTCCCTGGCAAGACCTTTATCATCCGAGGAATACTTCCTACTGGATCACTGTATGTCCGCAGATACCTTTTACTCTATCTAGATTCTGGTTTTATACGTTATTTGGGGCATATCCCACCAATATCCCCAATACGTTGTTATATGCCTGACTTGATTGTAGATATCCAGGTTGTTATGCCGTACTCTATCGGACACTGTGGTCTGTTCGATTATGACGGCGACCACCGGAATCAGATGCTTCAAGAATGGGTCGGCCTTGCTGTTAACGACGACATATTCATGACTGTTGCTATTCTGCTGAGCACATGTCGCTACGTTCTACACGACCGGCCTGGCGACCCGTTCTTCACGCAAATGGTTCTGTGGTACAAGCAGATATGCCTCCGTTCATTACGCTTGGAGATTGAGAGTACACCGTCCTGCGTCAACGCCATGAGTGTTGCCAAGGCATTAGCACTTGCGATAGATGAGGTGAGCCTGCTCAACATAGCTTGCATCCGCCGCGTAATATGCAGGAGTAGGCAGCTGATGTAATGTCTTTTAGGTGAATTCGGGGGAACAGAGCATTGCTCGGAAACATTTGCAAGGCGTGCTTGCGATGGTGCAGTTTAGCGGTGGCCCAAGATCGATTGGTCTAACAAGTTTACTGGAGAGGATGTACCACATATTTTTGAGGGAATTACGGCTTGCAGACCCAAGGATAGAGTAACTAGGCGCTGAATGGTAGCTGCCCAGCTGTAATCACTTCTCCTCTTCTATGAACTGTGGGCCATTGGGATTGTATCTTATGCTAGGTAAAAATGAATTCCCGATCTATCGTAAGGTCCATCCCATGACAAATCCCGATGCCAAGAGTTATAATTTCCCTATTGGGAGATGCTAGCTGGGGAGAGCCCTCCTTGCGTTGACACTCGTCTACACTGATGTAAACTCAGCTTCGTGATTTGCTGAGCAGGATTTTCTTCCCCTTCATGCACATGAGACTGATGAGTATTTACTTGGACTGATCTGTAAGCACAAAAGTCTGGATCACATGTCGGCATGGGGCGGAAGAAAAGCTATAAAGGAGGCATCAAACCCAGTTCTGTTCCCTAAACCAGCAAGCACCTACTCTGATACAGTCCATTTGTACACACTATCCGTCCCGATATCACCAACATCATGTCCTCTTTAGACACAACCATTCCCAACGGCTCCTGGGTTCTTGTAACCGGCGCCACCGGATTCCTCGCCTCCCACATCACCCTCCAATTCCTGAAGCGTGGCTTCCGGGTCCGGGGTGCCGTTCGGGACGTAAATAGGGCTTCATGGCTTCTTGAAGGCGCTTTGAAATCCTACGCAGAAGGTGGTGCCCTCGAGCTAGTAGCTGTACCTGATCTCGGGGCTGATGGCGCCTACGATGAGGCCGTCAGGGGCGTTTCGGCTATTTTACATGTCGCCTACGTGACGACGATCGTCCCTGACCCCAACGAGGTAATTATCCCATCAGTAAACGGCGTCAGGTCCATCATGAACGCAGCCATGAAGGAATCATCTGTGAAAAGGATTGTGTTTACCGGCAGCGCCGTGTCTGCTTCAGCTCTAGCTCAGGGCATCGACAACGGCACGGTAGGGCGCGACTCATGGAACGACGCCGCCCTCGAGGCTGCTTGGGCCCCGCCTCCTTATGGGCTATCGCACGCAATGGCTAATTATCCCGCCAGCAAAATTGCTGCTGAGAAGGAAGTGTGGAAGTTTGTGGAGGAGAACGATCTCCCTTTCACAGTCAACGTCGTGGCCCCTGCGGGACTGACGGGAGAACCCCTCAACAAGGCTCACATCGAGGGACCGGCCAATTGGGTTGTTCACGCCTTCAGAGGTAACACGCAGTTCATGGACCCAATGTTTGCCAGTAAGAATCCAATCTCCTTTTGACTTGAGACGCTTGTGTTTGGCCGTCTGATCTGATGTTGTATAGCCTTTTACGGTGACGTGAAAGATGTGGCAGCGATACATGTTGCAGCCGTTCTGGATCCCGAGACCAAGAATGCGCGTCTGCAGAGTTGGGGACACAGTGCCCACTGGAACGATATTTTGGCTATTCTCCGCAAGATCCGTCCAGAGAAGCAGTTCATAGACGACTACCCCAACCCTCAGCATCTGAAGATATCGGTCGACCAGTCGGACTGCATCGCTCTCCTGAAGAAGTGGTCCGGCAAGGATGGATGGACGCCGTTGGAGGACAGCGTCCTGGACAATATTAACAACCAGTACTTGATTGATTAAGCTAGTTACTGAAACATAAAGTGCTTGTTATTATCGGCTCTTTAGTCAATTATCATTTACCTCTGATTGTGATATCTCGCCCACGTAAGCTTCACAAACTTGAGAGTAAATAATGAGGATAAAACACGAGCCCCTAGGAATGATAGAACGTTATACACCGTAAAGTATTCTTGAGTCTCTAGTTATGATTATTAGAGGAGATCCCAATTCTGTAGAAAGTAGATCAATATCTTGCTTTTTTTTAAAAAAGCTTATGAAAATCCATTCACCTTGAAGTAGAGCGAGGGCGACTTTTCTTATATCCGGGAACACCAACCTCTGTGTCATACCTGGGAAAGCAAAAAGCAACAGGGGATAAAGACACTCTTTACAATCTGCACGATACAGAGCCGTAACCTCTAGCTACAAAGCTGAATTTGCCACTGGATGCCGACGAGGGTATCAGCACCAACATCTTGGGACTTTCGGATTCCGGGAATAGAATGGACACTTCCAAAACGTGGGTGACCGCGAAGACGATGATTCTGTCCGACGATATGAACATGTCCTCATGCCGCCATGCTTCCAAGAGATAAACTCATGGTTTCGTGGTCTAGTTGGTCATGATTTCTCGCTAACATATTCTGTTTGTACCGAGACGGTCCCCGGTTCGAGCCCGGGCGAAACCACGCTTTGTTCTCTTTTTGCCCTTGCGCGATACTCACGTATAGAAAACCTCCCACAAGGCTCTAGTGGAAGGCGTTAGGAAGCGCTATCGATGACGATTGCGTTCGGTCTCGACGGTAAATGTGAGGCGCTGATTTTGCGTAGAAGTGGGCTACACTCGTACAAGCGACTTAAGAATGGACGTTGGGGGACAAGTAAACCGACATTTGGTTGCTTTGACAATGTGATTCAATTGGGAATATGTATTTCTGCCATATGATGTGGGAGACATCTTGGAGTTGGCTGTCCATGCCTCTGCTCAAGCATGCGATCCCCTTGGGTGTGTTGGGCCTTGGTGCTTGAGCCCCGGGAGGTCCTGGCGTGTCCCCACAAGCGCAGAAATCGTTACATTAGCTGTTGGTGCCAAAGCAAGAGCATGAAGTCCTGGAAATTACACCAAGCTCCAAACGCTCGATGCCAATGGGGAGGGTCCGGCTAAGCGCTGGCGACTCCCGGGGTCTCATTGGCGGAACGGACAGAATAAGCGCCAAGTGTGTTGCATTCGCTCGGTAGTTGGCCCACTGATGGGCACTTGTGTCTATGAAGGAATCTGCCCCTGTCAATTGTTGGTTGAAGAGCACGAGTCTCACTGGCCGAGACTGGGGATGCGCCTTTGGGGTCCATTCCGCTGCCGAAGTGGGCTGAACGTCGTGCGAGCGCGGTTCGACACCTAAATTAGGAGCACACCATCGGGAACTGGCTTGGAGTTGTCAAAAAGTAGCTGACTGCAGCAGTGATATGATCTCTGCCATCTGCTTAAATGGATTAGCTCATTTGAAGTAAGCTCTTACTGTTTGTGCTTGTACGCGCTCAGAGAAATAGAGAAACTACAACCCCTGTTGGCCCACCAGATAGACTGTTGGTACTTAGCTCGAGCGGCATCGATGGGGGTTCATCCCTAGACTGTTCCATCTTATGCATGTTGGTTGCGAAGTTGGTTTTTTGCCTGGCTTGCAACCCATTGCGCCCCCTCCGGACCCCAAAAATTCGCGCGGGAAAGGCAAGGCAGACATGGTCAGTCGATTTCTATTTCGAATAAGCGCCGCATCTGGTGATCTACGAGTGATGTTGTTCGCGGATCCTCGAGTATAAATGTTGCCTTCTCTCCCAAGTAAATAAGAGCAAACTACACACTTTCCATGCTCAGCCACTTCACTGCTTTTACTACAAAACCTTAAGTTATCATGCATTCTTCCATCAAACCCTCCTCTAAAAACCTTTTAGGTTTCTTTACTTTCTTGTCTCTTCAATTTCATGTCCACTGCTCACTCTCAATACAGACAATGGCCCCGCGGCTGTTTGTACCAGCTGAGGACAGTAACCCCCAGACCATAACGGCTGTCCCATCGTTTGCTCCCACACTGGATGAGAGAGACGACGACGACTTCAACGACGAACAAATTGGAGCGTATTTTTCCAGGCCTGGTGTCGATAATTGTCAGTTACTTCCCCCCTCTCCTCAAGAAAATCCCTTGGCTGACTTGTAACCATTTCTATTATACAGGGGGACAAATAATTTGCGAAAGCCTATCGGCATATACTAGTTCTGGAACCTTTGCGGGATGCTGGAAAACAACGGATTCTACTGTCGTTTTACCTACAGGATGCTCCAATGACTACGTGCAATACCCAAAACAATCAAGTACCGCCTGGTGAGTATTTCTGATACGCCCGCCTAGCCTCTAATTTTTAGTACCTCAACAGCTAACAAAACAGCACCGGCGATAACAAATGCGGTGTATTTACCATTTACGAGAGTCAGAGTGCAACAGCTACCAGTCACTTGTTTTATGAATGCTTACCTACGGATTGGGATCCTCCTATCCCAGCGACATGGTATCGCACTACTTGGCCAAGTAAGTAGCACATGCGTGTCGTTTCCCGGCTAGAATCATGTCGGTTTGCGAAGCAAGTCGAGTCTAAACTAACCCATTCCTCAGTTTCCGTACCCGAACCAACTTCAACATCTAGGCTGACATCGACTGCCACGAAAACCAAATTCAAAACAATAACATCATCATCTGTTACAAAAGAAGCTTCATTCGCGACACCTACGTCAAAGCGAACTTCCACAACATCGTCAACCTCGACAAGTGTTCCAGGAAGCCAAGCAGCTATTACACCAATCTCAATAGACAGCCGGACTGTGACCTCAAGAACAACAGTCGGATTTGGGCTTGGGTCAACGGCAGCCACGGCATCAACAACGGCATCTGAAACAACAGCTGACTCACGACAGACCCGCCCGATGCTAAGCCTTGTTGGTATCTGCTCGATCAGTGTGATTTTAATGGTGGTTTTTCTAGGCTGATGAGTGATGTTTGAAAGATTGCGACGTCTTAGGATTAAGGTTGTTGGTGGCGCGGATGGATAGTCCGTTGATGTTGATGTAGTCTGTTGATGTTGGGAATTTTTTAGAGTTAACTCTGTGGAGATACTTTCATTTTCTTCTAGGTTTCGTGCGATCCCATGCACTAGCTAATGCTTTTTTTTGTTCTTCAGACCTAATCTGAACGGTTCACACAAGTCTAGCTGATCATCATTCTTTTATATAAGCCATACCGGGCTTGTAACGTTCCTGTTGCTCCTTAATCTCAAGTGTTGTGAACCAGTGTGCCAGCAAGGGGCTTGAACAAGGAACCTAGGACTTCCATCATGGACATTCCTCTAAGCCAATGAATGCTAAATACAGGCCTGGACTGACCAGCGTTTGACCAGTCCTGCCTGCTTTGCACCCAGTCTTGATGCGACGGTATGGGATCTCAAGCCGATGAAAAATGACTGAAGTCGTGTCTGCCAGGCGAGCGTCCTGGGTAAAGTTTACTTGTTCAATATTGCCCCAATATTAATCCTGTGTTTATTAATCGTAGTTTCACGAGTTCAAAATCAACTACACACCTCGCCTCCGCTGACTTTTCAAGTGGCGGGTAAAAACTTGCTCAATTGTGCTCACTCCGAGTCACACAGCACTGTTTCAGCAGCAATAGCAGTCTGGACATCGTGCTCAGTACCAAAACCGACAGATGAATGCAGTAGAGCTCGTTCAATGGAGGGCCGGAACTTGTAGGTTATCAATTGGCTCATCAACAGGGCACTTATTTAGGCCACTGGTAGGCACTCTGGGCGAGTGCATGATTCCCTACTATGTGTAAAGCTCATCCCTTCAGCGTAATGTACAGTGTAATCAATACCCTGCACGTGCCCCACAAGTGTGCTTTTTCCTCTGAGACAAACAGATTCTCTCTCCTAATTACCTGGGGCCCTGAGAGGAGGTTGGTTTCCTGGTAAGCGACGCACCTTTGTGAGGGTCTCCAGCACGGGCTTACACACTCACGCTCTATCTTCAGAGCCTAGCGACAAGTTGGCTGAATGCAATACCGGTGGTCCCTTGCAACGGAACTTGGGACTTATCCTCGGGCCGGATGATTCAGTAGCTACCAAGACTTGGATAGCTAGACCGTCTCTCCACCATGACTGAGCTCTCACCCATCCCAGCAGACCATCCCAGGCCAGGACTACCATCCGCAGTTCTGGCCCGGCCTCCCTTATCGCCTCAGGGACACGCTGGTCCGAAGAGCTCTGTACGGGCTCTGTACCTGGTCCAGCTGCTTTCGACATGGGCCATGAGGACATCCGACTTCAGCCTGATCCTTTTCCTCACGGATGCTATTCCAGGAACCCTGCTCTACATCTCTATTTACGGCCTCACCAAGGCGCTCGTCGCCGTGCTGCTCTCTTCGTGGGTCGCTCAAAGCACACGGCGGCTCAGTCGGCTGCACGCCCTCCAGCTAGCCATTGCATGTCAGAGGATTTCCGTGGCCGCGTCATGTTTTCTCTTTAGCTTATTCCCTTTATTCGATGCGCACTCGCGCCTCCGAGACAGCTTCTTTGCTCTCTTGACATGTTTTGGATGTCTGGAGAAGCTGGCTTCCATCACGAGCGTCGTCATCATTGAACGCGACTGGGTCATCGTGATTGCGGAGGCTGGATCGGTTCCCAGGCATGGCCTGAATGCCCAACTACGGAGGATTGAGCTTTTTAGCAAACTTCTCTCGCCACTTATCATCTCCTTCTTCAACTCGTGGTCTCCGCAGATTGCGATATGGGCTGTCTTGTTTTCCAATCTTGGCTCTATGCTCGTCGAGTTTCGCGTCACGAGTCAGATGTGGTCCTCAGTACCCGGATTGGCTCGCTCGCCAAGCTCAACTGTCGATGATGGGATCGCGATTGAAGACAATCTTCACGTGTCTTCAACCTTCGGGTCGACCCATGACACTGGTCAGGGCCGCTGGCTTTCCAATGCCATTCAGCCCTGGCGGGAGTACACCAGGTCGCCTGCTTTCTTCGCATCCTTCTCCAACGCAGTTCTCTACTGGACTGTCCTCTTTTTTGGTGGTCAAACCATAACATATCTCTTGACGACAGGCTTCACGCCCTTTGAAGTCGCTTCTCTTCGCGTCGCATCAACTATCGCAGAAACACTGGGGACCGTCATATCGCCGCCTATCATGGCGAAACTGGGACCGGGCCCAGCCGGCGTATGCTTTATGGCGTGGCAGCTTATTTGCATAGGCGTTTTCGCTGGTAGAATCCTAGCTGCTGATATGGTCACCAAGGGATCTGGCATTCTGTTGGCCATCGGTATCACTCTCAAGAGAATTGGCCTCTGTGGATCGGACCTTTCAATACAATTCATTGTTCAGGAGGTAAGCATGCTAGCACAACCATCACACCAAGAGCTCTGAGGTTCCGTACCTGGTCGTGATTAGCTAACAATAGGCATAGATAGTACCTGCTTCACTCCGGGCACAATTCTCCTCAACCGAAATGGCATGCCAGAACCTTTTCGAACTGTTCTCCTACTGCACGACCACGATATATTTCCGAGCCGAGGACTTTAAATACCCTGTTTTCATCAGCTATGGAGGCATCATAGCATCTACCATTTTCTATTCCACATATGTATGGCGGACTCGCCGATATTATTCCTATTTGACGATCGCTCAAGACTCGTCCTGAGGTGTATAAACTAGCTACTTAAATAATACTCATCCAATTTGAACCATGCGGAGTCTAATCTATAAGATCTGCTGCCTCTTCCCGCTCTACACGCTTTCGAATGCCATCTCGATACGGCTGCAGCAGACGCAGCACCTCTTCGTCCTCCGCGAGATCCCAGGGCGTCAAGTCCGCACTTGGAAAACTGAAAGGGTTGTGCTCAAGCAACAACTCCACTACCTCTGCATGGTCGTTGTGCGAGGCTTCGACCAGAGCCCACCAGATTGAGTCCTGTTTGAACTCCACGGACCTGGCATCTTGTTTGAGACAGAGTGCCACTATATCCTTCAGACCACACTTTGCCACTCCTCTCAAGACGCATTCGTCACTGAAATCGCCACCGAATGGGTCTGCACCATGCTCGAGGAGTATTTTCATTGCCTCGTCCTTCTCTTCTTGGAAAGCGTGCATCAAAGGTGGCCGTCCTTCAATATCTGGGTTCACTGAGGCATGATGCGCCAGCAGAGTCCTAATCACAGCTTCATTACCATTTGCTGCGGCCCAGGACAAGGGCACCATGGCGTCCCACATTCCATCATCTTCGGTATCATCGGGCATGTTTACGTCGGCGCCTTCCTCGACAAGTAGAGCTACAACGTCCTCGAGGCCTTCCTCGGCGGCATAAGACAATGGCGCACGTCCCTCTCCGTCCTTGATACCCAAGCAGGCTCCGTCAGTGATGAGCAACTTCGCTACTTCGACATTCTCTCTCTCGATTGCGAAATGGAGGGCCGTTCTGCCCCATTCGTTATCTGTCAGATCCAGATTTGCGCCTCTGTCGATGAGAACTTTCGCAGCGTCGGAGTGACCCCTTTTTGCAGCCCAGAAAAGCGCTGTGCGCCCCTTTTCGTCTTGTGCATCCAATATCGCACCGGCTTCGACAAGTATTCTCACCACCTCGTGTTCTCCCTCCGCTGCAGCCCGAGACAGAGGCGATGCTCCAACATCATCTTGGTGATTCGCGTCTGCTCCGCTCTCCAACAACAATTTGACGGATTCCACTGCGCCACCTTCGGCAGCGAATGAGATGATTGTTCTTTCGTCGGTAAAACGGATGTGAGGATCTGCGCCTCTATCTAAAAGCACCCGGAATTGCTCATCGCAACCGTGCAGGGCTGCCAACGCAAGGAGCGTATAAGTTCCATAATCCCGTCCGTTGACGTCAACGTCCCATCCGTCCAACAGCTTTGAAAGAATCTCACTATTACCGGGGGTGGTAGCTGCGGCTTGGATAGCTGAGACTTGCACGGGGCCTCTGAGAGAGCGTTCCAGTAATAGGGCAGTTGCGCCCTCTTCTCCCTCTGTGATAGCCCATGCCAAGGGAGACATGCCTCGCTTTCGGTCTTCATTCTCCATGCCGGCTTTATGCTCCAACAACAGTTTGAGGATGGCTTCGTGCCCATTGATCGCGGCCCAGATCATCGGCGTGCGCTCACATTTGCAATCGTCCTCGAGATCTATGTTGGCACCGTAGTCCAGCAGTAGCTGGACAACGTCAATGTGATCGTAGATTGAAGCTAAGGACAAGGAAGTCTGCCCTTTCTTCCACGCTCTAGCATTGGGGTCTGCGCCTGCTTCGAGCAAGAGCTTCGCGACAGCGGCGTGCCCATGGCGGGACGCTTGCAGAAGAGGTCTCTCGCCTGATGTATCACAAGCGTTGAAGTCGGCGCCGCCACGCAGAAGTAATTCAGTCACCTCCACGTGCCCATTGGCCGCGGCCTGGGTCAAGGGCGTGCGACCCAAAAGGGCATCGGGAGCATCAACCTTGGCTTGTCCATCAAGAAGGGTCTGGACAGCGCTCGTGTGTCCTCTCTCGGCGGCCCAGGACAATGCCGTTCGCCCAAACTCTGTGTCGCGACAGTTGACATCTTTCCCTTTTCTCAACTCGTCTGATAGTGCCGCGGCGTCTCCATTGGCAGCAGTGATGATGAGGGTCTCCTCCCACGGACAGGGCTTTGTGGACATGGCTTACACTGCTAACAAAGGTGTTTTACAGAGCAGATCGCAGGCAGGAACGATTTCCGTTGTAAGAATGGCAGAGCTCTCGTTAATTCAAGTACCACGATGTATTTAACTTTCTGGACCAGTAGAGCAACCGAAAACTTTTGCTCGTATTCGTTGATGGCCCGGAACGGCAACTCGAGAGTGAGTGCAAGACTTGATTGGTGCAGCAAGTGCCGGATTGTCCTAAAATTCACGAACTGGTGACATACTCCCTGTAAATTCGCTCTGCTGCCTGCCAGTCAACCAATCGTTTCGGGTTGCTGTCATGTTTCGATTCTGATGTTCTCGGCAGCCAGTCCACTTAGGGTTAGAGCATATTAATAGCAGTTGAGGGAGCTTCATTATGGAACCGGAGGTGTTATTAGGGCATGCGACAATTGCAATGCGTGACAATCCGCTCATGGACGTCCCAGAAAGCGCAACGCGGATGGACGTTATGGCGCTTGCACTTTGGATTGAGGCTGAGGTGGGTGCTGTTTGGAGTGTTGGCTGCTGGAACGGAAAATCCGGTTGCCTTGGAGTGACGAAACCCAAACGTTTAGCTTCAGAGATGGCAAGAATGTGGCGGAACCCGCCTAGGTTTCTGAGCAGGTTGAGCTGGTGTGATGCTTTCTATAAATTCTATAATTTTGACCCCTTGGCTCTCTTTACATCTCGCTCTTTGTCTCTTAATAGTCGACGAAGGATCTTTCCACTTGGACTCTTAGGAATAAGCTCTAGGAATTGGACTCCTCCTCTTAGTTGTTTGTATGAAGCCTTGTGGTCTGCCACGTGCTTCATGATATCACTCGCCAACTCGTCATCAGTCAACGACCCAGCCAGTGAACTCTTTACAACAAAAGCTTTAGGTACCTCCCCTGAGTGGTCATCGGGTATTTGGATCACAGCACAGTCAGACACGTGCGGATGCGCCAGTATATGGGCCTCGAGCTCTGCAGGCGCTACTTGATGACCCTTGTAAATTGTCAGTCTCTGTTTCGTATGGATACAACGTTCACTCACCTTGACTTTGATCAACTCCTTGATCCTATCAACGATGACAACATGTTCGTTGCCTGATGGGGCGAGAGTAACCAGTGCTTCGTCTCCTGTGCGGATCCACCTGCCATCTGAATGGTGAACAAAAGTTTCCGCGTTGGCTTTCTCGTTGTTCAGATAGCCCAACACAACAGAAGGAGCCTGGACGTAAAGCTCCCCGGGCTTGTCATATTGAGTGACTTCTTTCCCCTCTGGATCAACTATCTTTCCTTTTGCCCCTGGCAGAAGGGAGCCAGAGCCTTTGGTGAGCACGTCATCTTCACTTGACGCTGTGACGACTGTGGCAGTTTCCGTCATGCCTATTTTGTTAGACTCGATCTTCATCTGCGGGGGTCCGTCCGTGAACACTCACCGTAAGCCTGGGCTATGGTCCATTGTGGGTACAGGTCTCTCGTATCTCGAATCGTTTCTTCACCAAGCGGCGCTGCCCCACAGAAGACGAACCTGACGCTGTTCAGATCGAACTTGGCACATGTCTCTTTGTGTTGCAGAATTTGAATAATTATGGGGGGCACCTAGGCCGGTTGGTTAGTGATCCAGGCTAGCAGCTTGTGCTTATGATAACTAACCACCAGTAGCTGTCTGATCTTGAAGTCCTGAACGGACTTGAGAAAGTTGTGGAAGTTGAATCGGGGAAGAACAACGACCTGGTCACCTCGCCATGTACTGGTATGCGCGGCAATGACGAGACCGTAAATGTGCGAGAAGGGGAGGAACCCTGTAACTGCCTGCGTAGTCACGCCTTTTCTAGCTTTAGCAACAGAGTCAAAAGTGACATGCTGCAAGACGTTTGAAATCACATTGCAATGGGAAATCATGACGGCTTTCTACGGTTGGTGTTAGCCCACGTCTCCATCCTGAGGGAACCGTGCATACCGGCAAGCCTGATGTTCCACTTGAAAAGCATAAGAAGGCCGTTTGACGAGCACCTTGGCCACCAACCCATCTCAGCTGATCGATCTCACCAAGTCCAGAACCCGAGACTATTAGGTCCTCCACTGTCGCATGTTGGAAACGTGAAGACGGCTCAGCCTCTGGAATGTCAAAGAGAAACACGTTCTCATCCGGTATCCCAACGCTGCGGGACGCCTCGAGAGCTGTTGAGAGTAAAGGGGTACACGTAATCAGAGCCTTCGCTCCGGATGACTTGAGTTGATGCGTCAATTCGGCAGCAGAATATGCTGCATTGGCTGGCGTGACAATTCCCGACAGGCGATGAACTCCGTAGATGGCGGTTACGAAATCAATCTGGGCGTTTTGGGTTAAAATTCTATCCCAAGGGGTTCAGAGCAGAGGTACGAACGGTGTTGAAGGAGAAGATTGCCACAACCTTCTCCCAGGGTGCCCCCTCATTTGGCTGCCATTGCAGGTGCTTGGCAAAGGCTCTGGCTAGGTACTCTGCTCGTTGGAAGAATTCAGAGGTTGAGTACGTACGATGAGTGATTCCGCAAGTAAACGGATCTCGGCTTTTGGAAATTGGGAAACGGCCATATGCTTCGTTCTGCATGAACTCTGAAATGGGAATCGAGTCCGGAGGATCTGTGGCTTGTCAGCGAGTGGTTGATGCTGGTGCATGTAGGCCATTGGTACGCACCTATCGGCAAACTAGGCACCCAGCTAGGGGAGGAGAACACCATGTTGGGTCGTTTGGCGGATGGATCTGTCACAGTTCGGCGCGCTGTACGTTATTTACCGCGCAGTCAGAGTACCCAGACTGACTGTTGAGCTCTGCTGGGTTGGGACACCATCGGTTGAAGTCACTTGATATGTGGCGATGGTGTTGGTGGCTAGTCCTATAACAGATAACCGAGACCGAGACCCAACCCCGGTGCTTTAACCAGGGCGCGATCATGGGGTTGGTTGCATTAGCCGAGATGGGTAGTCCACCCGGCTCCAACCACCCTGCCGTCTATTCATGTGTATGCCATCTACAGTATGAGCCAGGTCGGCTAGAGCACAGATTTGGTATACTCCCGCCTTAGACTAGCAACTTTCCCCACGTTTTGTCCAATGAGATTCAGGCCAGTGGCAGTCAAAATTGCCTCGGCATCATCTCGCTGCCAATTGTCGGCGAAGGTGACTTGATGCGATGAGATAAGATGGAGAACTCTTGATATGCAGGCCTTGTTGCCCCAGGTTATAGCTGTTCTGAGAAAAAGGTCCCAGAATTTATTCACAGTACCACAGTGCTTTCAACTCATCATGGCCATTTCAAACCTTGAACAAATCCCGACCACTATGTGGGCATGGAGGAAACATAGAGGGAACCCCAAGCCAGTACGTGATATCGTCTCCAACTCAAACCATGGCTCCTAACGCCGTCGAGGTATATGAACAAGTTCCCGTTCCCAGCTTGCCCTCTAATGGCATTCTCTGTAAAATGTTGGCATCGGGTGGTACGAGCAGCCGCTTCTCCAACGTGTGGCGAGTGCTGACTGTCATTCAGTCTGCAGAAGTGACCACTCCCTACTAACCATAGACAAACAAGCGGCCTGGTTTGAAGACAAGTATATTCTGGTATGGTCGCTATCTAAGGGTATTATGCAACTGCAACTGACGATAATCGCGTAGGGACATGAAGGCTGTGGGCAGATCATCGGGATAGGCAGTGCAGTACAGGATGGCAAGTTTCAGGTGGTAAGAATCATACTGAAAGACATCCATGTCGCCGCTAATCGCACGCTTAGGGCGACGTTGTGGCCCTTCATGCAGTGCCCGGTTGTGGGCAGGACGATTGCCCGGAATGTTCGCGCGACTTGGCCCAGCTGTGTGAGAGAGGTCATCACTCCGGCATTGGTCAAGACGGCTTTTATGCACCTTATGCGGCGATCGACATACGAGGCGCCGTAAAAGTCCCTGAAGGTAATAGTCACAACACTGAGCACAATTGAGCATTCTAGCTAAATCTCTGGCAGGCGTCACACCAGCGGAAGCAGCTGTTGCGACGGACGCAGTCAGCACTGCATATCATGCCATCACGAGAAGAGGACAAGTCACGAAGGACGAGACGGTCTTTCTTTTCGGGCTTGGCGGCCTAGGGCTCAACGCTCTTCAGATCCTCATCCACATTGGAGCCAGGGTCATTGTCTCGGATATCCGACAGGAACTGCTTGACGAAGCACAGAAGCTCGGCATCCCGTCTCGCCATCTGGTTCCCATTGGGACGGCCCCCCAGCAATTCATCGCGGACAACGGCCTTTCTGGAAAAGTCGATACGGTCCTGGACTTTGTTGGAACTCATCAAACGTTTGAAGATGCTCAGCATATTGGTTAGTCTCCCAGGTCCATTGAATGTGCTCTGGATAAGAATTGACATATGCAGTACGGCGCGGAGGCAAGCTCCTTTGCATTGGGAGTCTGGACACCGAAAACACAATTCATATGAAGATTGGAACAAGAAAGAGACTTTCATATATCTTCTCTTACGGTGGCCAAGTGAAGGATCTCGAGCAGGTTCTTGACCTTATTGCGGCTGGGCGCATCAAGCCTCAGGTTGAGACACGAAAACTTGAAGATTTTGATCAAGTTCTTCAGGCACTTTGCGATGGAAAGGTACGGTCGCGTGTTGCTTTGCTGCACGAGTAGACAGAAGAACTAGTAGATGGTTGATATGACAATGATCCTCTCGTCCAGCTTCATCCATTGACACTTGCACTTGCTGGTAGACTGGTTCCGACTGCTGCGGTAGTACCAGCATCTACTGGCAATATGGCCCCCGTGATCCATCTGGCATGGTTGCTTGCCAAGAACACAACAGCGCAGGCTGCATCCCATCCCGTCCCCTCGGTTCCAAGCAGGCTTCGCGCTTTTCTGGCCTCCCTGGCCTCATCCGTCATTCCTTTCGCGTACATCATCGGGGTGTAAAGCATCTAGAAGTAGTCAGTAGACCGATAACTTCTAGGGCATGAGGCACTTACTCCAGGGCAAACACAATTGACTCTGATGCCCTCTTTGGCATGATGTGCGGCCATTGCTCGGGTCATGTTGACGACGGCGCCCTTGGCAGTCGGGTAGAGGAGATGCGGTGTTCCTCCTTTCAACCCGGCCACACTCCCCATGTTGACTATCGACCCTTTGATTTCACCATCATTTTTGAGCATGGCGGGTATGGCATACTTTGCCATAAGAACCATACTCGACACGTTGACGTCGAGGCCTGCGGTCCAGCCAGCCATGTCCACATCGACAGCCGTCCCCGATGGCCCTGCTATGCCGACGTTGTTGACCAGTATATCTAACCGACCCAGCTTCTCCAGTGCCAACGCGACGACCTTTTCACAATCAGCCGAGACGGTGACATCACCCTGCGCTGGAATGGCAGTCTTTTGGCCAGATCTCTGGTTAACCATGTCCGCTGTCTTAGTCGCCCATTCCAAGTTCATGTCGAGACATATCACACTGCATCCCTCATCCGCCAGCATGATGGAGATTGCTCGACCGTTCCCGATCCCATCTCCGAAGCAGCCGGCGCCTGTCACGATGGCGACCTTGTCTTTGAGTGAGCGGGAGGGCGGATTAACAGGAATCTCAGACGACATGATGCAGCATAATCTGGCACGGAAATATGTAGAAATAATTGTTATTATTGAAAGCTGCCCTGTTTATCCGATAGTCGCATCTCATCAATAATTATGTCTGATCTTCTTCTGCGAGCAAATGTCGGATCTCGAATGTTGCTAGCACGGCTATCCCAATTAGTCAATCCCGGGTCCGAGTCCGGCCTCGCAGTGGAGGAGAAATGGGATGGAAGAGTGGTCAGCAATGAGTGCCTCAACTTCAATGTCACCCACCTGTCAGAGTGGAGTCAAGCCGAGGCTCAGCTGAGGAGAAAGCAGAGAGTTGGACAGCCTGCCACACCCATACAGATAATCAGCGTTTGGCAACAATAGAACAATCTCATTCAATCACAAAGTTAACAACATGTGCGACTTTTCTCAATATGGTGGCAAGTCAGAGGAATGGCTGGCATTAGAAGCGAGCCTGCCACCGCCTCCCACCTTCGCAGATGTTTATGAGAGACAGCGGGCAGTCAACCGAGGTCGAGAGGAGGTCTCGGCCGTGGCCATGGAACAGCTGGCTCCTTCGATTCGTCTCAAAGATCACAGCATTCTTGCCAGAGACGGAACTACGCTGGAAGCTCGAAGCTACAGGCCAGCAAATATCGAGGATAATGTCCGTCTTCCCATCTACATCCACCTTCATGGAGGAGGCTATTTCTTCGGCTCGCTATCTTCAGAGGATGCTATATCTACCCGGATTGCACTTGGGGCGGGAGTTGCGGTGGTAAATGTCAATTACCGCCACACACCAGATGCTACGTTTCCCACCGCGTGGAACGACGTTGAAGATGCATTCTACTGGGTACACGATCATATCGATGAGCTTCGTGGTAACTCTGATCAGGTTCTGGTTGGGGGTATCTCGGCCGGCGCTCAGCTTGCGGCTGCCTTGGTCTTGAGACAGAATGTCGCCTCGCCCGATATTCTCCCAAAACCCAAGATTGCCGGACAGATCTTGATGATTCCAGCGTTGGTTCACTCCGGCTCATACCAGTCTCAGCTGGACCAGCTGTCAGATCCCTCGCTTTCCTCCTATGTCGAGAACGAGCATGCGCCTATTCTTTCGCAGAAGGTCATCCAATTCTTCACCGGATTACTGAAGCTTCCGGTTCTAGATCCTGAACATGAAGATCTTCGCTTGAATACCGGCAATGCGTCAACGCTACAAGTAAGAGGCTTGCCACCTACGGTGTTTGGCATAGCTGGACAGGATCCCTTGAGAGATGAAGGACTACTGTATGGCAAAAAGCTAGCAGAGGCAGGGTAAGATTACCCTAAGAAACTCGATTACTCATGCTTACTTACATTCAATCATTATAGCGTTGCCACAGATATTCACGTCTTCAAGGGCTTGCCGCATGGATTTCGCCGCTATGGTGAACAGCTGAGTGAGTCAGCGCGATGGGATAAAGCCATGGAGAATGGAATCAGATGGGCCATTTCGAATCCCGATCCATCTGGGAAATTTGAGGTTAAAACTGCCTAGTACCAACATGATAGGTCTTTGTAGCAGATATCGTTTAAATTATTCTACAATCTAGTCGTGTCCCAGTACGAAATCTGAGTACCCCCGCTCCTTGACCTCGTCACATCTCTTTCGGTAGCCTGGCGCTGGCCCATTGTATCGTGTCATGGACCGCTTCTGCTTGTGGGCCAGGTTCTTGTTGACGCCAGTCATCCATGAGTCAACTTCGTTTGCTAGAAGTCCCTGGCCACAATCGTGCACATGTTGTGTCCAGTCCTCCATCCCCTTCTCGGTCGCTTCCACGGACGTCACTTTGTTGTCCCGGGCATAGCGGATAAAGTCCGCTACCCAATCCGCTGCATACTCGATGGATCTGAAAGAAATTTGTTGTGAGCGACATATGCCTAGCTAGAAAGAGGGGAAAGGATGAATACCTTGGGATGTTGCCAAACATCTGGTGTGGCCCCATGATCATGAACATGTTGGGAAAGTCCTTGACGGTGAGGCCCAGGTACGTCCGGATGCCGCTGGCCCAAACATCTTTCAGCTTGGTCCCGTTGCGGCCCTGAAAGTCCACAGCATTAAAGGACCCGGTTACAGCATCAAATCCGGTGGCGTAAATGAGGATGTCCAGCTCATGGAATGCGTCCTCGGTCTGAACGCCGGTTTCTGTGATTTGGGAAATCGGGGCTTCCCGAACATCGACCAGCTTGACATTCGGCTGGTTAAAGACCTCAAAGTATCCGCTCTCGAGCGGAACTCGTCTTGTGCCAAAGCCGTGGTTTTTCGGGATCAGCTTCTCGGCAATCTCTGGGTCTTTGACTCTTGAGCGTATCTTGTCTGCGTGAAACTTGCTATACAATGCATTTGCCTCGCGGTCTGTGAACACATCTCCAGAGATGCTGAGTACCTTGGCAAACCCAGGTAGGGCGTACAGCTTCTCCCAGTGTTCTTGACGTTCTTCTTCTGTCATATCGAAGATGCTTGTGGGGTCGCTCACATGGATGAAGCAAGAATACGACTCGAGGCATTGGCGGAAGATTTCCGGATATCTCTTTCGGATTTCGTCCATCTCCTCAGGGCTGATCTTGCTGTTTCGCAGAGGAGCAGTCCAGTTTGGCGTTCTTTGAAAGACGGTCAGGTGGCCGACCTTGTCGGAGATGGCCTGGATGGTCTGGATCGCTGTCGCGCCGGTACCAATGATGCCCACTCGCTTGCCAACAAGGCTGGAGGCATCACTTGGCCATCTTGCCGTATGCCAAGACTCGCCTCTGAAGTTCTTTACGCCCGGGATATTGGGCAAGGTCGGTTTGTTCAAGATGCCCATCGCCGTGATAAGATACCGGCATGTGTAGTGAGCGCCATCGTCATCCTCGAGAAGCCATGAAGAACTATCTTCTTGGAACCGTGCCGAGCTGATGCGGGTATCAAATTGCATGTCTCTCTTGAGGTCGAACTTTGAAGTGAGGTACTGGATATAGCGAAGTGTTTCCGGTTGGGGAGCGAAATGCTCCGTCCACTGCCATTCGTCGAGCACTTCTTGCGAGAATGAAAAAATGTAAGAGTAGCTCTCAGAGTCAAATCGTGCTCCAGGATATCTGTTCCTGCTTGGAGTCAGTTGCTGGTTCAAGATACAGCCATGGATGTTGAGATGCTTACCAGAACCAGGTTCCTCCCTCGGCAGATCCGGCTTCAATGACTCGTGCCTTCAAACCGAGCTCTCGCATGCGGTACAGGCTGAGGATGCCTTTGAGTCCGGCACCAATTATGAGAACATCATAATCCAGGTCGGTGTTTGACGATCCAAAAGCATCGTCCCGGAGTGGTTGTGCAGAAGGCATTGTGAGAAGATGTATGGGTATGGGGGTGGGAGGAAGAAGAGAAGCCAAACCAGGCAGAGAATAAATTGATAGAGGAAGGATAGAGTATTCACAACTGAGTTGTTATCCACAGGTCTTCTGAATGATTTAAGCAACAAGCCTTGTCCTCAAAGTCCTTGTCAACCCCGCGTCGTCCCCGCGTCCCCGCTTCATCCGGGTCCGGGTTGAGATCTGGCAATTTGGTGGTTCGGCTTTAGAAGACTAGATGATTTCGGGCATGAGCCGGATATGTTAACTATTACACCAACCCGCAGTGGACTAGACAGGATTCCAACGTGGCGCTTCTCCCGAATAGGATAACCATTCCACAGCCGAAGAGTTTGCCGTTTTCTCATCGCCATAGCCGGAGGCAGAGGGGATATCCGCTTCTTGGCAACTCAATCCAAGGACATGGGTAAACGTGCACGAGCGAGTTATCAAGGCCAAGGGAGGTGGCGTAGCGCTAGTATCTTGTTTGTTGAATTTGCTTGCGTGGCTATCTCTACAGTAAACCCTCGGCTTTCCAATAATTCTCAAGATCGCGGAGGAAAGCCCATTTCAGCCCTTTACCGAACCCGCGAGCTTTCCAATCATTCAGACTTTGCGGAAAGTGCGGTACACCATCTCGCACCGTAGAGTCATGGGCCACAACAACAAAGATGTCCTGGTTGCAGTCCAACTCCTGTAGTTGACGGGTAGTCTTGGCGGCAAGTTCCAGATCCAGACCGAACGTCAAGTCGAATAGACTATCGGTGGGCTCCCTTCCTCGTGATTTCTGCAGGCGTGCGAATGCCTCCCCGGGGCATAGAGCACTGTGGTCTTGCTTGGGGTGGCAGGGGTGTGGAGAGATGGCGTCTGGAATCGGTAGATATTGAGACGGTCGGAAAATGCCAGCATAATGGCAGACATCTCCACCCATCAGAATGAATGTGTCTGGTTCAGTAGTCGTCCTAGCCAGACCGCATAGATGACCTACAGCGTGCCCAGGACTATCCAGTAAGTAGAATGATCCATCCCCGAAATAGTCAAAGGCGGGGAACTGGCCAATCTTGAGTGAGTGCGGGCCTTCGAAACTGATCTCACGCAGATTGCGACCGCTAATTTCTGTTGTCATTATCAAGCCATTTGAACACCTGTCAGTGAACTCACGCATAATCCTTCTCTTGGATGGGTGACTCTGGATTTGCTGGAGCGCCGGGAAGCATGGCTTCTTTGAAGCCTGGTCCGACGACAAGATCCGTCTTGGGGGGGAATGTAGAAGGATCACCGATATGATCCCAATGCCAGTGACTATCAAAGCTTGAGTGACTGCGGGAGATTTGAAACATTCTTGGTGTGATGACAAGGGCTACTTACCTCCATATCACTGCTTCAATCTCATCTAAGGGGACGCCATTCTGCTCCAGAATATCTGCCACATTCCCCACCACCTCGATGTTGTATTTTGTAGTCGGGAGGTATTTCACAATCGAGGGCGCGTAGTTGTCATAGTCCTTTCGGATTCCCAAGTCAAACACGAGTTTCCTTCCAGACCTGTGCTCAAGAAGGAATGACAAGGACGGCGAGCTCTTGAAAGTCTCGAGGCCTGGGACAGGTGGTGCCATGAACCTCTGGAGAATCGCAGGCCCAAAGTTGACAGGGTTGATCAGCTTGACGGCTTGCATTGCCTCTCCTCGAGGGAGCTCACGATGCGGTGGGCTTGGCGCCATGTTGGTTTGCCAATGTACAAGAAAGTCTCGTGCGACAACAGCAAGAGATGGCTAGTTGAAGCTGAACAAAAACACATGTGACAAATCGGATCCAGAGTCAATAAACTCGCGCCTAATGGGTAGACTAACTAGTGTTGGGTCTGGGTCGTCGGCAAACCTGTCGGTAACCTTGGTCGGGTAACGTCGCCCAGCCACGAGACGTCTAGCCCAGTTTGTACGGCACAACATGAAGCCTACCCCGGACCCCAACTTTCCCCGGACTGCCCGTGTGCTCCGTCCCCCAGGTCAAACCTGTTCGATGACCGTGAGGAAATTGAGCATAAGTATCCAGCTTTGGCACACGTAATGTCGCATCCGACAACTCAACAGCAAACACATTCGGATCAACCATGTCTGACTCTGACAAAGGCGCCGCGATTCAGCACCACGAGGGCATGGCTGAGGTACAGACCCAGAAGACGGTAGATACCGTCCACAGAGATGAGGCAGTCAAGGTTTTGGCAGCCTACGAGGGCGATGAGGCGTGGACCGATGAGGAAGAGAAGAGACTACGCCGCAAGATTGATTGGAGGCTCATGCCCGTTCTCTGCGCGACATACATGCTGCAGTATTACGACAAGGCCATGCTTTCCCAGGCTGTATGTGCTCCTATTCCTAGGCCTCTGGCAATAGCTTACTAAACCTTTATACACAGGCCTTATTCGGGTTGAGACAAGACCTTGGCCTCCTCACTGGAGATCGATACGCCATGTCGGCTGCCATCTTCTACCTTGGCTTCATCGTCGGTGCCTACCCAAGCATGATGCTCGCACAGAGATATCCGGTCGAACGAGTCGCTTCTGCCATTGTCACAGTTTGGGGTGTCTGCCTTATCTTGACAGTGGTCTGCAAGGACTACAGAGCACTCTATACAGAGAGATTCTTCCTTGGATTCTTGGAGAGCGGCATCAGCCCCATGTTCATGATGATTGTCGTAAGTGTCCATGTGCCTCCTAAGCTATCGTGCACCTACTCATTTCCCTTAGGGAAGCTTCTATAAGAAGAATGAACAAGCCATGCGGATGGGGTAAGTACTTGAACCCACGAGTACCTATGCATAAATATTGACTTGGGAAATAGCATCTGGTACAGCTGTACCGGTTACGTCTCCATCATCTCTCCCCTCGTCAACTATGGATTTGGCCTCCTCAACGGGGGCGTTTCCTCTTGGAGATATATGTACTACTTCGCCGGTTCTCTCACGATCGTGTGGGGCATTATACTCGTCTTCGTGCTGCCTCCCGACCCTATTCGAGCCAAGGGCTTCAACGAGAGAGAACGATACATCCTTGTCGCCCGACTCAAGACAAATAACTCGGGAGTCCGGAATACTCACCTCAAAGTCGCTCAGATCTGGGAGCTCTTGCTAGATGCCAAGTTCTGGGCCGTCTTCGCCATCGCCTTCTTGTCAATGATTGCCAATGCCCCGATCTCGACCTTTGTCCCCATCATCATCAACGGATTCGGGTTCAGCACACTCAACTCACTGCTGCTCATGATGCCATGTGGCCTGTATGCTGGCACGCTTCAGCTACTCATGCCATACCTGGCCTACCGGTACAAGAATACCAGGACGTACCTGATTTTCATAGCTCAATTGGGCACGGTTCTGGCTTCTCTTCTACTCTGGCTACTGCCCCAGACGGCAACGGGCGCCCTGCTGTTTGCCGTGTATATTCTGCCATCTGTTGGCGGCGGCTATGCCGTACTCATGGGCCTACAAATCGCCAACACCGCAGGATACACGAAGCGTTCCGTCGCTTCTTCTGGTCTCTACATCGGCTACTGCTTGGGTAAGTCACCATGCTATTCATCGTGAACAAGTCGTCCTAACCCGCCCTAGGTAATTTCGTCGGCCCTTTGTGCTTCAAGAAGGAAGATGCACCTCGCTATGTGCCAGGTTTCATCGTCGTGGTCGTCACCGCCATCGTTGCTGCCGTGCTGGCCCTTGCATACCGCCTGATGTGTATGTGGACTAATAAGCGACGCGACAAGGCTGGGATCATGGAAGGCTTTGATCACGCGTACGAGGATGACCTCACTGATAAGAAGGTTCGTTTTATCGCCCCTGAACTAGGATGGACGATTGCTAACAACATGGAACTCAGAATATGCAATTCCGCTACATTCTCTAAATCTTTTCCAAGGGTCAGCTCTGTCGTGTTCTCTGGGGGTTATGTGCCTGTCGAATTTTGGTTCGTATCCTTTATATCTAATTCAAGATGGTCCCGTAGATAAGGCCTGAATGAAATTTATATTGATTTTAGATACAACGAAATATAATTTTATTCAAGAATTATTACGTTCATATTAAGCTTCTGTATTCATTGCATTGAGTTGTCGGGCTCTGGCAGCTTATATTGCTGTTGAACTTTATTCTCTTTCTCTTACGAATTATAATTGCATATAATTAGTTACCTAGTCTACCTTAATGAATAATATTATTATATTTAGTGGCGCTCTGAAGCCTAGAACATGCTATAATAAGACTTGAATTGAATTGAATCGAATACTGTGACGATATATAGGGTAAGCCGGAGAAAGCTGGGCAAGGATTTCCTCTTGCCTAGTGACTTAATCGTCACAAATACCTTGGACTATAAGAGTTAATTTAATCCTAAGATACGCCAGTATATTGATGAGGGCCGGCCTAGCTATCACATCAGCTGCATATGCTCGACACTTCAATCCTACCTAATAATCACACCTCTGTCACTCTGCTCTCAGCTGATACGCCGCATATGCAAATGTCACTGGAGCCCCACTAGAACTTGGTTAAGTACAACCTCATTGATGAGTAATTTCCCCGCTCCCCGCACATGAGCACGTGTATAGCACGTGCCCCCCGGACGCAAACTTAAAGCCGGTTCGTCAGGGGCGGTTACTTGAGTTTATTACATGGGGTTGATCTCGGCAACCATCTCCCAAAACCTACCGACACTCTTCTCTCTCTACCACCCGGCAATGACAGAGCTCGTCGGTAACTGGCTCCATTTTGCGGCCCAACAACCGAAACGGAAGCGTGCTGAAGCCGTCTGTTTCTTTTGCCATTCTAAGAAAATTAAATGTGATCTGCAGGTAAACTTGCTCCCTGTAGTTCTGTTCCGAAAACGGACGTGCCAGGCCCTGACCTTGTGCGTACCAGAGCCGAAGCTCACAAGGCCACACGCGATGCTCCAACTGTGACAACCAGGACCAGGACTGCCACCTTCGGCCGTCCAAGAGAGGCAAGCAGCGCCGAAGACTGTCCACTCAAGCAGAATGCGGTACTGAGTCTGAGATTGTCGTCCAGGGCGGTAAGCTATGCCCCTTCCATTGGCTCTCGCCAGAACCACATTGACAACGCCGAGGGGAAGATGTGGGTGACGACAGATCAGCACCGCCTGATGTTGCGGCTATCGAATTTTTGGATGACGTTACAGATCAGGGAATGGTCGAGTCGCCAGTCTCTGCGGCTGCCTCAACACATGGGGTGGTATTTGCTCTGCCCCCAGCTGAGCCTCCTCCTCCCGACGTTGCCATCACTCATCGGACCCAATCGAGCGCTTCGCCAACAGAAGGTGCCGGCCGCAGCCATGCAGGCGATGTCGATACGGGGTTCCTCCAAATCTACGGGCCCGAGAACCAACTCGAGGCCGAGCAGCAGGAGCTAGTTGCAAGTTTCGAACTTCGAAACCCAGCATCAGATCCTCGACAGCAGGAGCTTCAGCAAAGCTTTTCCGAAACGTATTTCGAGTATTGCTACCCATGGTGTCCTGTTCTTGATCGCCAGACACTCGAGTCCGAACTAGAGAGGTCTCCCATGCTCGCGAATGCTCTTGCACTTGCCGCGAGCCATATACAGCCCCCCCTGATCCCACATGAAGGGCCGGCTTCGTACTACAAGAAAGCAAGGATGATGTTTTATGAGGATGAAGAGCCAGACATACTTGTAGCACTGAAAGCCATCTCTCTATTTTACTGGTGGGCGCCTCGGCCGCCAGTTACAGCTCATCGCCATTCGTCTTGGTGGTGGACTTCGGTCATCATAAGGCATGCGCAGCAGATGAACATTCATCGTGAACCCCATGGAGACCCTTCAGCCAGCAAGCTCCATCTCAGCCTACGGAGAAGATTATGGTGGACTGTATTTGTAAGGTTGCTACTTGATACTACCTATTTGAGAATATGCTAACGCTCGTACGATAGGCGCGCGAACGATTGACATCTCTATGCCAAAGTAAACCCTGTATCATCTGTCCGGAAGACATGACAATCAAGGAGGTCCAACCTGCCGACTTTCCGAGCGATCCTGTATCACAGAAAAAAGGCCGCATCTTCAAGTATTGGGTCCGTCTATGTGGCATCATGGGGAAAGTCTCCCAGGCACTGTCCGCGTCGGTTGACTCGACCTCTGCTCCATTCCCCACAGGACTGAGACAGGAGCTCGTGGAATGGGTTCAATCATTGCCCCCGGATCTTCAGCTTCCGATTGGTTCGAGCCGTACACAATCGTTTGACCGCGACGTCCATCAATTGCATCTTCCTTACCTCACAACCATCATTGTCATGCATCTCCAAAGAACAACCCCAGATCTGCCACAGGCTCTCCCCCCAGCCATTTTGGCCGCTTCGTGTATTGCGAGGGTTCTTCGAGATATTTTATCCCGTGGAAATGCGCGTTTTCTCATGGCCATTACGTGCTGGTACTGCGGCACGGCCTTTATTGCTCTTCTCCAAGCGAGTCGAATCAGGCAGTTCTCGCAGGAAGCCGAGGAGGGCCTAGACATTTTGAACCAGGCGGTTGCTCAGCTTCAGCACATGTGGGCATCTGCCAACGTCATACGACAAGGCTTCGAACGACTCCGGGCGCTGCCTCGTACCATGATGCACCCCGGCAGAAGCAGAGCCAGTGAGCCTAATGGGCAGAGCAACGGTGGTCGAGGAGCGTCAAACTTATCTACCGACTTCGACTGGACGCGTTTGTTTCCGTTTGTGACCAGATCGACTGGTCGGATAGCAGATTGTCTCCTTGCTGACAATGAGTTTGGCACCACCACAACCGCCCTGCCTTCACCAGAGAATGCGGCATTCCACGAAGACTTGCTCAGTCGCTATCAGGATCTGTTGGAACCGTTCGTTGATTATAATTTTGATTTCTCGAGTGTCAACTTGGACATCTTGTAACTGTGCGCATGGTTGGCATAGAATCACATCACAAGTGGTAAATAGCGTATTTGTAATCGTCTTAATGCAAGTTTGAACACATATAAACAAGTGAAATGCTGCTACATCAGCTCATCTAACTAAACTAGTGGTGTTTGACTACAATCCTAACATGCAAGCGTTTCTGCCTTCTCCACATACCAAGACAGGTCACTCTCGGGATCCATCTCAAAAGCCGTAAAACCATTGCCCATGAACCTGAATGGATTTGAGGTGTTGTAAGTGATGTCGAAATCCTCGGCACGGATATCACCGAGCATTCGATTGAAGAGATGTGCGCTGCCGCCAAACAGCGCTGTAACCCGCCCGTCAACCTTGCCTCTCTTGTACCAGCTGGTGCAGCCACCGCTCCAGACAAGGGTCTTGTGGACCTGGTCGCAATACTTGATGAAAGCATCAACCTTGTCTTGCTTGGGAACAACGTGCTTGATATCCTCGGTTGCCATCTTCTTGATCCACTTGACAAAGTAGTCACCTGTCCAGTTGAGAGATTCTACGAGTGACCCGTGTCCGCCGAGACAGTTTGGGCCCATCATCATGAAGTAATTGGGCATGGACGGTACAGCGACTGAGACGTATGCTTCGGGATCCTCCTTCCACTGTTCTCGGAGATCCACGTTGTTCAAGCCAATCATGGGATAGTGTGGTCGGAAAGAGACATCAAAGCCGGTAGCGTAGATGACTAGTTGTGAGTTGGTCAGTCTTGTAACAGCCAGTAATCAGGTTAAATGGGATTTACTTACTGACGTCCACCTCATGCTCCTTGCCATCGGCAGTCCGAAGGCCCTTCGCCGTCACTTGTGTGATTGCACTATCCGTCAGATGACAGTTTGGTCGCAGGAACGATTCCAGATATCCAGGCCCTGGCGTTATACGACGGCAGCCCAACTCCCACTTGGGGATCAGTTTTGAGCATAGGACGGGATCATGGCCAAGCTTCTCGGCCATTTGCTCAGCCGCCATCTTCATGCCTGCTTCGTTGTTCTCACCTCTTCTGAAAATGTAAAAGGACTTGTTGGTTCGTGAGATGATGCCTTTGCGGTGTTGAAGATGAAGCTCTGGGTCTTGGAAACGGGCCCTATCCTGTTCTGAGTATCGAGGGTTTGGGTCATCATCCTCTCTGCCTAGATGTTTCGAGGGAGGGGCTCGGTAAAAGACCCATGCAGGGCCTCGGACAAAGTTGGTGACCTCGGTGCCAGGCAACTTGGCCATCTGAGGAACTATCTGGATGCCCGACGAGCCATTACCAATCACAGCTATGCGCTTGTTGGAATAGTCATAGTCGTGATCCCAACTTGCTGAATGGGTTGTATGGCCCTTGAAGTCTTTCAGTCCAGGAATCTTTGGCCACGACTCGTGTCTTTGGGCAGTTAGTTCCGTTGCACGTGGGCGTAGAGAGATGTATAGGACTCACACAAGCACTCCCTGAGCCGAGATCAACACGTGACAGTACTCCTCTCTCTGGATGTCTTCATGCTCTACCGTAACCTTCCATTGGCCTAATTGATCCAGCCACTCAGCCCCGATGACCCGGGTGTTGAGCTGCAAGTCACGATCAAGGTTCCATTTCCTGACTGTTGCTTTCATGTAAGACAGGATATCACCTCCACTGGCATAGAACCTCTCCCAGTTGGGGTTGGGGTCGAAAGGAAATGCCTGCATGTGATTAGATCAAGCGCGGGTGATGGAATTGGGGCCAACATACATAGATGTGAGCTGGGACGTCGCATTGAACGCCAGGGTAATTGTTCGCCAGCCATGTGCCACCAATGTCGCTTCGGGCTTCAAAGATGGTATGACCTACGATGTCTTCCATCTCAGGAAAGCGATGTTGAAATTTGTGTGCCATGAGAAGACCGGAGAAGCCAGCGCCAATGGTGATGACCTTGATCCTGCGCGGCGTATATGCAAACTCTTGGCTGAGCTTGAAAGGATCTTTGCTATGCCCGTTGGTATAGCCATTGGTATGGCTGTTGGCTCCATTACGGATCTCATCGGTCTTCATGACGAGCTCTGGAAGCTCTGTTGCTGGCATCCCCGACAGATCCTCGGCCGCTTGGGCCTTGGCCTCTGGAGATTCGACGAAGGCGGGCATGGTAACAGATGCTTGATCGCGCAAAGGGATATGTGTGAGTTTTTGCCTGGTCTCTGTCGTGAAGATGGATCAAATCTTCACTGGGACGCTCAATATATCTCACAAGGGATGAGATCTCGCACGCAAGAGGGTTACGTTCTGGAGCAATCTACATTAAGCGGCTTGCCATCACCACCCCAATCTAGTTCGGCAAAGTCTGTCTTGGACCCCCGTGCCATGGATCCCTCCCAGGCCTTTCCCAGAGCGATCCATAGCCAAGCATACATGCCGAAGTTCTGTTTGCTACTGCACAAACATTCGGCAATCAAAAGACAACACAGTCCCGGTGACTTCGGCTATCCCAATCTGGAATACCGACTCTTGGTCGATGTCGGATGTCAAGTGCGGGGTCGGCAAACGATGCCCGTAAGAGCAGCAGGCCCTCTGAAATCAGCTCTACATTATTGAGGGGTTCGTCGATGTGCTCAATTACTGTCTCATCATATGTAGCCTAAAGCTCGCCATTAATTAACCGGAAATAATCTATAGTGTCACTTGCATCTTTGGTCACCTGAACATCTCTCACGCAATATATCCAACCATGGCTCTAGATCGTTACTCTTACAATGGCCCCATAGACCACACAGTCGCCCCCAAACTAGAAAATGTACGGGGAAAGTCCGTCATCGTTACTGGGGGAGCTAATGGCATGGGCGAAGCTTTCGTGAGAGACTTCGTCTCTGCTGGCGCCTACGTGACCTTTGCAGATGTCAACGAGCAGCGTGGCCAAGCAATTGAGTCTGAGCTCAATGCTAGTGGAACAACATGCCATTTCGTGAAATGCGATATTAGAGATTGGGATCAACAAAAGGTAGTCTTTGAAAAGGCCAAAAGTCAGAGTCCAAGCAACAGTGTCGACGTTGTGATTGCAAACGCTGGCATCAGCCGGAGCTCTGGCGACAGTCTATGGAACTTGGACGGTGAGTGTTGACGTGCATGCTGAATTACGAGGCAAGTAGTGGGCAATAGAAATCCGACTGACAGATCTTAGACCCTAATGGCGAGCCAACAAAGCCCGACTTGAACATTGTTCGCGTCAACATTGACGGGACATTCTATACGTGGAAACTGGCGGTCCATTATTTCCGCAAGCAGCCGGTGAATGATGAGAGAGACCGTTGCTTCATCATCACAGGCAGCATGGTGGCGTGGATAGACTCTCCCGTAAGTGAACATTCCGGCTGTGCAGCAGTTCTCTATCTGACCGAGATGCGGCAGGGTAACTGGGAGTACACGGCCACAAAATATGGATTGCGCGGCTTCATGCGAACAGTTCGAAGATCCAGTCATGAGCAATCTATACGGATCAATTACGTCGCACCATGCTGGATCAAGAGTGCCATCCGAACAGCCGAGTACGAAAAGTGGTTAATCGACAACGGGGTCGAGTTTGGCGAGCAGAAGGATGTCTCAAGCTGCATGTTGCGAATTGCTACTGATAAGTCTATTAATGGTCAGCGACGAAAAGATTGCCGAGGTTTTATATTTACTGACGTTTCTCATAGGCCGTTCTCTGATGATAACCCCTCGCACTATCGCAAAGGAGGGATTTGTGGATATTGACAGAGAAGACTACAAGGATACCCCGGAGGATGAATATTTGAAGAGGGTACAGGCCTCTCAACTAGTGATCATTAAAGACAAATGGCTGGATGACTACAAGGTCAGGATATATAAGGATTGAATCGAGCATGTGACGCAGACGGGTGCTTCCTGTAGCGTAGCCTGTGGGTTGAAATGAATACAGGTAAATCCAAACGGGCAGCTGGACTGGGACTCAACTCAGGAACGCCCATTTGTCGCTTATTCATGGTCTACATCTTCGACCCCAACACCGCTGTCAGCGTGTCCAAGATGATATCCGCCCTTGTTTCCCAAGTGAGATAAAATCCCAACCTAAGGGCAAGGATCAAAGAGCCTGCGTGACATATGAGCAGGGAGAGGGACTCGGAAGGATATAACAAAGCTTCAATCCCCCCCGAGCAAGGCCACGCAAAGGTCCTCGTAGTCACCACGTAAGGCCTCCTTCACATCAGTCTTCAGAGCCTTTCTGTATACAGTCTTGTAGGCATCCTTAGCAGCAGCCAGGCGGGGAGGGTTCCAGTACAGCGAAGTGAGGCGGTAAATGAACTGCTTATCCTTGACACCCATCCTACCCATAAGAGGGCTGTGGAGCCACTGAGCATCGGCCTTGGCGTGGTCGCTGGACATGAGGAGTATGTGGAGCAGCGCGTCCTCCGTGTCGCCGCGAAATTCTTTCTCAATGACATCCTGCAGGGGGCGATGATATTTGTTGCGGTAGGCCTCGCTGATGGCACGGATTTGGGCCTCATTCGAATTGATAAAGATCTGGGCAACGGACACAGCACTGGCACCAACAACGCCCTCGGTTGAGCGATGCAGCTCCGTGACCTTGCTTTCGACATCAAGTGGGTTGACTGGTGCAGAGGGCTCAGCGCTCCCGGCGGCTAGAGCCATGCTGTAGATGCGGAAGAGTGTGTCGTTGACCTCGCTCTTAATCTCCGCCAGGAGATCCTTGCCCCCAAGGCGCTTGTACTCGGCCACAATGGCCTTGACGTCAGCATTGGTCCGGCAGAGGAGGACATCGGCAAGGGCAGTCTCGTCAGTACCGGCGCGGTCCATGGCTTTGTGCAGTGTGCGCACGTCGTTGTCGAGCGGACCACGGATGAGAGCTAGCAGGGCGTCCTCGAAATCGCCACGCGTCTCGCTCTTGATGTCATTTGCAAGATCACGGAGGAAGCGCTTGTTGTAGTCGGCGACGAGCTGCTGCATGGCCCAGGGATTGACGTACTTGGGGCCCGTGAGGATCTTGATGAGGGCCTTTTCGTCACAACCCATGCCCTTCATGGCCTTGCGCAGGCCCTCAACATCAGCATTCGTGTCGACGGGCTGGTAAAACTGCTTCTGGGAGACATCGTATCCGGGGGAAGGGGGAGCGGGCGGGCCGGCAGGTAGCTGGCCGTATGGCTGGCCAAATGGCTGCTGCCACTGCTGAGGCTTTCAAAAGCATGTAAGCAGGCGCGCATGTCATTGACGGAGGGAGGTGCTCACGGGTGCCGCCCCGAAAGGCGGTTGTTGGTTGTACTGATATGCGCCTGACTGCGCGGGTTGGCCAAATGGCACGCCATATGCCTGCTGCTGACCATACTGCTGCGGGGGAGGCTGGTTGGAATAGCCCTGATGAGGAGGGGGTTGTGTCTGTCCCGGAAACTGCTGTGGCGGTGGTGGTCCGTAAGGCTGAGCTGGCGATGCTTGTCCCGAGAACTGCTGCGGGGGCTGGCCGGGATACGGAGGTTGACCCTGGGGGGGATACTGCTGCCCATGAGCAGCCCCGTACGGCTGCTGGAAGTGTCCGGCGGGGGGGGCTTGGCTTGGAGGTGGCTGATAGCCTTGATAACCACCTGACGGGGGTTGGTCGTACTGCTGCTGATAAGGGTTCATCTTATTGTGTACAGAGTACCTCGTGTGGGAAAGATGGGATTGATGGGTGGAGAGGGTGTGGCTCTTCTGCTACGGGGAGCGAGAACAGTGAGGGTGCAGGTGGGAAGATATAGACTTAAAATAGAGATGAGGGCACCAGGGCGAGAAACATGCTTATCTAGAAGATAAACTTTGTGGAGAGAGCTTCAGCCGAAAAGCCTCTCGCGAAGGCGCATGCTGCGGCTGTGGCTGATGGATGCCTACCCATGCTCGACTCATGACGCAAGCTCATTAAGGGGAGGCCTCCGGAGAGCGAGCCCATTCGGAAAAGGGGAAAGTCTTAGATGCCTGCCAAGGGCTGACAAACCAATCACGGAACTGAAAGCAAATCGTTAACTATTCGGGGTGCTACATGAGGGTGATGGCGGGCGGCCTCAATGGCGGCGCAGCGAACCAACAGCATCGCATCAGGCTGATTCAGGGTCCAGGACAAATGAACTATGCCGGAACCAGCCACGAGCTGATCTGCCTTGCCTACATAGCCTAGCCTACACTACATCGTATACCTCGTACTGTACATATTAGACTATGCCGTAGCTTGGGGAAATTGAATCCATCCTCGACCCCTCAAATCACAACCTTCACCTCGCTCGTCCTCCTAGATTGCTCTCGCGAACTCATTTCATTTCGGCGATACTAGAACTCGAAGATAGGCGCCTTAGCCTGACCGTCACTAGTTTCCTGTAATCGACACTCTGACAAGAAAAGCACAATGGGAGTAAGTCTTGAACGTGATTGACGCTGCTCAAAGGCATTGCCCATCAAAAGCCCCCCACTTCCAAGTAATCGGTCGCTGACTTCTTGGTCTTTTCGTTTAAAGCTTGCATCCAAGCTAGGAGCTGCTGCTGCCATGGCGCCAGTCGCCTCGGCGCTGCTCTCAAACAATGGACAACCACTCCAGGGCCAATACCCTTCATATGGGCAACAACAACAACCTTATGGGCAGCATCCACCACAGCAATCATCATCTCAGTGGACGCAGCCCCCTCATGGACAACAGAAACCTTATGGTTATGGTCAAACGTCATTCCAACAGCCGCCTCATGGGCAGCAGCAGCAATATTACGAACAACAGCAGCCATATGGACAGCAACCGCCGTATGGACAACAGCCACCGCATGGTCAACAGCCACAGTCACAGTATGGCCAACAACAACAGCAGCTTCATTATGGACAGCAACAACCCTATGGACACCAGCCACAGTCACAGTATGGACAACAGCTACCACATGGTCAACAGCCACAGTCACAGTATGGCCAACAACAACAACAGCTTCATTATGGACAGCAACAACCCTATGGCCAACAGCAATCCTACGTACAAGCTCCCTATCAGCAACAGGGCTACGGTGCTGGATATGTATGTTCCCTTCCTTTCAACTCCAAGAGAACTCTTCGAATTCAGCTAACCAAATCTCATCTAGGCCCAAAATGCACAGAACCCCGGGTACAATGTCCCTCCCTGCCAACCGCCACCGCTCCAGCAGCCTGTTGGCCCAGCCTTTGAAGCCTTCAAAAGAATCCTACACCAAACGATACAAGAACGGAATCTAGCGTCATTCTACCCGTTCCCTTCACCGGTTGTCGACGACCTTGCATGCCGAGCCTCGCAACAAGTAGGTCAGCTGTGCCAGAAATGGCGTCTCCCATGGGAGATCGGTAGCGACTTGGCGAAGCTGGGCCTGTATGATGTCGTCCTATATGTTGGTCAGTATGCAAAATGTCCGATAGCGAGACGAACTTCCTCGCTAATATGATACATGTGCCGCAACGCAGATGACTCGGGATCTATGCGATTTGAAGAGAATGGCGAACGCATCAAGTATCTCCAATCAATCCTACAGCGTGTAACGTACGCTGCCACCCTTTTCGACAACGACGGAATATCAGTGCGGTTCATGAACAGCACCCCTCCAACGCACCTCATCAATGGCATCCGCGATGATCGGCAAGTCGAAACTCTCATGCAGTCCTTGCAGTACAAGGGCCTGACCCCTATGGGTACGGAGCTGAGAAATAAAGTCATTAACCCGCTGGTCGTCGGCAAAGCGCGCTCGGGAGAGCTGCGGAAACCAGTCTTGGTGGTTGTGCTAACGGATGGACAACCATCGGGCGAGCCGGATAGCGCCATCTTCGACACCATCAGGTACACGAACGCGCAACTGCAACAGAGCCGGTACGGTGCCGGTGCCGTGGCGTTCCAGATTGCCCAGGTCGGGAACGACCAGGAAGCCAGGTCCTTCCTGGCAAAGATAGATAGAGACCCGGTCATTGGTGCTCTCGTGGATTGCACAAGCAGTGGGTCTTTCTTGCTGCCCGCTCTCATCTTTGCAATCAGCCTTCTGACATGTGCGACTAGATTACGAGAATGAATCTGCCGAGATGGCTCAATCGAATCCTCCGGTCGACCTTACCCCCGAACTTTGGCTCGTCAAGCTTCTCCTGGGTGCCATTGATCACTCCTATGACCGAAAGGATGAAAAGGGTCAGACGTTCGCATGATAGGGTGTGCTACTTATAAATTGTTGATACCGCGCTTGCTTGGAATGATAATAAACGCCTAGTGTGCACACATATGTAAGAGCGCTTCTTGCAACATTTGCCTCGACCTACCCTACCCTACTGCGCTTTCAGTCTCGCCTCAACACATGCACCTGGTACGCCAGGCACAAGCCAAACTTGCACAAAGCTCCAATCCAGCTGCGTCAAACAGTTTCGCGAATCCAGCTTCAGTGCGCTCTTTTCCGCCCATTGTCATCGCAGCTTGATCCATAACAGCAGGCGGGAAATCGGCTTCGCTGACATGTGCGGGCAACACCATGTCGCATACGAGGACCCCCGATCAGTCAACATTGCCTCCGCAAGCTTAGTTAGAACCTGGATGTCGACTGGATCTGAGTAGTTGTGCATGATCATGCGCATGAAGTATGTCTTTGCGCCTGTGAGAATTTGGTCAATCAGCATCTGAAAGCGGGTGGAAGGGTTATGGGCGACAACACCACACATCCTGCCTTTCGGGCCCATCGTCACCCTAACAGCGCAATGCAAGAACTTTTGGAGAGTTTCATATTTTATTGTAAAGATGCCTCCGACGGCGAGATCACGCGTTTTTCGGCTGAAAACGCGTGAACAAACAGCCCCACTGTCTCTGAGTGCCAAGGGAGGCTCAGAGACATGATCCTTCTTCTTCCAACGTCGCGCCGACGCGCCGAAACCGACCAATGAGCCTCAAGAAACACCAAAACATCACAGTCCCAGTACAGCAAGGGAAGTCATGCCCCCTTTCAAGTACGCCAAAGGATGGAAAATAGCCGTGGTTCCCCCATTGTTCCTGCCCGACAATCGTTTACAGCATCGGAGCTCGAGGTTTAAGCGGCCGAGGCACATAGTACGAAGAAGATCGTCAGAACGACATCGAACACGCTAGACTATAGAATTAAACACATCGCGAGAACTTAGTTATCCCCCTGAAGGAGAGTGGTGAGAATGTATCCGGGACACACCCCTGGCTCGTCAACAGAGAAGCCATTTTCTCGGAAACGAAGAAGTATATGTTAGAAGGATGATATGAGGGAAGAGAAGCGCTCGATGTTCGCGGAACAGCGCTGCTTTATACTCATATGTGATCTAGTTAACTGCGTCATAGTCTCTTTAAAGGTGGGTACGACTTGAAAGAAAATGCGTATACAAAGGGGCGAAGCGTGACCAGTATTAACTAAAGGCAAATGATCTTGAATGGGCCTCGGTGACTCCTGAATGACACCATCTCGGTAATTACTTTCATGGAGTAACATTCGCTAATAGTATCCACCAAGCTTGGGAGTTTGCGTGCAGTTCTGTCGCTTATACTAAGTTCAGCGCCGGGTCTTCCCTTGACGATGTGAGTGATTACGGTATGAAATGCGATTATGATATTTCGATTACGGTTTATATGTGTCCGGAGAAATGATTGTTAGCATATTTAGGTCACTTGCAAAGTTATGATCATTTTAATAAACAGGAAGTCCCGTACTACAATGTACAATATTATACGGAGCTCAAAACACCGCGTGCCAACAATTCTATCCGTGTCCGGGGAACTCTAAACTAACAATACATGGTAAATCCGCCGAAGATATTGAAAATTAAAATTCCATGCCACATGGAATGAACACTCATTGCTGATGAGCGACCATGCCTCCCACCTGCTTATAGCCGTTTCTGTCGACCATAGGGACCAAGCGAGCTCTGACCTCATTATCAGCTTGGATAATCTGGCAACATTGACACCAAAACGCCGTGCAACAATCGCCGCATCCACTCCCAGGAATTCCAAAGCGTTGGCGGATATCGCCTCGCTTTATCATGGTGTAAATCCAGCCACTTCCAAAAAGCAATGAAAGACCAGCATGGATCATGCAGTCGCCATTACACATATCGGGAGACTGAGAAGTAGGGTTCTGCAGTCTAGAAGCGGTTCTCCCCACGACTGTGTTTTAGGCTATCAATTACAATGCTCAAATTCAAGAATGTTTATACTTGGGAAGAATACTTACCCAGACATGGCATGAAAGAGCCAAGACAACAAGACCCACAAGGCGAGCAGTCACAGAGGCCTGACTGCCAATCACCTCCCCTGATCTCTCCTGCAGCCGGATCCATTAGATGTCCCTGCTCGCCGTAGTGATTGGGACGAGTGTTGGATTGGCCGTTTTGATACGGCGGCAAAGAGATTGGCTCGGGATTAGACTGACCGTGAGACTTGAGATTGGACATGATAAATTGGGGCAACAAAGAAGAAAGAAAAGACGTGCAAAGTTGAAGAGGGAAATCTACTACAATCTTCTTGATACGACTCCATGAGCGTGCTTTATAGGCTATACACCAGCCAAATTCCACAGGGTCGTTAGAGAGTGGAACCCACCAGGAGCAGGGTAGTTCCGGAACCAGTGTGGAGAAGCGAACGGCATTCAACGTATACGCAATTTTAGTACCGAAAGTCTTAAAATGCGTATTCACATGTGGGCCGAGCAGTTCATCTAGCTTGATTGACCAGTTGTATACTACCCATTCTCCCCAGCTAACTGTCAGTACTTGAAGAAAAGTAATTTCCTTCATCTTTGATTACATTATTTCGGGTATGATAAGCGTATTGTGTTTTCACCTGATGCCTCGAATGGCCCAATCTACACTAAGTGGGAATACACATGGGGTGAGGCAATATTATATTGCAAGGGGCGATCATTGTACGGTGTGCTTTTTAGATTTCCGAGGCGAAAAAACACCATCTCTAGTTCGTTTTGGGACGTCCCAAAAATGCGTATTGCTTAGTCTGGGGGATGGAGCTGGAGGTGGGTAATATTTATGAATACGGAGTACATCTTACCTCCAACGACTGAGATGTAGCAAATTTTCTAGCGTGAACTACTGGTAGATCCCCTCTGAAAATCAATTCTCGACACGACTATTAGACCTACATATGAGAGCCGTACTGGAATACGTATTTTAAGTACCGGCAGTTCATGGCACAGCATTCGCATGCAACCACGACCCGTCCGATTCAAGGAAATCCGAGCTCCCTCTCCTTTTTGACTACGTCATCCAACATCAGCTCTTTGGCCATGGAGGAACATGACGACCATTACGACAATCTAGCGCTCCCTGACACCTTGAGAACGGCGTCTGACCACGTTGAGGCTGGAAAAAGGAGAAGGCCGCACAAGAAGTCGCGAAATGGGTGTCAGCAGTGCAAGCGGCGAAGGATTAAGGTAAGACTAGGATACCTTATCAGTTACAGTTGGCATTTTCTGAGACATTGAAACGAGTTTCTTAGTGCGACGAGAGTAAATCCATCTGCGGTACCTGCTCCTACTTATCCCAACGTTGCAATTATGATTTCTCCGGCTCTCAGCTAGAAACGCCAGACCTAGAAGTAAGGAAGAGAGGTAGACCACGTAAAAACTGGACCGTCGTCTCCGTTGAGGGTAGAACTGCTGCTCCCTCTGAATGTAATGCCACCGCCTTAGTAACATCTACCCCCCTCGCATCCTCGTTAGCAAATTCATCGATGTGGCACGTGGAAAGGCCTCTACACCTGCCATGGGACGCCGAGGACTTGGAGCTCTTCTTCCACTACCAGAATGAAGTCTGTGCCGGCATGGGGGGTTTTGACTTACAGCTATGGAAAGACCGGACCCCCCGCCTTGCGTTCCGCCGCCACGGAGTGCTGCATTTGCTTCTCGCCGTGTCTGCCCTCCATCTGTCGAGGCAGGAACCACTGCGGCGCCGTCGGCTAGAGGAGCGCGCAGAGGTGCACCTGGCCATCGGGTTGCTTCGCACCACCGATATCCTGCCCAACCTGAGTGCCGAGAACTGCGCCGAGCTGTACGTGGCTACCATCTTGGTCTGCACTTGTACGTTCGCAAAGCGGCCGGGGCCGGACAACTTGCTCGTCGTCGCAGACGGTGCCGAGGTGGCTTGGTGGGATCTTTTCAGGGGCGTACGCATCATCGTGGAGACGATCGGCATACAAGCCGTGTTTGCTGGTGAGCTGGGGCCGATGCCGTCTGACACTCAAGGTGACCGGCAGGATAAGTCTCCTCATCCCCATCACGTTGTTCCGGTTGCTATAGTAGATTGGGAAGACGCCCTTGATCGCCTGTCTGTCCCCATCTCTGCCGTGGGTGATGAAAGTGTCAGAGGCGCATGTCAGAGTGCACTCTGCATTATGAAGTGGTGCTTCCAAGAAACATATGGCACAGCTGTGAGGCCGAAGAGCACGCCCGATGCCAAGTTTAATAACATCATGGTATGGCTCTACTGCCTATCCGAGGAGTTTGTGGGCAGTCTGAAAGAACAGGAACCGGCTTCTCTCATTCTCTTAGCTTACTTCACTGTACTTCTCCGGACCCTTGCTACAGCCTGGTTCATGGAAGGATGGGCAGCACATATCTTGCAGAGGGTATCTGAGATTCTAGGACGAACTTGGAATGAATGGTTGCAATGGCCGGCCCTCCAAAGTAAGGATTCTGGCGCATTATTGACGTCCTAAGAGACACCTAAGAGGCAGGCGCGGTACTGTGAGAGCAGAATTGAAGTACTGCCAACCCAGTAATAGTAGGGATGAGCTTTTGATATGAGCTTGCGATAAAGAGCATAGACTAATTGTTCAAAATCTGGTCGATAGCGGTAATGAGCATATCACTCCTGCAGCCTTTTTATTTTCAACAAATTAGCTAAATCGGCTGCTATGCAATTCGCGCACTTTCGGCTGTAGATAGACCCTTCTTCTATCTGGACAACGAGCATGTCGTTCTCTACTATTTTTAAGACGTCTCTCCCAAGGTCGCTGCAACGCTCGTCATTCCGCAGCTTCGCCATAAACTAAGACATCATAAAACAAGTTAACTTTGTCCCTTTTGACAGGGCAACTGGACAAGAATAACGAACCTCTGTAATACTGGGCTTAACATATGGTGTCTCTTTCTCGACAAGACCATTGCGGGGCGACATGAAAAAAGTATCTGTTCTTAATTCTTCACCGCTGCTTTGACCAAACCAACCTGGATCACAAACCTTCTTTATCTGTATAAGGTCGCCATGCAGTTTACGCCCGCCAATGGCCCAAGCGAGAGCTTCAAGGTATACGCACCCGAGAGCCCAGACGTCACACAAAGCGTTGGTCAAATTTAATGGATTTGGACTGAATTCGGGAGCGGAATAGGTTGTCGAAAAGCCCAAAGGCTTTCGAGACGATCGAAGATTGATGCTGAACTGGGCGATGCCAAAGTCGGCTATTTTTAGGGTTCCCATGTTCGTACTAGAACCTGGAAACCAGAGAATATTTTCCGGCTTGATATCACCATGCCAGCCGTATAAGAGCTTCATGCGTCCATGCATTTTGGAATTTTTCTGTGCCAAACCCGAGTCGGGGTTAAGTAATGATTGGCCAGATTCCGTCTCATGGCGATGCAGCTGGCAGAGTCCAGCAGCAAGGCCTTGACATTGCTGGATCATCCACAATAGAACCTCCCCTCTTTCTGGGTCTGGGAAAGGAGTTGGAGACCTCCAGAATTCAGCAAGAGTGGACTTTGCCTCGGGAAATATGAAATTGTAAGAGTCATTGCACTCATATGCCACTAGCAGTGACACGATGTGAGGATGTGCATTGTTGCTGAAACGTCGTAGCACGGCAAACTCTCTTTTGAAGATATCCCTGCGGGAGTTTCCATGCAGCTGCTTGATGATGAATTGGCCACTGTCATGCTGTAGGAGTCAAGGGCTAGGATTTAGCTTCAGATCGTCGCGCAAGGGGGATAGTGAACATACAGGACTCTGGAAGTTGTGTTGCTCGGCGTGAATATTGACTCGATAGATCTCGCTAGTTCCACCGTTGTGTCTGTACTTGTTAAAGGATAAAAAAGGGAGGATATGATCGGTAAGCCTCATCGGCTTGCGATTCTTCTTCTCAACTTGCTTAAAGTAATATGGTATTACCGCCGCCTGGCGCTCCAGAAACCTCGATATTGTGAGATGACTCCAGCCGTTGAAGCATTCGTGATAATTCACATCCTTCCGATCAAAGGGTAACTTGTCATCCGATATTTGGTGCTCAAGAAATAACCTGACCTTTGCCGGGCGATCGATGAGAACCAAAATTGCCATGATCCTTTGAAAAGATGGATCTCCACAAATTTTTGTTGCATCTTTCCCGTTGTCGGCTTTGGGAGTAGGGGAGAGGCCGAAGATCTGCAACAGTTTCCAGATTTTCTTGGACTTCTTTCTGTCGCATTTGTCCAGCTGCTCCTTGACGCTTGTTTCATTGACAATCTCGGCTAGCCGGCCCTGCGAAATAAACTCATTTCCACCATTCTTAGAGTTATTTTCAATCTCCGTGGACAGAAGAAGACTCATATTGCCTGTTCTCTGCTCTGCCCGGTGACCATTTTGTGTGTTCTTGTGAAGAAGAGAGCCCGAGGGCGTAATGGCCCTCGCCCCTGCAACAATGTGGCTCATGAGCTATGCTAAAGAATTTTTAAAATATTCTTTTTAATCGCCGCTAGGTGACTGGGAGAGAGAGAAAATAGACTACCTCTACTAGGAACAGACTTCGCTCCTCGGGACTAACGGAGTGGGAGAATTTTCTTGTTAAGGGAGTAGATGGGCGGATGAGATTCGAAATCCCAAAAGTAGCCTCTCAGAATAAGATAGATCATTACATATTTAAAATCATGCGCGATAAATCGACTATACTTGAATAGATTGAATGTCACGAGTATTTTCTATTTCTGGTATCCTCTTCGAGCGGCTATAGGATAAAGTAACCACACTACGGCACTAGATGCGTACTTTGGAGTGGCCTATTTTTGTCAAGGCCAGGGATTAAGCGCCGGTTTATTGGCCACAGAGGTGAGAAAGGCTTCCAAGCTGGTCAGCCACCTAAGCCACTCTCCAGCCGAGAATCAGAGGAGAAGGAAGAGTTAGTGGGGTGTTCGGACGATGGCTTCATGAGGAATAAGGCTGTGGATGACGCCCACGTAAGCGCAAAAGGAACTGCAAAAGTCCCGCCGCGCTATCAAACGCCATGCATACACGGCCAATATGGACTGAAAAGTGATGAAATCCGCACACATGATCGCCAAAAGGCGGAATGGGTGGATGGTACTGGGAACCTATTCGTGGATGCGGCCTAATCATGACCTAAGACAACTTGTCTTTGATCAGCCACCCGATTGGATTGAAGCGCAAAGTAAGGAAATTAAGGATCAAGGAGGATCAATCATCAGCCGCCACGATTGGATTGGAGCACAGAGTAAAGACATTACGAGAGACAAGGAGGATCAATCATGAGCCACCTGACGGTGGCCTAGTGGGCAGTGTGGTGGCATTGCTGGGAATTATCTGTGGGTTAAAATGACCGGCCTCATCCGCCCTCAGCCGCAGGCAATTTACTCTCTGTCTTCCATTTATCCTCCCTCACTCCATAGATACCTACCTACAATGTTGATTCGAAGATTGATGTCCTCTTTACGGCTCAGAAGGCGAAGAGGGTCAGAGGCCTCGGTCTCGTCCGTCTCTAGTGTGGAACAAGAAATCGAAGCCGGCAACATTAATCCTGCCAAGCTGGCCAGTACGGTCAAAGAGAGATTTGCAGAAGGCGAATTCACCATCACTGTAAGTACGGTATCCACCTCCGAAAATGTTGCATGCGGGTGGCACCCACTGACACCCAAGCCAGTTGAGTCAAGACAAGTACATTCTCATGATGCCAAAACCCTTATCGCCTGTAAGTGACCTCTGGAAGACCAAGATTATTTACTTATTTGCCCATTATTGATTAAAAATTAGGTGGAAATCGATGCCTGCCGCTACACAGGTGAAGGCTGAAGAGGGTCAACAAGCGCCCAGGCCCCCCGCCGGGGCCAAGAAAGAATCACATCACTGACCAGGAATTTTATTGTGCACAATTATCCTAGATATGAGTCGGATGCGAGTCGGATGCAGAGATAAGGTACTTGGGCTAGCGGATGTGCACTTTGCGTCGGAAGTGGGTTGGTGGCTTGGGAGCTGAACAACCATCGTATATGTATGTCTCAAGTCATAGGCTGAAGCGACTTCTAAGGAGAGCAATGATTGGCAGTGTGTTTTAATTTGCCCCTCATGTGATTTGCCACAACCGCCAATTGGAGGGGGGTTGGGGTGATAGTTCCAGCCGAGCCTTGTGACTGTTGTTGCTTGTAGCACTATTGCATCCCTCCTCACCAAGGAGAGCACACCGAGGTGGGGTTTCTCAGTAAGGCTGTGATTCCCAGCATTGAATGAGAGTCGGAGAGGAGCATTTAGGCTAGCTGGCTGCCTTAACGCCATGAGAACTATAAGGCTCAAATATGGAGGCCGCGCGCTACTAAGATGATGAGCAACTCTTTAACCGAGCAGGACTCCATGCTAACTATTGCATTCAGTTGCGCCTGCATCCTTCTTCTGTCCGTCGCGATTTACAATTGTTCCAATTCGGGAAACAGATTTTCTTCCAAGATGAAACTAGCAGCTATTCTACTTGAGGCAGAAGAGCCTAGTAAATTCGAGAACGATAAAAAGTTCATTCCTGAAGGGAGGTTCAAGTACTTGATTAACAAACAAATGGTCGAGGATACATTCTCTCCAATAAAAGATGAGGATCTGACACGATTCGTGCTCGACAACGCGATCATGTTGTTTGCACTTGCAACATATGCTGGGATACGAAGAAAAGAGATGCATGAAGCAATGAAGGCTTTTAAGGATGCCAGAATCACAGACAAGCATCTGCCACTCAAAGCGGAGTCGTGGAAACGCATCGTAACCGACAATGATGATGACGGGGTTTGGACTGTGGCGAACTCAAACAATTTTCTAAACTCTCAGCCGAAATTCCTTGCCCCAGTGTTTGACCTCAGCCGGCACAACCACGACTTTCCCTCCACGGCAATTCTTCCGTTCATTAAAGAAGCCGTGCCTCTCGGAGAAGGGACATTTGGAGAAGTGGTCAAATATGGCATCCATCCCGCGCATATGATAAAGGTTATAGATGAGAAGGACTCAGAAGATCAGGTGCGTATATACTGCGTAGATTGTATTTTCTCTATTGACCCATTCAATTTTTTTTGTTAGGAATTTAACTGTCCTGAATTTGTCGCTGTCAAGAAGATCCGAGGGTCCGGCCAGGAACGGGCACAGATGGTGGCAAGTTGGGAAAAAGAAGGAGCTGTTCTACGCGACATGAACAAACTCAAACAGATACACATTGTCCCATTCTTCACAGCCTTCAGACATGGACATCAGGGTAACGAAGACCATTATTTGATGTTTGCATGGGCAAGTGGAGGCAATTTGCGGCAATTATGGAGTACTATGAAGTGGGAGTGTCTGTCCTCAGGAATCGTCAGAGCGGTCCTCAAACAACTTCTTGGCCTATCTGAAGCTATATACAACGCTCACGAGCCCTCGATGGCTGCCGAAGGCTCCGAAAGAAGGAACATGTTCGCCAAAGATGGATTGAGGGGCGACTTCTTTCGTCACGGAGACCTGAAGCCTGAAAACATCCTCTGGTTCAAAGACGAGGAACACGATAACGAAACTGGCTTCGAGATGGGGACATTGAAGATTGGAGACTGGGGCCTTGCTAAACGACAGAATATTCCTACTCAACTCCGGACCCACCGAACAACGACGACATTTGGAACATGTCGATATGAGCCCCCCGAAGAGATAACTGGTCACACTGTCAATCTTGGGGTTGATGTTAAGCGTCGTTCCCGGCTCTACGATATTTGGGGGATGGGTTGTATCTTTTTGGAGTTCTTGATCTGGCTTTTATATGGCACAGAGGGCCTCAAGAAGTTCAACGATTCCATGGTAACCAAGCAAAATCTTTGCCCACCATTTTATGAAATAATAGAGCGTGGTGGAAAGCCACATGGCGTGGTTCACCCTTCTGTGGTCAAATGGATGGACCATATCGCCAATGATCCAGCATGTAATGGAGAAGGGACGGCGCTTGGGGGTCTTCTGAAGATCATTCGAAAAAGCCTTCTGGTAGTGGACTTGCCTGAGAAGTTAGGCTCACATATATCCGAAACGGACCATGCTGCCTTAAATCCATCTGCTCAGACAAGAACGGATGAGGACGACCTACAGGCGGCAGACTCTGTTAACGCGAACGTTCCTCAAATCACCGTAACCGGAACAACAACAAGATTCCAAGACGATCAAGAGCCAACGACCAACATGCTCAAGGGACGCGAGAAGCCTCGCGCACGTGCGAGACAGTTCCATCTTCTTATGGCGGGACTAGTAGACTTAGACGACAACAGGGAAGAATTTTGGCTTCCGGCCGATCCTGGCCCCCCTTTAGGCCTTCAGGTACGTTCTCATAAAAAAGAAAAGAAACTACTGAATATCCCGCTAGAGGAAAGCATCGTCCCCGACACGATGACAAAAAATAATTCGGAATTGCTGGCGGTAGCCAGCCTCAAGGACATGGTGACAATTCGAGTGAGTATCCAAAATGATCTTTACGGCGACCCTTGTTCTGTGGTAACCATATAATAACGACCTGTCAAAGGATGTATGACGAAATCCCTTCAAAATCCTCCTTTTATGATGCTAATTATAGCCTCGATGTGCTCTGACTTTAGAATGTACGTTGGTACTTGTAATTTCTTGGGTCAAACTGTAATCTAATCGTGTATAGTACGTGAGTTGAATTCGAAACACTGCTCAAGCGATGAAGTGAAAATCTCTATCTCAGTTACTGAACTTCTTTGTTCACATAGGGCGTGAGTAGATTTCACGTCTCAGTTACCCCGTTGTGTTCATTCGCTAATCTATCGCAGACTGTCAGTAAAACAATTTCACATATCTAATATTTGTCTTTCTTGCTATGTTGTGCAGGCGCTTACGATTTATTGCTCCGTCGACAGACGGTAGGTGCATTTTCATTCGATGACAGGCCCGAATACAATCTCTAATTTCCTCTAGAATGTGAGTTCATAAATGCTTCCATTTACTTCCTACACAATTTTCTCACTAGCTTTATCAACACAGCTTAGTGGCGACTGGAAAATTATTGTCGATAACCATTTCGCACGGCTAGTCCTCTCAACTATCGAAAGACAACCAACAGGCCTGCCAATCCAACGAGTGTCTACGAAAATTTGTTCTCATTGCCAAATATTCAAAAATGAGATATGGGAACCTTCTTTCGATGTCACATACAAAATGGAACAGTTGAGGAGAAATTCGGAATCTAAAAGTTGTGAAATCTGCCAATTTCTGGTTAGAGTTTGCGAAAGACGGAGAAACATCCAACATCCCAGCGTCTCTTTCCACCGAGCCGAGTCATCCATCTTTATGGATCGTGGGGTGACGCCTGTAATTTCCATTCACCGGAGCAAGGGTATGAGAATCCCTTTACTCCTGGGGATAGAAGTCCTTTAGAGCTCGCGAGCTAATGATTTGATGCCTTAGATTTGGTCACAAGGATTGATGATGATATTCAGATTGGATTCGCTCACCTGCCACAGCCTGGTAGCGACGCCAGCTTTGAGATCATCAGACAATGGCTGCGATGTTGCGATACAAGCCATGAGGGAAAATGCCCTCCAACCGCGAAGCGAGACAGTGTGATGCCCACTCGAGTGATTGATGTTGGGACCGAAGGGGACCATTCGGTTCGCCTATTCGAGACCCAAGGGGCCCGAGGTAAATGGATTGCTCTCTCCCACCAGTGGGGGATAGCTGATCACTTCTGCACAACGCCTGAGAACAAGGTGAAGCATATGGGTGGCATTGAAGATGAAAGCCTCCCTGCTACATTCAGAGACGCCGTCAAAATAACTCGCGCCCTGGGATGCCGGCACTTGTGGATTGACTCAGTTTGCATCATCCAAGGACGCAAAGGAGACTTCAGCTCCGAAGCAAAGCGGATGGAGCAAGTTTATAGCGGCGCATACTGTGTGCTAGCGACAAGCCGAAAACCAGGGCACAACGCAGGGATTTTACAGGATCGTGAAGAAAGAGACGTTCTGGCCTTGCAGGGTCAAGAACAGTCTGGTTCATTTTATTTATCCCAAAACATTGACGACTTTGACGTTCATGTCTTGAAAGGTGCGCTTAATCAAAGGGGCTGGGTGCTTCAGGAGCACGCGCTGGCTCGACGAACTGTTTACTTCACGGATTACCAAATGTACTTTGAATGTGGGCAGGGTGTCAGGAGTGAGACTATGTCCAGAATGACCAAGTAAGTCGAATTCAACTCAGAAACTAAGTTGATTAACCCAGCTAACACCGGTGGCTCATTCAAAGTGAGACCGCCTCCTTCCTTGGCGATCCCAACTTTCCCCAAGTCATCATGTCGGCAGACAAAGGGGAAAGAATCCTCCTTTACCAAGACCTCTACACCAAGTATTCTCGCCTGGGACTAAGTCGCCCCGCTGATAGAGCTGTGGCTATTGGGGGGCTAGAAGAACGGATTCTAGCAAAACTCAATGTTTCCGGAGGCTGGGGTGTTCTGGACGATTCACAGGACACTAGGGGACAAAATGGCCTCCTTCGACGAAGCTTGCTTTGGCGTCGGGGCGAGGAAGTGAGTGAGCTGTCCTCTATCCCTTTTACCAAAAAGGCCGGCTATCCCGATGTGCCATCATGGTCATGGATGGCATACGAAGGGGGAATCAACTACATTGAACCAGACTTTGGAGCTACGCACTGGGAAAAATTACGATCACCATGGTCGTCAGCGGGACGAAACCTAAGCTACCAAGACGATGATACCCATCCTCCTGCATTGGGAGCGAAGGTTAGAGATTACAATGCAGAGCGTATTGATGGTAGTCAAGGGCACTTCATCGTACTTGACTCCCCCGAAAGATCGAAAGACCTTATCACAAGGTGTGTCATACTTGGACAACCCAGGAGCAGGAAATTTCAGCAAAAACGGTACGTTTTAATAGTTACGGCTACCACCGACAAGGATGAAAATGGAAAAGCAGTTTATCGCCGAGCCGGGGCTGGAGTTATACCCGCTGGGTGTATTACAGGAGATGGCGATAATGTTAGCATATGGTGATGCGAACAAAGACCGCGTTTGTAGCTCTAAAAATAAAGACTGACTGAGTTTTGCCATTGTTTTATTTAGTATGTCTCTCTAATTGCAAGGGCTAGATTTGCGCGCTACGTGATGAGATGACCTGGGCCAGCACAACTGGACAATTCATAACACGAGAGATGCCGCAAAAATCATACCATCCATAGAGATTGTGAGTAAGAGTTATTGAGCATAAGTCTACGTATACAATCTATAGGCTATAATGTGAAAGAAGATATTATGAAATGGGCTTACAGAGAGTGAAGGGAGATACCAGACGTTCAAGTGTGTTTAGGTTAGCACCCCCTCATCCACCCCCACATCCCGCCCCCTTTTTTTTGAGCTACTACACAGCCTACATAGCTCTCTTACACAATAATAGGTTCTTAAGAAGCCTCTTGTATTAGCTGATGATGATTTGGTAGTCTTTGTGTTGAGATGTCGGGTTTGACCTCTTCCATTGCAGTTTTTTACTTTGTACTCGAACTCTCTCACAGGCTTAGCTGATATATTTTCAGGCTTCTAGTTTGATTAGCCCCGTGAAACTCGACTCTGTCATGAAAATAGAGAGCTTATTTGCTTTACATGAAGAAGCTTTCTCCTTTTTTATACAGCCATGACACACTATCATTATCTTACCTTGAAGAGGCTTTTGCATTTCCCTTATGGCTGTGAACAGCCTACCCCGTTTCCCATGAGGAAGCCGTCTTAGCACGACCTCGATTGCTGTATAAGCCGAAGGGGTCCCGGCGTCATCGTGCACGCGAAATTGCAGAGCGGTAGCAGACAGTACCTCGTGTGCCCCGTCTAACCTTGCACCTAATCATGGCAATTCTTTCCCTTTTGATTGTATGTACTTCACTTGACACGGAGAAGCTGCCGACACCTAGGTAAGTTCTTATTGACTGAATGTGGCAGGTGAATTCTTTCCAGCTATGCCCAATCTGGTCGCCAGCGGGATTTGCAGCCCGCCACTCGGAATCGCATCTTCGTGCTATAGTTCCCGATATGCATTGTTATTTCCGCCTTTCATTAATAACACTTGCTAAGCTGGGAAGATGATCCAAGGCACTTTTTGTAGTAATTATTGGATTTATACATTATACGCAGGGTAAGTTCTATAGAGTGCCTATCTTGAATCCAAAGGAATCAATGAATCCATACCATTATGTGATAATTAAGTAACTCGATACCAGTGAGGGGGTGCTGGCTACTGTTTACGGACTCGCACATTACACTAGATGAACCTAATGAGGTAGAGAATCCTGGTTACTAAAACCATGCACAGCATCAAGGAAATACTAAACATACACGTCACGCTGCCAGAAGATGGATGCTATTTCGGTCCTTGGAGCTTTTTAGGGCCGCCTGAAGAAGTCCTATCTGGGCCGCATGTGACCGCCACCGTAATTTATTGCTTCACCCACCGCATCTAGCCTGTTTTAAAATAACTCCTCCCTACCAAGCACGACCAAAGCATCTCCAAGGCATGCTCGGTAAGATTGGAGGCCCCCCAATGAGCGTGAACCTCCACTTTCCCATGAGGAATGCATCATAGCAGGACCACACAGAACAAATTCATCACCTTCTTCAGCAGGAGCCGCCACTGTAAGAGATTAATTACCGAAAGCTTACAGAAGTACCATGGGACTGGTGATTACTCTCTACAGTGCCGTTGTATTAAATGAGAAGAACATCAACAAGTGTGTAAGCCCTACAGTGGCTGAGATGGTGATGTCGTAATAAAGCACATGTGTATTCATTGTGTTGAGATGTCGGGTCTGGCATTTTTCATTGCTGGTTTCACTTTGTAGTCGAACTCTCATCCGTAACAGATCACGTACGATATAGCTCTCTGTGCTGAGCTGAAATACTGGTATGTCTTTTACTTTCCATAATAACCCTCTAGTTAGTGGATGTGTTTCTAATTTTGTTGTCTTTGGGGCGTACTCCTGCAATTTGCATTTGCGCTGTTAAGGTGGCTGCTGTTCAAGAACCTGCTTCATGCAATGGGAATGTCACTGTATAGAAACTGCGCGCAATTCCTTCCCTTTCGAGCTATGGCCCGATGATGCGACTCGTAGTGGAGGGTTACATTCGGTTCCGAGTGGCGGGTTGCTAGTATGCTCAAACTCAAACGCTTCGAGTTAGGATGAGAACTCGGCAGTTGTCAAAATAGGTAATATACAGATATACGGGCTGCAATATCATAATGCCTAAAAAAAGCGCCATAGAGCAGGTAAAGTATTTGATCAGGAAAGCCTTCATCAGGTATAAATACTAGAGGGTGCTCATCATGGAATCATCTTTTTTCGAAATATCTTCCAATACAATCTCAACAAGGCTCACTTTACTTTATTCATCTTTTCCACATCTCTTTTGTGCTTTTCTTTATCTTTTCCGTTTCGAATTTGCTTGAAAACGTCACACACCTGTACTCATACTCTTCATTTCTTTGAACACTTGACAATACTTTTCTACCATGTATTTCACCAAAGCTACTGGTCTTGCCATTGCCCTGCTGGCCGCAGGTGCTAAGCAGGCTCTCGCCAACCCTGCAATTGAATCAACTGTCGATACAACCAACATGGAGCGATCTGATGCCGACGAGCTGGTCTCTGCATCTCACGTTCTGCGGGAAGAAAATTCTGTGTATGAGCGAGACTTCATCGGGCAGTTCGACGAAAGTGAACTCGCAGCACGAGGCTTACTCAAGGCAGCCATCAAGGGAGCAGGGAAGCCTCACCGACGCGGCGTGATCTCGGGTGCTAAGAAGATCATCAAGGGCGTGGTGAAGCCTCAACGACGCAATGTGTTCTCGATTACTCACAAGGCTATCAAGGGCGCGGGAAAGCCTCACCGCCGCAACGTGTTCTCGATTACTCACAAGGCCATCAAGGGTGCGGGAAAGCCTCACCGCCGCGGCGTGATCTCGAGTGCTCACAAGGCTATCAAGGGGGCAGGGAAGCCTCACCGCCGCAGCGTGTTCTCGAATACTCATAAGGCTATCAAGGGAGCAGGGAAGCCTCACCGCCGAAGCGTGTTCTCGAATACTCACAAGGCTATCAAGGGCGCGGGAAAGAATCGCTGAGAACTAGGGGCCAGCTTGGAAAGCTGGCAAGGAAAGGAAGAGACCTTGGTTGGTGGTAATGCGAAGGTCCCAGAACGACCAAGCAATTTCTCTCCCAAAAGCTACCCGTGAAGTGCAAGGTTTTAGGAAATAGAGGATCATAGATTTTGCGGAAGGAAGGGGCATTGTGAACGCGGCGGGAAAAGGGAGCGAGGGAGAAGAAGAGTAGGGAAAGAATCGAAAATATATGTTGTTGGCTGATCTGATAACCATTAAATCGCGCTATATCTTTGAAGTCTGATCCTTTTTCTCTGCCATAGAAGTAAAAATAAAGAAGATATGGAAGAACTGTGGAAAGTTTGGAGGGAATAAGTATATGGGCCGTGTAAATTTGCTGAAGAATACGGCGGTAGAAGCTGCTTAGCCCATCACTAAAGAGGATTTGATTTCAGCGGTAACAACGTAGAGCTGAAGACAGTGAGGTTCGACGACCACGCACCCAGTGAGTGTGGACTCCCTTTTTTCCGTTTGGTTTTCTATTGGCTTCTCCTCCTTCTAATTCCTTGGACTCTGCTCACTCCGGGTCTCTCTCTTTCTCTCAACAAACAAGTCCCCTGACTACACGAGCTCGTAAGTCATTACCCGGTGTCTAGCTTGTCGACGCGTCATCGGAGAGCTTGTATGTTGAGAAAATGGCCTGCTAGATAACCGGTCGCTGCTTGTAATGCACTAGAATGGACCGATAAATATAATTTCCTAGGCGATGATATCAGCATTTCGCTAGTACCATGTGGGCACGGGCTAATATCCTGCTTTTCTGCTTTCTCTTAGTAGCTACGGCGTACTCAAAGAGCATCTGTCATCCAATGCAATGAGCGAGGCGAGCCGGCTGATGTGTGGATGGACACCAAAAGGTGGCAGCGTTGTCTGCAGCCACTTGGGCTCAGCGAGCCGCCCTCTTGATTCCATGAGTCAGTCACAGATCAACCTAGCCAATGATTAGAATAGGAGAAAATACCTCGACATTCGAAAATGACATCCCAAGCGTGCGATTGGCTAGTAGAAAGAAAAAAGAACGTGATGGTGGCTAAATCTCCACGTCCTTGTATCCGCCTGTATCGTAATCCAGGTCACATCTGAGAGATGACCAAGTGGAACTAGTAGTTGCTACGTCTAGCTAAGTTGCACTCTTTCCGTCCAAATCTCTATCCCGAAATTGCCGGGCCGGTGGGCGCTTCTACAACCTTTGCAAGCCTTTTATGATCATCATCCATCTTCTTGTCAAGGTTTGGTACGGCCCGCATCCCACTAGAGGAGAAGCTTCTGCTCTGAATGAGACTATGATAGCTATCTTGTGGTAGCTCGACATATGCCTCGAGAAGCTCAACGCGAATTCCCGTGTGTGTCGGTCATCTCGCTCTGAAGTTCTCTAGTGCTCGCATGTACTTTCAGCTGCTCCAGTTCCATCACCTCCGCACTCTTTGCTTGTAATTGATTAGCCACTTGGGAATATATGTCAGCCGTTTTTCATCCCTAATATGTAGCTTCCGCACATGCCGGGTGGATATTTGCCGAATTGCACCATCTGTTGTCATAATGTTTATTAGTTTGACGCCCGTTTGTGACGGCTCTCGCATTCAAGTCTCCAAGGTTTACTCTCTACGGCTTACGCTATCCTAATAATCACTAAAATTTTCTCTTTGACACTTTCTATCATGCTTTCCCACGTACGCCATTCTATTCGCTGGAATGGTCAACGTGGTCATCCGCATGCACGCTAATGACCGACTTCAGCCCGCAACGTGACATCGCTATGGTTTGCGTCGTCAGCCCCGGGATGAAGGGACGATTCTTGGTATGGGATGTAGAGAATCATAACCTATCGCAGCTTCTTGTCCCTGTTGGCTATGAAGAACCTGGAGTCGACGAGTGACGTGGAAGCCCGCCATGGGAAGACTTTTTACCCTCAATGCGTCTCTCTTGTTGTGTGATGTCCACGAAAGTCTTACACCACATTTGTGCTCTATCCCTCATATCGTGTCGTGCTGTATCACGACCGGCATGGTGAATGTCACTGTGGCTTGCATTATCGATCCTTCCGGTCACAATCCGCGCAAGCCGTGAGCCTATCACTCTCGTGGGGGCTCTTTGCACTTTTCGAGTCGGAAAGGACCAGCCGTCAACTCATAGGCCGAAATTCCTTGCGGCCCAAGGGCTGCCAGTCCGACATCCCCCAAAGGGGAAAGCCACTCAACTTTCCTGTATTCAGTACCAGCTGAAAGCCGCAATATTGGCAGCTGAAAAGGGTTTTGCGCCTTGTCGGGCACCCGGCACTGCGGACTGCCTTGCCGGTCGAGATGGTTCGCATGCTGAGCGACAGAAACATGCAACTCTTGTTGTCAACCACATTATTGACACCCCTGATGGATCACAAACTTCAAGTGAGGAAAGAATTGAATATCAAGGGAAATTTCTCTGCGTGTCAAAGTAATATATTGGATAATGAATTACACTAGGAAAGCTAGGTATGTCTACACTCTTAGGATAGGACAAGTGGCATTTTGCATGCATAAGCTAAGCTATTGAGGTAGGTATATTGAAGCTTTGAATAGGTGGAAATGTGTGTTTGCGGTGCTAAAAAGCCTGGGTTACTGTTGAAGAGTTGCTTCAAAAAGTCGCCCTTCTGGCAATAAATGCGGCTGAAAGAGCTACCAAGTGAGGGGAAGCTGAACGCATTAAATGTGGCTTTCATTGTAAAATCATAGCTGCGATGCCTCTTGATGATGTCAGCTGATATAAGCGTAGGCAGTTACAAAAGTTTAACGTTTGTGATCCTGGAGGGTGACATTGCATATATGCGGAGGGGCGGAACTGGGCCGAGAGGTGGGTCTCTAACGGCAGTCTCCTACTCAAGCTGAACATCGTTCGTCTGCCGTTCACATCGTCCGGCTCTGCTGAGCCTTCGACTACTTGTCCTGTTGCACCATAACGTGGAAACGCACAAGACTTAAGATTCCTGTTGTTAGGTTAGACCGTACTACGCCAATTATGATAACTTTAGGTGACCAGCTTGCAAAGGAAACTTCACATCAGCTTTTTTAACAGGACTAGAATGGTATTTGATAAATCCTAGACAACTATCTATTCCATTCGAGATACAAAAGAATACCATAGATGTATTGCTAGCCCTTATTCACCTCTCCTATCGGGGTCGGAACGATCGCAGGACTTGCCAACGTTCAATTATCACCACCAGGTGAGTAGGTCGGAGCTTCAAACTTGCCATCGGCACCCTCGACGACGGTTGCCTTCTTCATGCCGTACGGAAACTCAACTTTGACAGCAGTCTTATCGTCATCAAGAGAAGCTTGGATAGATTGTTTGTTATGATTGGCGGTCTTGACGTAGACGGCATTGTTGATAGTGATGGTGTACGTCGGACCCGCCTGGAGGGAAACGCAGTTGATGGGCGCCGGGTTGATCCCGTCCCCCAAGTCTATGCCACGGGACACGCCAATGACATCATGGAATGGCTGGAGTCTGGCGCTCGCAGCGATGGAGAACTGGTTCCTGCCAGGGACTGGGTTTTCGTCATCCGGGGAGATGACGCTAAAGGTGCAGTCCTCATCGAGGGCAAGGATGCCCTCTTTTTTTCCGAGGGTGACCTTCTTCTCGGTCTGTACGTTGACAATACTGCCAGCTCCGAGGGTAGCAGAGCCCGAGGAACCCATGAACCCGTAGTAGCTGTTGTCAAAATTGAAGGTGGCGGCCCCTAGGTTGTCGAGTCTACGGGACCGGAACCAAGTAATGGACTTGGTGGTGTCCGCGTTGTTGCCTGCGCCGGTGATGACGGCTTTGGCAGACAAGAAGCTGTACACCCTGCCTGCGTGGCCAGACTTGTTCTTGACCTCGATAGTGTATGACATAGTGTCGATGTTGGCTTTGCGGGCTCTTGTTGGAAGATTGTAAAGGTTGGCAAGTATGAAAGATTCACTCTGTTGCTAAAGTGATAGAAGATTGAAGCACAGATTTAGATCGTAAATGCTATGGTTATGAATGTCCTTCAAGACGATATATATACACGGCTCTACAACTTCTCAGCTTGCCCCTCTTTCGTGTTTGAGCACTTTCCTCTATCAGCAGTGACTGATGTATGCCTCACTCTTAGAACGGCAATGATATGTCAGTTTTCACCCAATGCTGCACCCCTCTTACTAGTAGCGTTGTAACTAACGTAACCGAACCACTAGCTGCGTCCTTATGAGTATACGCCTTTCTATACTTGGGATATGCTGACATGACAATGCATCAACACACATTGACCAAATAGTTTAGCAATGCGCTGGCAGTCACGTTGGTTCCAGTTGCGGCTGAGAGTGGAACTTGGTAGATCCAGAGGAGCTGAAATTACGGTATAGTATGCGTCCCGATGTCACACACCACGAAGCATCCTTGATGAGAGCGATGGTATTCGGGGTTCCCGAAGCCAATTAGAGGGTATAGAATGCCTTCCATGTGACGGCTCGGGCGTATCAACCCCCACGTTGATTTGTAAACCGTCAGCGTAGGGTTTCGTACAGACACGGATATCCCCGCTCTTGTCCATCGTGGACAGTCCGAACCCCTCGAGGTCTTGCTGGTTCAATCATCTTGCAATGATATATCATTGCTTCCTCATCATTCTAGTGTCTCCTCTATCAGCTCACCAGCACAGAAGTTTCCAAGCCTCAACAGTCCTCGTGTGAACGTTATCTAGCAGCAATCATGACCTTCACAATCAAGATCAAGAACCAGTATCAGTCAGGCACCAGACGTTCCTACTGTGTGGCTGCGCAGCCCGCCCTCGTGAAGGATGAGAAGAGTATCACTGTGCTTCCTGGAGAGCCAGGACTGATGACACCTACATTCGCCGTCACCGACTCCCTAATCCACGGTTCCGTTACCTCCGTTACCTTTCAATATGAATACTTTGCCTTTGTGGGCGTCCGCAAGTTCGAAAACGGTCAGCCCAAGATCGAACTCACCAAGAGCGTTCCCATCTCACTCGGATCCGGAAACGAAAACGGATCTGTGGTCCTAGTCGACTGGAACGAGGGCTACATCGACATCAATCTTGCTGAGCAGAAAGACCTTGAAGAACATCAACTGAGACTTGCCCCCAAAGACGCGGTCCGGATCAAATGCCTCAGGCCCCCCAACGCCGGCAACAAGACGAAGTACGTGGTTGGGCTCGCCCAGCGTCTCGTCACCGGCGAGGATAACAACAATGCGGGGGAGGAACCGGTCCCCATCGTCGCCGTTGCCCATCAGAGCGATAAGCTATACACAATTTGGCCGTCTGCGATCATGGTCGTCAACGCGACTGACAGCACCACCTTCGAGGGCCAGGTCCTCCAGTCTGGCACACGGATGGTTCCGGTCGACTTGAGCAGCGTCAAGAAGAACAAGAGCCCTCAGATCTCTTTGGTCGAGACCAATAAGGGCTTCTACATCGGGGGAACCACTCTCGTGGTCGCAAAGTCGCTGTGGGAACTCTGCACCTCAGGGGTTTCCTCGGAGCCACCACCGCGAGTTCCCCAGCAGCAGCCTCCATTGCATAAACAAACCGCTCCCAAGTGGAAGGATGAAGCTGACAAGTTGGGATTCACGTTCTTCCGACAGGTTCGTTACCTTTTTGAAACCTCTCTGCTCCCCATAACTAGCCCATCACTGACCAGACTCGCCGGCTAGTTACACGCGTACAAGTTCCTCACGAAATACAACGCCACGCAGCTAGCAAGCTTCCACAGCGATGAGCAGATTAAGCGTATCGCCATGAACGCGAAGACCTGGGGCGACAAGATCCGCGCCAAGGACGGGTATAGTGACGAATACCTAGACGACCTGTTGGTCCTAGCATTGTTCGACACCATCCTCTTCCTGGGTATATTACCTTCTCTCCCGGCGATTAGTGGATGTACCTTTCTCTCTAACTAACACATCTGACAATAGACAACTCATGGTCAATGAACGACTCCAACGAGCCCACGGAGGAGCTTCAAGATATCGCCGGGAGCATCGTTGAGGTCGAGAGCATCTACGAAAACACGCCGTCCGTCCGTATCGAGTTCCTGAACGGCAAGCCCCGAGACGACACCGCCGAAACCGCGGACGAGGTGAGGGCAAAAATTGCCAACATCGACAACTTCGGGAGCACCCCTCTCGGAGCCCAGCTCAGAAAAAAGATACTCGACCAGTTCGTATACCCCAAGCTGCAAGCGAAAGGCACCTTCCGGCCTGTTCTTATCTGCGTAATCACGGATGGAGCTGTAAGTGTTGAGTCATTATATGCCCGCTTACAATATTGGTGATCAAGCAAGGCACAGATTGGCTAACCAACTTTCGTTGCTACGACTATCAGCCTGACCCTTCCGAGAAGGGCAGATTCCAACTGGAGATTCAGGAGTGCAAGAAACTACTCGGGAATCGTGACAGAACATTGGTTGGAGACAAACGTGAGAGCAAAGCCCTTCCTGTAGACCAACAATACACTTGACTCCGAGAAAAGAAGATGCAAGAGGCTGACCAAGATTCAAGACGTCCTTTTTCAGATCTCCAGAGTGGGAAAACTGCGCGAAGCCGAGAAGTTTATGAGGAGCCTCAAAGCCGATCCGGAGCTGAAAAACATCCTTCATGTCACCTCCTGTATGTTGTTTGGAAGTCCACAAATTTCTCTTCGCCATCCACTAACACGACAATTAGATCAGGAGCTCGAGTTCACAGACGACAGCAATGACCCCATCTTCACGTACTCCGCGGTCCGTACTTCTACAAATCCCTTACGTCTGCTCTAGCCGAGGTTCTAGATATACTGACACCATGTCTCGCAGGCTATCTCGAGACTTGCTGGAGCTGCCCTCCTTGGTGTAAGTCACAGACGTTCCACACTTGATCGAGTAACATTGATTTTAACTGAACCTCCAGCTCAAACGTGACGAGAATGGCGAGTTTGTGTTTCCAGTGAGCCAGTAGAGCTTTGAAATTCGTACTCAATGAAGCCACAACGCGTCATGAATACTGTCAAGATAGTTTTAGCGCACCCATTACCTACGTAATGAGGTTACACGACCAGGGATTGAGAAGAATTGTGTAGAGAAGATGATGGATTAGCACACATCCACAAGCAATTTCTACTATCAAGGAGCTCTGAAACGTACACTCAGCTCGCGACTGAATGTTTTTGAAGACTGGATGATCCGTATTTTACATTTCAATACTGTATACTGTTCGCAATACGATATCAGTCGAATTATATACAATAGGTACTTGGTGCTGTCGTCATTTTGGGTCTCTTAGGGGCGTTTCTTCCCTCTAGAAAAGCGATGACTCTTAAGGTAATTCACACAGTTTAGTTAAGTGCCTTTAGTAGTGTATGTAGCCTGAACAGGGTCTTGGTGGCTACAATTTGAGTTTTATTTACACCAGCCCTTTCATGTCTTGTTTTCTCATCATTCATAATTATTACACACTTTACAAGCCCAATGCCTCCTTACGGCCTGTGCTGTTTCGATCGAGATACGGCGCTTCGCCCAAGCTGCAAACACGATCTCCAGCCCTCGCGGCCTCATAATCATAAGTTGCGCAGTGAAAAGTCGACCGATTATCCCAAATTGCAATATCTCCTTGGTTCCATCGGAACCTCACCTGCGCATCATGGTTCTGCGTTACTAGGTTGAACAAGTATGGTAGCAGCACATCGCTCTCGTCACGGGTCACTCCGTTGATGCGCTTGGTGAAGCCGCGATTGACGTAGACGCTTCGCCACCCGGTGACGGGGTTGGTCCGGATCAACGGGTGCACAGTTACGAGGTTGTCGCTCTGGTTGAGATGTGAGCCTCGCGGGGTCTTGCGTAGGGGGTTACCCAGGCGGGCAGCCTCGTCGTGGAAGAAGGATGCATCGTGCGTTGCTGTAAGTCCGGAGAGGAACTCCTTCATTGGCTCAGAGAGGCGGTCATAGATTTCGTAGCCAGAAGCCCAGAGCTGCCGCCGATTAACCTTCAGCTTGGATGACCTATGATATTTATTGAAGAAGTGCCAACATACCGTGTCGCCTCCAGTCTCCGGGAGAGTGTGAATTTTGAGCATCGCATAATCTGAGGGAACCTTTTCAAAGGTGCTGTTGACATTGTCAGTCAACTAAACACCCTTCGGCTTCTGGTCATTCATCCACTTACATGTCGCTGTGCCAGCCAGCGCTCGCGAATCGACTAACATCACTCAGTTGGTGAGTCAAGCCGCCTCCCTTCTTCTGCTTTGCACTCGAAATTACACTAATCTGGTCACCCAGCTCGCTCCCCTCCTCAGTGAGAGGGTGGACGTGCAGGCCTGACGACTCAGGGCACCCAGCCTGTTCTGTCAGCCGCAGCATGAAGTCTCTCATCTCATTTGGCGTCACGTCGGCCTGGCCGCGCAGAAAGACCACTCCACGCTGCGAGATGGTCAGAGCCAAATCTTGAATCTGCTCGGCCGAGGCCTTGAGGAGATCCTTGATGTGCAGCCCTGTGTACTCACGGCCAATGGCAGGGGTCACGTCGAAGTGGGAGAAGCGGTCCAGGGAGCCCGTGTAAGTGAGTGGCGCCGTTAGGCGGGGCCGGCTGTCCGGGTGGCCGCCGAAGATGGTGGCGTCGACAGGGCCATCTACGGCTTGAATAATAGCTGGCATTGTTCTTGGCTGTGGTCTGTAGGCACTGGTGAACGAATTGGTTGTTTGAGACCGAGTCTTGGGTAGTAGTAGGAGGAGGAGCTAGACCTCAGCAGACACCCTCTTTAAGCTAGGTAGACAACTTATCACGCCAGAGCCAGGAATAATGAGTTGAACACACTCAAGGGACGTTATGTATTCCCAGGTTTGATAGGTGGTGGTCAAATTGTGCAAAGCGGTAGTTATACCCGTTGGCATACCCCCTCATCTGGCGAATCACGCACGCGGCGGATGACGAGATCCAGACCCATTATGGCATTCACAAGCTGCCGGAGAAATTTTCGGAGACGAAACCACTCAGACAGCCGCCTGGGCCTGCTCCCCGCATTGCTGGTACCACCAGCCTGGTCCTAGAAACGACACTATTTGTCCGGCAAATGCGTGGTCATGCTAGAATCCAATCTAGGCTACCCCGGCCGTCTCTTCAGCGGTCATTGACGGTTGATTGCCACCGTCTCATTCTGGCGTTGCTGGTTCTCGGTCAATCACCTTATTTTGATAAATAGGCTGCCCAGGGGCAAGTCATGGCTGCGATGAGGTGATCGAGCAGGCTCCGAGAAAGTCGCCGTCCACTAAAAATTACCACAATTCCAAGTGAGAGTCATCTCTTGGTCGGATTGTCATCGTGCGACCGACTGGGGTTGGTGTTTAAGCCGGCACACTCCTTGGCCTCGGCCTAGACAGATATAAAGAATACGCACGCGGCTCGTTTTCTTTTCTTTTTATCACCACTGCGACTCTAGCGTTGCCCGACTGATTATATTCAATTGGCATCTCAATCCTGCCACATCATGGGTAACAACGACATCGAGGCCCGAACCTCGAGTTTGGCGGCGCACGAAATCAACGACGGCAAGCCTCAACCAGAGGTTGGCCGCGAGCACATCCATTCCACTGTGCCTCCACATGATACTTATGAGGGACGTCATCGCTTCGACCCGGGCGCATCATGGTCGCCAGAGGAGGAGCGCAAAGTAGTCAGAAAGACGGACTGGCGATTGCTCACTTGGCTGTGTGTCATGGTGAGAAAAGTCTCACCCGAGGCAATGAACGATATGTTAACCTTTCCTCGTAGTTTTTCGGGCTGCAGCTTGATCGCGGCAATCTCAGCAATGCCCTTGCTGATAACCTACTGGATGACCTCGGCCTGACGACAGATGACTACAACAATGTAAGTGAGGCCAGGTTGAGTGAGGGAGAGGAGTTTGCCACCATCGAAATATCACACTAACCTGTCATGCTGTGTAGGGAACTACAATCCAACTACTATGCTTCCTTGGCGCCGAGTTCCCGGTGCAATTCCTTACCAAGCGATATGGATTTAAGAACATTCTTCCCGGAGTATGAAATATCTCTCATTTGCAGTTGATAAGAGGTTGGCTGACACAAATTTGGGTACATAGTTGATGTGCGCATGGGGTGTTGTCTGTGAGTGGTCCATCTCCCTTCTTTTCGACAGGCTCTAACACTTATTGCAGCAACATTCCAGGCATTCATGAAGGACAGGACTTCATTTTACATTACTAGAGCTTTTATTGGCCTTTTCGAGGGTGGATTTATTCCTGGCGCCATCCTCATGGCTACGTACTTCTACACTTCCCGAGAGCTCTCTATCCGCCTGGCTGCATTTTGGTCAACCCTCAACGTCGCAAGTATGTCACCCTTTCCGTCATGAATTCGCAGAATATCTAATATTTTGCCTATAGGAGTTATCTCAGCTCTTCTCGCCGCTGGTTTACTCGAGATGCGCGGCGTCGGTGGCCACCCCGGTTGGTTCTGGCTTTTCCTCCTCGAGGGTCTCCTCACCCTCCTCCTCGGCATCGTCTCGTTCCTCTACCTCCCCACCTCGCCCACAGGGACCAAGTCTCCCCTTTGGCGCAAGTCTTGGTACTCTCCACGTGAGGAAACCATCATGATCAACCGTATCCTGCGCGACGACCCGGCAAAGGGCCTCACCAACCTCTACGAGCCGGCCACTTTCAAGGACATCAAGGCAGCGTGGGGCGACAAGTCCATGTGGGGATTGTATCTCATTGGATTAGTTGGTTACATAGCAGCCACGCCAGTGCAGGCATATCTAACATTGACGTTGAAGCGTGTGGGCGGATTCAACACGCTTCAGTCAAATTTGCTCACAGCCCCGTCTGCCGCGCTCCAGATCATCACTATGCTCGCCTTGGCATACAGCTCGGAGTACTTCAATGAGCGGGCATTCCACTGCCTGTTTGGCGCGTTCTGGTCACTGCCCATGCTTACATCGCTCATCACACTACCTGACGGGGGGCGAGAGTGGGAGAGATTCTCGCTCATTACCCTCATCTCCGGGTACCCTTACTTCCACCCGCTTGTGAGCTCGTGGATTTCGGAGAACACTTTTGATGTCAAGAAGAGGGCAATCACTGCGGCTACGTACAACGTCATTGTTCAAATGTAAGTGCTCAACCCCCTATCCATGGCAAGACAGGTCTCCACAGCATAAACAATATGCTAACTCTTTGCTTAGTGGGAGTGTCATTGGCAACCAAATTTATCGCAAATGGGACGTACCATATTACAAAACGGGAAATAAGGTGTGCGTGTCTATCCTGGCTCTAAGTCTCGTCGTCTTCATTGTCCACCGCCAGTATCTTGTCCATCTAAACAACCAGAAGGAAAAGATCTGGAGCAGCATGTCGCCTGAGGAGCAGCTGGAGTACCAGACGGATAAGGAAGCCCGTCAAGCTGACGGTAACAAGCGTCTCGACTTCCGGTTTGCTTATTAGTAAGATGGAAGCAAACGGCCATCGATTGCGGGCGATGACTCCTTTCATTTCTACTTCTTGTCATTGAAATGCGGCGTGAACTTTAGTTAGCCTCATAAAGGAAGAGCAGTGAGGGAACACGAGACACTATAAGAATCACGTCTTGGGCTTTTTCTCGAACAATCTTGGACACTCAGTAGTAATAAAAGCTTTACATATTGTTTACAAGAGGTGTTTATTGTCACATTCTTCCGCCATGACATCAAACATTGGCTTAGCGCTAAACCACCCGGCCAGAGGACTCCCGACAGTCTTGCATGTCACCTCCGCATCCTCCACATCAATCTTAATCGGCTTGGTCGAAGCGGCCTCGGCCATGAGCTGAACATGGCAGCACTTCTCCAGGGACACGAACCAGAAAATTGCAGCCTCTATTGTCCCGCCGACGGTAAGAAGACCGTGGTTCTGAAGCAAGCAGGCTTTGCTGGATTCGAGGGTCTGGGCAATATTGTTCCCCTCTTCCTTCGCAAGGACAACGCCTTTGAATTGCCGGTAGACTTTGATGTCATTATAGAATGCGCACGAGTCTTGTGTCAACATATCGATGGGCCGACCCAGGGTACAAAAGGCCCGTCCATAGATGCTGTGTGAATGTGCTGCACACTGGACATCAGGTCTGGCAACATGAACCGCATGATGGATCATATAGGCCGCCTTGTTCAGAAGCCTGTTGGGGCCTCCATCGATCACCTCGCCGTTTCCATTGACGAGGATCAGATCTGATCGCCTCATCAGGCTGAACGCCCTCCCCATTGGATTCACCCAGAAGTGGTCTGGGCGGACGGGGTCACGCAATGTGATGTGGCCCGCGACACCTTCATCAAACCCAAATTTGCCGAAAAGCCGGAATGCCAGGGCCAGGCGACCTTTGAGATATTTGCGCTCTTCGTTTTTGTCGGTGAAGACGGGAGGAGCAAGCAGTTTTTGGGATTCAGCGCCAACACCATTTTGTTCGGCGTTGGGTGCCACAATGACAGAATCTACTGATGACTCCATGTCTAATTCTGGCATTCAAGTGACTCCAGATCTCAAGGAATTCGGGTTATCGATGTAAAGTATGCTGAAGAAAGTAATAATGATTGCCGGCGACTTGACAAAGAGGAGGAGATGCCCAAGGTTCCATCACGTGGTAGTAGTTGTCTCCCCCGCTTCCGAGGTTTGTTGATCCCTTGGCGGGGAAACATCAATATTCATCTAAGCCAAGAAGTGCGGGGGAATCATTTCCCGCTTTACGTATGAACTTGTTCGTATTATTAATGATGTCTGTTTGAGAATACCTGGGAACGATATGACTTGATGTTCCATAAATAGAGTGCTCAGCGAACATAATAGTAATACTCGAAATGCTGCCTAGGTAGAGCCGAGATGATTTTTAACTCTTCCAAATTGGAACGCTCCGTTCAATGAGCCAACAGAGGCGTAAGACAGAGAGACGATACAGGGCCAGTCGGATGAAAAAAAACTGTCGGGTTGCTGGACTCGACACGGGAATGTATAGGGTAGCTGATTTATGCTGGAAATATCAAAACGCCCGTCCTTTGGACAGGCCTGTATTTGAAATCAGAGGCTTCTGTAGGTGTCCCGGCACGCTAAATATTTTCCCTTTAGATTTAAGTCTGCATGGCGACATTTGGCCCCAGAATTGCACCATCGCGGCAATGCACGATGGTCCCTCATGGCTTGCATAAGTCTTGCTTGAGAGTGGATATTGATCAGTGACACGACACGCGAAACTGATGCCGAGGCAGTTGCTGCAATTCGAATCAGTCTCTCGATTGGTCTCCTTCCGCAGTAATTTGAATTCTAACATCTGCCATCTCTCCACCAGCCATTCACCAAAACACCGTCACCACGCCGGGCTGGAAAGACAGGGGTCAATCTTCCGAATGCGCCTCTCCAATCAATTTCTTCTCTTTTGTTGACGCGCTGAGAAATGATGAGCATGTGGAAATGACCAACAACCCCCCCTCCGCCGCCAAACGAAGGCAGAAGCTGGTGAAACGCGCCTGTGACCCATGTAAGATTCGGAAAATCAAGTGCTCAGAGGTGTCGCCCTGCAGCGGCTGCATTTCTGCCGGGATCGAATGCACCTTTAATCGTACGCCCTCGACCCGGGGACCAAGGACGCTCCGAGCGAAGACGATCCATCGTATCGCCAGCAAGAGGCGTGATGGAGGCCTTGAGCCGTCACCAGACCGGCAGCATGAGGAGGAGCCCGGCGACAACATAGGGGACATGAACACTCTCCTCGAGCTACTGGGAATTTATGCGACAAGACTATTTCCAATCTGGCCGATCGTAGATGCGGCAGATCTCACCAATACCCTCCTCATAGATCCATTCAATACCAAGGCGCGACACCTGGCGGAAGCTGTGGCTCTGGCCACCGTCGCGCAATTGAAGCTCAGTTCGATTATGTGGAAGGGGAATGTAGAGCAGGTAGAGCACGACGCGCTGAGGGAGACAGAGGCGGGAGATCTGGTAGATAGCTTGCGGGTATCGTTTTTCTTACACATCTACCACGAGAATCAGACTGCCGGAGGGATCAAATCCCTGCTGTACCTGCGCGAGGCCATTACCAAGGCCCAGCTTCTACGAGTTGACCGTGAGGCGACATACTCTTCCCTGGATGGCTCTGACCAACAGCTTCTTCGAAGGCTGGTCTGGCTATTGTTCGTCACCGAGCGGTAAGTAGACTACCTTAATTACCTTCTAACAAGACATGAAATCTATACTAATGTAACTGATTTACCAGAGGCGTTGCGATGCTTCACAAGCTTCCTGTCGTTCTTCGCCCAAATACATTGTTTCCCTGGGCCAGCGATCATTCCCGTGACGAGGTGCTCCCCGCATTTCTGAAGCTTGTTCACCTTTTCTACGTCTTTGACCAGTCTGGCATCTTTGAGCTCTTGCGCAACTCGGACACCGACGTCTCCAGCATGGAGGCTCTTGCAAGAGGCTGCCTCGAGCTTCTCCAGCGGAAGCTCGTCGATAGCGACAGCAGCGGCGACGGAGACGGAGGCTGCAGCGACGTTCAAAAGGCCGACATCTTTGTTACAAGGCAATGGATGCGAGCTGTGCTGTGGAGGGCGGCGAAGAGATTTGGCGTCGTCGTGGATGGCATCGATCCGGTCGGTGTCGCTGGTGAGTTTCTTGCTCTCGTGAGCCGACTGCCGACGACGGCGTTGGAGTCGCAAGGCCCAACACTTGTGAGTCTTTATTCTGTCTGTCGCCCTTATTTCGTACGAGAAGCTCACAAGCATTTCTAGGAGTTCAAGACGTATGAGATTGCGACCGCTGTCGTGGACGCGGTCACAGACAGACGTTCGCTGATACCAACAAGCCGGCCAAGGGATGTTCTTCACGGTCTGTATAGCATCCTTTCTTCATCACGAGGTGGGAACAAGACCCTCCTGGCATTACTCAATTCGAAACTGGCGATGGCCAGCCCAGACTTGAGGCTGCTGCTCCGACCATCGCCTGAAGCGTTGAGCGTACCATTTCTCCCAGAGCAGGTCCAATGGGATGCGTCAATCTCGACGAGCTTCTTGGACATGATCGGCCAGGAAGAGATCGACCAAGACCTCACAGATCTGTCATGGCCCCCTCTCGACCTTGGCAATCTTCTCCGCTCCCCTTCGCCGATGACTCAAATGCTGCTCGAGCCCCATCAACAGGACCAATACCACCCTCAGCATCAGCAGAGCTCCATCCCTGGGTAGGACCAAACCAATCATCAGCATCCGCTAGTGCTGTAGTGCTTCGTAAACCCGCCTGCCATACAACACCCCGCACTTGAAACGTGGGTGTGTGTCCCGGCGAGACGCAGCGGATTTTAGAATCCGCTGCCCCATCAACGTGCCTCCGAGAATTTTGCCGGCCGTCAATTCTGCTGCCGACTTCGCTGAGCTAAAGTCTCTTTATCAAAACCTCCTTTCATTAGCGACTTTTCGCTCTGCCTTGGTTCAAACCATTCCCCTCCGACGACAGTAGAAAACACATACCGCGATGGCGTGGCCGGAACCTCGAAACACTGGCATGGTCTACCGCCGCCTCGGGCGGTCCGGCCTCCACGTCTCAGCCATCAGCCTGGGCAGCTGGCTGACCTACGGCGGATACGCAGACGAGGAGAAGACGCTGGCCTGCGTCAAGAAGGCGTACGACCTGGGCATCAACTTCTTCGACACGGCCGAGAACTACACCGCCGGCAAGGCGGAGATTGCGCTGGGGAATGCCATCAAGAAATTCGGCTGGAAGCGTAGCGACTTGGTCATTAGCACAAGTAAGTGTCACAACTTCATTACTGCTCTGGCTTGATAGCTGATCGGTTGGCGAATGAAGAGATCAATTGGGGTGCGCAGAATGGCGAGATCCTGGTTAATAACCACGGCCTATCGCGAAAGCACATCATCGAGGGTTTGGAAGCCTCGCTTGAGCGCCTGGGTCTGAAATATGTCGACATCGTCTACGCCCACCGTCCTGACAGGCTTACGCCGATCGAGGAGACTGTGAGAGCGTTCAATTACGTGATTGACAAGGGCATGGCTCTTTACTGGGGCACATCTGAATGGAGTGCCGAGGAGATTGCCGAAGCAGTAAGATCTGGCCAATATTTCAATAACTTTTTCCCTTTTGTATTCATTTGAATTATTAGGTCGGTGTGGCTCGAGACCTGCGGATGATCCCACCCATCGTCGAGCAGCCCTTCTACAACATGCTGGTGCGCAACAAGGTCGAGGGCGAGTTCCAGCGCCTCTACGCGCGCCACGGCCTCGGACTGACGACCTTCAGCCCCATCAAGATGGGCATCCTCTCGGGCAAGTACAACGACGCCGTCGACGGCAAGCTGCCGCCCGACTCCCGCTTCGGCTCCAGCCAGGACAAGTTCGCCAAGTTCATGCGCGAGAAGATCGGGTCCGCGGGCGACGAGGAGTGGAGGAAGGAGATCGAGACGGTCAGGAGGTTGAAGCCCGTGGCGGACAGGCTGGGCATCTCGCAGAGCCAGCTGGCCGTGGCGTGGTGCCTGAAGAACGAGAACGTGAGCAGCGTCATCACGGGCGCGAGCAAGCCGGAGCAGATCGAGGAGACGGTCGGCGCGTTGAAGATCCTGGATAAGCTGACGCCGGAGGTCATGGCTGAGATTGATGATATTACGGGGGCCAAGGTGACTCTTGACCCAGCAAGGCAGGACTAGTCAGATGAAATCGCAAGGATGAAAAACAATGAGAAGAATTAAGTCTAGCTAAACTACGTGTCTTGTGTGTCTCAATGGCTGTCTATCGAGTTGATCTGGCCACTGTCGACATCAAAACCTACTTCGATGGATGACTGGGTTCTTGGGAGTAAAGTCGCCCAATGTGAAAATTGAAAGCCGAAGCTATTACTGCCTTCCAACCCTTACTCTCGTGAAAAGAGGCGACCTTGAAGGTACCAAGCCAGACACCCGACAAAGATCACACCCACCACCCAGTAGAACATATTACGAAGAACGAGAGAAAGACTGTTCCTGAAGTTGGCGCGTGAGTGCGCAGTATGTGCCGCTCGGTCATTCAGTCTTGGAAACGGCACATCTGGAACCTCTTTCCTAAGAAACGCACACAGAGGTGCCCATCCCGCCTCAAGCTTGTGTTCCAGCCTTCTCTCCTCCGGAATGAGCCGTCGAACATCATCAAAGTATCGATCATAGGCCCCTCGAGCATTTGACTTAATCTCCTCCAGAGATCTCGCGTGGAAAAAACCTAGAAAGCATTTCCTCAGGGCATTGCCGGAGCGTAACCCGAAGACGGAGAAAATCGTCACCATAGGTTGGGCTCCTGGGAAGAAACACCACCTCCGATTCGAAGCTGGACCACCACAATTCGAAATCCCGCTGGACGATGACGAACGGCATCTGGATAGGCCTGTGCTAGATCCATGGTGAAGGGCGAGGCGACATCGGTAACCACGTCGTAGGATCCCCATATAGCATCCCAGTCGGATCTTGTGTAGGGTCTTCTGGGTCGGGCCCCCGGGACGTTTGGCCATTTCCCCTCGGCTGCTTCCTCTATGAGATGCCATGGTACGGTAGAAGGATCATCAATTGCGTGGTGGGTGCGGTATCCGAGGATTTTGTACGCTTCAGCCATGGATTTGGTGCCCATACGGAATAGAGAAGCATTGATTATCTTGATCCCTCCGACGGGCTTTGACGTATGGTCACCGGTACTGGGCATCGTGCGCGGCACTAAGCGTCATGTGCGTCTAGGAGAGGATAAGTGTTGTGATGATTGACGGAGCGGGGTTGAAAGCTTATGAGCAGGAGAGAAACTGCATGTTGTGGAACTTTGGTGCGATCAAACTCTGAGCGAATAGGCGTGTCACAGCAATATCGTCATAGGAATGCGGCGCGTATATTAACAAAACACGTGCGTACCCTGTTCTCGAAGTCAGTGGCACAAGATTGGGTCCCGTATTACGGGCGTTTTTTTATAATCAATTATCAATGTGATCGATCAGTAGGGGGTGGTTCGGCTTAAAATACAAATGCCATATGAAAGAAAATAGGATACGCTGTAGGTCACAGCCTACTTGGTCGAACATGATTGTTCTCTTGGAATGCGGTTCTTGCGTTCAGAGTACCCTGCTCGAGAGCCCCGTCAATTGCAGCCCTCCATCCATGAGCCCAGTCAGCAGAGGCGAAAAGAATATTTCCATGACGGCTCTGCAGTTCGTCTTGGTACTTCGACTACAAACAGGTCCTCACCATGCCCTGCGAGTAGGGGTCTATACTCCAGTTGTCTAATAACTACATGTCCCCGTTAGTATAATATGAGTTCAGGCGGCGAGAAGCTCCCTGTAGACTTAAAAGAAGTTCCACATGCATTGGCTAAAGGCCATTAAGTGTAACGACTGTTTTGTTTGCATCGGTCTCGGGGATAAAGGTCTCGCGATCATCCTTACTAAACGCCTCGTTGTGAACATCTCCATTTGGAAGGACACCGTCGAACTCTTCCCCTTTAAATACTCCAAATACCTCCTCGCCAATATCTACTACCTTTCTGATGCATGTTCAGTAGTGGGACTTGGGGTGAAAATTCATATTTGGCGGATCAACATTGAATCTATTGTCGATGCCAGGTTCTATATGACTGTACCTAGGTAGATAGATAACCCTCGCTGTCATTCCTAACTCATGGGTGGTAGGATCGAACTAAACAACATTCAGTGACATGAAGACAATGTCCTTGCACCGGCCCAGGAACTCCAAAGTCTCTTCCTTGTTGTGCCAGGCATCATTATAGGCAGCACTCAAGCACAGCTTGCCCCGGAAGGTTCCAAGAAACGCACCGTAGCCGTTGCCAAGCTCCTCGCCGGTCACCCAGGGATCGTGCACTTCGATGTTTCCTTGTGTACTTTGAATAACTGCATCTACTTTGCCCATGCTAGATATCGACGCCGTGGGAGTGGTCTTAGGCGGAGGGACGGGCGGGATCGACCCATCTGAGGGCAAAGATGGGGTGCTAGCGGCCCAGTACGAAGGCGCAAAGGCATAGTGTTCGGCATCGTCGCGCACGTTGTGATAGAAGTCCCGTATCTTACGTAGGATACCCGCGAATTCGGAGGCCACATCAGACGGCTCTCGAGCCACTGACCTTTCGGCGAAGTGTAGATCCAGGTCGATCACCAGAGCTTGGCCCGAAACTGAGTGGTAGACGGTGACGGGGTGGGCTGTTGAACCGTATGGCTCAACGCAGCTCGTGCGTTCGTTTCGGAGAATGTAGTTGACGTATTGCCCAACAGGCGAGTCGGTGACCGGCGGCTTCTGGAGATCACGGACGGCCATGGCGATGGCGGCGTGGAATGCGTGGGTAACAGTCGCCCCGACGGCTTTGCAGGATGCTACAAGAGCTGCAGTCTGTTCCTCAGATAGCCAGAGACTGACCCGTTGGTGACGTCCAGGACGCGTCTCCCCGGTTTTATACGGGATGGTGAGAACGGGGACAGACTCGCTGCCCCTCGACGCCGCTGCTTTTTGTTCATTTATCTCCTGAATTCGTTGCTTCTGGGAGGGAGTCAACTCCACGGGCACATTGGCAGCCACTCGATAAGGGGGGCTGAGGTTCTTGACCTCTGAGCCCAACTCGGGCATCGATTCGGCTCCGTGGCCCTTCTCGTATGCGTTCGCGACATGGCGAATAAGATTGTTAAGCATCTGAAGCGCTCCGATGCCATCCAAAATCTCATGGGGAGACCGGAGTACTAGATCCCGCCTAAGCTCAGAGGTAGTAGGTCTCAGAACAAATAACTTGGGCACCGGAGGAGCAGGAGGGTCGGAGTTTGCCCACTCCTCCCCGGTTATATTCCCCGGGACCGATACAAGAGTTTCTCGGGCCCAGGTATCTAGCTCGGAGGAGTTTTGAGGAGATTGATAGACCTTGGTAGAGGAGGTCGCGGTACTGTCCAAGAATACTTGGGATGCTATCGTGGGATGGTCGAACCGGAGTGCGAGCCAACCGTCCCTTAAGGCGGCGTCGAGCCGTCGTTCAGACTCGTCGATGGGAAGATCGGGGATAGGGTTGGCTTTGAGGATGACATGTCCGGTCATGGCGAAAAACATGCGTCCGCTACCTTCGTAAAGCTTAGCGAGGGAGAAATAGAAGTGCTCAATCTCGTCCGTCGCACGTTCCCAGCGCCCGGGCTGGGTTTCTTTCCAGTTGAATTTGGCGTAGGACATTTCGAGATACTGCGGGGTGAGTCGATTCACCTAGATCACTGACAAAGTCGCTAGTATCTGAGAAGTAATCGAAGTGTTGGAGTATGAGTCGGTGGGCTGAAGTGGAAGTGAGCTGGTCAAGATAACGTCAATGAAAGTCAAGCTTATGAAACCTCTAAGAGAACCACACCGACGGGATCTCGGTCCGTGGCTTCCGAACTGAGGGTTTATCCAGTGTCGTATGGATGAGCAATACTTTCAGTTTCAGCTCTGGTGGTGAGACCCCAACCTGTCCGGCGGTAATTCTATGGCAGAAGGCCGGCCCGTGACATACGACTTTGCTCCTCAACAGCTACGCATCGTCTTTATTGGATGGCCCTATTGGGTCCAGACGCATTAACAAGGCCACATGACCCAAGCACCCCTGGTACGGTACAGGCACAAAGGCCACAAAGCTGTGGACCTGCTACGTAAGTCATTTACTTAGCACTTAGCGAGATCAAGAGCACATAGTCTTGAGGTAAACGACCGAGAAGTTTGAAGTGCGAGATAGAGTCCTTAAGACAGATTTTTCAAATTTTTGAACGCTACGTAAGAGTAAAATCTAGATATCTATTTTCCCCCAAAGAACCTCGAGGGTTGATCTAGTCCAACGGGTCGACCTTCTTGATAACCTTTGCAGGGACACCAACAGCTACCGAGTAATCAGGGATGTCCTTGGAAACTACAGCACCAGCTCCAATGGTACATCCCTTCCCAATCGTAACTCCAGGGAGAACTGTAACATTGGCACCCAGCCAGCAGTCGTCTCCGATCACAATAGGCTCGGCATACTCGATGTTATCACGGCGCGACTGTAGGCCCGTCTCGTGAGTCGCGGTGATCAGGCTCACGCCCGTGGCAAACATGACCCGGTCCCCGATAGTAACATGTGCACAGTCAAGTATCACGCAGCTAATTAGTCAGTTAGAGGCAGTCCGTATTGAATGCATTGAGAAAGGACCTACTTGAAGTTGGCGTAGAATCCCTTACCGACGGTGATGTTGCACCCGTAATCGACCTGCAGGCTGGGCTCAAGGTATGCGCCCTCCCCAACCTTGCCAAACAGCTGATTTATCATATCCGCCTTGATAGCACTGGCCTCTGCGTCCGAGTCATTGTCACCGGGCACGTACGTGTTGAACTTTTGGGCGATGCGGCGAGCGCGACTCCTCGAAGCGACGAGCTCTGGGGCCATGCAGCTGTAGAGCATGCCCGACACCATCTTCTCGTAATCATCGCACCAGGGGACGTTGGTCAACGTCCTGGCGAGGGCAATAGCCGCATCGCTTTTCTCTGTCTTGACCGGTGGCACCATTTCGCTTCCACTCAACTACTAAGCTTGGTGTTCTGTGGCCAAACGAAATTTTGTTCAGGTAGGGAAGAATAACCAAAGTAGGATATACAACAGCGTTGCACATCCAGGCCGAAAACTGGGCGAAATTCTGTTGTTGACGCTCCAGTGCCCCCCGCCGGGTAAATCCCGTCAAGGAAGAAGGGGGGTTTGGCTTGGCAGCTAATTCCCTGAGATGGAAATAAATTCTAGAGAAACACCTGTAGTAGGTCCACCTGTTAGGCTAAAGTTCGGTACGCTAACTACCCGATTTAGAAGTACCAGGCTCAGGGGTTGACTTGATCTGATGAATACAGGATGCCACCCATATACTGATCCAGCAGCGGAGAAACGGAGAAATGCGGTGAGGTCGGATGGTCAGTAGGATCATATGGTCAAAATCTGCACAAATTGCCGGCTGTGGATTGCTCAGCATTCTGAAAAGCGTCATCTTGGGGGAATGTCGGTTTCTGAGAGGTCCACGAAGTCCTCCACTTTGCCAAGGCTCGGCCAGTTCCATATCATTGTGGAGATTTCTCGCAAGAGGCAACCCAGGACGACGCTGTGGGTCAACGCCAAACAGTGACGAACAAGTGAAGGGGAAATGCCCTCTGAGAGCAGCACTTTGAACTAGAAGATGTCGGCTTTACTGCTGATTATGTGTTTATGCCCGCTGACTCATAGCCCCGGTATTTATCAATTGCAACTGAGCTTACTGGCTGTTCAGTCGCGCCATAGAAGAAACTGACCACAGCTATAGGGTAGCTATATCGTACATGGAGTTGGACAACAGGTGACATATAAGAAGACCTGTGGTATTCTATTTAGAAAACATGCGGCAGGGTTGACGTTGCTAGTGAATGACACCAGTTGGAACAAATCCAATCATCCTTGCAACAGTCATCTCATGTCTCTTTAGTAGGCAGAGCTCAACGAAGAAAAAATACAACTGCCGGAATAGGAATTCGTACTGGTGCTGGTTTGGATGAGAATGGGTTCTGTGCAGCGTTGGTGAGAAGAATTCCGGCCAGCCTCGATTGCTCATATGTCGGATACAATTGGAAATTTCCATGACCACATTACATTCCCTATTGAGTAGGTAATGACACGGAGATGTAAGTACCTAAGGTGAGTCAGGAAGCTAAAGCCACCAATTCGATGCCGTTGTAGCGTCCCCGCTCCAACATAAGCGGACCATGACTTCGGCTAATCTGGTCGCCCCGCTGGTTCTACTCAACTATTGGGCCTCCTTCTGTACACATCACTCTCTGACGTGACGCGTGATGAGCCATCCTTGAAGAACTATCCCAGCTGACAGCTTCGCATCTGGGCTTCTTAAATGCCGAAACGAGTGAAGCGCACGTTTACGGCATGCTGGACATGTCGGAAACGGCACGTTCGCTGTGACGGGAAGATACCGACTTGCGGCCCCTGCGCTAGACAGACCCTCGACTGTGAGGGATACGGGATCCAACTGTCGTGGGTCGATAATGAAACCGGCCGATATACCGCTCGTTTACGACGAATCCTGGGCCCGGAGCTCACCTGGCTTAATCATCACAGCTACTCAGCAAGGCAGCTGGAGCACCTGCTCGAAGAAGACCGGAAGGATTGCAACTGTGAACTCCACATGTCTCCAAATAACCCGTTCCGGTTGATGCTTATCGAGCCAAGTTACTTTACTCATGGATTACGGCAAGTGAGGTCAAGCATAAATCACTTAGACGGCCGCCCTACACAGGAGCAGTTCCTGTTCTCACACTATGTGTGCCATGTTGCGTTCCTCATGACACCTATCGACGATGGTAGAAATCCCTGGAAGTCAGTTTATCCAGCAATGGCTTTGGGCAGCCAATCTGCCGCGTGTAAAAGTCTATACCACGGCCTCCTTTCACAAGCAGCTTTCAATCTCGCAAACTTGCGACGCGGAGATTGTGATTCCTTCTCTCGGCACCGTCATGAGGGGCTCAAGCATTATGGCATATCGCTGAACATGCTCCGAGAGAGCCTTGATACGCCTGATTCTGAGTTCGTTTGTCAGGTTGCCACTTTCCTGACAATCCTGATGATTGAGGTACGCAACGCCTGATACGCCTTTTCAATGGATGGCGACTCTAACCAAAGTCGTAGGGGGTTTATTCTACAGAGGTATACAGCTGGCGTTCACATTTCAAAGGAGCAGCTGCGCTAGTGAACAAAATGTTGCATGGTCGAGACTGGACCCAATCGTCAGATGCATGGGTAATATCCCAAAGCCTCGCCTTATCTCTGGAGATTGCGAAGACGGGCCATGTTGATTCGGCACGGCACGCTGGTCCTACTGGGATGCTCCTGGACGCTCTGTCCACGAGGACCGACTTTGGTTACACTATTGGGAGCCCTCGAGCGGCGCTTAAAGCACTTTCAACACTACAGAGAGTTGACAGGGTAAAAGATGGTCATGGGCTAGAACTAAATAATCTAGAGGTTGAAATATCTGATGCATTGCGGACCTTGAACTTGATGCAGGGGGAAGACACTGGACATCCACGAAGACTTCACAAAGAGCGCCCACAGACCCATCAGCGGCTGGATTACCTCGCCCACCTGCATTCACGGATGTTTCTAAACGCAGTCATCATATATTTGAAGCGACTCACACCCGGCGTGACGCCTTCACAGGTCAGCACATATACTTCATCCGTCCTGAATGACATGTCAACATTTCTTGACTTGGATGGCGGGAGCATATCGTTATGGCCGGTATTCGTCGCGGCAGTGGAAGCGTGTGCGCCAAATGAGCGAGATATGGTTCGGAGATGGTTTGAATTCTCTTCCCGCCTGGGGATCGAGAATAGGGTCCAGGCTCGTCAGATAATCGAAAGGGTTTGGCAGACAAGGGACTCAGTCGCTGACGAGACAGGATGCCCGGTAGCGGAAACTATTGTTGACTGGACCACTGTACAGCAAGTCTTGGGGATTGATATATTGTTACTGTAGCATGATTTAATCGTCGCCAGACGGCCTTTTTGTCTAGTGCAATACATGATGTCAAAGAGCTTTGCACACTTGAGCTGTGGCTAACTTGACCAGCTTCCTATGTCCAGGGTTGATACCAGGAGCTGCCCCTCTGCTACTATGGGGGCTAGAGATATGAAACGATGGTAGACTGAGAAAGATGCACCAACTGGCTAGATTCGACGACCCAATGACCCAAACTGGTAGTTACGGCCTGGTACCTATTCCAAAACTAATGATTGCACAGTAGGGGCTGACAGTTGTTGGGATAATGTATATTATGACACTAATATTGAATCAGGGCGGAGAAATGGAGAAATACGGTGATACTAGACTAAGTCAGAGGTTGGGGCACATGATCAAGGTCAGGATGTGCAACCGGCAACGGGTTTATTGACTATTTTGGCGGGCCTAACTATACATATTGTACCTAGTAGGCGGAGAGATGGCCGGTGCGGTCAAACCGGGGAATTTATTCCTGGTGAGTGGCGGCGAGGTTTGCTTTCTTCGTCTGCGGCACCAGGAGCCAGCTTAGAGCTGTAGCCACCCAAAGTGCAATCAAAATGGGCTGCAGGACTGCCACGCCGGCCGAAGATGCCACGCCTCCTGTAATCATTGGGAACAATGAGCCCCCGACCTGCGCCATTACGAATACAAAAGCGAGTGCCGTTGGCTTTACCTCTGGCTCGAAGAGTTTCGCCCCGAGAGACACACCCTGAACATGTAAGTTTAAACAACTGGGCTCTGTGGAAGCAGTGATCGTAGTGAAACGTACCGTGGCGAAAAATGGGCCCGCAAAGAACCCAACGAAGCTCACTGCGATGGAAGCAGCGATGATGTTTGGCACACTGCATTGGGTAAGTCACTTTTCCAGGTTGCACACAGGGGCCGGGGAGTACTGACAGCCAGAAAACCAGTTGAAAGCCGATGCACAAGATACCAAAGGCGAAGACCATAAAGCGAGGACCGAAACGGTGGATAGGTTCGGCCAACAGCAGACGCCCCAGGAGCGAGCCACCATTATAGCCTGCGGCCACGAAGCCCATCTGCGAAATGTCCCCTTTGCGCACGTCGATGAGGTACTCCACCAGCCACCCGCTTGCGGTGAGCGAAGAGCCCAGATAGAAGAAGAAGAATATGCTGAGATACCACAGAGATGGGCTGCGGAAAGTGAGTGCCATGAGCTTAGAGGCATCCTTGTGGCGTGATTCCGAGGATGTCTCTTCCTTACGCCTGAATTTGACGGTGTCACGGAATGCGAGGGCAATGAAAGCCGCATTTGCGACACATAATCCCAAGGGCACAGCGTAAAAGAAGTACCAAACAGAAGGTGTCACTGCAGCCGCGACCGCCGTACTCACAAATGGTCCGACGAGGCAGCCAGCGGAGTACGAAGCGTGGATGAGGGCAAGCCAGCGGTGGGAGCTTCGAGCGTCCGCAACAAAGGAGTTTGCATGGGTGTCATTCAGGGCTTGGCCAAGGCTGACGAAGGTGAAGCTGAGGGCGAAAAGGGGGAATGGCGGGTTCCAGATCCTCAGTGCATGCGCAAGGACCTGCAATGCTGCGCCCAGGAGCATCATAGAACCCAAATCGAAGAACTGGGTCAGGTGGGTGCTAATTATGGCGGAGATAAACCACCCAGCAAAATTGGTGGCATACCTTACCAAGTGGTTAGTCTGGATCTAGATTCAAGGCAGATCTGAGGCTTGACATACAAGGCAGACGTTTGAGCTGTGTTTATGTTGTATTGGCGAATAACGTAGGGGATGAGGGCACCGACGCTGCCGTCATTGACACCGGCGACAAAGAACGAGAAGCTGGCGGTGAGAAACTTGAGAATGGTATGTGTGGGTAGTTGTTCTGGAGGAGCCGGAGGTGCATCTCCCTCAATTTCGGCGACATCTGGTGCATTTGTACATGGATTCTCTGGGACTGAGCGGAGCTCGTGGCCTTGTTGGTCCTTAGAATTAGCCATCATGAGACCGAGATCTTATGGATTGTCGTGTTGTAAAACTCTGAAGATTGCTGATTTCTAGAAGAACATCATAGCCCATTCGCAATCTTTCATTCTCAGACTGATGGGTAGCTATATATAGGCTCTACTTGAACAGGGATAGTCGGGGGGAACACGGTAATACCTTGGGTTATTTAGAGAATAAAGAGGCCGGCATTTATCCTGAGGCATTGAACCAATACACCAAGTAGCCCGATCATATAGAGCATGACATAATGGGACATTCAGGTGACCCGCGGAGAATCGGAGTGGCTCCGAGCTTGGCCAGGCGAGTTTAGGAAGTAAGCTACAGAGTGCCAAGGGGTACTTGGGGCTTGGATCGTCATGCTTCACTCCCCTTGATTCCCTCGTCGTTCTTCCAACGGCCGGCTTGTCGCTCCGACCTGCCGGTATTACCCCACGAGGAAACTCCGCATCTCCGCATACTCCAGGGAGCCCCGAAGTTATACCGGCCCCTGCCTGGACTGCGGCTGGTTGGGGCTTGGGATCAGTCCTCCCTGAAGTGTACATGTACATACCAAGATGGACGACTTGAACTAGGTAACCACCTCACAATTGATACCACAACGAAAATAACCACCAAGAGAAATAGCCCCTTCGACATGATGTCGCAATCATCGCCGTCTCAACTTCGGCAGCCACTTCTCGGATCGCGGGACGAGCAATGCCCTGACGAGGATGGATCTCACAACGTTGCGAAAGGCTCCTCTCCAACGACGACGACGCTCCTCATGTCTGGGGCTGCCATGTACTCGTTTGCGTTGCTTGGCCTGTTCCAATCAACTATTGGAGTAATGCTCCCCCGCATGGAAGCATTCTATCACCTCAATGATGTCCAAGTGTCCCTCTGCTTTCTAGCTGGGCCAGTTGGATATGTAATTTCTGCACAACTTAACCACTCTATCCACTTGCGCTTCGGCAGAAGGGGAATTGCCGTTGTTGGGCCCATCTTCCAGATTCTCTCAGCTGCTCTTACGGCTATGCATCCTCCATTCCCCATAGTGCTCGCCTCTGCTGCATTGGGTGCATTCGGGACTGGTCTCCTAGATGGATCGTGGTGCGCCTGGGCCGGGCGCATGGAAAATGCAAACCTGATATCAGGTCTGCTACATGGATCGTTCTCTCTTGGGGCTGGCTGCGGCCCCATCCTTGCCGAGCTCGTGCTCTCTGGAAACAGGCCGTGGTATTCCTGGTTCTATGTTTTGGTAAGATGATTTGCTATCCTTCTATGTTTACTTTCTTGCTGTAGAACAGTTTTTTTAACGTTGACCTTTTCACGCAGACTGCATTAAGCATTCTCGAGTTAATTATCCTGCCGTTCGCGTTCAGACATGAGAACGCTGAGAAGTATCGCAACCGCCGAGCCGACGAAACAGCAGAGGAAAGCCACGAAAAGCTTTCAAAAATCTTCCACTATAAGTCGACATGGATCTGTGCTCTATATCTACTTATTTATGTTGGTACCGAATCAGGAATTTCGGGATGGATCGTGTCTTTCATGCTTCGAGTCCGTCACTCCTCAACACAACTTGCAAGTACCTGTTCCTCCAGCTTCTGGATTGGCATGGCTGCTGGGCGGCTTATACTGGGACTGCTCACCGACAGGGTCGGTGTAAGCGCGCTACAAACGGCTATATTGTCTGTGCTCTGGCGTGTCAGATCCTTTTTGTCACAGTGGAAGGCCAAGTAGCCTCTGCAACTCTGATTGCCTTTGTCGGGTTCTTCTGTGGTCCTCTTTTCCCGTCTTGCATTATTCTTCTCACTAGGCTCTTACCCCGTGATCTCAACGTCGCTGCGGTTTCTTTCGTTGCATCGGTTGGTCAAATTGGCGGCGCCTTCCTGCCCTTCGGCTTGGGAGCCTTGAGTCAGCTCATCGGGCTTGGAGTGTTCGGGGTTGTCATCGTTATTCAGTTGTTTTGCTGTCTCGCGTTGTGGATATTGTTTTCTGGACTACGGCCAGTGGAGGTTAATGAGATTACGGACGACGAGCATACTACTTAGATATGTGAAAAGTTAAAAAGCCAGCATGTCAAGTTGGTTACATGTTGCGACTTTCAGATTAGCTTGAATGCCCAACAGAAGCATCTATCGGAACAAGCCTCAAGAGGCTTCTTGTGTTAAAGTTAATGTGGTCTATCATCGACTATACATCTCCTGTAACTTCTAGTTGTAAATAGAAGGGGCCAATAAGAAATTCAAAGCTACATTATAAATCATCCTCACTATTCCCGCCTTGAGCGCCCTCTAGCGTTTGCAGAATTCTACAAAAGCGCGTAATTGCCATCTTGAAATGGTGAAGCTGGCTCTGGTTGAGAGACATCACCACAGGCCCGGCTTTGGCTAGAAACCATGCCCTGTTCTTTCTCGCCGCCGCAGCGCCGGTAAAGCATAGAAATACGTAGAGCTCGTTCTCAATATCGCACTTGCTCCCCTGAGGAAGCGAGGAAAGGCAGAGACGGAGCTTCTCCACGCTGTCTTGATTGTCGTCAATGGAGAACCTAGTCCGACGTTGAAACGAGGTAAGATGAATCATTGCCGCAAGAACGACGGCCGTCGAGAATTTGCCCTCCACCCCAGGCTCGCTAATCACAATACTTTCTTCTACAGGTTGTGCTGAAGGTTCATACTCGAAATCCAAGGTCGCATTGTGGACTCTCCTGAGTAGGGATATTAATGGCTCAGCAATTCCGCTTTCGTGTAGTGCTCTCTCAGATTGGCATAAAACCGTGGAAACGAGAGATATGGGCGCATCGTAATGCTGAGATTGTTCGTCGACGCAGAACACCGGGCTGGAAGCATTAAGGATAGAATCCCCAATGTCGATCCTAGGTTCATGGTTAATCGCCAATTACAAAACCGATGAAATACACCTACAGCATAATTAAATTAGACAGCCGATCACCACAGAGACGTATTGTGCTTAGCCCGCCATTCCCTTTGACCATCTGTTGAAGGCCCTGCTTGTGGATCTTTCCTTCCATTGTGTTGGAACTCATGGCCTTTGCCAAGTCAGCTTCGCTCCAACGTTGGATGAAGATCCGTACCTCGTAGTGCCAGAGGTAGGTGGCCGTAGCAACTGCGGTGACAGATACCCGCTCTGATGATGAAATATGATCAAGAAGAAGTTTTACTGCATGTCGTCGGTGATATTCGGTGACAGGGTTGTCAACCTCGCCACGGAGCACATCGAGATGGGATGATGCAGCAAACAAAATACCATGGAAAATGCATGGGTCAGACAGTAATGCCTGCATCCATTGCTTTTTGGACACTTCGTCGGTATCAAGGCTACCTTTTCGAGTAAAGCTCGGAAATTGCATCTCATGGTCTGTATACAAATCAACACTTGTGGTTAGCAGCAGGATTGTCCGCAAGTCTTACAGTGATTTACCAAGAAAGGCATGTACCATCGAGACGGGATTGGATATGTCACGATGGGGTCGATTGCGATTTGATGAGGTGAGATCGGGTGTGAAAGCTTGCGGTTGCGATTGGACAGATGCTCCAGCTGTGACCGAAGCGCGCGGATTTCAAGTTGAGTCCTGTTCTCGTCATAGCTGCACTTGAGAAGTTTTCTAGTTCTGTCAGTCATCACGTCCATCTACTGGTGCGGCCAGAAATGAAGATCGAGACACTCACTTCTTGCAAGTCGTGCAGCCGGGAAACAGTCTGTCACATTTCTTCTTGTTTAACCTGCAACGGTCACATGCCTTCAACGCGACACTGCCGACTTCACTGTCGCTAAAGGTTTCCATCGCTGTCTCGATTGAGAAGGCAACGATATATCAATACATGCTTGCCAACGAACGAGGAGCAACTCTTTCGAATGAAGAATATTCTGCACTGCCCCGGAGCGGAAATGATTCCTAGGGCTGAAGGCGTCAAGGACTACGTAGACTTGGCCATAGCCACACGAGTGGGTCAATATAACTCATTGCAGACACAAGCGAACACAGACTCTGGGACTCGGTAATGTAGAAGCTAAAATCTCACGTAAATCCACCAGATGACATTAGATTCCTACGTACTAGACTCCAGCTGTGATCTCTCCTAATCAATGACTAAAGACACTCGAAACTAGCGGCGGAAGCGTTTCCGCCTCCAATATACTTCGCCGTGAGAGGGTAAGGGCAGATAATTCGATCACCTCCCGAGACTTGGGCGGACAGATGGGCCGGTGCCTTCTTCTCCTCAACCCAGCTTACCAAGGCCGCAAATGGGTCGGTCGGGACGGCACCAAGCGATGGTGTCCCGGCGCAATGGTCAACGCCTGGGGCAAGGAATAGGCGGAAGAACTCGTCTACCTTGGATGGACCGCCCAGCAATCGCTCGACTCGATCGCGATAGTTGACGGTTCCATTCGGGAAAATGATCTGATCGGACAAGCCATGCCAGACGAGTAGTTTGCCACCTGCGTTTTCGAATGCTGAAAGATCGGGGTTGTCTGAACCAATAATGGCGTCGTATTCCTTGGCCGACTCGGTAAACAGATGTTCGAGCGTCGTGTAATCAATCTGACCGAGGTCATATTTGGGGTCTTTGGTAACCCAATACGAAATCCAAGCATCGTTGACGAAGAATGAAGACCCTTTGCGTGCCCCGTCAACCACAAGTGTATTGGCCAAGGTGTCCAAAGCAGCACCGAAATTCAAGCCATACCAAAGTCGCTGTCCATCCTGGTCAAATGGTCCTTGGTACACTTTTTGAACCACTCTTGCAACAGACTCGGTAATTGTGAGGCTGGTTCCATCGCATTCAATCACATGTCCAACCAACTTGTACGGATTAAAATGGCAAGCGTTGGGATCGTTGATGACTCCATCCGTGAGTCCATCATAACATCACACTCAGCAACTGCGGCGTCGGTAAACGCCTTGAGCTCACATGGCGACGGAAAGGTGTTTTCCTCGTGCATGACAACTTGCGGCCACTGTTCCGCCATCACATACGTGGGCCAGGAGATTGCGGGCGCGCCGGCCAGAATCCCGTCGAACAGATCTGGGTATCTCTGTGCGGCGACCAGTCCTTGCCTCCCACCGGTTGAGCATCCGTTCCAGTACGAGTATTGAGATTTCTTTCCGTAGAACTGCTCAGTTATGGCCTTTCCAACTAGACCGACATCGTGAACAGACCGATACGCGAAGTTGACTAGTGCCTCTTGATTCACAGAACCATCCGCCAGCAGTGCCCATCCCTCAGGCGACAGCGGGTTGAATCCAACACCTGCGTCTGTTGATGCCGCCGCGTAGCCCAGCTTGGCGGTAGGGCCCAGCGTCAGGTCCAGAGCACCAGCTGCGAAGCCTGATCCGCCGTTAGCCTGGAACCGTCCGTTCCAACCTTTGAGTGGCAGCCAGACTTTGACGAGGACTTGGTCATGAGGACCTTGGTGCCTGAGAACCACGTCGACGGCGCAGATGTCAAGGCCCGTTACTGGCTCTGGGAGGAGGCCTGGGAATGCGGCGACGGTGTGGTTGAGAAGCCGCGTTCCATTGATGGATATGACCTCTGCGCCAGGAATATTAGGCTTTTTGAGTGCCGCACACGCGCATTTCGAGTTTCTGTTGACTGCTTTGTCCGCAGCCGCGGAGGCGAGGAGAGCTGCAAAGAAGAAGATCGAGCGAAATGGTGCCATGATTGGTAGTAGAGTGTAGATATCTTGATAATGTAGGTGCTATGTTCCAAAATTATACATGATGAAGAGGGGATAGAGGCCAATTTATACTTGCGTTGCCAGCGACTCTTGAGCTTCTCTTAGACCTTAGTCACGTATATGCAGCAATATCTCCCCTGACACAATGAACCTTCTGCCTTGAGATTTGATAGATTCCTGGCGGCATATTTCCGACCCCTGTTGCCAGGCGTATATCGAGATAATATAATCCCCACACATAGTGCTCGTTGTAGTAATATGGCAAGATGAAGACGGAGGTTAGCAGATGTCAGATTCGGTCATCAACATGGTTCGGCCCCACCCCGCCGCTGACCCAGTGGACGCTCAGCCACGGCTACCAGCTACAAGAAGTTTTCAAAGGTGCCCGAGCCATGGTTGGCAAATAGTTTCTACGGTAAAATTACAGATTTCCAACACGGCCGCCGAATCGACCATAGTAACACTGGTCGACCCACATCGCGTTGCCTTTGATAGAGTAATCACCAAAGTGACAGCCCGAGAGACTGAGATCCTCGCTCGCTGGTCAGAGGTTTTGGTAGGACGGGACAAAGAGTCTGATGAAAATAATATGATTAATGACGCTTATCATCCCGATGAGGCTTGTTCCCAGTTTTATATCTCTCCCAGTTTTGAAGATGCTGAGACCCTGTTCATGATTCCCATTCTCTGCTTCCATGTCTTAGGTAGACAACGTTGTCGGTATTTATAATGCTATCGTATGCGTTTTAATATAGCTTGGCTGCGGTAAAATTTGCAAGTTCATTGTCTCGATGGTAGGCAACAGAGGTTGACGACTCGATCAACCATAGTGAGCGAACTAAAAACGTGACGAGTAGGGTCGGCGCCAATTCTAGATTACTTTGAAATGGGTTTTTACTTAAAATTAATCTTAAATCTGCAAGAGCTGGCTTATTTTCTATTAATCGTTTTTTAATGCAGAGTGGGATGCTGTAGTGAAAACAGGGGTTCTGTCCAACACATTAAGAACATACATGGGATAACACTCACCGTGAGCATCAAAATCGCATTTCATCTCAACGCAATTTCAATAAGTTGTGGCAAGATTAAAAACGTGAGCTGATATCCTATCTATGAGTATGAGCACCCTCTACGTACTGAATCTTCACTTGATGGAAAATTCATTGACACTCCAAAACCAGTCGTTAGCATGTCTGTCGAACTAAATTTCTATGTATCCTTTTCAACACGAAGCAGATGAAGTGACTGTTTCCTCCAAAGTTTGTAAAAAATGAAGCATGCTACTGTGGATGGTAAAGTAAACGCAACCCAAACCCAGAGCCGGTTGACATGCCCAAACCATGCCTCCTCGCTAAAGAACGGCATCGAGAATACGGCCTAGGAGATTAAATCGTTAGCTAAGATCTAAATACACTACGAGGGGGGTTGTTGCTTATCGTACAGCAAAAGTGGCACCAGGGAGGAATACCATCGTAATAATCGCTATCTGTTGGTAAAATTAGCTGCACGCCTGGATATCTTCCCAGAATGTTGGATCGACACGTACGGTTCTCATTGCAATACTGTCTCTCTTCATTTCCAAAGCAAGTTGATGTGATGCATCGGCTATCCTTCGCCCAAGGTTTGCATCATTCTGCATCGCCACTAGGATTTCTTGCATTGCTTTGCCATTGGCAACAAGTAGCCTGTCGCTATTGATTTGCATTCGATTAAAGAGCTTCAGGAAAGTATATTAGCGTATATCAAATCACGATAATATGTGTTGAAGGCGCCTTACCAAGTCTAGAATATTTTTCGTCTTCTTCTCTAATTCTAGAGCGAAATCCAACGAAGCCTCAACCTGCGAAAGCACCTGATCAAAACCAAGAGTTAACTGTGCCAAGTCTTCGCCGGAAAGACTCTCACTGCTCGAATAGATAGATGCATAGAATTTTATAAGATCGTTCGTGATTGCTTTGAGGGAATTGAGCTCTGATATATATCGATGCAGGTGAGCGGAAATAGAGTGGAGGGCTCGATTCAGCTTCGTCAGCGTCACTTCTGGCGTCAATCCAACACTAACCGCGTCGAGCTCGGACTGCAGAGTTATTTCATAAGCAATCAGCTGCTCGTTGACACTGTTCAGAGAGTTTGTCCACCATCGTGAGGTGCTACTGATATAAACCAGATGTACGAATGCCCCTGTCGAAAATCTCGCATCAAACGCACCAATCTTTTTTCGATGTCTCATCACCTCGGCAATCCGTGCTTTTGGTTCAAGTGCAATTTTAGGCCATTGCCCATGCATAAAATCGAAAGATGCCACAGTAACCTTATTCGATGATGGATCTACCCTGGTGAAGATGCCGACGCAAGAGCGGAAGATATCTATGCCGACATCCGGTAGGTGAAGCTTATGAAAAGGGTTCATCTGTGCTGTTCCTCTTTGACCTGTGTCCAACCTAGATTGAGCTCCCACCTGAACGCGAACAGGTAGAAAGTACCAGCAATCATAGAATGTTGAAGGTTCTATAGTAGAATGGCGAAACCCTCTTCCAGTCGGGAGGTAATGACGAGTTAGGGCGAAGATGAAGGCTGGCGGGAGACAGATCCCAGTTGCCAATGCGTCAAAACTTAGCACAGAGATTTGAAGCTTCTCAGAGTCATCTGGGATTGGGGAAGTTGGATCTTCGAATAAGTGCTTGTATACGAAACTAAACAGTCGTCACCATATCTTTAGTATATTTGGAAAGAACACAGACTGATGTTTGTGTAGCATACAAGAACTGAAGGCTGTGCTCCTCTGCCAGTGGCTGAGAGTACTATTAGTTAAAGCCTTCAGGGGAGAGTACGTTCGGCGCGTCTCACCAGCCTCTTGATATCCGCGCGGGATTCCAATATCGCCTCTTTGAATTCCCCATCCAATTGGCCGAGGACGTACTTAATCCGCGTCGTTGTTGATAGCTGTGACGATTGGAAGCTGTCGAACGACTGTGATATCGATAGCCCATGCTCTCTTGAGGATCGGACCTTCCGTCAGCTTTGATGACCCATGCTCACATTTCGCCTGTCTGGTCATCTGCCACTTACAGTTCTGGCGCTTGGCTCGCCTTGTACACTTCATGGGGGCTTTGTTTCTTGCTCATCTTGGAGAGAGGGACAGCGGTTTATGCGAGAGAAGATCCGGTGGACATCAGGGATTAGTTCAAGGAAGGGCTTTCTGTTGATTCCTCCCCTTTTCCAGCAATCTCCTCAGCCGCATATGCGGCCAAGCCCCAGTCACTCCGCCACACGGTACAACATCCTTGCCATCTCCATCCAAAAGGGATTTATCATCACTACTAATAAGCGCCCAAACCTCTCGGCCCATATTTCACATTTGCGTGCGCACATTCTTCAATCGCCAGAACACCATGGAGAAAGCTGAAGGACCGGTTGCTGCCAGTCCCAAGCCAGTGGCATCAGACATACCGCCTCTAAGGAACATGTCAAATATGGGAGGTGGAGGGGGGAAATACCCTTATCCCGCTGAAGCAGAATCGCAGCGACAGATTCATAAATCCACCACTACGGAATCTTCTCCCTCTTCCTCTGAACATCCCTCTACTTCGGCGGCGAGCGGCAGCACTCTGTCTCAACAATCTAACGACACCAATGACACCAAGTCTACCTCAATCATCAGCTCCTCACTGGCATCTGTGTCATGCAAACCCAAAAAGAAACGCTACGCTACACAGCATGAGACTCGCTGGCTTGAGGAGGGGCAGCCGTCCGACCCCTTCCTGAAGCAGAGCTCTGGTCTGACAGATCAACCCCTGCCGACTCTCCCAAAGTCACAGCAAATCGAACCAGTGGCACAGCCCCAGAGCCTGACACCACCCTCAGTTGTCAGTACTGTTTCCCCAGCGCTGTCTATTCTAGGATCCAGCAAGTATGCTAGAATGAGCCCTGGGCAAGATGCCCCCGCCATCCAGCCAGGCGCGCCATCAGCATACTTGGCGGCGGTGCAGCCCTTGAACCACGGTTCCCTTCGAAGCCAGAACATCCAAAGTGAGACGACCAACGGAGATGCTCTCAGCGCCATTGATGAGGAGCGGACCATACGCGGCCGGTCGGTCTCGCCATCACCATCGGCACCACAACCAGAACCGTCGAAGCTACGCAGAGGATTGTCAAAGCTGCTCCGTAGGAACCATTAAGTCTTCAAATCACCGTCTTCTGTCAGCAAAAGTAGCTCAGGAGCATGGTGGTGACTCCATGTGCTTCGCCACACAAGGCGTCTAATCTGGGTCGCATCGGGAGGCCTTGGCATGCACAAGGCAATCGACGCGTGGATTGCAATCCCATGCTGGTTGATAGCGCTAATAATGAGGGTTCAATACTTTGAGCTCCTCCTTCCTTTCTCACCTCCCCCTGGTTCTTGATTGCGATTTCTAGCATCTTGTTGGCGCCATGGCAGATACATCCATCCAGCGGCGGACTTCTCTGAGGACTAATCTGCTCCGAGGGTTCATACAAAGTTCGTTGCTCGCTCAAATATTTCGAATCAATTAGATTTGATATGCGAACTTTTGATTGACCGTTGACAGAGCTCACATTGCGAGGTCCAGACCCTGACGAGAGCGAAACTCGAGAAGAGGTGACATCTCCGACCGCAGCAGGATTTCCCGTGTGCTTTGCCGTCGATGTATCCGGCAGTACAGAAGGATGGATCTTGGGGATGGAGCAGGAAGCCATCATCGCAATCAGCAGTGCCCTCGGCAAAACCACACAATACTCGATGAGCCGGTCATCCATCCTCCCGTGGAATGACAAGGCATACGGCAGGCTCCCTCTGAAGGACGTAAAGGACCTTGTATCAGGTGGAGGCACGGCCCCCGCGGCCATATTCCATGACCCCGAATACAGAAGCTATCTCCAGCAGGCTGGGCTGTGGATCCTCATAACTGATGGGCAAATCGATCAACTCAATGTCCGGGACTTCTCTAACTCGATTCTGGAAGCTGGAGTCCATGGAACTGCATGTGTGATTATTGCATTTGGGTACCGAGGCTGGTCCCCTTTTCAATGTAATGTTTCCGTGGGCATATCCGTATTTGCCGTTGCTCCACACTGCCTATTCCTCTACCATTCTATTCACGAGGACAAGACCTACGTCATTCAGGCCAAGGGGTGCTTCAAAGAACTGCTGCCAGAGGAGAAACGGTTCATCTTGTTCAATGAGTCAACACGTTGGGATGACCTTCACATCATCAGATATGAGGACTTGGCTAGGGTTCAAGTGCCTCAGCCTGCGAAACTATTGAGGGATTCTGTTTTACTCCCAAACGGAAAGATATTCGATATGCGAACCATATATAAGAACAGGGTCTCGAATGATGATATGTTGGAGCTCCTGTCAGATCCTGCCTCTCTTGATGTCATTTTGCTGGCGGCCAATACCAGAGGGACTGGTTATCTGGTTGAAGCTTGGCTAGAAAGGATTCGGAAAAAACACAGGTTCGCAGCTTCAAGAGCCTTCGACCATGAAGAAATCATTGAACGTGAAGACATCGGAGGCATAGGACTGCTTCAGCTCACCACGCTCATCGTCCACGCCACCAATGGTGCGGATGAAGATAACTTCTGGGACGTGCTGCGAAGCCAATGCATATCTCAAGATCCAACACTTCAGAACCTGAAGTCAAGTCTTTGCTATCGGCATCAACTCAACTGGAACAACTTCCAACTTAACATTAACGCAAGATACCAGCTATTGTCTAAAATACAGAAAGAGGTTGATGGAGCCTTAAGTACGATATCGCACATGGAAAGCGGCATGTCTGCCCCATCCCCAGCCTTGCTCACACCGATGTCTTCCCTTCCACGGAATATGGAACAGAGTGCCACCTCCTTGTATTCAATCAGGCCCGGCGAGGAGCAGGATTGGTCAAGTTTAAGCTGCTCCGTCGGACCATCCTGCACAGACCGCCTCGGTCCGTTCTCAAATGAGCCGTCCACAATGATGGTGGGAAACTACGATGAGCCCAGTCCTCAGGTGGATATCAGTACCATCACATTTTTGCCGGAGTTCAAGACTCGAGATGTTTCTGGGATGTCTGATTATGATATGGACCATCCGCCGGCCTACGGCACTTGTTTGCTCTGCGATAGACCTGGATCAATCCAGACTCTGCTTTTCCATTCCAGGACTACAGCACAGTCAACGCGCGGCTTACCAGCTCCGAATAGTCGTTCAGGACATAAATACCCTCTTGTTTTAGGTAACTATGCCGAAACAGACGTCACGGTCCCTTTAGTCACCTGCGACGGTTGTGCATTTTTATTCCAACACGTTAAGCAACTTCCAAACGGAGGAGGCTCGGTCGCCGCTTGTCTGCCTTTAGTTCCCCTTAAGTTGATTGAGAACCGCTCTAAATGGGTTGAAGTCCTGAGCGAGGTATATGAGCACCGCTTCAGCCAGAACATTACCCTACTCGTCTTTTTGTCTACCCTCTGTTCCACCCTCGAGGATCTCTCGGAGTACAATGACGACGGGATCAAGCCGGTTCAAGGGTGGTTTGAATGGGCTTGTAGAGAAATCATGAGTCTCCCTGGCTTGGCTGGTCTCGTTGGGCTGACACCGGTTCTTTCTCGGAAGGTGAAGCCAAGCATGCCTTTGAGAGATGTGCTTAGGATGATATTCTCATCAAGGGGCAGCAACAGCGCAATGGTAGAGTTGCCACTTCTTGCCTACCCCATTGACGGGTTTATTGTCATAGTGAGACTCGCTCGGCTAGTCAAGGAAATAGAAGTGTCGCAGGTCGAGCTTCTCGTATGGAAAAGACTCTGTTATTATTTCATTGAGCAGCATGCAGAGACTCAAACTCGGCTAGGGGTCGAAGTCGCCGATAAAAGACTGGACGATTTTCTCTTTGACTCTTCAGCTTTAGACAGCATCTCGCTCCCCGATACCACCAGGCGAGCGCGCTCGGTCTGCCCAGTTGTCAACCTTTTAGATACCCATCTCCTCAGCTATGATACGCTCGATCAGTTCCGGCGGATAGATCACTTTTTCGGTGCTATCGAAAATGAGAAGAGTTCTTTCAAATTCGCATTGGCGGTCATCTTACATTTGCTCCACGATTTCGTGAAAAATGAGTCAAAAATTACAAATCCTGGATTTTGCTTCAGTAGACTACAATATCAAGCAGACAAACTTACTTGGGGTACCGCTTCTAAGGATGTTCTAGAGAGTCCTGGTTTTGTGACGGAAGAAATGGGCGCTTCATTAATCATTCAGTGTATTTCACTGAGTACGGCTTCAAAAGAATAAGTTACAAGTATCTGGGCTACACATCCGTATAGCGAATATAGAAGAATTAATGACAAATTCTGAATTTTAACTTCTACCTAGAAGATGGCGGAGTCAAACTTGCCATCATTGCATTATGCTAGTAAGAGCGCAGCCATTTGAAAGAACTCATTATCTGTAGCTAAGCCTGTAATACGATAGCTTAATCATTATCAAGGACCATGGAAGTTTTTAAGGTTTTGGGAAAGGCTGAGCAAATTCGTGACCTTTATATACCTCCAAATGCCTTTGTATAGTCAAAGTCACATGCTATCCGCAGCACTTTATCTTCTCTTGGCCATAGCAGTATCCCATTTACATCTAAAACGCATCTTTCCACGCTTTCTGAGTCAGCCCAGTCCCGTGGAATAAAGTAAAACCTCTCAAATGAGTGAGAAGGCCAACCTGCGACTCCGAGAAGATAAGAGCACAGCCAGAGTTGATGATCCAAGAAGATGAACCTGTTGCCCCCAATGATACCTAGTGGGCTATAAATATGTTCCAATATATGTTCTGGGACGTTTATTAAGTTCAGTGTGGACCCTGCTGATGCGGACAAGTCTGATAACTTGCAGGTCCCAACCTGAATATAGCGGCTTCCAGCTGCAAAGCAAAGCATCAAAAACTCAGAGGTACGTGATACAAGCACACGAGCTAGTTTTTTATCTTTGTGAAGACGCTTCCTTGGCTCTGATTCTGTTGTATCTGCTCCAAAACTCCCGTCTTTCAGTCCGATGGTTGGCGAATCCTCGGTAGAGATACTGCTGGCCAGCTTCGTCAATGTTTTCCAGCTGTAAGCTTGGATGCCTTCAGTGGAATATGCGAAAATTACATCCTTCTCTTTCGGATGCCGAACCCATTTTTGTTGAGTCCCAGATTTAGTTTCTAGATAGGCCTGCAGCGAGCCAGTCTCGACCATGAAGACGAAACATTCTCTTTCAGTCCATAGGAATATGAACTTTGAGTCCAAACTAAAAATGAGACCTTCGAAATTGAAGGTATGGCCGTCGGGTGGTCTGTTTATTTCCTTAGACTGAGTCTCCAATTTGGGCAAGGAAGAGAACCGTGTTTTTCCTTGATCTCTGTTTATTTCCTTCACAATAACCTCCCCAGCCAGATTCACAATCGCAATGAAGAGATTGTTGTCGCTCCATACAAGGTGGGTGATATCTAAAGGGTAACCGAAATTTGCAACTTCTAAAGGGGGTATTGTTGGATCCTCGAAGAGGAGCACAGTTCCGTTCTCGAAACCGGCGCAGTATTCAGTCCGGCTAGGAGAAGGACAAATTGCCGTCACACCATCAGTATGAACGATCTTCTCCTCTGAGGGCTTTGACATCTCTGTGTAGTGTTTGTCTTCACTCTTAGTGTTCCAGTTATGTTCCTGATTCGTGTAGAAGCGTGTCACGGCATCCGGCTCCCAGGCGTTTACTACGCCGCCTCGCAAATCGTAAAGTCTGTGACTATCAGGGCTAAAAGCAAGGTCCGTCACAAGGTCCTCGGTCGAAAGTTGGTAAATGAGTGTGAAAGTCGCAAAATCCCATATCCGGACAGAACCGTCACTACTACTCGTGGCGAATAGTTTCCCATTCGCACTGACTGCAATTCCATCCGCTGGCTTTCGTAATTCAACATTCTCTCTCGTGAAAGGGTGCCACTTGAAGATGCAGCCATCCTTATACATTCCCAGTACATGGCCAGTAACTGGATTCCAAGTGAATCTATCAACGGAGAACCAGGTTGTTGAGGATTGACCAGCAGCAAGCCGCGTCTCCTTTGAACGCTGACACTTCCCAATAAATCTGCCATCGGCGAGTCTCCACACAGATAGGGGAGCTCCTCTATATGAAGCCCCGATGTATTTCTTGTCATCACTAAATGCCAAATACATCGGAGAGTTCATAATGGTGCCCATATCTCCTAGACGTTTCTTCAGGAGAAGATCCGGGTGGACGGCTTGCCATTGTGGACTTGGTACATCCCAAAATGCGATCCTAATAACATTGTCATCTCCTCCAAAAAGCAGCTTTTTATCTTTTTCAGCAAAGGATATCCCTATCGCCTTCGTCAGGGGGGGATTGCGGAGAACTATCAACTCTCTACCGCTTGCAACAGACCATATCTTCGTTGTTTGAAGACCACATGTTGCGAGTTTCGTTCCACTAGAACTAAAAGCTGTTGTTGTGACAGGCTCCGAGTGCGCAATGGATCTGATTTCCAGAAAGTTGGACGAGTCCCAAATTCGTACAATACCTCCAAATTCCAGCACTGCTATATACTTTGGCGCGCAGGCTATCTTCAATGCTCGAGTGCCTGATGGTAAAGCGAAACGGCCGAGATTGCCATTCCATAGCCTGTCCTCATTGCCCAGAACTTCAATTGTAGATTGATAGTTCCCAAATTGTCTAGATATTGCAGTCTGACCAGGGCTCAAAGCAGGGATCAAGTTATATATGATCTCTGGCTCCATCACCAAGATTTGTCCAAATTTACCAACAATTTTGTTGAGGTCCGTGGCCCAATCTTCTAGCAGTTTCAGTTCCGATGAACTCATGGTTTTTGAGTTGTCCGAATCATCCTTCTTAGCAATTCCATGCAAAAATGAGCCAAGAATGTTAGCTGCCTTCGTCAGAACTTCTACCCGCCGCAGTAATGCTAGGATATGTATCCAGCTCAAGACGGCAGGGGAGCGAAAGAAAGATACAAGTTGGTCTAGAATTTGTGAGGAATTTGACTGGCAATGATAAAGATGATAAGACCAACTAATGGCTGAATAGAATACAAAGGGTTGGCTGCTTCGCATTGCGTGGCGATTCTCTATCAATTTCCATTGGAGAGTCGGCTCTTCTAAGGCCGAGGTGGTTTTTAAGAAGAGGCGAGTATGAGTCACTCCAGGGCTGATTGAAAAGATACTCGTTGTGCTCCGCGAAAAGTACTCGCTAGTTGTGTGGTGTAGCATCGTGATGTTGCCGCTTTCGTCAATTTGTATAAATTGCCCACAAGCATCCTTGATGGTTCGTTTGAGGTCGAGGAATCCAGTGAACTCGGGCTCGAGGGCTTGAGCCATTTCACTTAGATTAAGTGACCTCTGGGCGCAAATTGTCCACTCAATAAGCGCTTTTATAAGTGGCTCATTGGCTCTTCGACCTGACTGAACAAGACTTTTCTCCATTCGTTCGTACACTAGACTCATGTCATCCGGGACCTCATCCAGCACTTCTTGGATCCTTTTCTCTGTATGACAATGCATTACTTCGTCGAGTACCAATTTGGTCCACAGAAAACTGCCTTCAGAGCGCTTTGTGACATTCTGACAAAGCTGTTCCCGAAAGTCTGCGCCGCAACTGAGCTGTTCAAGTCCTTGCCTCACAAGGATCCCGATGTCTGGCAAGTTGTGTGATCCGTCGCTTTTTTCAATAATTTTAACAGGTACATTCTGCGACAGTCGATCAAATGCTATAGGAAGCGTGCCAGCTTTCCGGCTCAAAATCAAAACATTGATGGACACTGCTACCGTGGAAAGGCATTTGAAGCAGTTGAGCAGAATCTGAGGTTCATCGCACTCATCCAAGCCATCAATGATCCAGTATAGGCATGCGTCAATCTTCGATTGTGCAAACGTGTTTTGGAAGATATTCTGCCAAATCAGGGTCGCGTCACCAGAATCCAAACCCAAGGTTTCCCGAGGAGCATGACATAGAAGCCGACCAAACTGGGGAATATCTTTTGCGAGCTGAAAGGCCAAGCTTCGAAGGCAGTTTACGACTGATCGTCTCCCAGGATCAGAGTATTTAAAATGAAAGAACTGGCAGCCATTCGGTGAGGATTTGAAATAGTCTATGACGCATGTAGACAGTATGGACTTTCCATTTCCTGGAAGAGCAGTATACCATAGAATTGAAGATTGACTTGAAGGCGCCATCCAGGACAAGAACTCGGGTTCCTCGAAAATCCAGCTGCATGTCCCGGGAATCCGCCGTTCGCTGAGGGTGTTATAGTCATCTTCGCTTGTGATGCAACCGCGGAATAGATCAGCTACTGTTGCCTTGATCTCAACCTCGGTCACTCCAACTTCACTCTTTGCTTTTCGCAGGAAGGTCGAAACAATATGTGTTATCGCATTTTTAATGGCAACGTAATTTTCGTCAGCAGGGCTGTCATACTTGCATATGCTTTTGTGGTCGGCATGAAGAGGTTTCGAGATTTCTGATGGGTATCCCAAAACTGATGAATCTTTCTCCAACACCATAATCTTGCTTGGTCCAATGGACGTTGCGAGGGTCTCATAGAATGACCATATGGATAACTTTGGCGCGAAATGACGGAATTGCTCATTTATATCCTCAATGGCGAACGAGCCTTTGTTGAGATCCGAGATGAAGCTTTTCGATGATTGGAACGTTGCAGAAAGAATATGGCTGAGTGTTTCAGCCAAATGTGTGCCTCGGTGAGGAGTAGCTAAGAAAATAACGGCTGAAATAGATTCAACGATGGCTTTATAGGTGTCATCATGAATTCCAAGCAAATAAGCCTTCTTCACCACAAGTCCCCCCATACTGTGAACAACAAAAACGATAGGCCTCGATCCTATGTTAAGATCATTACCCGAAGGATCCCTAGCAAATCGCAATTCAAACAACAGATCTTTGGCAAAATCAATAATAGTTGAGATATTTTTCGTTGAACCACGCCAGTTTGCATTGTAACCGAAAGTCATGATGCGGGCAATGCCTATGTCTGGCTCCAGCGGAAGCCATTTGGCAGGCCAAAAGAGGCTGGGGTCATGGTTTTTGGTCCATGTGTTGTGGCTATGTCCGCCAAGGCCGTGAACAAAAACAATGTCCAAAGCAGCAAGCGGAGGTTGGTACAAGACATGAAGGCCTAATGCTGAAGGTGAAGGACCAGCACTAGTTTCAAGCACGCTCGACGGTGCCTCGGGCGTGACTCTTAGGGCAGTTGCTCTTCCCCGCGTGGTATCATTGCTGCTTTCCTCAGTTGAAGAGTTGGAAGACCCCCTGTCCGCTGGCTCGCTTCGAGGGCGTAACTTAGCCAAGCGGAAGCGCTTTAACTACGGCTAATATTAGCAAAGCGGTCCAAGTGATCCGTCTTCATCGTCGACACTAACCATTGTAGTCTGAATCCCGGAACCTACTTGATAATGAAAGGAATGAACTTTTACCTCGGGTCCCAGTGGGGAAAGCTTTTGTCTGTTGGTGCTACGCGCCAGGGACCAAAACGGTCCAATCTGGTTGCAGTTACCCCTCAAGCCCCCACGCATTGCTACGTGGTCGTAATATGAGGATCATTGCATAAGCCGGAGGCTGTAGATGATCTGCCCATAAAGCACCTAGTCGCCTTATTGACTCACATGCAATGCAGCTCTGAAAGAAGCAGGCGGTGCTGTCCGACGAGATGCGATAGTCAAGCAGGCAACCTTCACTGAACAATCTCTACTCTCAGGAACTGATATTAATTGACACATAAGCATACCAGCACTTCAGAAGCTTGTCACGTGCGAGCGATAATAGACACCATGGCTTCATTCGAGTTCGCGAAAACCAGTGCGAGGAATGACTCCTGCTCTTCATTTCCTACAACTGATAATACTTTATCCCCATCTTCTAGTGGAAATGTACTGGGTATAACCAATAATTTCACTGTTGACAGTAATATTCTTGGAAAGTTTCCCAGCGGGACAAAGATAATTTCGGCTCACGAAACTGTGACTTCAGCTTGGACGACCATTGCTCAACTCCAGCTTCAGATGGAAGACGGGTCCGAAGAGACCTACTTTCTGAAGTCGGCCTCGGGAGATCATGGCCGGATTATGATGGAAGGAGAGTTTAACTCTATGTCTGAGCTATACATGTGGGCTCCGGACTTTGTTCCCAAGCCGCACTCCTGGGGTGAATACGCCAAAAGTGGCCCCGACACATACTTCTTCTTGTCACAATTTCTGAAGATAGGCGATGCGATGCCAGATCCAGAATATCTATGCTCCAAGCTTGCGCGCCTTCATCGCGACAGTCATTCGCCGACGGGCAAATTTGGATTCCATTCCACGACATGCCAAGGGCGTACCGCTCAGTGTGTAGGCTGGGAAGAAAATTGGACAGTATTCTTTACCAAGCTCCTTCAGCACGTGATGGACTTGGATTTTAAAGTGAATGGATATTGGGAGTCCCTTGACAAGGTCGAAAAGCGACTCGTTAAGCATGTCATCCCCCGCTTACTAGATGCCCTCATCAGTGATGGGCGTTCAATCAAGCCTAGCCTACTTCACTCTGACCTTTGGGAAGGCAATACGGGAACTTCGGCTAGCGATGGGAGAGTTTACATTTTCGACGCTGCCTCCTTCTATGCCCACAACGAGATGGAAGTCGCAAATTGGCGTGGCTACTACAATAAGATCAGCGACGAGGTGTATACAAAGACATATCTCTCTTACTTTCCGCCGAGCGAGCCGAACGCCGAATGGGAAGACCGGAATTGCCTCTACAGCGTATACTATAACGTGATATATTCTGTCAATCACGAGAGCCAAGGAACGGCCGTTCGTCAATTGTGAGCTTGCCATGCTATCAATTAGGGATGACTACTGATAAAACTTTAGGGCATTTAGTGATATGTATTATCTCGTCGATAAATTTGCGCCCTTCCCTGAGGGCAAGGCACCTTCGCGTTTACAGGAATCGGAAATTGCATCTCTCTCTGCTGAACGCGACCATACTCTAGCTTAAAATAGAGATTATCTTCATTATAAATAAATGCATCGAAACACTTTTGGCCTAACGGCTATAGCTATTATCTAGATTATGCAAAGTCCTGATAATGGCAATAGTAGTCCAGCCAGTATTAGAACATATGTGTACACTATCTAATCTAGTTAATGTAGTCTGCACCTTGTTACGCCATTTTACAAGAAGATAATATAAAGATCGACTCCAAGGAACCCCTTGATTCGCCCTTACTACTACTATTACTTTTCTTCCTGGTTTAAGTAATTGTTATTTCATGGGTTGGTACGTTCTGGAAAATCGCCTTCGCTTCCTTCTCAGAAGATGCAGGAATTTGCCATATACCACAACGCGTGAATAACCCATTATCCAGCCTCTTCAACGCAATCCCAAAGACATCATAGCTGTCACTGTTCAGGCATAAAGCTGTACCAATGGGGACAAGGAGAGATTCCTCCTTCATATCCTTCGTAGTATCAAAACGGACATACCAGCTGAATATACCATCAGCCTCATCTGGGGCCTGAGTTAGGCTGACATCTGTGCCAGGGTCGCTTAGTCCCACGATACTCATCTGTGTCTCCGTTTTGATCTGAAGGATATGAGGCAGATCGGCCCACCAGACAGGTTTTTCAAAGAACCTCCCACTGACCAATTTTCCCCTAAGGGTAAGATGGCCGCCCGCAACTAATCCTGTTTCTTCATGGCAGTTGGCGTCAACAAGCTCACAGAGCAGGCTATTGTTGAATTCTCTCATTCTCCCATACTCATAGTCAATTCCTCCATCTACCGCAGCCCAACTCCATGATGGGGCCCGATAACTGGTTAGTCGAGTTCCACTTGACTGTGGAGTCCAGAGCAAGCTAGCAGGCAATGTCTCTTTCCAAATTCCAGCAAGATAGGTATCGTCACAGCCCTGTTCCTTTAACAAGGCTTTCATACCCATAGCAGCACTCTCGATACAAGTCAGTCTCTCGCCCGGTGCTGATATAATGCATTTCGTGTATGCTTCTAAAAGCTGCCACCATCTGTTCAAGGTGTCGATTTTGACATCACCAACAAGATGATGGAAGAGTCGAGAGGTGAGAAGTGGCTTCCATGCTGGTCGAGGTGGCACCCTCGTTGGGTAAGCAGCTATGTATTTCGGACTGACCGTAACTGGCTTCTGTCCCTCCACACTTGTATACCTAAAAGGTTCGCACAAAATTCCATAGGGATATAACTCATTACAGATAGACCCGTGACACTCCCAATAGACGAAGGAGCTACCAAAATGTATCATTCTTGGTGTTAAGAGACGTTCTTGAAATCCTTTTGCGGTTTGAATCAAGGGCTCATCCACAAACTTCCTTGTATCTGCATCAGACTTCACCAGTGTCTTGTCCCCATCAGCGTTAAGAGTAAACTCAAATACAGTGGGCATAGTGCACTCGGGCTTCCGTTGAGTAAACAGCCCGGAAGATGGCGAAGTTGATGCTAAAGCACCGATCCCACAGAAACTATTGGAAAAGATATCCTGGGTCTGAAGAGTGGTGAGTGGCTCAGCTTGATCTTGAAGAACACAGAGGCAGTCAATCCAAAGATAGGAAAGGCCAAGCCGTGCAACCACAGTAAAGGCATCCCTGTAGGCTAAGGGCAGTATGGAGAGCGGTTGTGGGCGAGATAAGAGCTCAAGTGTGGCCGTTGAAAGTTGGAGGCCACCACTATCAACACGATGGCAATGGGTAAGTGTGCAATAGCGGATATCAGATTGGAGGGCGAGGTGGCCAGATGAGACCAAATGAAACAGACCCTTCGCCTCATCCAGTCGAAGAAGATAGTTTGGGATAAAATTTCCACGGCTGGTTTGATTGCATCGTTCATGATTCTGAATGCATGTGTCAACCCACCCTTGGATTAGAGCCCAAGTCTTGGCGTCTCCGGTAGATAGGCTGATATCCATATTACAGTCTTGGGGCGAAGCTAGACAAGAGGATTTTGTTATTCACAACACTGATAAGTTGCAAGTATCGATAATACATACCGTCGATGACAGGTAATGATTGAAAACCAAGGCGAGCCCCGGGTTTGAATATCTCCATCCGGGGGTTAAGGGCCTTGTCTAGGTTGACAGTAAACAAGGAATAATATCCCAGCTTACTCATTGTCGAATGTTCGACAATCTCTTGACCTTCTCGAGAACAAAAGATACATCCCTGAACAACAGACTGCATATAGGAGTCCAATGTAAGATGGTGGCCGAGCATGTACTGCGATGGGTGTTCATTTGGAGCAGTACCAGGTGGTGGACAAACGCGACTCATGGCGTCATCCTCTTTGAAATTCTCGTTGAACTCAGTGATTCGGCAAACGCGCTTGGTCTTCGATGGGTCCCAGATGCCCTCTAAGCCCTCACGGCAGACACTGCAAAACATAATGAGAGTCTTTCTTGATGTACTCTCACAATAATTACGATGCTTGGGATAAGGGTAATGATTATAGAAGAAGACCAAATGCTGTAGAGAGATGGTAGATGACCTGTGGAAGATGAATGATTAGAATGGGACGGGGAACCATAAATCAAATGAGTGAAGAGTGAAAGGAAGGGGAAGAGCCCCTTGTGACATAGCCGCGCATTACGCATGTATGGCTGGGCTATTTTCGTCGAATGCAGTTGGGAACCAACAGATCCACCTCTTCGCATTTCGTAATCTGCTCCGAAGTTTCCCCATCTAGCATTATGATATCGTGTTACACTCCCAGAATGTAAAGCCGTTTGCGGTTTTCTCGACATCTCAATACAATAAACACGACCACAAAGGTCAGCAGGAGTTCCAGCCGGGGGCTAGAGGCGAGAATGATCTGGATGATTAGCGGATGGTGAGGTGCCTTACGAGATGCAGGGCCTTCTAGGTTCAGAATGAGTTGCTTTTACATCTAGCAGTATCCTACACGAGGATTCCAGACTTTCAAACAATCGTCTTGTTTCTGCTGCTAGATGATGAGCACCAACCGGTTACTCGCCCATGTCCGCCTGCTGCAACAATTATGGAACGCTGGTGCTGTAACGATTTGGTCGATTCCCAACTAGTAAACCAAGGTGACAGGATTTATGTTGGCAGAGAGGTCAGGGCGCTGACATCTGAGCACTTTGAACAAAGGTGTTACGCCTGGTAATACGGTCACGGGTATTGAGCGCAACCGAAACAATCTCCATGTAGTTAGTAATGATATTGCAGTACTACAGAACCCGTAGGTCCCATGGAGTCGCCAGCGCCAGTGAACATCGGATGGAGTAGGTCGTCCGAGTCCGTAAATGTTACTAATTGCCCCATTTGGGGCGTCTGGAAGGGCTGCTGTGATGTGTCTGCGAGGCTGGCTTGTCCCATAGGGCTCGAAAAGGCCTGGCTTTGCAGCATCTGAGGTGGAATCTGTGCGAGAGTTGGGTACGGTGGCATTGTCTGATACACCGAAGACGGCTGGAGCATTAGCTGAGATCCAGCTTGGGCGGTTAATTGCTGCTGTTCAGGTCTTGGTTGTTCGAGTTGCTGCTTTTCGGGTCGTCTTTCGTTCTCACTGGAACCGGAGACACTATTTCCAATAGCAGAATCTGATCTCGGAGGTGAGTCCAACACTCCACCAGCCAGGATGTCGTTCGATCCGGCTGGAATAGACGTTTGTTGTGTACTGGGTTGTGGCGGCAACGAGATGGTTTGTTGTTTCCTTGAGGCCCATCCCTGATACAGTACGCTAATTGCTTCTGGATAGAAGCTGGTGTAAAATGATTGGAGTTCTTCCAAATGCTGGTGTAGATGGGAAGGCAGACGTGTCTGTAAGATTTTCCTCCAGATGAACGGTCCTTGCGAGAGTTCGTGCTCTCGAAATGCTGAAAGCTCCCCCGAAAGAGAAACATCGATATAGGGACTGCTTGGTAGAGGTTCTCCGGGGAAAATGATCTTATAAATATCGTACCAGTTTTCCTCGGCAGTCTTCTTGGATGGCGTGCGCTTGCTTAACTGGTTACTTTGGCTTTGGGTGATGCCATCCCAACTGCGCGGTGGATTCTTGGGGCAGTTTGCCGCTCTGATATGCTCATCACGTAGTTTCTCTTCTTCGAAGGTTTCAGAGCAAGTAGGACAGTATAGCGGCAAATGATGGTATCTGCCGCGACGGAGGTGGAACTTTACACGCGAAATAGTCAGAAGGTTATGGGAATAGCACTGTCGATAACGATCTGGGGATCGCTTTACGAACGGGCAGGCGAAAATCAAACCATTAACCAGGTCCTTCTCGGTGGTAGTCGAAGGGACTTTCTGCTGGTGGTTGTCTCCCTCGTCTTCGTCGCTGTTATCTTCTGTACTGTTTATATTTCTCCTTTTGGCTGGTCGGCTACCAGTATCAGTGCTTGACGGAGATGAGGTGTCTCGGCGTTTTCCATTTGCAGATCCGTTTGATGAGCCGGAGTCTCGCTCGTCTGATGCCGTATCAGCTGGGCATTGTCGCTGCAAAAGCTGAAATGACGAAAGCAGAGACTCAACATATTCCCGTTTCAAGGGAGCAAGTACCTCGCCATAGGGATCCCACTCTGGGGTGGGCTCGGAGTAGTCTGTCCATGCAAAAGAGTCGCTGTACACGTCAATGCTATCATCCTCGGAGTCTGAGGCTCTAGACTCTGCCATGTCTATACTATCTGCCAATACAGACGAACGTGTGTTGCATGTCCAGCTCTTTATGCAGCCATCGGGATTTCCGGGCTCGTTCTGAGTGGTACCTGCTTGATCTGACGAACGAGCACTCGAACGTTCTGTAGGTAAGCCACCAGAGCAGGAATCACTGGCCTCTGCGACTGGCTCAAAATAAGCACTTTCTCTGGTCCAGTCTTCAGCAGCGATGCTAGCCAGTGAAGGTGAAATCCTGGAGTCCTCGGATATTACCCTTGATTGCTTTGATGACGGCTGACTGCACCCCTCCTGCGAGGCAAGAGAGAAATCGTCCTCGACGTCGGCGTCTCTTGATGAAGTCAGGTAACTTGTATATGAAATACTAGGTCTCATCGAGGGGGTTGGCGTATACGAGGTATATACATAGGTAGTCTGGGACCCGGTAGTCCAGGGCCTATAGGGAATCCAAGTATCTGCGGCGGAGTTATGCACTCGGTTGGTCGTTGATAGCGGAGCAGACCCGAGGCCTATTCCACTCCGACTGCCGGTCGGGGGACCCCAGGCATCCTGATGGCCAGGTCGCGTTTCCATGTAGCGGGTTGGCGGCTGTAGGCGACAGCAAGTTGACACTTGGGAAAACGCGCAATTAGGCTGCGCCTAATATCACGGTTGAATATCGTCGGACTTGTCACCGAATCGGCGGGCGGACGTTTGGGAAGGTGCACGGTGAGGGGGGCGGAGTGGTTGCGAAAAGAGAGTTGATGCTGTAAAGGTGGGAGGAGGTGAGAACTTGGGTGAAGAGAAGGCGTGCGAAGGGAGGAGCGAGGGAAATGCAGACCAGGAGTGACCCGGTACTTTTGGGCCGGCACTTATATTCTGAGCGGGCGAGGAGGGGAAACCACAGATGGAAACGAGTTGAGAGAGTGTACGAAAATTGCACATGAAGTAGATAATATACCGAGTGCTCTTCTCTCAGAGTCCTTGTATGAAACTTTGCTGAAAATAGAGGCAGATACATGACCGAACGCCTCAGGATATTCTTTCCAATGCCTTGTTGGACAACTGGGCATATTAGAAGGACGATGACATGGTGGAGCAAAGCTGACCACCACAATCGAAAGCTGGCGAATAGCAGGTTAGACAACCGGGTGATATCGCTGCGCCTCACCGTTTTCGTTCCAGCAGTGCATTAGCGTACCTAGATTTCAGCACATGTGTGCTCAGCCTCGTGCGTGCGCAACTCGAGAGAGACGAGGTCCGGAAACTCGTCTTCATATTTCATGTACGGTCGTGTCCTCTCCAAGCTGCCATAAATCTAGTCCGAATATCGAGTTTTCCACAGCACGTAAACAAGAGAGATCGCTAGAGCCCGGAAGCTTTATCACTCGTGTGCCGCAGGGAGATTGGAGTGCTGGCCTCACCACACCATGTGCTCTCCAGCGATGGGTTATTGAACATTACCAAAAAAACAAAGCAATTGTGCCGTCCAAAATGTTGCTTCTGACAGAATGATTGCGCCCGTGGCCTAGGAGGAAGAGAGTATATTTTTGGTATAAGATCTTCCCATAGGAGAATTGAAGGCAGAGTGTCATCTCATTAAAATCTTGCTAGCCATCGACACCGAACTTAATTAATAAATGCTCTCTTTAGTTATGTCCACCAGAATCAGCCACATCGAAGAAGTAGCGGGCTACGAAAATGACATGGAGTCGCAGGCAGTTGAGCTGCACAGTAACTCCAGCACCCACGGGCATAACATCCTAGTTCGTCGAGTATACAAAGACGAAACGGGGCAGTTCTGCCGCGAACATTTTCCCGTTGATTCATCGAACCAAGGCGAGGACGTCTTTATCAAACTTAATGGGACGAGAACCACAAGCGGCTGGTCCAGCTTTTTTGGCGCTTTCATACAGGCAGCTCTTATGCGAGGCGATTCCGTATGGATTATATCCGTATCTCCAGTACGTACCCACTGTCGAGCATAATGATGAATTCAGCTGACGCCAACGCACTGCAGCTCTCAAGAAGCGGAAGCAATATGCTGGACCTGGAAGCCCAGACAAGGAGCCAGAGAGTCTACATCAGCCAAGGCGAGTATAGCGAGGCTCTTACAAAGGCATTCTACAACCCACAACTGCTCCACGCCGCCAAGGACTTTATCGTCTCCAATTATGAGGATCTCATTCAGGCCGATGATGTCCTTTGGGCCGAACCAAAAAGGGCGTTATGTGTGGTAAAGGTTTTCTATCCGCACGCTGCGGTAGTGTGGTTTGGTCTAGCGTTTTCTTTCTCTGCAGTCATAGGAATAACTACAGGTGTTGTTGGTCACGATCCAAAGCTTGGGCTTGCTGCTGGTACTGGTGCGTTGGCTATTCTCGGTGCTATACAGTGGGTTTTACTTTGGCAGGCTCGCTCGACCGCCATGTAACCTAAGTAATGTCATAGGGTCCGTTATTAAGTCGTGCCTAGGTGCGGGACACCGCATATCTATGTCTATATGGAAGAGCTACAAAATGATTCGAGGGTGATCCTCGAATAGTTGACTAAGGGAAATTGAAAAAGAAAAAAGTCGCTGGAGGTTTCTATCACAACCGATATGTCTGAGTGGGTATATGTGAACATATTGAGAAACTTCTTGCCACTGGAACGTTCAATCGTTGGTTATGGATTGGCCGTGGTTCATCAAGCATCCCACTCCGCCACCGGAATTACTGCTTTGCCCTTCTTCTGTGGAAAGATCTGGTTTGGGGGAGTACCATCAGACTGAGCGTAACTGCAGAAATGCAACCAGACAAGTCTGATAATGAAAGCTCACGACATGCTAATGCTTCGTGGATGAGAGGCACGGAGGGCAACGCGCTGTGTAGTAAGAGTGGAGCGGATTCATAATGGGTTTGGGTATGTAAACAAACCATTCATTTGTTATGCGCAGTGGAGCTGGAAATATGCTTGCCCGTGCAATTGCACAAATTAATGCAATGTCGTGGCGTTGCGTGTGGCTTGAAACTGGGCTTTTATGATGGGAGACCTACCCTGTATACCCGTAGACAGAAGGCCAACACTGCCTGTTACTGCTCTGAAAGCTTGTTAAAATACCATACTTGAGCTTGATAGCTGTTGTCTATAGATAAATGCCCTTTTTGCTTTTTTGAGACCTATTGCAAAGCGAGGGACGAAATCAACAACGCAACATGCGATTATAGTCTTTTAACACCCACGATGCATTAGCATCGTTTTTGCATGTAGGTATTCATGAATGGAACGTATAACCTAGACTTGATATCCTAATGCCGATGAACGTACACAGAGGATAAGTATAAGATCTAATAGTGTGACTATAAGAGCAGCGCAAAGTCTTTCGAGATCACAAGCTCCCGAACACGTTCCGATTGTGCAAAGTTACAAATCTTGGGGAGAGCAAAGACTGGCAGTAGGCCATGGATGTTCTGAAGCCAGATCTGTCCGAATCCGAGAGTTGCATTTCGCTTATGTTTCGCTTATCTGAAGGGCAAGCTTCGGGGCAAGCTCCGGAGGCGATATCTTCCAGATTTCACTCCCGGGATACATATCGGGGGCTTGGAAATCGTACACATTCACTCATATGTAAAAATACTTATGCCCGCATTTGCGTGTTACATCGGCTTTTTGGGGGCCGAGTATCTTAGAACTTGGAGTGATGTGCTGGCATCTTACAAATGACCTGCATATGTATGTTGGCGGTGCTAATGCAGAGTGAGATCTCGACAGCATCTTGGTAGGATTCAGCGCCTTCCAGCCCAGGATGCATGTCTCATGTATGGCCTCATTCCGTTTGACCGGCAAGCTTTATCATGCGCATCCGGTGGCTGGCCGTTGTTTCACAGACAACCTGTGGGATTTGTGTTGCATCGGGAGGAACAGGTAGGTCTCGATCATACTCGAGACAACCATGAGTCTTGTTCTAGGCCTCAAAAGTGGTTGATTGAATGTGCCTGACACCCCGGGATATCACGATGCATTGTTGGGCACAGCATTGCGCCGTGAATGGTGGCGATCAAGAAAAAGAAACGACAGGTGTGGTGGATCTCACGTACATGACGATGTACGCCGTGGTGGAGAAGTTTATGCCGGGAGTGGCCGGCAACGCTCGCTTCGAGGCAAGCCCAATCGCTCCCGCCTCCCTTGGATTCTACAGTCTTTCCTCGCTTGGACAAACCTGCATCTCTGGCGGTTCGGATGAACCATATCGCTGCACTGGCTCTTTCAGAGCATAAAGCTCGCCTATGTAGGTTCGCAGGGTTCAGGAACCGGTTTGTTAGACTTCGCATTCTGCCACCCTTCGTAAGCTGATCCTTTTCCAACGTGCATATTCTCTAACTGATGATTGTTTTTCTTTTTCCCCGCGCGAGTTTGCCCGGGTGAGAGTATGGAAATAGGCTCCAACCCTTCCGGTGGCGTCGATTGACGTTGTATTCTTAATGCCGGCACCCCTGGGCAGAACGTAAAAATCCCTAAGCCTCGTTCCCGTCATTTGCTGTATGCGTTGTCCAGCCTGATCACCCCGGCTTTGTATCCAGCCAGCATAATGCAGATGATGAGCTCCCCCAACATGGAGCGGTTAGAACCACTTAGACCCACGACCAGCTGGCATACATCGTACCATTTCCATGTCCGATGACAGCACGCGCATGAAGGACCGGCCCCACACAATCAGCTGGATAGATCGTCTCCGAACGCGATCCGGGGGGACAGATTGCCTAAGAGACGGGCGGGTAGAACATCCAATTGAAGGCCCGGAAGGCTTCGGATATCCGCTCAAATTGGTGGCATCGGGAAGCCGCTAGGCAGGAACCCCCTGTGACGATTCCAGGTGTTTGAGACTATCTTTGGCCGGTCAATGGCAAAGGGGAGGATCGGATCGGATCGCGGGGATTTATCGCCGGTTGATTTCTTTCTGCAGGGGGCTTGACAATGCAATGCGAGTTGAAGGACCCATCCAGCCACGCAAGTCGTGACTTTGATCAAAAGAAGTGGAAAAAGAAAGATGACAGAATGCTCCTCAGGTATATAAAAGGCCAGAGATGATCCCGTCAAACTGAACATTTCTTTCCATCTCATCCCCATTCTCACCAACAACTTCAACAACTCTCTTTACACATTCACACACATTCAAGTCTTTCAGACTCCCAAAACCACACTTCAAAATGTCTGCCCCGTAAGTGCCCCCAATGGAATGGTGATATCCAAGTGGCAAAGTCTAATATTATCTCCAGCGCCCGCACCACTGAGCAGTTCACTGTTCCTCTGCCCACTGCCACCGCTCTCTCCCAGCCTGCTGGTATGTTACCACTCTCTTCTTCCTTTCCTATTAGGCATACATTTGGACTATTCTAACAGAGATCAAACTGCAGGCCAGATCCTCAAGGGCGCCACTGACGAGAACGGCACTCCCCGCGATGCCGCCCTCCTCCTCGGAATCAAGCTCGACCTTGAGGCCGAGGTCCACCTGACTGCCCGTGTCAAGGGTGACGTCGTCGTTGGTCTTTATTAGGTGTGAACTAGCTGGAGTTGCTAGGGTTGTATTGTGATATTGGGAAAACCTTATAACGGCGAATGTTAGATCAAGTCATCCGAACCAGCTACTCGGGGTTAATAAAACATGCTGCCATAAAATTCCAATCGGTGATTACCAGTCTTCGTTCATGAGTGAGGTGTCTTTACCTTTGATGCGCATAGAGGCGCAGCTTTTCCAAGCTTCGAGCTCTCTCTGCATGGTGGCCACCAGTAATCCCTTGCAACAATGTGGCTCATGCGCAACTCAAGTTGTTTCTTGGTCATTAATACTTTCGCCCGTCATACAACGTAGCTTATACATCTAGTCACATTTGATGATAGTTTGGAAAATTTAGAGAACAGCTACTGCCAACGTTGTAAGTAGCCGAGCTCGGTTGTATTGAAATGTGGATCAACTCCCCCTTTCTTTTATATCTCGCTTGTTTCCTATAACCAAATGAACAGAAGACGATATAGTGATATGGGGCAACTACAAATTCCCCATTGAGGCTTTTAACAGTTAGTCTTAATCCACCGCCGCTCTTGATCAGGGATTTAGTGATCCTTGTGTTGGCAGGCGGTCTCGGGTGATAGGCTGATACAACCATCTGCGCTATCTTCCTGGAAAATGCCACCGTAGAGAATGGCCTCCTCGATACCGCTCGGCTGGTATCCTTCCCTAGTGATATCCTCTGCAGGTCCTGTGGGCTTCTTGAGAATGCCGAAATGGAATTGACCTTGACCACTAATATCGTTGGGCGTGGCTTCGGTAACCTGCTTCAATGGTTCATCATCTTGGGAGTAATAGACCTGAGTTGTCCTACAGATTCGTTAATCTCCAGAACAGGGTTAAGGCCGCATAACTGGCACTTACAAAGCATCGAAATCGAGCTTGAGGGCAAAATTGTGGACGACGCTCTCACTGAATGGAGCCTGGAATAGGAGAGGAGCGCCCTTGTTGACGTTGCCGTAGACTTGCAGGGTATCCGGTTCAGAGGTGTTTCCACCAAGGATGGTGCCAGTCTTGAGAACGAATTGGTTGGTGGAGTAATCAGCGCTCTCGAGGAAGACAAGCTGGTATTCGTGTGAGAAGTTCAAGGGCCGGGCAGGATCCTTTGCAAGGCTAAAGTGCAGCGTCTTGACGCCGATCGTCGACGGATCCGTGCCGTTGTTGGAAGCCGGAAGTAGCTCCGCACGACGGAAGCCATTTTGCACATTGGTCTCCGATGGGGCAAAGATGGAGGAGTCATTGATGGTCAAGAACACAGGTACAGAATTGACATCAAACTGGTCCAATTAGTAATTTCATGGCAGCCAGATTTTGAACAATTGCCTACTAGAGTGGTCTCATCAGTGATCTCCAACAATTCGCTGAATTTAAGTCCTGCGACAAGCCATTGTTAGTCAACTTTTCTACCGGTTCGCCACAGAGATCTGTACCTTTGCCCTTTACATAGTCAGGGTCGAATAACCCATTCTGCACATCAAACTGCTCAGAGGTGAAGTTCTTTGAAACTCGTCCATCGAACTGCAGCTGGCATGTTTGCGCCGTGGCCTGCAAGGCGCCAAAAAGAATGGATAGAATAGAAGAGCGGAACATTGTGGTGACTGTGTAGTGCGAGTTGTACAGGCTACAGATCATCGGGATTCGAGGAACACGGGACAGAGCAGATCCTCTCGTTTAAATATATTGCGAAAGCCGTCGAGGTAATGGCAAGATGGGGCTTGAGCTGTCACTGCGATCAATCGATGACATGCTTTCAGACAGACTAATTTATCCCAGGCCAAAGGCGCGGAAGTATATGCTCCTGAAACTGAAAGTAGGCTAATTAGCCAGATCGTCGTGGAGGGGGCAGGGGTCGTGCGGAAGGCTCGGAGCTCCCGTCCTCGAGTTGATTATTATTGTCGATCTGTAATGGTAATTTCCCAAGATGCTGTTGTCATACCTTTGACTCTGGCCGCAAGCTGTAGTGTGGAGATTCTCTTTCTGTTACCAAATCATGGAACGAGATAATCTTCGGCGACATGTTCATCGGAACCCTCAACGGGAGGCTTTTTTTTTTTGTCTTTTTTTTTTTTTTTTTTTTTTTTTTTTAAATCGCTAGGAAGTTGGTGGTGACAAAGCTGAGAAACGAGCGGCCATGCCAGTCTTAGAACCCTGAAATTGCGGAATTGAACAAGACGGTTACCCAGCCTCGGATTGGAAGCTACCTATTTAGGCCCATGAAATGACTGTTGACTTAGTCTCAAAGCCTTAGGCAGGCCGGTGCTCAAGTTGAGTAAACCTGTTTGTGTTAAATTCAATAGGGATTAAGCTTGGGCGACTTTTCCCGCAAGGAATTGATTGATGCTTCCTATTGATGATAATATTTTGACATGCTAGGACCACTTACAGCGCTTTGTTGGTTGATTTAAGCCATTAGTGCGATCGCGGTTTTCTTGGAATCTACAACGAACAGCTCATTCATTCAAGCTCTGCAGCTTTCAAATGGCTCACCCATAGCACACATTGCTCAGAATTGATGTGTCTATAGTGTTTGCGCCATGGCCGGATTGGTTCCACTCCTCCCGCTGACGGGCTACTGAATTGAGACTGGAATTGGGATGACATGAGAACAGCCGCTGAGCCACCCACTCACCATCCTTGCCGTGACACACGTGACAAAACCTCAGACACCAGCGATTTGATCCAGCGCCGCTTGACGACTGCGCCCTAGCATCTGAGCTGCGATTGATATCAAGACCCAGGCGCCCTCCGCAGCCCCTGCTCTGGCCGCGCAACCCACTCCCGTCCCGTCTGCTGGAAGCGCTCAAATGGACCAGGCCGAGCCTCCTGTTCCGGGCTCGTCCGAGCAGCCGCCGGTCCAGGGCGAGAAGCGCACCGCCCCCGAGGAGCCAAATATCCCGTCCGAGGCCAAGCGGATCAGGACTCACCACGAGGACACCCCAGAGCTCGAGATACACTCCTCCCCGTCCAGCCGAAGAATTCCCTTTCCTGAAAAGGCATGCCCCAGTCCCGACTCCAATTTGACCGTAGCCGCGGCCTTTGCTGATTGATTGACCACTAGCCTGCCGTCATAGAAGAACGCAATGGCGAGATTGAATTCCGCGTGGTGAACAATGACGGCGCTACGGACAGCATGATTATACTGACTGGCCTGAAATGCCTCTTCCAGAAGCAGCTGCCCGAGATGCCTAAAGATTATGTCGCACGGCTTGTATACGATCGCACTCACCTGTCCCTCGCCATCGTGAAGAAGCCAATGGAGGTCATCGGCGGCATAACATACCGTGAGTTCCGCGCGCGCAAGTTCGCCGAGATCGTCTTTTGCGCCGTCTCGTCCGACCAGCAGGTCAAAGGGTATGGAGCCCATCTCATGGCGCATCTGAAGGACTACGTCAAGGCCACTTCGCCGGTGATGCACTTCCTGACCTATGCCGATAACTATGCCACGGGATATTTCAAGAAGCAGGGTTTCACCAAGGACGTCACTCTCGACAAGCCCATCTGGATGGGGTTTATCAAAGACTACGAGGGAGGGACACTGATGCAATGTTCTCTACTCCCCCGGATACGCTATCTTGAGGTCGGGCGCATGCTCCTCAAGCAGAAGGAGACAATCATGGCCAAGATCAAGGCAGTGAGCAAAAACCACATCATCCACCCGCCTCCCGAGCAATGGGCCAATGGCATCACCCCCATCGACTCGCTTTCTATCCCTGCCATCCGGGCCACGGGTTGGTCTCCCGACATGGATGAGTTGTCGCGGGCGCCTCGCCACGGGCCTCATTTCAACGAATTTCGGCGGTTTCTGTATCAAATTCAAAACCACAAGCAGGCATGGCCGTTCCTCCATCCAGTAAACAGGGACGAGATTCCCGAGTATTACAAGGCCATAACGCAGCCGATGGACCTTTCGACCATGGAGGAACGGTTGATGAGTGACTTCTACACTGCACCGACGGACTTTGTGGCGGACTTCAAATTGATATTCAGCAACTGCAAGCAATACAACGATGCGTCGACGGTGTACAGCAAATGCGCGGTCAGGCTGGAGAAGTATATGTGGACTCTGATCAAGGAAATCCCAGAGTGGTATCAGTTGCTTGAAGAATGATTAGGGAACATGCTATGGCCGAGTTGGAAACCTTAGGAAATGCAGCCAGGATTGGAATATTAAGCCGGAGTCGGAGTTTTGTTTAAGTCAGTGAAGAAGGCCAACTTATAGCACATGTAGATAAGGGGTGCGTGCATCTACGTAACTGAAATATCGTCCTCATCTATGCCTTCCATGTTCAAACTGTGTCTGCCAATGCGCCTAGCTTCTATTATACATCACCTCATATGGTCAGAATGCATTGCTTGCATTAGCTGCAGTACAAGTGATGTGTAATTGGAACCATTCCGAATCCTCGATCCCTGGTTGCGATATGCATGTCCTGATAGCTCGTAGAGGCACTTTCCAGACGAGCAACTGATGATATTTTCCAAAGCTTAGAAGAATAATGATATCTTGAGACAATGTGGAGGCTTATGATCATAATTATAATTAGTAATAATCACATCGCCCTTTTTTAAATTATTAATAAAAAGATAGCAAAATTAATACGTTGGTTAGAACAGCAAAAGCAAAGGTAATGCCCCGGGTGCGATTCGAACGCACGGTCTTCGCATTACGAGTGCGACGCCTTACCGCTTGGCCACCGGGGCTAGCTCTGCCAAATTTCGTATTATTGGTCTACTAGTATTAAGCCCTGCGGTAGTTCTCCCTTTCAGAACTACCTTCTTCTATTGATAGGTTGATGTAAGTGTGAAACATATCAGTGGCCGTTTCGCTGTATACCTATGTTACCTACTTCACATCATCTAGCGCTGTTTCCTGATCATGATCTTGGTGCAAAGGCAAAGGTCACTTCAGAGCCCGTTCCTGCCACTACATGAAGCCGTATTTCATCGTCCAATTTAAGAATAATCTTACAAAGGGAAAGCGATACTCATAGAACAATCAAAGTATATTGTGGGCTAACAAACATGTTGACGCCTAGTGTGGCTGCCATTACTTTGATTGATATAGCTTGGTAATCAAGGGCAGTATTTCGCTGTGCTGCCTGTATAGAAACGGACGCCCATGTAAGTTCTTAAATAATTTGAATTCCATAATTATTAATGTATTGGACATGGTTGGAAGGAGGCTTCGTCCTGAGGTGTCTCCTGAAAAATGCACCTTGATCATGCTGCCATGCGACACCCACCCCAATCAATATCTCATAAACTATGGTATGTACATCAACTGACTTAGGCATGATTGATACGGTAAGACTGAAACTTTGCATTTTTATCTGGCGTTTAACATCTACCTACTCATGCGGGCCTAAATCCTGGATTGAAGGGCCGGTTTGCCTGCTGGGCCGAACGGCGCCACCACCAGAAAAGGGTTATGGAGGATGGAAGCATATAAATCCGTCTCAGACTCTCAAACTCGCAATAAATGACAGGGGCGAGTAATGGCCAGAGGGACGAATGCCGAAAACTTGAATATTCGTCCATTCATGAAACACGGAGTAGCTTGCCCCGGGTGCGTGTCACCAGATTCTCCACGTCCCAAACAAGAAAATGGTCGTGGAACGGAGGTCCAACTTCCGAGGTCAGTTTCACGTATGCTTGCACCCAAATGATGTGGTCATAAAGAGTTGAAACCCCGCCAGTTCCGAGTCTCCGCAAGCTCTTCTTCAATCTCTATCATTCTTCTTTTTCTCTTCAACATGCGTTTCTCAAAGGCAATAGTAGGAGCTGGGCTCCTGACTGGAACATCGGCTCAACTTCACTCTCTCGCTGTCGCTGCTGGAAAGCTTTATTTTGGTTCGGCCACTGACAATGGAGAGATCACTGATACTGCGTACCGGGCAATCCTAGATAATGCCGATGAGTTCGGGCAGATCACGCCTGGCAACGGACAGAAGTGGCAGTTTACTGAACCAACCCAAGGCCAGTTCAGTTACACGTCCGGAGACGCAATCGCCTCTCTGGCGAAAGAGAATAACCAGCTTTTGCGATGCCACACGCTGGTCTGGCATTCACAGCTACCATCCTGGGTCTCGGGTGGCTCCTGGACAGAGGCGGAGCTGACGTCGATTATTGAAACCCACATCAGCAACGTCGTTGGTCATTACAAGGGGGCTTGCTATTCCTGGGACGTCGTTAACGAGGCACTGAACGAAGATGGAACGCTGCGGGACAGCATCTTTTCTCAGGTCCTCGGATCTTCCTTCATCGGTATCGCGTTCTACGCGGCCGGCCAGGCTGATCCAAACGCCCTGCTGTACTACAACGACTACAACCTGGAATGGACCGGATCAAAGAGCAAGGCCGTCATCAATACCGTCATCCCTGCCATCAAGGCTGCGGGCGCTGAAATCGACGGTGTAGGCTGCCAGGCGCATCTGATCGTCGGTTCAGTCCCGTCGCGCGCGGACATGGCTGCCACCCTCCAAAGCTACATTGATGCGGGTGCTGCCGAGGTGTCATACACCGAGCTGGATATCCGCTTCTCCAGCCTTCCACCTACCGACGATGGCCTGAAGACGCAGGGAGATGCCTACGCTGATGTTGTTGGGGCGTGCCTTGATGTGGAGGAGTGTGTTGGTATTACCATCTGGGATTACACAGACAAATACAGTTGGATTCCGAGCGTGTTCCCGGGCTCTGGAGCCGCTCTGTTGTATGATGAGAATCTGGAGAAGAAGCCAGCATGGACAAGCGTGAGCAGCATTCTTGCTGCTGCAGCAACTCCGGCCTGTTGATCATTTAGTACATTGATCAATGATATCCGGCGCCCCGGCAGGTAGTTAGATGTATATAGCCATTGTTTGATTTCAGTACACAATCATAACTACTTGGTATCAATTTGAGATTGAGTATGCATCGCTAAAACTCTGATTGTTATTCAATTGAAGGATAGTGCATCGATTTAGCAAGTAAAATTGGCTTTTGGAAACGCAAGACGCCATAACACGTCAGTATCCGATACATTTTGTCGTTGTTGCTTACTATTGCGAGATCATGGTCAATCAGTGGTGTTGTGAAATAGGGCACCTACCCAACGCGTTCAGATGCTAATCCTAACTCCAGCTGATAACTCTTCCCATGCTCGTTTTGAGAAGCGCCTATTGAGAAAACACGCTATTTAGATATCGGGCCAACTTAATTTCCCAGGCCAGATCGAAGGTAGTTTGAGCGCTCTTTTGGGATACCCCATAGCTGGTAGAGCTTTCTAAAGTGCCCTGCCTATCAAAATATCGAAGTCACCTGCGTTCACCCATAACAGCGCGCCAGGATCCCCTACTTTGCAAAAACGCCTTTACTCTCCCGGTTGACGGAAGGGCTAAGTAAAATAAGCTGCAGAATCAAATTCTTATAAGCGGCTAGGGCCATCCGGCTATTGACGACCTCAAAATACCTTCTTGACTCTTACACAGTTGCACTGGGGTGTTTGGTATCGCGCTATGAACTGTATGTATGTTTATGGGAGCACAGAAAACTTAGCTCACACCGTATTCCAAAGCAGAAAAGCACAAAGAGTTCAAAGTGTAGCATCCAAGAACTACTAGAGGTAATCATAAGGATGCCGTATTGGTATGATTGGCGACATAATCAGCAGAAAGGCTGGGAACGCGAATAGTCCGGAATGCCCGGAAGTTGGTAAAGGGACGATATCCCTGGTCAATATACCTTGGGCAGGTCTCGGACGGCATTTAGTGCCCGGTTCTTCTCATACTCCCCTGAGTAGCAAGGAGAAACGCTATCACACTCGACAGATATACTTGAAGGAGGCGTGTCGTCTGACATCCGCATAGTGTCCAAAGAGCCAGAAGATTCAGCTGCCCTCTAGCACGCCCTAAAATCTTAGATCATCAACGTTTAGGCCTGTAGGACTTTGTCCCAATATTTTATGTCAGTGTGTGGAGTGTGTCTCAAGAATATGGGATCCAGAATGTCAACATTACGCAGGCCAGTAGGTCCCCATCCATCAACGTAGCATGCCATACAATATTCTTTTGGTGCTGGCGTTCAAAGTGCATTCTAGGCATCAATTTGCATGATTGTGATATCAGACCATCCTTCATAGTTACGAGCTTCGACAAGTTTCAAATATCGGACATGCTGTTGATGGTTGAGGAGCCCCTGTACATATGTTGCTACCATGTAATGATCTAATATACTTTCGTCTACCGCAAGCTGCATTCGTTAATCTTGCGACAATTGAGCTCGTTTATTCAAGTATTGCCTTCGTGGTTGGTCTGACAGTCAAAGCCACGCGCAAGTAGGGTTGGTTCACTAGGTAGCTTCTGTACGGCCAATTCTTTGAGCTTGTCAACTACCGTATCTATTACAGAAGTACCGGAGATGGCCCATGATTTTCTGATCCCAAACTTGAGACTGACCATATTTTTCAAGCCCAACTTTGGATTTGCCACCATCTTCGTACATCATCGCCCGTGCATGAACAGCGAGAGCGAGAGTACAGGGTATGACCCATTTTGTGGGCATCTGCATCGTGGAATTGAATCGGGAAATGTCATCGCGCCCCCTGTCAGTTTGAAATAAAGGCAAAGCCATACCAAACCGGGAAACATCCTCGCGTTCCCTGTTAGTTTCAACTCCAAAAACAACAGCTCAAGACAACACTCGTATCCAGTCTACGGTTCGTTAATTAATGTGCAGGAAACGCCCAGGCTATGCAGGTGATCTTACAGCTTGTTAGATTTGTTTTCTCCACAAAGTACAGAGCCTGGTCAACTCATGATCCGTGCGATTGTCTCTGTTTGCCCCTTTTGTTACAGTCTGTCCTCCGAAGACCCTCTTTTCTCACTGGTGTCTTTCTATAAAAGCTTCAACTGGCCATGTATCACACGTAGAAGAGTTGGAATTGCACCCAACTTCACTTCACTCCTTTACCACTTCACTCGTTTACTCTGCTATTCAGGATGCTCTGCCTTCAATACCTCGCGCCTATCGCTTTTGGCCTTTTCAGTCTTGCTTCGGCAGCTGAGAATTCGTCTACGACCGTTCCAATCCCACCAAGCCTTGATCCGTGGTACACTGCACCTCAAGGCTGGAAATGCAAGCCGGCCGGTACACCTCTGAGGGTAAGGTCTGCCCCGGGAAACATTTCGGCCGTGGTGAATGGCGCTGCGAGTGCGTATAACGTGATGTATCGCACGTCCAATAGCCATTACGAACCTTCCTGGGCCGTGACGACGCTCTTGGTCCCACAGACACCAAACCCGAAAGCCTTGCTCAGTTATCAGGTCGCATACGACACCCATCATCTCGACGATAGCCCCAGCTACATCATCTACACCGGCGTCAGGACCGACGCGTTAGCCTGGGAGCTATGCCTCGCATCCGGCTTGTTCATCAGCTTGCCAGACTACGAAGGTCCGACCTGTAGTTTCGGGGCTGGTATTACCTCCGGGCTCGCCACCATCGACTCCATCCGCGCACTCCTCAGCCTCAGCGACGAGCTCGGCCTTGATGCTGATGCACAATATGCCATGTGGGGCTACTCGGGAGGTGGCCAGGCCTCAGAATGGGCGGCAGAGCTGCAAGAATCCTATGCGCCGGAGATGAACTTCGCTGGCATGGCCATCGGCGGCGTCCCGATCAACGCGACGAGTGTTATCCGCGATATCTCGGGCACGCCGGCGGCTGGGCTGGCGTTCTCGGCGCTCTGGGGGCTCACAAGCCAGTACCCCGGCTCGTGGGACGAGTTGCTCAAGCGTATGAAGACGGAGGGTCCGATGAACGTCACCGGATGGACTGAAGCTGCCAAGAAATCAGTCTCAGAGACTGCCGCCATCTTTGCGAACCAAGACCTCTCAGAGTACTTTACCAACGGGTTCAACTTTGTCTCTGAGACGCTTTTCTCGACCATATTCTATAGGGACGGCACGCTGGGCCACAGTGGCACGCCCAAGATGCCCGTCTATGCGTACAAGGCCATTCAAGATGAGATCAACCCGATTGCGGAGATGGACGAGGTCATCGATAATTACTGCCTCGACGGGGCTAATATACTCTATGAGCGGAACACCATTGGTGACCATGCGGGAGAAGGGCTGAACGGGGCCTATCCCGCAATGTTCTGGCTCCAGAGTATATTCGCGGGCACATACGGTTCTAAGTATAACGCTACTGGATGTACAATCAGGAATGTTAACACCACCTACTCGGACTTTAGTGCCTAATTTAGGCACGTCAGAAGTCGTTCGTCAATAGCAACTGCGCATTTCAGTGGTTCTCGGACGGTGACTCACTTGCACAACGGCAAATGGGGTAACAGGGACAATGCAGATATCACTAAGTGCAATTTCGTTTCAGGTAGCTAGATAAGGTCAAGTCAACAGCATATAAGCAGGTATTAATAAATTCTTCAGCGATGCAACTTGTGACCATCGATAAAGTAGTCCACTGGATACATAACCTCTCTCCCTGCACCTGAACTGGGCAAGGATGTCACTTTCCTGAGCGCAAGACCTCCCTTCTCTAGATAGTATATCTGAAGAAAGGACTCTCATCGCCCATGTCCCTCAACTCATCCTCGGTATACTTCGCATGAACCTCATCAACCGTCATGGCATCCCTCTTAGCATTGATCTGCTTGAACTTGAAGCGAAGGAACATCGTCGCGCCCAGCGAAAGCACAATGACGCCCAGGGATGTACCGTAGCCCGTCCAGTAGTACGGTGCCTCCCGCGTGAGATAGATATTGGTTCCGACGGCGCCGCCCAAGTTGCCCACTGAAATCATCAGGGCCATTCCTACGGATCGCTTCCACGGACCAGCAAGGTTGTTGGCTAAATGCTTGTTAGCTTAATCTGTAAGCAGAGGTTGGATGGGTTGTTCTCTCATACCTGTCCAGGCGACAGTCCCGCAAACAATTGAGTACAAGCCCATGGCAACGAGGAAAAGCATGGCATAAAGAGCGCCAGGTGCGACGCCCTTCTTTGGAATGGCTAATAGTCCAATAAGACCTGCTCCTCCGATCATCAGTGGCACGATCACAAAGAGAGATCGATCCCCTGCTCTATCGGATAAGAAAGCCGTCAAAAGTAGGGCAACGACAGCGGCGGCGTAGATGGGCATGGTCATAAGTTGCTAAACAGCAAGAGTTAGAATGTTCTCCGCCGGAAATTTGTTTTGGTTGGGGCTTACCGCAATCTCAGCGGTATATCCAAGCTCCTTCAGGACAGTAGGGAGGGTGTAGATGAATCTGGAACTATGGTTAGTCTGGTTTAGACGTTGTAAATCGCATCATCTCCCTTACCCATAGATCGGAATAGCACTGCCCCAGTAGGCGACAACAACAGCCCAGACCTTGTAGTCTGACAACGCAGACCAAACAAATTTCCATTGAAATTTTTCATTCGCATCGTATGAACCCTGGGTTGTACCGGTATCGTGTCGGAGTCTGTGTGCTACAATTGCCTTCTCCTCTTCGGTGAGGAACTTACACGAAGCAGGGTCGTCGGGTAGAACAAAAAAGGCGAACAAGGCGATCACTACGGTCAACATGCCTTCAAGAATGAAGACCCTAATTTGTGTTAGCTTTAAGTGCCTCTGGTCCTCAAGATATACAGCGGCTAATCTTACCATCGCCAGCCCTCAAGACCCGCCACACCACTCATCTTGTTGATCAGGTACGCGAGAAGTCCAGAGACAGCGCCAGAAAAAGCACCGGCGGAATAGAAGACACCTGCACGAAGTTGAATTTCATGGCGACGATACCACATGGTGAGGATATAACTGGCAGCCGGGAAGAAACCAGCCTGCGGAGCTTTGTTAGTTGCCATCCTTGTGTTTCGATCGAAGCCGGGTGTTTACCTCGCCAATAGCCAAGAAGAACCGTGCTGCCATTAGTCCAGGGAATCCCTTGACGAGACCCATAAGCCTGTTAAACTTCAATTAGCTTCTTGAAAGAGGCATGGAAGAGCTGGGAGCCACTTACGTTGCAATAGTTCCCCAAGTGAGCATCATGATACCGATCCATTTGGACGGTTTCAGCACCTTCAACATCAAATTGGATGGGATCTCGAAGAGCGAGTAAGGGATGAAAAAGATGGTCAAGCAGAGATTGTACTGCTCGGCGGTCAATTTGAGGTCTTCCTTGAGACCAATGATGGCGGCATTTCCCACTATTTGCAAATAGGTGAGCAACTTGCGTCCCGGCGGGCTGATAGTAATAAGGCTCATCAATACGTACTGTTGGAACGATCCAAGTAAGAAACGAGATACATAATAGCCAACATCGGAAGCAGGTACATGTCAATCTTCTTCTTGATCGGACTCTCCTGCTCCGGAGTGTAGTTTGCGCAAGCTTCAGCGTCCCCCATTGCGAGAGACTGATCGTCTGCGCCGACTTTGGCTTCCATCTCGGTCTTCGGAGTGCTGGTGTCTTCTTTCATCTTGGTTGTTGGGATGATGAGGGAACTCGAAAGTGTTGTCTTGTGAGAGAAGACGAAAGATCAGAAGTTGACCCGGATTTTCCAACCATGATATATATGCGTCAACGTCCTGAAGATTAAGTCACTTGATAGGACAAAGATACGAACCCTTGCCAATCAAGGATATCCTTTCGCGCCCCCCAATGAGAACTTACTTTCTTGCATGCCAAATCGCGGGGGTGGATCAGAGAAGGTTGCGATAAGTCATATCCCAGGCTTGGCCATGACTAGGGGCAAAGTTACTGAGAAAGCCGGCTCAAAGCCGTGCCGGAACCGTGTCGGGGCCGTGCCGGCAATGACACGGACGTGTCCAGCGTGGAAGAAGCTGACCAACCATTCCTATCCTTTATCACCACTAATGGAGACATTTTCCAGGTCTGTGGATCTTTGCGGGCGTGCCTTGAGTGGGTATATCAAGATAACGATTGGTTGACCCGAGAACAGGGCCATATCTTCCCATACTGAAGGTATAAAGCCGTTGCGTCTGAGTAGAGCTTGATATTGCCTAGCATCGCGCAAGAAGACTCTAGCTTATCTCTACACTTACTCACACGATTTCTTCCACTATCTGCAAGATGAGCTGGGAACCTGCAGCCCGTGAGGTACGGGAAGCCCTTGAGAGTGCCATCCCACCCAAGTGGAAGCTCCCGAAGGGATTCAGAGCCAACTCGAAAGATGTTACTCGAGTGCCTCTAGAGTGCGGCCTTCTCTCTGAAGAAGAGATCCGTATCACAGAATTGGACGCATCCAGTTTGGTGTCCAAGCTATCTACTGGAAAGCTCTCGGCCGCAGCCGTTACTGAGGCCTTCTGTGGCCGGGCGGCGATCGCACATCAGCTGGTAAGTAGAATGATGAGATATCCTTAGATGTTTGCAGCTTCATATTCGACTAACATTGCATCCTATCTTTCCTACTAGGTCAACTGCCTGGCGGTATTCTTTCCCGATCAGGCGCGAAAGAGAGCTGCAGAGTTGGACGAGCATTTCAAGCGGACTGGAAAGCCAATCGGGCCACTTCATGGTGTGCCGATTGCTCTCAAGGTGCGGATAGATAATCATCGGAAATAGGATGATCTAATTTTCTCATCTCGGCTAACCATGCTTCCAGGACACGTTTGATGTCCCTGGGTATCCCACCACATGGGGCTATGCTGCAAGCTGGAAGAAGAAGGCCAATCGTGAGTCGGCAATCGTGACCATCTTGCGAGAAGCCGGAGCCGTCTTCTACTGCAAGACGACAATGCCCCAGACCGGAATGCTGCTGGAAACAGTGAGCAACCTTTTTGGTCGTACCCTGAGTCCCTTCAACCCAGCATTCGGCTCAGGTGGAAGTTCGGGAGGCGATGGTGCTCTGGTGGCCATGAAAGGAAGTCCCTTTACTCCATCCACAGACATTGGCGGCTCAATCCGTGCCCCGGCAGCGTTCAATGGACTGTATGGAATTCGTCCCTCAGCGGACCGGATACCAAAACGATCCATGAAAAGCGTGGAGAGCGGTCAGCTGAATATCCGTGTTTCGTGCGGCCCGGTGTGCCACAGTACATCGGATCTCAAACTCATGACAAAGGTGGTCACAACTTGGCCGTCTGCAAGATATGATACGGCATCCATGCCTGTTCCTTGGAGAGACGTGGATAAATCCGGACAGAAACTTGCATTTGGTCTCTGGGAGTTTGACGGCGCCGTGATGCCCCATCCCCCAATCCTTCGAGCTTTGCGAGAGTCGGCTGAGAAGCTGAGGAAAGCCGGTCATGAAGGTAAATATCCAAGAGATCACCTTCCCCTTGGTTGATATGACTAACAGAGAGGATGGATAGTTATTAATATCAAGATTCCCATAGACTTTTGGGAGGCTTCCGAAGTCTACGTAAGTTCATTCCACAGTCAAACGAGCCAGTATGGTTGAAGCTAATAATTTCTCGCTTGATTAGATGTCGCTTTACTACCAGTGCGGAATTGAAGAGAGTACCAAGTTACTGGCAGACGCAGGCGAGACAATGATGCCAGCTGCTCAACAGATGTGTGATATATATGGAATCAAGAATGAATCAATTAGCGCGAGAGAAGTTATCAAGGTACGTGTAATTCATTTCCATCCAGGGTGATAGAAGAGGAAGAATCCCGATACTAATGCGATTATACGTAGCTTGTCCAAGCCCAAAATAGATATCGCGAAATCCTCTCCGACTTCTGGGATGCTACCAAGACCTCAACAGGGCGCCCTATGGACGGCATTCTCTGCCCAGTCTCTTCTGTAGCAGGCTACCCCCATGACTTCTTGCCCTATTGGGGATACACCTGCTTTTTCAATCTCGTAGATTACCCTTCGACTGTTTTGCCTGTCAAGGATATCAAGATCAACGCGAGGGATGACCCTAAATACTTGTCATACCAACCGCAGAATAATCCGTTCGATACCGAGAACCGAGATATTTGTAAGCTTTGAACCTGTCAACCGATTGAGCGCCCTTTTTCTAACAATATATAATAAAGATGACCCTGATCTATGGTCCAACCAACCAGTCACCATCCAGATTGTCGCTCGACCATTTGATGACGAGGAATTACTGTCTGTGACTGAGGTTGTGGATCGGGTGATTAATCGTGAACAAAAGCCAATGCTATAGAGTAGATAGAAGCTTCTGCTGTATTCTTAGAGACAGTTCAATATGTTGCATCAACGCCTTTTCTTTTGTAGCTTAATTTATTTGGTAAGTGGTCTGACGGCCATCGAAATTTTAAATATGGATGAAAAGCCTCCCCGGTTTCTTTGCCCTTGGTCGCTATTCCGTCTGAGATCCCTTCCCCTATCTTAGTAGTTATCATACGCATTATTATTTATTGTGTTGAGTTGTGGCTCTGGCAGCTTCCATTGCTGTTGAACTTTATTCTCTTTCTCTTACGTACGTATGATACACATCATATATAGATAGAGAAATATTAGGGAGAGATGTGGATGTAAGTAACGTATCTAATTAAATACGATATATTTTATCATCTAATGATAGAGTCGTCAACGTCCATATAATCCTGTACAGATGCCGCAAATAGACTGAAGTCGAAAGAATTATCAGGTATACCAAACGAAGCATACATATCTAACTGGTCGCCACCTGCGGCCGCACTTCCTTCGGGGAAGTCACATTGCGAGATAGGGCCGGAAGGCCAAACGAAGTCATCTGCTGGGACGTCGCATTGGGTATTAAGGCCGCTGCTTGATTCTCCACCCATGATGGCGTGTCTCTCGGTCTGTGTATGTTCGTCACCGGCTGCCTCTGACCACGTAGTATTTTGAGGTTGGGAGTTATCCACCACTTGGGCAACAGAGGTCGATGTCGGACTCGTGGCAGTCTTCATACATGAGGCGGTAAGTCTCGCAAGATTCAGGATAATGGTGGAATACGTTTGATAGGGGTATTCTCCGAGGATATCTGCCACCGAGACAAATGACGACAAAAGCTTTTCCCAGTCGAGAAAGCCAGGAAGTATCTTCGCTAGTCGAAATGCGAGAGCGGCTGTGCCCTGTCAGATAAGAATCAAATGATTGGAAGACATCAAGAATGACGTACCAGTAAACGCAGGAAACAAAGCTGAGTACGTGGGTGCCCATTGTAAATACCATTTATAATCATTGTCGTCGGTTATGAAGCCTAGGATTTTAATGCTTCGCATTAGGGTGACCTCGATCAGATCTTTCACTTCATCTGTCACCGATCCAGGATGAATTTTCTCAGCGTTCCCCTCGCTTAATTTACTAATCAAGGCGCTGCAGATGATGATGAATGCGTAGTCTCTTTGTAAACGAATGCTGCTTCGCTGGAAGCTGCTCACACCGTAGTCTTGGTCTACGCCCAGTTAGCCCTTGCGTGAACAAGCGAAGTATTGGACGCTTACCTTGGAAGACACTGTCCCATCGATTAAACCAAGTGTTGATTTCAAAATGACTGACGATGTTGCTTACAGTTCCATCAAGGCTGTCACGGACCTCCAGCTCCTTAAGAAGTCGACCTGTCATATCTATTAACGGATGTGTCTATGATAGATAACGGATAGTGGCACTTACCTCGCAACTGTACGACTTCAATATTTGCCACAATCCTCATGTCTCGGGTACAAGACAAAGCGCCGCCAAGAAAAGATTCGAGAAAGGACGACTTCACAGCGTTACCGATGGATTGGCGAGCTGTCCCACCTGCGACTTCGTGCTCTACTTGATGAAGGATCAAGGCCGTTCTTATCCGTCGAATGGATCGCCTATCACCAAAAAGTTTGGGGCGCAGTTCTTGGCTATCTTCCGCCTCACCCTCCCGAGGAAGAAGCTCGGGCAGCTGTAGCGCCTTGCCCATCTGATATGCGTGACTGATAGCGAACCAGTTCCTCTCTGCATGGGCCGAAAGCAAGATCATCCCCTGGACGGTTTCCAGCTGTGTGGAGATAGCAAACAGACTCCGGGCGGCAAGGCTCTGCGCCTCTTCGAAGCACTTCTTGCTGACGGGGTCGGTTCGTGGGCGGTCTGCTCTTAATGCGATCGCAAGAACAACTGTGAAGCAGAAGGTTGAACGGTGACGAAGAGCGTCAAACGTATCCACAGTCGAGTCGAAGAATGGGAGGAAAACATTGGCATTGGCCATATATCTACACAGTTATAGTTGTTAGAGTAGTAAGAGGCTGTGGAAAAGATATGCACTTACAATTGGAACAGCTTCCGGCCTTCGGATTCTTTTAGTATCCCACGGGAGACGATATCGTCATATTTTGGTTGTGTGGGCTGTAGAAGCTGACCATAAAGCTTGGTAGCATTTGGCGAGGCCGATATTGTGCTATGATCTTCAATACTCAGGGAAGCAGGAGAGGGCGGTAATGAATTGGAGGTCATGGCATGAACGGCGGTGATAGGGGCTTCGAGCTGTAACTTGTCCAGATGCTCTGAAGTGGGTGAGTGTAGGGACTGGGAGCTCTGAACAGTTGCTATATCTCCATGTTGAGATTGCTGCGGCGAAGACCCAGGTGATCTATGAATCCCATTTACCAGTTCTCGAAGTTGGGAAATTTCTTTCCCAGGATCCATGTACCTATACTTTGTAAGCCATGAGCCCTCGGTGCAGTATACTGAAGGGAAATACGCACTTGGGACGTTTGTCTTCTTGTCCATCCTCCCCCTCCGCTGCTGACTGACCTCTCTTCCTGCTACTTCTGGCGCTACCTAGCTCTTCAAAAACGCAGTCCCTGCCCGTCGCATGACATCGCTTGCAGGGTGGGTTCTCCCCATCAATAATGCATCGAGCTTTCTGGAGGCGGCACGTTCGGCAGGCTTTGAACGTCCTTGGCCTCGTTGCTTTGTACACAATTGTACGCGGCGAGGGCGAGGCCTGTGACATGTTAAAAGCGTCTCCCAACAGTCAATCAGTGGCAGGTTGGTTTCATCATTGGATACCGTAGTGAGGTGGTGCATGGATCAATGCTCCGGCCAGACCAGTTGGAACAGCGGGTTCTCAGGACTGACTAATGGGGGATTCATGGCCTTTATTAGCCCAAGTCTTATCACTCAGCAACCCCTTAGACACAACCCTTGGCCGGAAAAGCGGGTGCTTCTTATCATCTGTGGAGGAGACTATTGTTAGTTAGGTCTATAGACACTGGTCCGGGGCTGCAATTCGAGTACCCCAGTATTTCTTCCCATTGCGGGGAAATTGATCTCCTCGTGACTCGCATTCACGCTAAAAGGCTTGGGCATTCCTTATATTTGCTTGTTACTAGCTAGCTTTCGGTACTATCCTGAGTATCGAATCTAAATCCCTTTAGGCCATATATGGTGGGAATAACATGGGGTTTAAAGCAGAATGTCCCCGGAAAAAGATATATTCCATTGGTTGCTGTTAAAGTAACTAGCGGTACTACTTGACAGTGAAAACTCACCGTTCCCAGGAATTAATCACCGTTCCCTTGGGCATAACAGAGTTGTCCTCCCTTTCAGCGCCAGCAACCCGTACGATTCTCGTCCACCGCGTCTCCTTTTCCGGGGACCAGTCCTCGCTAAATGTATCAAGCCAGGCATCGTAAAGCTTCTGTCCCAGATACCACTTATTTAGAGCCCTGATACACAACTCCAAAACCCCAATTAATATACCCAATGTGACAAACGCAGCTTCCAGCGGTCTCAGTGAGTTGTTGCTGACGATTCTAGAGACAGCGTAGAGCACCGACGAGACTACGCCGCAAATGTCTGAGATGTAGGGAACGATAATTGGAAAGAGTGGTTGAATGAACAACCAGGGTACCACCTCTGCTGAGAAGTAGACGGCAACCATCGCGATGGTGAATGGGGAGAAGGTACTCGAATATTTTGCACAAATAGCAATTAGGATAAGCATGCTGATAAGTCCAGACACCCAGCAGAACCATAACATGATGCTGGCCACACCGGGGAGGAATGCCCATGAGGGTACGACTGGTCTCCGAGGAAGAGGTAGTGTTACGTGTTTAGGAGCATCTGTTAAGCAACAAAGTCAGAATATGGTACAGAATTGAGTAGGGGGTTGATGAGGCATTTAGCCGAAGGGAAAACACTTACCGTGGCAGATGTTCAACCGCCATGGCTCCGGAAGGAGGGTAGCGTTGGAATTAGAGTCCCTCTCCAAATCAGAAGAGGAGATATCCTCATTGTAGCTGGTATCCAAGGAAGCCGATACAGGGCAGTCAAACACCACGCGATATTCCCGACCTGGTTCTTTCACTTCGCCCTTTTCTGCCTCGGACCCTGAAGGGGATTCAATCACGTTGAGAATCTGGAAGAGGGCTCCTTGGATTGGCTTTGGAGAAAGCTTTCTGCCGGCACTTAGACCTGGCTGAATCAACTCCTCAGTGAAAACCAAAAGCGCGGCACCGTCCTTTTCAAAATCTGTGATAAGCTTATCACCCTCCTGCCGGTGAAGCCTGACGCTATATTTCAATGAAAGTGCCTTATCGGGAATAATCTGCCGACAGTCCACATCCAACCACCGAGATTCTAGAAGTATGGCGATCGGTTTGGCAAAGGTTGTTAGACTGTCTTCGGATGGTTCATCGTCAACCTCTTCTTGAGTATCAGTTGCAGATGAGAGCCAGAGCCCGTGTTTAGACATGTTAACTCTGGGCTCCAAGTCCAAAAGGCCCCCGCTGGGATACAGAGGGACCCATCTGTTGTAGTGAATTTCTCCTGGTCGGTCACAGATACCGTCATTGCAAAAGAAGAGTGACAATGGAATGTGAGGAAGGCTGAGAAGCAGCGTCGCCATTCTCTCCGCAGGTGTAGCCAATTTAATGATTGTCGTGGCATTGAACTCCAACAGATTTGCGAAGATGATGTGCAGATCGTCTTTCTTCGTTGTGGCTCTCGAAGACAATGTGTTCCAACAGGTGACGAAGCGCTGATACAGCGACTCTAATGCATTCATATCATCAAAGTCTAGACCGATCAATTTGACACCGAGAAACTCCTGAACTAATTTGTCGTTCAAGGGCCGAGAAATAAGCGCAACGAGAGGCATCTGAATGTCGGTGGATAACGTGGTTACTTGACGCCGCAGCGTGTCCGGATCGTCGTCATTGTCACGGAACATCCGGAGGACCACCAAAATCGTCGAGAGGAATGGAACTATCCATGCACGAATACTATCCCCGTCAAATATCTTAGTGAAATAAGTAGGGTACCCAAAGGAAACCGAATTCGGTATAAACGCCCTCTCTGAGCATCTGACCTGGCGGATTGTGCTGATGGCGGCTTCTTGGAATGTCCAACTTCGACCCATCCACGGAGCGACACACATTCTGGCCAGAATTTCACACGCCTCAACCCCTGGCCCATCGAGAGACAGTTGCTCCATGTTCGAGTCTAATATCAAGACCTGAGAAGCCCCGGCGTATATAGCTGCCATTTGGTTGATAGCCTTCATCTTCAGGTCGAAATACTGTTCCCCTACAGGAATACAAAGCGTGTCCAGCCAAAAGTGGGAAGTTTCCAGCGTCCTGGTCATTCTCCGAAAGTCCATCCGCAGATATCCCATATTAACAACTCCTTGCTGGGGGGCGAGTTTAGGGGCCTCCAGCTCCTTTATATATTTCGCCAGCTTGGTGATCTGGCATCGCGGTAGAGAGTTCGACGCTGGATTTCCAAGGCCATCCGACCAGACGTGCGAGAACGTTATGTAGGGGGTCTTATTTGTCATTTTGATCACGTCGAGCTTTGGCTCTTCCTTATCAAACGTGATTGAAACAATCGGTGTTCCGCCTTCACGGATTATAGACCGGACTTGTTCCGCATCTGGGGCGACGTGAGAACAGTCACAGTCGGGCGACACATGCTTCGACCGATAACGGGACATGTCGACATTGTATGCGACGCACCCGTTCTCGGAGCAAAGGCCGTGATGTGCCGGATTATAGGGCCGGAGGCGGCTAATGTAATACGCCACCACGTAATTGTAAGATGACAATACCTTGCATGCCATGAATGGACACCAGCCATTGGAGATCATCTCATTAGACAGAAAATTTGTGGTGGCTACCTTTGGTATCTGGGATGGCCCACCCAGGAACCGCAGCTTTTCAATGGCGCCTGGTTTGTAACTATGTTCCAAAAGACTAAAGTTGCTTTGGCTGATGGTCTCCTCCAGAACACCTGAGAGAGTGGCAACTAGAACACGGACGGAGAGAAGGATGGCTGGCATAGGATCGCTTGAAGCTTGAGGCTGAACCTCCAGGGCATCAGCTTCCTTGAGTACAGTCTCCAAGAATTCCATCATCGATTTCTTGCTTTGATATAACTCTAGCGCGCTGCCACTGGAAGACTTGGTTACTACTTCGGGGCCCAGGATTGGGATCACCTTTGCCAATAGCCATGAGGTAAGAAGCTGTCGTAGCGGCCGCGAGGAGACGTGATCGCCCTCTGGATGACTGGCACGAAACTCATTGCGGTCGAAATCAACACCTAGAAAGACTTGGAGGGTACCAAAATAGAGCCATCCCTGTGCCAAGGAGGCGATGTCGCCAACTGACCGTGCGGCGAAATCGTGATTGAAGCCGACGCGACTTGGGAACGAGACGAAATCCCCTCCATCAAAAGCGATTTCGCTAACGAACGGTACCCGGATATGCGCAAACGCCGTCGCGGCCTCCGGAAAGTGGTCCATTGTGCCTCATCGCCGAGGTTGAATGAGCAATGTCCATCTTGAGGCGGAAAATTGAGCCCTGTCGATCTCGTCTCATCCTGCATAACATCGGCTGGCGGTGATACTTTTCTCCTCCTGCGCCGTAGAATACTGCCAAGAGTAATCTCTCCATTCTCTCAGCAGGCGAGTTTTGTTGTTAAATTCCTACATTAGTACTTTACGCTATGGAATTTTGCAGTTGTCTCAACTCCGAGGATCATGGATATCGCTACACAGCGGCAGTTAAGTAGATATGAAATTCATGAGCAAATTATAGGGAGAACAGTGCTCTGTTTGGCTCTACAGGCACGCCCTGTAGGCCATCTTGCAACCGAAAGCACCCAAGTTTCAGCGGCTCCGCCACTATTTGTGTGCCAGTCAACTGCCATTGAACGACAGCACAACTGGGATTTTAACATAGTAGACCGTTGAACCAACGATGATACGCATAATACCACAACTAAGAAGAACCCTATTGTCTGCCGTTGACCTCTTTTGATTCGACTAACCGGCCATCCTCGTTTTCATTTGCCTAACACGGTCTTTGGCGTTAGTATCTACCCCCAACCAAGGAAGATTACAAAGGGCTGCAGCAGGTTCTCTCTTGGCATAAACCACAGCCAATCACGGCTTACTACTTTAATCACCTGATATACGCCTTGTCAGATTATCGGAAGTCGCCTTTCCAGACTTGTACCTGTCACCAACCACCTTCCGTAATGTACGAGGCGAACCAAAAAACCAGGTTGATCAAAACTGAAGGATACAAACAAAGTCAAATCATTTCGAAATATGATTGGACTCGGCATTCTCCAAGCCGATAACAAGCTGTGGCCGATCGAGGACCTAGCGGAATGGGCGGAGGAAAACACGCCTAGATATTATCTCGGTATCCCAACGCCTAATGGGTCTCTCTCCACCATAAGTCGATATCAATATCTCGAATTACTGCCACAGGCTATTGAAAACACTCCCGAAAGCGACGCCGCCGGCCGTCTCGAGTTCCTTGCCACTCTTTGCCGCGCTTATCCAGAGGAGGATGGCGAATCCATCATGACAAAAGAGGCTAGCAGTTTGATTGCTTATGTCGAACAAGCAATCGCATGGACTGGGGAGTCTCACCAACTATATCCAGAATTGCTGGTCATGCTGACGACGTTGCTCGCTTGCAGATTTGGCTATTCTTCGGTGACAGCAGCCAACGTGAAGGCTTCGGCGACGGCAGCCAACGTGGAGAAAGCAAGGCAGCTCAAGTTGAAGGCGTTGCCTGATATAGAAGAAGCATTGGGATGTAGGGAGAAGGCCTTGGCCCTGACGTCAAAGGATGATGCCAAATGGATCCCACGATTGAATGGGATCACGGATCTTCTTTTGATAAAGGCCCAGACGACTCAAGTGGGTGAGGATTTGCAGGCGGTTGAGGGCAATGCTCGAAAAGTTGCCGATATGGTTCCTGAAGGCCATCCACAGAAAACGACGGTTCTATGGAAACTCGGGGACGTCCTGGACCATCTCTCTGAGATGGATACCTCTTCAGAGTCTTATTTTGAGGAATCTATGCAGTTTCGCCTCCGTGCGCTGTCCTTGGTGAAGTACAACGGCGCACGGAAACCGGCATGGGAAGGTCATGTGCAGTACAGACTTATCACACGGTATCAGAGTACTGGCCGAATCGCATATCTGGACGAGGCCATAAGCTTTGCGCAAGGATGTATTGCGGACGATAGCAGCGAAGCCGGTCCACTATATGAGATTGGGGAGCTTTTCATGACCAGATATCTACGGACAGGGGCAATGTCCGACTTGGACGAGTCTATCCGTAGGATGGAACTCGCAGTGCAACGCGGAGAAGACCTGGATGCCACCCTCACTGAATGGGTGAACAGTCTTGCAGCTGGATATGGATACAGATACTCGATAACACGCGTCGAATCCGATATCAAGAGATCCATCCATCTTCTTCGAGATATGCAAAAGAGAATTTCGTGGCGACAAAGTGCGCGGTATGAATTCGACGAATGCTGGCAAAATCAGGTCGAGTGCGCGATTCACCTCGCCACGCAACTTGAGAGCAGGTTTCAAGTATCAAAGTCCATGAGAGATCTTGACGAAGCTATTGAGCTTGATAAGAACGTGATTCACCAGGTTGGGCTGAGACAGTTTGGTTCGATGCATAATAAGCAACGCGTTTTCACCCAGTATGCGATCCGATTGCTGAAGAGATACCGAATTCAAAAGAGTGCAGCAGATCTCGCGAATGCGGGGATAATATGCTACCAGGCGGTGAATGAAGAACCAGATGGCGTAAATCTATCGTTTGCGCTTTGTACGCTTGGGGACGTGATTTACCAGCAGCATATCGATGGGACGTCGCCCGATGCTTTAAGCACTGCCAGTTTGACGTACAAAGATGGCTTCTCCCAAGAGAACGCCTCTCCACAGCACCGCATTCAATGTGGAATGGGACTTTTAAAGACTCTGTGCCTCATGAAAAGATGGGAAGATGGATACGAAGCTTCCAACAAAACTCTCACGCTAGTCCAGCAGATGATGGCACGATCACTCGAAAATGCCGAGAAGCAGTACTTGTTAGGCCAATGTGTTGGCTTTGCCTCTGATGCAGCATCAGTGGCATTAAACGCAGGCAAAGGGCCTGAGATTGCCCTACAGTTTCTAGAGCAGGGCCGCGGTTTGCTTGCATCTTCAATAGAGGATTCGCGCATAGATGTCACCTCCCTCCAGACGAGCTACCCGGATCTGGCTGAGAAGTTTATCAGTATCCGGGAACGGCTCCAAGAGTCAGCGACTCCAAGGATCGATCCAAAAACAAGGCATGATTTCAAGAACCATGAAGAAGCGCGGTCGGTCCAGCGCCACAAACTCGGTGAAGATCTTGATCGGTTAGTCGATGAAATTCGAACTAGGCCGGGATTCGAAACTTTTCTTGCAGCACCGACAGTGCCAGAAATGCAAGCGGCTGCTGTCGATGGTGCCATTGTCGTGCTCAATGTGAGCAATTACCGCTCCGATGCAATTGTCGTTCAGAAGGATCGAGTTCATGCTGTAGCACTGCCGATGCTGAGCAAGGAGGAAGTGGTGGAGAGAGCCAGGGGTGGCACGACAGCATTAGCCAGCACCGAGACACTCGAGTGGCTATGGGAAACTATTGCATCGCCGATTCTTGACTGCCTTGGTTTTACTCACGCGCTCGGGCAAGATGAATCGCAATGGCCTCGCATCTGGTGGGTTGCAACCGGCATAATGAGCAGTTTCCCAATCCATGCCGCCGGCTGGCATGCAGCATCGCCAGATCTCGGACACACGGTACTGGATAGAGTCGTTTCCTCGTATAGCTCGTCGATCAAGGCGATTATTTATTCCCAAAGACGTCCAGCTTTCGATTACGAGAAATTGAGGGACCAGTCTCAAGCGCTTCTTGTCGCCGTGCCCCAGGCTCCGGGATGTTCAAGCCTTCCTTCTGCAGCAAAGGAGCATCTAGTGCTACAGAAATTGTTCAATACAATTAGCTGGAAAGTCCACGCAGCAGAGAATACCAAGAACGGGGTTATGTCTCGCCTCCGCTCATCGCAGGTCTTTCATTTTGCTGGTCACGGCACTGTCGATCCACTTAACCCCTCGAGAAGTTTCTTGTTCCTGGAGGATTGGAAGAAAGACCCATTCACCGTAGCGGAACTATTGGAGCTCAACCTTCAACAGGGTATGCCGTTCCTCGCCTACCTCTCTGCTTGCCGAACTGGCCAAATACGAGATGAAGAATCCCTTGACGAGAGCGTTCATTTGATCAGTGCGTTCCAGCTGGCGGGTTTTCGGCACGTCATTGGCACGCTCTGGGAGGTAAACGACGATATATGCGTGGACATGGCAAATTACGCCTACCAGGCCATGTGGAATGGGCGGTTCACGGATAGGTCCGTCTGCTTAGGGTTGCATACAGCGATGAGAAAGCTTCGGGACGAATGGCGAAGCCGCTTGGCATCATCAGGTCAAAGAAGGGGGATTAGGGCGAAGAGCAAGTTTGTCCACAGTGCTGGATCACAGATGAACCGTAGCCAGAGTAGTAAGGAGGGCAGGGATATGGTGAGCTGTGATGAAGAGGAGAAGCTCTTTTGGGTGCCTTTCGTCCATTTCGGGGTATAGCCACGCGTCCTTATGTCCAAGGCTTTATGATGTACAGGGAAATTGGCATATTGAATAAGGGCGTTCTCAGATATCTTTGACTAGTACATTGGGAGCCAGCAATCGCATTTGGATCACTAGGTTCCTGATGTCATGTCAAAAAAACTTTGCCGCCATCCATCCTACCAAACCGTTGATAGGCGAATTCTGACACCTTGGAAATACAACTACCCAAGATCTTCTAGTTGAAATGATACTGGAGCTTCTTGTCCACAATTTCTCTTTGAGAACTTGAAAGCTCGAGGGGCTGTTAGGGCGTCGCTCGGGCCAGTAAGGCGTCGCATTGTCTCGTGCCGAAGGCGAAGATTATCCCGTGTGTTCGCCTTAATTGCGGAATACATAGCATTTCACTAGATGAGTAGATAGTCGGATGACCTTTCAGGCTATTCTCTTCCCATCGGATAGATCCGAAAATCCCCTGACGGCAACGTCGCGAGCAGCATCTACATGTTGACGGATGCACCTACTACGCAATGGACAGGGATAAGTAATCAAGGCCTTTGAAGAAATCAAACTTGGTAGCTTTCTCATGGCTGTATGCAACCCAAGCAGACGGACTCCGTGACTGTTGGCTGATCCTGAAACAGATAACGACCCCTGAAATTTACACGGAGCAAGGGTCGTAACTGAATGAAGCAGTGCGGTATCAGACATCCCGAAACTGGGACCCACCATCATGGAGTTTAAAACACTTCGAGTTCTTCATCAGATGCAAAAATATTGATCATGCAATTGAGTTTACGGTGCTGGACACTCATTCTTCTATATTGTCACTCTTTTTCGCCTTGATGGTCTCTTATTAACCTCTCATCATTGAATTCTTTCCAGTTTCGTGATTTGCAATATCTTGTCAAGATATCCAGCAAACAATATGAAGATAACATCCACCTTTCTCCTTGCCCTAGCTGGACTAGGGCACCTCGGCGCTGCCCAGACTGTCGTAGGTGAGGCCGAGGGTTTTGCCAGTGGCGTCACGGGCGGCGGAAGCGCCACGGCACAAACCCCGGAGGACATCACGGAGCTGACGGAGTGGCTCACTGACTCAACTCCCCGAGTCATCGTCCTCGACAAGGAATATGACTTCACCGAGTCAGAGGGAACAGAGAGCGGCAATGTCTGCGCAAGCTGGGGTACAGGCTCTGCTTACCAGAGGATCATCCAAGATGACTGTGGTGACAAGACCGCGTCCACAGATACATGGTACAAGGCGCCCAGGACACCCATTGATGTAGCTTCGAATAAGACCATCATCGGTGTTGGAAGCAAGGGAATCATTACCGGAAAAGGTTTTAGATTCACCGACGGGGCGAGCAACATCATTGTCCAGAACATCAAGATGCAGAAACTCAACCCGAAGTACGTGTGGGGAGGAGATATCCTCGGTTTCACCGGGTCTGATCTCATCTGGATTGATCATGTCACTGTAAGTTTTCCCCGTTAATTCCATGAAGACCTGTCACTCACGGCTTGAAAGACTTCCCAACCTGGTCGCCAACATTACGTTTTTGGCCATGACCCAAGCACGCGCATCACCCTGTCCAACAACCACATCGATGGCGAGTCTCCGTATTCCACTGGTGGCGATGGCTACCACTACTGGACGTTTGAAATGGTTGGCAAGGGCGACCAGATTACGATGAAGAACAACTACATTACGAAGACAGCCGGTCGCTCTCCTGCTCTGAGTGGTTACACTTTGCTTCACGCAGTCAACAACGTCTGGGAAGGGAACAACGGCCATGCTCTCGAGGGTGGTGAGACCACCGCTCGTGGTATCTTTGAGGGTAACGTATTCAGTGATGTGAAGGCGGTCGAGTCTGACTACCAGGGAAAGCTCTTCGGTGTCCCTGATTCCAGCTCTGCCTCCAAGTGCGAATCCGCCCTTGGCAGATCCTGCGAGGTCAACATCTTTGAGAGCTCTGGAGGTACTCTCACTCAATCCGACACGTCCTTCTTCTCCGATTTCTCAGGCCTCGAAATTGCCAGTGCTGTCGCTGCCTCCAAGGCACAGACGGATGTTCCAAAGAACGCTGGTTTTGGCAAGCTTTCCGACTCTTCAAGCACGTCCCCAACGACATCTAGCCCGAGCTCTACTTCTACTACCAAGGCTACTTCTACTTCCCAGTCTACTGCTACTTCCCAGTCTACTGCTACTTCCCAGTCTACTGCTACTTCCCAGTCTACTTCTACATCCACCACCTCCGCCAAGCCTACATCCGACGCCGCGACTGGCGATGACAGCGAGTCTGACCTGGGGACCGTTGGTATTTATGGACAGTGCGGCGGTAGCGGGTATGGCGGCTCGACCACCTGCGCGGAAGGGAGTTGTGTAAAGTACAATGACTGGTACTCTCAGTGTGTTTAGAAATTAGATAATGTAGAATATAGGTGTCAATTGTGTCTTATGGAGCAGTGGCCAGCATACGCTTATCCTTGATCAAAAACCAAACCCAGAGCTGTTAGTTGTACTGAAGGAGTCAAGCAAAGGCTGATTTAAATTAAGAGATGGCGAAACTAACTAAAGGATTAATTATTTAGACGGCTTTAACTAACAAACCTATTACCTTCCTCATCCTCACGCGCCTTCATCCATTCGCTTTACTTACGCACCCTCCTTTCCGTATCGTAATACTGCCGTACCTAATCATGTCGCAAATAGTACAGTTGTCAAAGTTGGGGTTTGAAACAGAAATCACTTTCTCCTACTCATTATCTTCCACGTTCCTTCTCTACATCAATATGAGTAATTTATTACAATGAAATAACGTAAGGAAATATAAATATCATTATCATCATTTTTATTTTTTATATTTTTTATTCTATACAAGAGGTATATCTTAAGATTAAGCTATATATATAAATTTATTATATAGTTATTTTTTTAAATATAATTTATACTTTATATTTAAACCTTTAATATTAAGGTAAATAACTAACTACCTACCTAGCCTTTAAAAGAAAATGTGTACACAGACTCTTGCGTGGGATTATCCCCATTCCATGAACTACAGTCAGCTACTCCACCTATATTGCGAAACTACCACGGGGCTAACGAACCATTCTAGACAAATCGTACTGGGCCAATGCCCCTAAGCCACGGTTAAACATCCACAGGTAGCCAAAGTATTCAACTGATTGGGGTCTGTCAGCTGGTATTGTAGACCCATCCGGAGTTCGCGATGGCTTACAGGTGAGAATGTCAATGTCCTGTGCTCGATGCACGGCATTCAAAGCCCGCAGAATGTCGGCTTGAGGAAGAAGAAAAAGGCTAACTAGATCCGCGAAAGCCTCACTGAGAGTCGAGTATAGGCCTTTGAACACCGACTTCGGTGTTTGACCTAGGTAATTGGTACCAAGTCTTAATCTTCTCCCCTGTAACGGGACTTGTAGGGAGATTCTGGGGATCAAAGTTGAAAATTGAAGGCCCTGTCTCGGATAGAATTTTACCGCAACCATGCCCGATTAGCTCATGGATAGAAGTAATAACTGAAGATATGCTTTCATGCAGAGACAAAAAACGTTTCAATGTCAACCGCACTGAGAAAAGGGCGGCTTCTCGGCTCCGTAATGGGCGGCATGCGGTTTCCGAAAAAGATATTCTTCTTGCCGTAGGCGTCTCGATGTCTTGATACTGTTCAAAATTTCCCCCTTGGCAGCCATTGAGCAACATTGGCATCCGTGGGACACAGGGTACTTGCCTTCGGTCCCATCATTCCAAGCCAGACTTTAACGCCGGCGAACGCAAGAACTAAAAAGACTTTAGTCATTGAATTCTTCTGTCAAATATGGGCTAACGTGCAGGTTCACAAAGTTTGGTCGAACAAAGACTGCCAGCTCAAACGGCCCAAGCGGCTCGACTGCTAAAACGCTGTCCGGAATCCAAGGGAGTGCCTTTAATATATCCCTAGACATGCTGATCAGTGCTTCCACTGCCGCTGATCCATTCTTGTCTCTTATCGCTACAAGGCCTTCGAAAGACCTCCTCACGCCAGCAAGGTCTCATTTTAGCAGCTGAATTCCGCCAAATTGCCTTGTCGCCGCCGTAGAGCGAGTCTCCCGTGCACATTCCGCCAAACGCTCTTACAGCTATTATCCTCGCTTTTCGGCAACGCCTGTATGCTGCCGTCATGGTACTGAAGCCAGGCGACTGCAAGCTGCCCGCGCACTTCAAGCTGGCCGATGCCAGTATTCCCAACCTTCTCCAAGGTTTGGAGTCGGGCCAATTCACTACTGAGCAGCTCGTCAAGGTATGGCCATCTATAACCACCCCACGTTCGACTCAATAGCACTGGGAGAAACTCAATTGCCTTAGACATACGTCGCCCGCATCCACGACGTCCAACCCAAAGTCCATGCCGTCTCCGAGATCAATCCCGACTGTGTCGCCCTCGCCCTCGAACTCGACAAGGAACGCGCCCAAGGTCAAACCCGGGGTCTGCTCCACGGGCTACCCATCCTACTCAAGGACGTCTTCGGTGGCCATGGTGTCATGAATACAACAGGTCAGTGTCCGGCATCCCCTACCATCTTGAGGCTGGACTCGTTGCTGACCCGTGGTTGGTGGTAACCAGTTGGCTTTTCGGGGCTTGCTGGCGCGAAATACTCCTCCGAGGCGACGGTTTTGCGGCGACTTCGCGACGCCGGGGCAGTCGTCCACGCCCACACCTCGATGACGGAATGGCTCAACATTCGGGCCTCCAAGAACGCACCAAACGGCTGGTCGCCGGTCAGTGGGCAAAGCCTGGGGATATTTTGCCAAAACCAAGACCCAGGTGGCTCGTCCACTGGAAGTGGTATCGGCGCCGCTCTCGGCCTTGGGGCTGCAGCGCTTGGAACGGAGGTGAGTCCACGGACTGATATATGTACTGCGGCTTCCTGTTAAGATATTAACGGCTTTCCCTTGGTAAATAGACAGCTGGAAGTATCGCCTCCCCAGCCAGAACTTGCGGTGTTGTAGGTCTGAAACCAACTGCCACGCTCGTCTCTAGACAAGGTATCTTCATGGGGTCTCAGTGGCAGGACAGTGTGGGCATCCTTGCGCGCAGTGTTCTTGACGCTGCCTATGTCCTGACGGCTATATCTGGTGAGTTCGAGGCCGCCGCGTTCGGTACTAGTAAGAAGAAAAAAGTTGATTGTATTAATCTCAGAAACAGAACCAAACAACTCGATTCCCAACATCGACCCTCGAGACAAGGAAACCTTACTGACACCGCCAACCCAGACATGCGACTATAGGGAATTTTGCCAAGATTCAAGGCTTGATGGACTACGTATTGCTGTAAGGTGTTGTTGTTCAGTCCACCTTTGAAGCCAAGGCATTGACCCATTTATCAGGTGCCCAGACATGTCATCAACACGAAGCCATTCGTTGGTGAGAAGTTTGAGGAAGCCTTGGATGTTCTACAGTCTCTAGGAGCCGTGATAGTCGATGATGCCACCTTTCCCGAGTATTCTCTTGACGTCCTAGAGAAATACAAGGATATTTGGAACGTGTCTTTGATGGTTGATTTCAGGAACAGTAAGTTACAGACTGTTTCTTTATCATCTCACATTTCTAAAAGTGGCAGATATGAACAACTTCCTCGGTACGCTCGTGGAAAACCCGCATGGATTGAATAGTATCGAGGATGTTATAGAGTATACCAAGAGAGTTGCAGACGAAAAATTTGAGGCCCACGGAGCAGATGATTTGGAGCTCGCGAGCCAACTTGGCCGGGAATGTGATATAAACCCACAGGCTTACGAGGAATCAAGATCATTGCGGCTGAGAATGGGGATGGAAATTGGCAAACTACTTGACAATTACAATTGCAGCCTACTAGTGACCCCTTCTTGGACGGACACGACTGCAAGCCTCGGCGGGAACCCACAAATATCCCTACCGCTACCAGCATTGCCCGAAGACTTTCCTGTCAAGTTGCGTGGGAATGGAATGGTGGCCGACGGCCCCAACATTCCGTGAGTTCTTTCATCGGTTCTTGAGGTTTAGTGCTGACCGAGTGTTCTAGAACTGGCATGTTAGTTGTCGCCCGCCGGTGGGATGATGGAACAGCCATCCGGGCGGCGCACGCCTTTGAGCAGGCAACTCAGCATAGAAAGGCGTTCAAACCTGTGATTTTCTCTGACATAGAGTTGGATGGCGAAGGGCCAGCGCTGTGATTCATGTCCTCATCCACCAGCAAAACCAGGATTCTGTTCCCCTTGCTAGATAGAGAAATTTATCAGTATCCATTACCAAGAAAGCAGCGATGGGGGGAAGCTGCGGAATAGAATGATGAGATCGCGAGGTCGTAGAAGAATCAAGCTCGCTATATGATATGTCCTGGCCCTGAGTATTGGTTTCAAACAATTTTGTGAGGCTACGCTATCCATCCCATATCCGCAATTCGGTGTGTAACCCCTTTCCCGGCTTCTACCCCTTGGAGTCAGGTGCCGTGAATTAAGAAGTTTGACGCTGATTTGTAAGATGCTCCCGTGCGCTTCAGAGCCAGAGGTGGCCCCATAAGCAAAATAATTGTCCCCTAAGTGGGGTACAGGGAGCCCACGTATATAAATCGAGACGCCTGCACGTCATGTACAGGTCTGCCCAGATGTCTACATATCCCCTCCAGTCGGTCGTGGATAAGATTCTTAATAGAGAGAGCAATGGTGACGGCGACCTCCGTGCAGGCAGAAATCTTCCACCTAACTCGGCTTGAGAAGTGGGATACAGTCAAGCCTTTCCAAATTCTCCAACCGCCCCCAGGCCAACCGCGAGAAAATCTGGTCAGAGAGCCACACCGAGTTGAGATAATGGACAATAGATCTGTAGCAAAGCCTCACTCACTCGACGAGGAAGGTTTTGAGTGGATCAAAGGACGGAAGCTCGATGAGGCCTTGGACAGCCAGCAAAGTATTTCCCGACATCTCAAGGAGATGGAGAAAATCGTCTTGGCTCATTTCCAGGCTCAATCAGTCTTCACATTTATGCAGCAGGCTAGAAATCCACCCCCTCCAGAATCAAGCCGCATATCAGCCGGCCATTGTCCGTTCTGTGCTAATTCTTGATGATGAGAGCAGCTACGCAAACGGAACCATGATGGGAGCCCACCACATATACGACCAGTGAGCAATCTTGCCCACGTTGGTAACTAATCCCTTCCATTAGATGCGATTTTATGTTCTTATCTTACCCCCATATGCGCACAGATATGACCGAAGATGCCGTAAAACGACGTATCCGATTTGAAGATCCTAGCACTGCGGACAGAATTCTTACCCAGGAATACTGGATGATCAGGTATGCGCTGCTCCAAGAGAGTCCCTCTATTTATTCATATCGCCCTTGTCTAACGGCTGTCAAGTGTCTGGCACCCATTGTTCGGGCCAATCGCAGATTGTCCTCTGGCTGTTTGCGACTCCCGCACCGTTGATGATCAAGACTTAGTGGAGTCAGACTTTATTTACCCCAACTTTGAGAGCGAACTTTACAGCTGCTGTTACAATCCACACCATCGGTGGTATTACATGAGTGATCAGATGGATGACGACATCCTACTCATTGTCAATTACCATTCAGCTTCCAACACCAGTAATAATACACTTTGCAGCTCGATTCAAACACTGGTCACAGAAACTGAGCGCTTTCCGGCCGGTTTCTACACCTTAAATCCCAAATTAACGACCAAAAGGGGAAAGCTTGGTTGATCACGGTCCAATAAATTGAGGAATCATGCCGTGTTCCGTCTTTCAGGTTACGAAATGCATCATCTTATTGGAGAAATTGGGCCCCGTGCGGGTCGGTGCGATCGGGATTCGGGACCGAAGTTGAATATTCGGATTTGGACTCGGCCGTGCATCTCTTACCAAGTACATTAATCCCTCTATCCACCTGACAAGGGTGTTGACGGCCAAGAAGATTACTTTTAAATCATCAAATGTCCTTTTTGAGAATTAAATAGCGACAAGTAGAGCAGGTATTTCATTGACGCTCCCATCAAGAAGACGGATAGTTGTCTTCGAGTGTCTTATTTGGAGAATCGGAATACTTCCGTCTTTTCCCTTTTTTTTGTCAAACATTCTCACCAACGAGTGTAACATTCCGGTTCAATCGATAAGCGCGCGGAACACCGCGACACTTGTCAACATACTATATGAATATTTTTATCCTTATCCCCTATTTAAAGCAGGCTAAGCTTACGAGTCGGTCGGAAAATGGAAGAAGAGTCTTAGTATTGACCTTGGAAAGACGAGCACTTGATAGGCATTTGCATCGTGTTCAACTCCTTCCGGGAATCGGCCCATTAAACATGGCCGCATGCTGTCTAGTCGTATCCCAAAGGTGTTGGCTTCTCGTAGTTTGAAGGCTTGTACGTTCAAAATTTGTGTCAAGCCTATGGCAAAAGAACAACGGTTACCTCACGATGCGACCATCCAATTCCCTCTGGGGACGGCAGTTCCAGAGTCCCCAGGTCGAAAAGAAAAGGCAACAAAATTCCATCGGCGAAGGATCGGTAACCGAAGATGGAAATTTTAGACTTCATCAACCTGTTTTGGGTATCAGTGGAAGTGCCACTGCGGCCTTTGCCGATTGCCGTGTGGCTCGAAGGCCTCCAACGGCACTAGAAGGAAAACTCGGCCTACTCCGCCCCCCTTGGCGAATGATGATGGCTACGTGAATCTATGTACGTAAAGGCCAGCTGGGCGCCAAGTTCCAAGGCACCGCGTAAGTGGTACGGCTGTCGCGTACCGAACGCTTCCCCGTGGGTACGCGCGTCCGCCTGGAGTGCCCCATAAGGTCAAACTCGAATTTACATGTGAATGCTGGCTATGAAATATGACCAAGGACAAGAGTCATACTATTTGCACCGTGTGAGTCACTTTGCCAAGGAGAAAAAAAAAGATAAATCCATTTTGGTCCTTGGCCTGAAAATCTTTACTGCTCGTAATTCCGCCCGGAGGCTGTGCCAGTCCCTCCAATTTAATTGTTGGCTTGGGAGGCCTGAGACTTTCACTAGTGGAATATCACGCATATCCAACGGCTGAAAAAATTGATGCCCAGGCGAAAGGTCGGTCTGGGCTGTACAGGGTACTAAATTATGATATATCATTTGTATTAGAGAGCAATTTGTTGGCCCACCTTTCAAGTTCCCCCAGGTTTTTATATAACCACCCATTTGGAGAACTGAGCCCTTCTTTGTTCACCATTTCTTCTGCACGACAATACAGTCAAGCAATTGCAACGCTTATTCAGTCTATCTATCAATCACGAATGGAATACCCTTCACCTTACTCTACTCTAGCTACTTTCAGGAACCTGAAAGTTCTAGTTATGGTCCAAATTACATCCTACGCTGACAAGTTCCAACCGCCCTAGGAAGAATTGGAGATTGCATCTTTTCTTTTTCTTTTTCTACGAATACAATTATTCTTTTTAAATCAATTCCATCAAAATGCTTTCTCGATTCAACCTGGGCGGGCTCCGGAAGCCGTCGATGCTTTCTCACAAGTCGACGGCCCAAGGAGGCCGTGGCCCACTATCTTTCAGGTCGTTGTTCCACTTGAAGACGTCCCAACGATCCGGGGAATCTTGGCAACAGCCTCCGCAAGGTCAACAGGGCCTTTCCTGCGAGGAGGTTCTGCGGACCTATGCGCTGATGCCTGATGCCTCGGTACTTGACCATCTGCAGACCACCACCAATGGTCTCTCGGATGACGAAGCGGTCCGGAGGTTGCAGATCCAGGGTCCCAACATGCCAACGTCTCGCAAGCCGGTGCATCCTCTGATCTTGTTGCTTCAGATCATTCCTAATCCCTTCAATGTACTGTTGCTGGCACTGGCGGTTGTCAATGCAGCCATGCCACCTCCGAACTGGGTAAGTTGGATAAAACGAATACTGGCTCCGCATACCACGAGGTGGCGCTAACTTTATTCTGTAGAAAGGCTTTGGCGTTCTCATGTTCATGGTCGCCATCTCCACCGGTGTTCGATTCTGGCAGGAATACCGAAGTAGCATCGCAGTGATCCAACTTCAAGCCTCCATCACGACCGAAGTAAAAGTCCGCCGACATCACCGAACGATCGGAGACAAAGCACTTGCTCAAATTGATCGAAGCGTTGATACCAAGATTGAAGAAAAGGACTTGGTTCCTGGTGATGTTCTCTTCTTGTCGCCAGGAAGTGTCGTCCCTGCAGACTGCCTCGTGTTGGAGTCTTCATTTCTCCGAATCAGCCAATCATCATGGACCGGCGAGACCGATCCGGTTGCCAAGGGGGCCCTCGATTTGGAGATCAAGGATGCCCAGATTTTCGATCTTGCCAATGTCATCTTCATGGGCACGAGCGTTGTCTCCGGCAATGGTTTGGCTGTCGTGCTTCGCACCGGGAATGGTATGTCTTACAAACCTGCCTTGAAATTAGACCCACAGGATCGAGCTTAGGCTAACCATTATCCAACAGATGTATTGCTTGCTGATATGGCCAAGCAGCTGGAGAAGCGTCGCGAGCCAAACAACTTCCAGAGAGGTATCCGCAATGTCACCTGGCTTCTGATCGCATTCATGCTTGTCATGGTGCCAATTGTAAGTGAAGACCCCGGAGTGCGTTTTGCAGCTTGCTAGGCCCCTTTTACTAATAGTATTCATAGGTGCTTGCAATCAGCGGAAAGACTACCGGCGACTGGCAGTCTGCGGCTCTTTTCAGCATTAGCGTTGCTGTCGGACTTGTGCCAGAAATGCTCCCCGCCATTGTCAATGTGAACCTGGCCAAAGGCGCATTCAGTCTCTCCAAGAAAAAGGCCATTGTCAAACGACTGGACAGTGTTCAGAATATCGGGGCCATGACTGTTTTGTGCAGTGACAAGGTACGTGGTGGTTCAAGTCCGAAGCAGCATTCAACTCCAATGTATTAACGTGCATATTCTAGACCGGCACTCTCACAAAGGACGAGGTCACCATTCAGGAAGCCATTGATATGGACGGCAACAAGTCCCTTGAGACCATCGAACTTGCCATTGTCGACGCCAATGCCCAAGGATCTGACGGTAACAACATTGATGCAGCGATTCGTTCTTCTGCACCCAGTGATGTGTCCGACCGGGTTGCTAAGCATCAAATAATCTCCACCATCCCCTTCGATTTTGAAAGACGGCGTTCGTCATGCATTGCTCGCGGGGTGACTGGCCAAGATATACTGGTTTGCAAGGGCGCCTTGGAGGAGGTCCTGGCTCGGTGCACTCAGGCTCGCCAGGGAACAAAGACGGTGCCCCTAGGTGGCGCCGAGGTCAAGGCCATCCGGCAGCGCGCAGATGAGCTCAACCGAAGCGGCTACCGAGTTCTACTAGTCTCTATGAAGAGGCTACCAAAAGCGTACATCAATGACGAGGATGCCGTTCAGGGTCTGGAATCCGACATGACGCTGCAAGGCCTACTGACATTTATTGACCCTCCCAAAGACGATGCGGCCCTTTCTATCAAGCAGTTGAAGGAATACGGCGTTCAAATCAAGGTTCTGACTGGTGACAACCTTCCAGTTGCACTGAACATCTGCCAGGCGCTTGAGATTGTGGAGCACAACCAAGTGACGGAGAATGACGATATCCAAGCCATCACGGGACCTGAGCTCGCCAGAGTTGAGGGTACGCCGGAGTTTGACTGCCTTGCCCGGACCTGCAAGGTATTTGCCAAACTGAGCCCTAATCAGAAGGCCGCGATTATCGCCAGCTTGCGTAAAGGGGGTAACTGTGTGGGTATGCTGGGTGATGGTATCAACGATTGTGTGGCTCTTCGAGCGGCGGATGTCGGTATTTCAGTCGACTCTGGATCGCAAGTGGCAAAGGATTGCGCGGACCTGATTCTCACGGAGAAGGGGCTCGATATTATTGTCGAGAGTGTGAGAGTTGGTCGTATCACCTATGGAAACACAATCAAATATATCAAGGTATGTCTCATCGCTGAAGAAATTCGGCCTCTCTACTTTAAAATTTCTAACATGTTCTTTTTCAAGATGGTCGCTTCTTCCAACTTTGGCAACGTCTTCAGTATTTTGGCTGCAAGTGCTTGGCTTCCCTTCACTCCCGTAAGCAAGCCCGCCGTATCTACAGAGAACACGACGTTGAAGTATCTAACTATCATGAATAGATGACCAGTATCCAGCTTCTGGCTCAGAATTTGCTTTATGACATCAGTCAGATTGGCATTCCTTGGGACAATATGGATGAAGAATTCATCAAGAAGCCTCAGCAGTGGCGATCAATGGGTAAGCATGAGCAATAAGCCGCCACATACAACAGCTACTAACCATATGTTGGCAGATCTTCTCCGCTTCATTCTGGTTCTAGGACCAACAAGCTCCGTCATCGACATTTGTACCTTTTCACTCAATTGGTGGTACTATGGCGTCCAGTCCGCTCATGATCCGGTTGCTGTCAGCATGTGCCAAACCCATTGGTTCCTCGAGGGGTAAGTACCAATCGTGCAATCAACAGACGTCCCAACTTGTTCTAACGAATAAAATGCAGACTCCTCACACAGACCCTCATTGTTCATCTCCTTCGCACCCCCAAAATTCCATTTATCCAGAGTCGCTCATCGGTTCCGCTTGCCCTGTCGACCGGGCTTATCATGGCCGTCGGATTTGCCTTGCCATGGATCCCAGGAGTGGAGAACGCCTTTTCCTTCACCAGGCCAGCATACACATTCATCGGATTCTTGGCGGCAGAGCTATTATTGTACTGCATTGAGGTACAGCTTGTCAAGATGCTGTATATCAAGCTCTTTGGAAGGTGGCTATGATTTATCAACGGTGGCTGATGGGTTTTTGGGGTGTTCAATACTCCAAACAGAGACATTGCACCTGTGCTGATTTCAACAACCAGCACAGTAGTTATTCACATCGCTTCACATTATTCAACATAAATTAGTTAGTAAGATTGGCATTTCAATTGAATTTAGATAAAACTCTTGTTTATTCAATGCATTATGCTCGTGAGCAGCCAATCGAAGTACCTAAGCAATGGTCAATATTATAGCGTTAAATCTAATCAACAGATTTCAATTCAGTACAGGTATCAATTTAGTAAAAAGGAAAAAACAAATGAAATAATATGTTAGTCAGTAAATCCCATCACAGCCCTCCCAATCTACCAACTTCGTCCAGAAATGTTCTTCTGCTTCGCCCCCGACTTCATCCTCGCCCACAGCGCACCACCCACCGCAGCAGGCTCCTCCTCTCTATGCTTGCCGCACTTGCGTGGCATCTCCCTGCCCTGCGACTCGTAGAAGAACTTGGACACGTGGAAGTCGTGGTCCGGTCCAGGCGCGACGCACATCCACCGCACCTTGGACGACTCGAGCTGCGGCCAGCACGTCTCGCACCAGTGGCAGCGCGGGAACTCGTCCGACTTGCGGGCGCCCGACGCGGGCACGATCTTGCCGCAGAGATTGTTGGAGCAGTACACGGTATTGTCGACGGCGGGCCATATCTCGCGGAACTCGAGCTTGTCCTTCATGACCATGTCGGCGTTGCTGATGAGTTCGAGCTTGCGACACACGTCGTTGCAGACGTGGGTGGAGAAGAAGAACTTGAAGCCTTCCTTGTTGAGGTTGGTATCTGCCAGCCTGAAGCGATTGGTGTTGGCAATGTGGATGGCTGGATCGGTCAGCACACCTCTAACACCCTGAAGATCGCAGACCAGAATGGTACCCCAGGAACGCTCAAATGTGAAGTGGGAGAATGCCTGGGCGGCTTTATTGATCTCGTCATCGGGTATCCGTGGGATCCTCCGTGTGAGGAACGCTCTGTTCGGCCTGGGCCGCTCAGGCGTAGTTGTATTCCTTTTCAGCGGGTTTACTGCTTAACTAGCAGTCTCTGAGACGTATGGCGTCTTTGAGGGGGTAGACGGGTCAGGAGGAGGCTAAGCGCTTACACCTTACAACAGCACTTGTTTTCAACAACCTTGCTTCATAAAGAGTGCAGTTTTCTGAATTTCCCAAGGCCGAGGAGAATCATAGGCTTGCTATATGCTATCGCCGGTGCTTCTTGAAGGCTGACGATCCTCAAATTCAGGAACTCGCAAACTCGCTCTGCAATTATGCCAACGTCATAAGAAAGTTTGGTCGGAACGAAGAAGCAGAATCCAGTTTTCTTGAATCATTGTATATCCGCGAAGGCTCTCCTGGAAGTACGATCCCGCTTCTAGAGGCGACACTATACAACCACGGTAGTTGGAAGCTTGAGCTGGGCGAGGTTGAAGAAGAGGAACAGATCTTACTCAAAGCAAAAGACCTGCATCCCAAGATGGAGCAAATGACTACAATTCAACTTTATACCATTTACTGCTTGGGACGGCTCGAATATATGAAAGGAAATATCAAGGAGGCCTTGACGATACATGAGCAGTGCCTTGAGAAGCGGCTGCAGCTCGAAGCTTGGCCGCACCCCCTTACAGGTGTGTCATTACACAAAGTCGGAACATTGGAATTAGAAATGAATCGAGAAGATGAAGCCATCGGTCACTTGAGAAGGGCTCTAGATGCTTTCAGAACAGCTACCGGCGACCGAGGCCTGCTTCCAAGAACCTTGATTACTTTACGGCGCGTTTTGCGTGGAAAGGCGATACGAACGAATGATTCAACCATGAAGATGGAAGCGAAGGGATTTGCAAGAAGGAATTAAATTGTCGAAGGAATACAAGGGAGAGACCGTGCACTTGGAAACTCAAGATGATCTTAATAATTTAGTTAAATCAACTTATAGATGAAATAAGAGTAGGTAAAAATATATGAGTTAATACGGACTTGTATTAAAAACAAAGATATTATTTTAATAGAAACGAAACTCTAAACTTATTTAGGTGTTCCATTTCCTTTGTCGCCCCACTTGGATGGCTATTGTCCCCATCGCCATACAACCTGGATCCATCACGCAATTCATGCCTCTCACACGTGTCCAAAAAACCGACCACGATTTGAGTACACGCCATTCACTCGTCAAATATGGCAGCGATACTGGCTCGTCGCGGCATGCTGCCCCCCCGGTTCTCTATGCTCGCTCCCACCATCTCCAGATCCATCGAGCCCCGGTCTTCGGCCATTGCGGTTACCATTCAGAGTCCATCCTGTGCTCGATTCATCGGCTCGACATTCAAGCCTACCCTCCCGGCAGGGGCATGGGACAGCCACATGCATATAATCGATACCACCCGCTATCCGCTCCCAGAGAATGCCAAACCAGCCTCTCATCAAGCCACAGTGCGCCAGGCCCTCGCCAACGCCGAGCACCTAGCATTGCCCAACATGGTCCTTGTCCAGCTGTCCAACTACGGCAACGATAACAGCTGGGTGCTTGATGTTCTCAGCGAATTGGGACCCGCCCGGAGCCGAGGTGTTGTCGCATTCGACCCTGACACGATTGGCTCGCGCACTCTTCTCCAGTGGCATGAGCTGGGTGTCCGAGGCGTTCGGCTCAACCTGAGATCCTCCAACTCCGTCCTGTCAAAAGTAGAGATTCAGACCGCACTACGCAAGTACGCAGATAAACTGCGACCCATGAAAACATGGTCTATCGGCCTGTATGCCGACATGGACGTTCTTGATCACGTCCAGCCGCTGATATCCGAACTTCAGGTCAAGGTGGTCCTGGAGCACTTTGGCTCTCCAACCCGCCTTCCATTGAACCCGGCTGACCAGCCCGGCTGGAACGCGCTCAAAACGATGATGGGGGACCCTCGCGTTTATGTCAAGATATCAGCACCGTATCTTTTCTCCAAAGACTTGGATTTCGCCGACTTGGAGTCACTAGCAAAAGCGCTGTTCGACATGCGAAATGGGAACGGCGTCGTGTTCGGTTCTGACTGGCCGCACACCAAGTCGCCGGGATACGATGCGACGCTTTTCAGGGACAAGGTGGTGGAGTGGTGCGGCGGCGACCAAGTGCTGCTGGAGAAGCTATTTCTACGTAACGCTCAGAATCTATGGGATGTTGAATAGTCTTGCTACGAAGGTAGAATGGTCTCACTATTAAACCAACGCAATCACTTTGGCGCATCTGCATTCTGTGTGGGATAGCTTAGATTGGCATGAATTGTAGGTACAAATGATGTACGGGATGATCCAATGCCATGCCGTCTTTTGCTGCAAGCCGGTGAATTGGGTTGCCTTGACAGCTAATGCGCTGTCCTCCACCTCTGACCCAAGCCATATGACGATTCTTTGCGCTCCGGAGTATATACTGGACATTCGGGCTATCTCCTGACCTTTTTCCTTTCGTCATCCTGGTTGTTGCTGATCAGGTCGAACCGGATTATTCTTGCTTGATCCTCCCGACGCAGGTGTTGGAGGGCCGAGTATAGATGCGGCCTAAGATCCATGGTGCCACTGGGCCTACCGTCTGGGTTAAAGACAGACAAAGGCTGTAGGCGTTCTCCATCGCCCCAAGTGTACGAGAGGGCTTCGTGGGGAGGGATGACGTCTAGGCCGGGGGAGGATTGTCCCTCGTCGACCTATGTACACATATAATGTAGTTTGGCCCACTCTCAAGGGCTTCACCTCCCAACATTTCCCAGTCCGCTGCCATCTGTCGTTTAGAAACCAAACCAAACCAAACCAAGCCCAACAGGCGCCAGTCTTTCATCGCCCAGTCATGCCGCAATCAAGTTGCTAATATCCGTCATAAGCTCCAAGCCTTCACGTATAATGAGACTACGCCCTAGGGAATGGCGATACGCCGCACCTATTCGTCCAAGACCCCCTCACTCGCCATCCTCGACGACTACCTGAACACTTCGTCTTCTCATTTCGCCAAAATCCCGCCTTCCCAGCTCCGGACCACCACCTTCAACGACATCATCGCCCCAAGCGACGAGGTGGACTCGGCGCGGTTGGTCGAGCGGCTCCAGCCCTTCGAACTCATGTCAACCGTCCGCAAACGCACCACCTTCCCAGGCTCCCTCCTACGCCAGCTGCACAATCTCAAACTCCTGCTGGCCACTAATACGCAGTTTGAGATGTTTGACCTCGCATCAGCAAGGCAGCTAGGCATCAAGGTCGTCGCAGCCCCTGGTCTGGGTCGCACCAACCAGGCTGGACCTGTATGCCCTAACATCAAGAAGGGCAGCGTCCACCCCACGACACAGCACGCTTGCGCACTGATCCTAGCCCTCGCCCTCAATGCCGTCGCTGACGACGCCTTGCTCAACGACGCCCTGCTCAAGGCGGGTTCTGGATCGTAGAGCGGCTTCGTCCACAGGCCTTCCTGGCCTGACGTTGGGCACTGCCGGGCTGGGTCGGCTGGGTGCTATTGTGGCTCGCGTTGCACACCTCGCCTGGGGTCATGCGCGTCATCAGCTGGAGCGAGAACCTGACGCAGGAAAAGGCCGACCACATGGCTGTCGCTGTCAGTCTCTCCCCCGACGCTGGGATCAGTAGTGCCAAGACCTTCCAGGCCTTAAGCAAGGAAGAGCTCTTCGCCAGCGCTGACGTTGTGAGCATCTATTATGCGCTGAGCAACCGCTCACGCCGAATTGTCTCCGCCAAAGAGCTGGAGCAGATGAAACCGTTGGCGCTGCTTGTTAACACTTCACACAGTCCATTGATTGATCACGATGCCCTGGTTGACACGCTTGAGAGGGGCAAGAGACGGGGAGCCGCCTTGGACGTTTTCGATACTGAGCCCTTGCCATTAAACTAGCCCATGGAGGCATAACAACTACTGGGGTCTAGATATGCGTTCAGTTCTTCTTACATCCCCACATATGGGATACGCAGACGAGGTTCCGATGAATACGTGGTACGCAGAAACTGCCGAGAACGTAGAGCGCTGGCTCAGGGGGCAAGATGTCCTCCACTGCCTCACATGAACGAGCACATACACGAATATTAATTTCTTTCAACGTTATACGGTATAGGGAACGGGATAAATTAGGCAAAGAGGATTGTGATTCCTTGAAAATATAAAAAAACACATCGAGGTTCATAGACATCAACTATCGCTTCATACCAGGCCACCCGGGTCTAATTTCTAGAGCAAATGATTCCCCCTTGCACCAGTAGCATGTGCTGTGAGGACTCTCATAATCAAATTACAATCACTACATGCTCCCTGGCAGTGTCCCCAAACGACAAAGAGAATCGTCCGTTTTCTTGGCCCGACCAAGGATGGTAACCCGGCTTTTCTCGACTTCAAAAAGGGCCATGAGAACATGAGCATTTTCGGCCCCAGCCTAGACGCAACCGTTGATGCAACGAATCTCCACGATTTCATGCCCCCAGCAACGTTGGCATCCGAAGGCATCGAGTGGGTTTATGCTCCATCCATCCTCTCTGAAAGTACGTTCCTCGCTCTAAAATCGACTCCATGTTCGAGGGCTTTATCCGAGGCTCCTACTTTGATGAATGTACCCAGTTGGTCAAGCCTGGAACAGGCGCATCCCAGGCCGTAGCGTACAACTTCCGCCATCGGCGGATTGAGAAGGTGAGATTCCCGAAGAGACCAAAAGAGGGCAAATAATTATTTTACGTTGTCGCTACATAGACTGATCTTGCCACAAGTTCCAGAACACGAACCTCACATCAACCTCTTCGACCCTTACAGCTTCTCTGCCAAGCCACTGCCCAACTTCCACGTGGACAACAACGCCGAGACGGTCGCGACGAACCTGAAGCGCGTCCTAGGCAACGAAGAGGCCGAGCGCTGGCTCTTAAAAGACTGGGGCATCGTCAACGTGTGGCGGAATGTCGGGGACATGGTGAGACAGCGAGATCGTGAGGTAGCCTGGATAGATTTGTTCAGATACCAAGGCCAGGTCAGCCCACACCTCCGTACACACCAGCTATGCGATCCAGCGCAGCCCGAAGTCATTCGAGTTGAGTCCATAATCAGGGGGGGTCAATGCGCAAACAACACGGCTGCTCATGTAATAACACCAAGCAGCCCTTGGCCAGCTGCTCCTTAAAAGACCCGCCTGCGTAGAAAATGAGTATTTCAACTTCTATATTTCATCTGTCATAGTTCTGGCCCGTAAACTTGTTAGATCCTTTTACGCATGGCAACGCCAAAAGCAGCGTCTCATCGAGGTTTTGGACCACCAAGCACCTGCAACAGGCCCGAGCTCGACACGCCGCAGAACAGTTCAGCACCTTTCCACATTCAAGGGTTCAGCTCATCCACAATCCTACATGGTGGGAAGGCCGGTCAACCAATCAAACCTGAGCCCATCATGTCAGCATGCTCGTGTGAGCCTCAACCCCTCCCAGCAGCCCAACGCAGGGTGGAAACCTGAGAGCAACCGGCATCAAGGCCGCCAGCCTCCCTCGAGCCCTTGCGTCATGTTTGCGCAAGATGCAGGAGTCCAGCAGCTCGAACCGGGCGACTGCCATGAGCAGCAGCAGCGACTGGGTAGTCCCTGAGATTCCTGCCATACAGCCGCCCAGAAGCCGGCGCATGTCGACCAAGAGGGCGCCATATCCCGCAAAGAGGCAGCAAGCTCCCATCGTGCAATATGTCGAGAACGACGAGCTCACCAGGCCCCCGAGCGCCCAGAGAGCTTCATGGCATGCGACCGGACCGACAGCGCCATACTACGACAGCAGGTTCCCCGTGCCCCTCCATCCCTCCCAGTATGCTCCGAGCGATCAGAAATACCCAGCGCCTGCGTTCGATGACGAGAGAGATACCGAGGACTGGAATGGTCCATGGAGCGCGCAGCCTTACAACGACCATCCCGCGTCACATGCCGCCGATGGGCCACCCGCATCCCGTTATCCTCGCTCCCCTCCCGACGAGCCAGCGGCAAACTATCCCGACAGTCGCCGACTGGTCCCGAACGACCAGATTATACGATCGCAGCGAGGTGGAAGACTAGAGGATAGCAGGCCGCCGCTGACAAGGCCGCAGTCCGCGAGGCCTCCCCGGGAGCCTTGGCACGACGGTCGGCCGCAGGACTCTCAATTTCAACGCCCAAAGCATCGTGACCGATCCTTCAGCTTGGAAGATAGAGCCAGAGCCCAGTTGCAAGAAGCGTCATTTGATAGCTCCAGCCGCCATGCCGCGTCGCGGATTTCCAACACGTCGATGCAGACGTCGACTGGAGAGACACAATTTCAATATCGCCCCATCACTGGCACAGAGTTCAGACTGCTCCGTCTGCTACCAGCGAGCATGTCTACCATCAAGTGCGAGATACTGCACGCGTCTCTTGATACGGATCCGGAAATCCAGAAATATACGGCTATATCATACGCGTGGGGCGATATCGAGCCCAACATGAAGATCGAGGTCGATAGGTGCTCTGTCCTCATCACCCCAAGCCTTCACGGCGCGCTCAAACGACTACGCCAGCAGGACAAATCCATCATGGTCTGGGCCGATGCTCTATGTATTGACCAAAAGAACAAGGCAGAACAGTCGCAGCAGATAAGCATGATGACCAGCATATATGGAAGCGCAGAATCTGTCGCCGTTTGGCTGGGCGACAGCAGTGATAACAGTGATCTGGCGATTGACCTCATCCAGGGAGTGTTCAACGCGGATAATGCTAGTTCCGTGGCGAGGATCATATCAGCGGAGAGGTTTACTGCCCACTTTACCGCACTAGTCAAGCTCTTTGAGAGAGAGTTTTGGGAGCGACTGTGGGTTGTGCAAGAAATTTTGAATGCGCAGTCAGCCACGGTATACTGCGGAAACTCGTCTGTTTCGTGGGAGGTTCTGCAGGAGGCTTCCACAATCTTTCAGCAACACGAGAAAGATCTGCGAGTTCAGTTCCCGCGCGGGAAGACGAAGGGGTCCCGTCGTGGACTCTCCTATGCGCATGTCCTCGGTTCCTGCGGACCGGCTAGTCTTGAGCTTCTGCGGGTTTCTCCAGAAGAGGAGGTCATATCATTGCTGGGAGTGCTCAGAGTGTGCAGACCAAAACTGGCAGCAGAGCCGCGAGACAAGGTATTTGGTGTTTTGGGTATCCTACCGGCGGAAACCAGCTTCCACTTCCCACCGAATTATGGTTCATCTCTTCGGGAGGTGTATACCAACGTCGTGGACCTCATATTACACACCACGCGGCGACTCGATGTGATATGTGAGGCCATCTACTTCCCTGTTTACACCAGCTCGGTAAAGCTTCCAAGTTGGGTGCCGGACTGGTCGCATATCCCGTCCACGGCTGGTCTCGGGACATCGTACGGATTCAACGCTGCCGGCGAAGTCGACGCCGAGTTTCAATTCATGGATGCTCCACACAGGAGCCTGCTTCGGATATCTGCCATCTATCTCGACCAGGTAGATATGCGTGGCGTCGCCGTTGGCACCTTCTGCTCTGTGGATGACTACCTAATGGCCTTCCTCCACTGGAGAGCAAAGCTTCTGTCAAGATACCTATCATCGGAGGGAAAGACGTACAATATGAAGAAGATAGACGAGGCGTTCTGTCGTACCTTGTGTCTCGGGCAGGAGCCCTCTTTGAACCTCCGCCACTCCTGGACGGAGGTTTGTTATCACGTTTTCGCGTCTCTGGTACGCGATCGCCTACCTCACCTCCGCCTCGACAAAGAGCTGGAGAAGTACCTGTTCATCGATCAAGAGCTTGCACCCGAGACGAGCCGTATGATTGTTCAGGAGAATTGCGCTTCCCGGATGGAGGGTCGCTGCTTTTTTACAACAAAACGAGGACTGATGGGGATAGGAAGCGGGTTCATGAAGGACGGGGACATCGTTTGCGTGCCTTTGGGGTGCAAGACACCCATCATCATACGCCCAGAGGCCGACAGCAATCAGTACCGGCTCATCGGTGATGCATACGTTGATAAGTACATGGATGGGAAGGCAGTCAAGGAATGGAGGAGTGACAGGAAGAAGCTCATCAGTTATGTGCTGCAGTAAGACTCGGATGCGCGGATGTATATAGTCAACCTGTGGGCTTAAATAGTTCAATGCACAGACGGACATTGTCCCAGGGCTCGTCCATCATTGACTGGCAAGTTGGAGCTAGCCGTTGTCAAGGTTCATCGCATACATACAAGGCGAAGTTACGCTTACATGATAAGAGGTAACCGCTTAATACGAGGAGCCATTCAAGACATTAGATTCCTTCGCCGACCCGATCAAAAATCTCTTAAAGAACAAATTGTGCGCAGTCATCCAGAGGAACTAGACGTCCTCTCATAAGATCTAAAAAATAGACTAGGTGTTTGGACAAACAGCTTTAGAAACAAAGACCTGGCCGACGAAATCAGAAAGAGGCTCGATGACTATTAAACTGAGCCCATAATTACAGACAAACGAGAAAGGGAGCTCCAGACTTTGCAGAACTTCCCCCTTTACCTTGACCAACTAGAGGACTTGGAGATGGAGCCCTTGACCATCGCACAAGATATGGCCTTGGGCCTCGCAGCAGGCCATTGGGCTGCTCGTGCCAACATGCTGGACGTCGAGTATGTTATTGGCAGCCGGCCTTCGATCCCACCAGCAGCACGCTTCCTTGCTCTAGACGCCGAGCACATAGGTACATTCGCCAGAACAGTCCCCCGAGTCCTAAATTAGACCTACATGAGTAACCTCGCAGTAGGCAATTACGCTCGCGCACTGGTATTGAAGACAATTGACCCTTCTGCGAGGGAGGTTTGGACTACATTTCTAACAAGATGAGCAACCCTCCGTACCAGCCTAGTGTCGAAGTCGCTGGTGGCGAACGTACCATCTGTCTGGATCTTGACGAGGCAGGAAAGGCATATTTTGCTACAAGACATCACTTACTTTACTTACTATTACAAGTTCTCATAATTACCCGGCCCAAGAATGTGATCATATGTGTATCGCGACAGGCTGCACCGAGTTCCAACTGCGCCACATCAGGCCTTCCATGCTCGGAGAAATTTGGAAAACGTCAAGAACTATACTTATTCCATCCAGGGAAGAACTTGGAATATCTGATAGGGCGTGGAATATGTTGCCCATGAATCCTATCGCCCATGAGATCTGGAACAAGGCGTACCTTGCCTTTCAATAGATCGGCGTTGACGGGCCAGACACCGCCCTCCCCCTGCCTTCGACTCGCCACATCGTTTCTCTCTATCGTGGGCTCTAACAGTGGCATCGTCAACTCGTACAGAACCCTGTACGATCTGCCACTACCAGATGAGCCAACTCTATCCATCAAGCCAAGCCAAGCATCCCTGCAGTTCACTGAGTATAATGTTGCTTTATACTATGTGGCCATCAGCTTGAACCAGGACGCAACAACATTCCGAGGATCCAGATGCTAGAAAGATCTGGGCGACATTGAGAATGAACTACCGTACGGGGCCGCGAGAATTCGTGGCAATCCTTACTCGATATTATTGCACTTGCCGCCACCAGCAACATGCGATGATCAAGAGACGGCAGATCCTCTTCTGCTGATAGCCCTAAGGATCAACCGCGGGCGATACTACCAATTGGAAACCCTAGCAATAGAGAGCAATATCGATTAATAGTTTATAGTATATTATGTCTTGAATTTTTATTGTTTGCTGACAATAATATGACGATTCCAGTCACAGACTCAAAACTCAGCAGGGTATTGTTTGAGTACATCAATACTCTATCGTGAAAGTTACGACGAAATTGTCCAGCATTGAATTTATTAGGAAGGCTATCCTCGAGATGAAGAAGAAAGCCAATTATGACTCCCTATAAACCGTCCACAGCGCCTTGAAACTTGGGCGACGGTAGGCAGCATGACTTAGGTTCCCCCATCATCCAGCACGGTCCGCACGATCCTCACCCTCACCAGCTTCCGCGAGCTCACAGACCCCGAGGACGCCAGGTTTTTCCTTGAAGCCAGCAATGCCACGCCTACCGTCGCAGCTATGAAGGCTCATATGTCGACACAGGAGGCTGCGCAGCTCGACGACCTCATCCTCGAGAACTACGCGCTGGACCACTTCTTCAACAGCCTCGACATCAACGAGCTTTTTTCCCTTAACGCAGCTTGCGACGCAGCCCGCACCTAGCAGCGTGCCATCGCATCCATAAACAGCGGTATCACCAACACTAATGTGGAGGTGTCTGCGGAACTAATCACACCTGACGACCTCGCCGAGGATGATGACGATGAGATCATCGCAGCACGATTTGAACAGCGGGATAAGGAGCACAGAATCGTTACCCTTAGTGATGACTCAGACTTGGACTCGGACTTTGACTTGGACCTGGCGGTCTCTCTGCACCTGAGAAAGGATGATCAAGCATAAGCATCTTCACGCTTATTCGGACCACCCCATGATGGACTTGGCTGCGATTATGGGTGACTATTCGCGCATTGATCCAAAGAACAAGCTGTGCATCGACCTAGGTTCACATTCCTGGGAAAGAGAACCTCGTACCGGATGCGTTGTCCCAATTGCCGACGCTTGATGAGGAAGATCGGCTAAATGAAATGAAGAAAGACCATCAGCTCACTAACGAGTTGGACGACATTTGGGATGGTTTGAAAGATTCATACTTCGGGGGAAACGCGTACCTTGGAATGAATTCTGCCTCAAACCCGACAACCAATGAAGGTGACAGGGAGGCACGCGTGGAAGCCCTGATCGATGTTCAGGCACAAGAGGATCCTGCCTGTGGTGATGATTTGTTCTTCATATTTGACCATAGGATGTCTCGAGATCGGATTTCGGGATCCTTGCTCGCCTTGGGTATAGACCGCTCCTGACCACATTGATGCGAGCCGTAAACCCTCCTTTTTACTAGAGCATTTCGCCTAGGTAATATCAATTTACACCCAAGGTAAACCGTGAAGAGGTATCGTATTATTGTCACCTTTGGGAATCAATCTGAAGGAGAACATTATTTTATTATGCAGTATGCGCTCTAAGGTCGCTTATAATTACTCAACTATGGTTATCTTAACAGAGTGGTCACCTCCTTCATTCTGTACCATGGAAGCGTCATATGCACAGAACTTAATCACCTCGGGCTTGCCGGCGTCTGTCAACTCACGAGCAAGGAACTTGAAGGCCACTTCGTCGCCTGACTTGGAAGATGAGAGGTAAAGTACTTTCTGTGGAATCAGTTAGCATCCTCGATTCTCTCGATCATCGTAACGCCATCGCTTACTGAGTTGTAGATATCGACATCAATCGGGACCATTCTCTCCGGCTGTAGATATCGTTAGTCCTGATCCGCGCCAGAGAAATTTTTGGATGTTGATTCTTACCAGCTTGCTGACTCTGATTTCAAATACGTCTCCCGCCTTGAACGTAGTCTTGTCTGGCTTTTCGACATGGAGCTCAGGAGCACCTGGTTCAGGACTCTTCAGCACATCCGCGATGAGATCCACTATCCCCTGGGCGTACTTGGCAATATCAGCCTTCTTATCCTTTGTTAGCTTGACAAAGAAGACTCCCTGCGTCCAAAGCATGGCACCCTTCTCGTTGTCCGACGGCGCAGACCAGTGATACTTAGCGTCCACCTTAAGAGCATCACTAGACTTCGACTGCCACACAGCGAGAACATCCTCATCGGTGTTTGAATCCGCATCTGTGATGTCGATGCCGTGAGTGGCATACTTCTCCAGGTCGGCAGTGTACAGCTCATGTGCGCTGTCAACGGCGTTACCCCGCGAGCCAGGGTTATCACCGCCCCGTCGCCCTCCCACTGTGGCGCATCGAGAGATGGAAAGGGACATGGTCTCCCCGTCATCCGAGGTAAAGAACCACTGCGCCGCAAGGTGTGTAGATTGGACGAAGATGTTGGGTTCTGTGACAGCCCAGTCTTTGAACTGCTCCTTCACATTGCGCAGGATATTGCTCTCCGTGGGAACATGGTCGATGAAGTCTGGCGCGAAGATCTCCGGCTGCGTGAAGAGTCTCTTCGGGCCCGGCCAGTTGCTGGGGTTGCTCTCGGGGACAAAAGTGCCGAGGGAGCATCTTTTCGGGAACCTCTTGTACAAGTCGGTCTTATCGTCGATCGAGTTGGTGATATACTGGCTCAACGTCTCCCGGCCGGAGTGTGCAGAGGTGAAAGGCCGGCAGGTTGCATCCAACACCATCTCAGAGGGTCCATTGATCTTAGTGACAGGCTCTCGCGAGATGGTCATGAAGATGTGGCTCCCAAAGCCGGTACGGTTCTTATCATTGACGGCCAGGACTTGTGAGCCACTGGTTGTCAGAGGGCTGTTGCACGGCCCCCATCCGATCAAGTTCGTCTCATAGATATAGCCAAAGGGTGCCATGTGTTTCATCTGCAAGGAATGTTGGGGGCTGGTGATTCCAAGAGGGACGATGACCGACACCAACGCAGCTAAATCGTAGCAGTTGAGTGTGTGCTTTGCCTTCTCATCACAGTCATTGACCCAGTGATCGAAAGCAAACGGGCTATCGCCTCCTTGGAAGTAAGAGTTGTTGGAAGCCCAGGAGTCATACTTGATGCTCGGCTGGTAGTGTAGTTTGTCAATAACGTAATCGAGCCAGCCCTGCTCATTGTCCCCAATGTTCCGGCCTAGCTTCTCGTCCTGGAAGGCCTTGATATCATTGTCCTCGGTCATCAGTCTTAGGGGGAGCAAAAACCGTCTGAAGAAGCTGACAGGCAGCCCTCGGAAGAGGACTTTTGGCAGCTTCGCGACGGCGACGAAGTAGAGCTCCACGTCGGTCTCAGCGAGCTGCAGCCTGCGATCCCCATAACTGTTCAGGATCAATGACCACTGGATCTTACCTTTGAATCCCCAGGGAAGATTCTGTCGCGGAGCTTTGAAACTCCCTTGGCACTTGAAGCCTGTATCCACGTGGCACTCAATTTGCACATCCTGGGTACAAGGCTCGCTCTCTAAGCTCTTATCCTCTGGCTGGAAATGCCCCTGCAACACAGCACTGATAGCACCAGAGGGGCGTTCGAGGTCGTTTGGCCAAGAAATGGGGCCGAAGTCGAGTGCGAAGGTATATTTGCCCAGCTCAACCACGCGGATCTGATGCTCGTATCCTGTCTTCCAGTAGATCTGGTTGCTTGAAGAGGCCCAGTACGTCTTGGCATGATTATCGACGTAGTCATACACAGGGAGCACCGAGGGGCCAACGAGGAGTTCCACCGTGGAAGCCATTGCGATAATTTGCCTTAATAAGTAAGTGATATATGATAGATGGGAAGTGACAAGTCTGAGACGCCAAGAACATGCGTGGCTTATCAACTTGTATAAATAATGGGCATCCAAAAGACACCCAATCCAAACTCGCCGACCGTTCATGTTCTCTATCCGCCAAGCGAAGGTCACTCCCGCTGGTCTAGATTCAATATTGTCAATGGTATTGAGAAACCATCCCCGATAATCCCACTACTAGTTCGTCCGTTTAGGGGACGGCCCGCAGCCTAGATCGCCTCGACGGCAGCTGAGCGTGGCGTTGCTGCGGCTGGAAGTGGGCCTCAGCCACCATCAAGGTCTGGCAGATGTCAGTCCCGAGGTCTCATTGATAGCAAATGAGGGGTAAAATAATGATTCCGGACCAGTCTACTCTTCATCGGCTTGATAGATTCCAGTCGCCTAGAGATTCTAGAAAGGTCTGGCCAAAGCAGGCAATGCGGCCGATACGACCCAAGAGTCCAAGACTTGCCGACCCCCAGAATGCCCCGCCAAGTGGTCAACTGGTAATGCGCATTTCACGTCATCACTTGATAGTTATGATGATAAAATAACAGATCAATTTGAGAATTTGGAATACACAAATTAATCACTATGATTCTTGTTTGCTTCTAATGATGCAGCAAATATTGTAATAATAATCAAGGAGCCCAGTCGTGGTAGCGCACTTAACCGCGGCCACGTTGCCGTACTCTCATCAGTTACCCTATACCTAGACATACAATCAGATCCTCCCCCTCATATGGTGATTGGCATAGCATGGCCTGCGGTTGTTCAATATTTAAACTAGCTAGTTACTTCTAGAAACGGCCCTCTATTTTTCCGCAATCATTTTATCGCTCTTGAACAAGTTGCCATGTGCACGACGCGACAACTACAGGTATGGACTTTCTGACCGTGTGTTCTCCAACACAAAACTGTTACGTTTCATGTGATTAATATTAGTTATTACAGTCAATCAAACAAGAAAAAATATTAACAGCACTTGAAAAAGGTTACGCGAAGACAGTTTTCTGTTCTTGTAGTTGTGTCGAAGAAAATAATTGCCGTAGTTGGCACCCCAGCATATTGGAAAGAGGAACAGGCTCATTCTCTTGTGAAGCCCTGGAAGCATACCGGCAATTCATGTTCATTGCATGTAATTACCACTACCTACCTGCGTATGTGGGAGCTGCCTCAATGCTTGTTTACTATTACTCTGTCAGGCCTCATCGCGTCGAGTGCAGGTGTTCATGTTGATGTGACGCGCCAAGCGAAAACACTGATTCATCCCGCTTCTGCACCCAAAAAGGCAAATTGTCGATATCATCTACCCTCCTGGCCCTCCACTCATGTCCATCCTGCCGCGCAATCATTGAAGGTAGTGAGTGGAGCAGGCTTTATGTTTAGACCTTCTTTAATCCCGCCGAAGAACGCCAACGACCAGCCCCAGGGGCAATGACATCATCTAGACAGCCAATGGAGAATTTTAGACGCTTGCTCGCCTTGGGTGGTAGCGTTTATGTGGATTTCGGCTAGAGAAGGGTCAACAAATGCTGGAAAGGGTTCGCTCGATGAAGAAAGTTTCCGCTGAGAGAGGTTGCTTGGTTGGAACCAACCAGTATGTGTCGCTACAGGGATCCTTTGTGGACCTGAACTTACACGGTGCATTGTACTGTTCCGTCCCTGTTTCCCAATGGCGGCTCTGGCGGTGGGAATCTCGCACTGGGGCCGTCAAGGGTGACAGGCAGCAATGATTCAGCATCTGATACGAACGGGAGGGGGCATCGTCTCTCATGTATTTTCCCGAATGAGGGAAGTCAACCCAGTGACGTAAGAGCTGCAATGTCCATGTTGAGAGGTTTGTTACCAGAGCCAATCATGGCCTTGTGTAAAAAACTCAATTGCGTTTTGCATCTGATTGCGCCACTGAACTAAGTCCCCCCCGAGTTGTTCTCTCGCACGCAAGAGATAAGCTTGAAAGTGGGTTCCGGTGCCATATTCTGACTTCTGTCATGGTTTGTTAGTCAAGAGATCCAACTATTTGGTAAAAGAAACCTTCCAAGAGGAGCACGAGTGGAGCATATTCCCTTGGTGGCTGGGAATGTTTGAGAATGCTAGGGCCTGCACATGCGGTAAGAGAGAAGAGAGGGGCAGCAGCTTGTGGATTCTGCTCTCTGAGCAATACGTCAGATCATCTCTTATGTCTGGAGGTGTTCTGTTTGCTTGTTGACTCTCAGATGATCTGTTGTAAATACAGATGTACAGTTGCATAGGCCAAGACGGAAACTAATGGGGCTAAAAATCTTCCATTGCCAAATAAGAAAAGCCTCAACAAATTGTGCATGAACCAACAGTCGAGTTGCTTTCGGAACAAAGAAAAAGCGGAGTCCGGCCAGGTACGCGCAGTCACGTGATATCAACTGGAACTTCCGAGCAGGGGGATCTGACTCATGATTGGCCCGAGATGCGTCCAGGACCCACCACAAGTTTGCAGGGGAGGAAGGAGCTACACTGTGCGCATCGTGATCGACAATGACTGCTGCGACGACACAACTCCGGCGCCTCGTTGTGCCTCCCGCCTGAGTCTTCTCCAGATGCTCGCCATCTCGTACGAGAAAATCAGACAAGATTTGTCTTAGAAGCCCCGGATGATCGCCATATGGATGGACGATCAGATCACCAAACAGACTCGCGCACCGTTGGTCCCTGCGAGCCGTTGTTTGGCCGTCGCCACCTTCATCCACACATCCTTCACATCGACTTTTCTGTTACCCACCAGACTATTCTCGCGGCCGTCCATTCATGTTTGCGATGTGGAGCTTCGTGTTGCTCCGTCTAATATCCCAACATGTTCGGTAGCGCACCTAAGTGGCACGACAACACCAAACCGTCGCCTCTTCCCCCCCCAATGATGTGATTTGTTCGCGCTCAGGGACCAGAAAAACCCAGGATGTGTCCCCACGTCGTGTCCAATTTGTGGCACCTCCCAGGCATAGCAAAGTCAGCTTTGAGGAGAGTCCCATGTCAATGTTTTCGCCTTTGCTGCCCCAGAATGACTCGAAGTTTCTGTAAATAAAGACCGTGGCCCCCCCTCGCGTTTTGCTTTTGCTTGAGAAACTCTATCCCAAATCCAGCGCGCCGTCGATCACATCCCTCGACCCCAGATGGTAACTGTTGGGCCCGACTTTTCTTCCTCGTCATCTCCGCGCATGGAATAACATCTTACTTACCTACCAGCCTGACCTTCGACGCCTCGCTTCCTGTCCACGACCACTCCTTTAACAATCTTTGGTATCGAATACCAAGCTTCCCAAAATGAGTTCCAAGGAGGGCTCCATTGAGCCCAAGGCCGTGGCCCCCTCAGAGGGCATCATCGGCAATGAAAACTCTGGAAATTCCGACGGGCTTCATCGCCGCCTCGACAACCGCCAGATCCAGCTCATCGCCATCGGTGGAACCATCGGTACCGGTGTCTTCGTCGGCATCGGCGCCGGCCTCGCCAAAGGCGGACCCGGCAGTCTCCTTGTGTGCACGGCTCTCTACGGCTGCGTCATGGCTCTCGTCAACAACTGTATCGCCGAAATGAACACCTTCATGCCTGTCTCCGGAGGCTTCATCCGTCTCGCCGGAGCCTGGGTCGACGACGCCCTGGGCTTCATGGTCGGCTGGAACTACTTCTTCTACGAGGCTCTTCTCATCCCGTTTGAGATCGTGGCCCTCAATCTCGTGCTGTCTTTCTGGAATGAAAAAGTGACCGAGCCTGGCCCAACGACCGGTGTGTGCCTTGGTGTCATCATTACATATGGGTAAGGACCAAAGAAACATTACGCGCGGAGTGCAGGCTTGTGACTCGACTCGTGTGCTCCGTTTTGGTATCGTTTCTGCTGTCTAATCCCCCTTCCCTCTCCTGAGATGTGATCGCATGCTAAACTGTGGTGATTTTATTTTATTTTAGTGTGCTAAATGTGCTTGCTGTTGGTGTCTTTGGTGAAGCCGAATTTTGGCTGTCTGCCGGCAAAGTGCTACTGTTCTTCATTCTCTTCGGCTTCACATTTGTGACCATGGTCGGTGGCAACCCCCAGGGCGATGCCTACGGCTTCCGACACTTTCATGGTGCTGAAAATGCCTTCGCGTCCTTCCGGTCCGAGGGCAATGCCGGCCGTATGGAGGGTTTCATGGGATGTCTTGCCTCCGCTGCCTTCTTCGTCGTCGGCCCCGACTACATCTCCATGGTCGCTGCCGAGGCGAAGCACCCCAGCATCTACATCAAGACGGCTTTCAAGACCGTCTACATCCGTTTCGGCATCTTCTTCATCGGCGCCGCCCTGTCCTGTGGCATTGTCTTGTCTCACACCGACGAGGCTCTCGTCCGCATCAACATTGACGGCGTCGGTGGTGGTACTGCCGCTGCTTCTCCCTGGGTCATGGCCATGGAGAACATGGGAATCTCCATCTTGCCTCACGTCGTGAATGCCCTGCTGTTCACCACCATCTACTCCGCCGGAAACACCTACACCTACTGTGCCACCCGCTCCCTGTACAGTCTTGCCCTCGAGGGTCGCGCGCCCGCTTTCTTCCGCAAGTGCACCAGCAACGGCGTGCCGATCTACTGCTTCTGCTTTGTCATGCTGTTCCCCTTCCTCTCGTTCCTCTCGGTGAACAGCGGGTCCGCAAAGGCTCTCAACATCCTCCTCGCCCTCATCACCGGCGGCGGAGTCGTCGACTACGTCGTCATGTGCATCACCTTCATCTTCTACCACCGTGCCTGCGTCGCCCAGGGCTTCGACCGCAAGAAGCTGCCTTACTACGGGTACTTCCAGCCCTACGGTGCCTGGATAGCCCTTATCCTTCTGCTCATCGTACTTTACTGCTACGGATACACCGCCTTCGCTCCCTGGGACACGGTCACCTTCTTCTCCAACTACACGATGCAGCTCATCGCGCCCTTGCTCTACCTCGGCTGGAAGCTGATCAAGACTACCCACCTCATGGAGCCCCACGAGGTGGACCTCGTCTGGGACCGTCCTCTGATCGATGCCTATGAGGCTAGGATGTTGATCGAGGAGCCTCCTACGACTTTTGGGCAGGAGATGAAAGCCCTGTTTGGCCTCAGCAAGGTTAAGAAGTTGGTGTCGCGGGCATAGATAGGGATGATTTTTGCCGCGATCCGAAATTAAGATGGATGTCGCGAGCGCGTGTGCTAAGAAGAATCGACAGACCTGCTTATTCGATCCACCATCAGACGCGATACCTAGAACGAACTACCGCACCAGCATCGGACCCCTCGAGCGGCTGAGGACGTGAGCAAAACTATAAAGGCTCAGGTATGTACCATGCTCCTCAGGAGAGGTTGACGAGCAACACAGCAGTTCTGCATATGGGGCGACTTCGAGTCGACTGGGAGCCACAGCTTGGGCGTCACAAAATACATACCCTGGGGGTAACAAGGCGCTGTGACTGGCCTGCTGTCATAGACATACATTGCACATATATTTCGAGGCGCGTGTCAAGTACTGCGCTTCGAGTACAGATACCCATTATTACGTTATGCCAACTCAGTTCTCTAGAGTTTCATCCTACAAGTGATACGAAAATGTCTCATCGCGTCGTGAAATCCAGTCTGCAGTTCGTCCCTTTGCCAGGCAACCGTTTCGGCTACACGAGAGCAGGGCGACAAGGGCCAGCAGCAGCCAAAAATAGAGATCCAGTACGAAAATGAAATCCCTCTCGGTCCATCCCAGGCGCAAGAATTCTTAAAAATCTTAACTGGCGGCCCGCTCGCCCCGACACTTTTGAAGTCATTTCTGGGGAGACGCCATGGGCGAAATAGCCAATCGCAACCCGAATGATTGTTTAGTTTCGTCTTTAAAAAGACACAGGCCCATTTGGACGCTATTCCTAGATGCGCCGGAGATGACAGCGACGGCTGACTGGGATCTGGGCCGCCTCCATCTACGGGCGGGAGTGGGGGCCAGAGACGCGACCGACAAATCAGCATCGCGTCAAGTGACCCTGGAAGAGGATCAGCCACAGAGGTAAAACCTTGCGTGTCGATTGCCTTTATCCTTGATGCTGGGGTATGCTTGTTTAGTGGGTGAAGCAGCAGAGTGATGATGGCTTGCCGACACGGCGCGGAGGAGGCCTCTCCACAGGCTCTCAGCCATGGAACTGCTCGACGATCAGCTTTCCAGAGTATAAGTATTCGGCTCGAGGACATTGACTGGGCTTCCATTCCTCTCTAAGCATCAGCCGAATCCATTTGGTTCTTACTCACCCTCTTCTTCTCAACATCCAACAGACCTTGCTGTGCAAGTGTGTTGACTTTTATCAACCCTTTTTCTCTTCAATTCTACGACTGTTATTAAGAACCTTCTCTTCCACTTTGGACATATTCATTCAAACCAACTTTTAATCTCACTTTTCTACATATCACATCACTCAGCAATCACAATGGTTTCCGCCAACTCCCTCTTCACAGCCCTCATGGGCCTGGCCATGGCCAACCTCGCCACCGCCTCCCTCAGCAACCCCAGCTCCCAGGCCCAGGCTCTCCAGGCCCGCGCCGACAAGTTCAGCGCCCGCAGCGTCATGTACCGCCGCGGCGAGGACGGCGCCCTCCTCCGCCGCAAGATCGCCCAGCGCTCGCTGGAGCCCCGCCGGTGCCTCCACAGCTGCTGGAGGAAGGACAAGAAGGACAAGGAGAAGAAGAGCAAGAAGTCTAAGAAGATCAGCAAGAAGATCAAGGCTAAGAAGGCTGGCAAGAAGGAGAAGAAAGAAAAGAAGGAGAAGAAGCACAAGAAAGAGAAGAAGGAGAAGAAGCACAAGAAGGAGAAGGAAGAGAAGGAGGAGGAGGACAGCGAGTAGAGCCCCAAAATGCTCTGCTAAGGTCGCTGATTGATTGATCATGGTATGAGAAGGGACGTCTTGGTGATTGCATCTCACAGCCAGCTTATTTTTTCTTCTTCTGCCCAGCCTGTTTTTTCATCTTTTTTTTTTCTTTTGTTTTCTTCCAGGCTGGGGTTTTCTTTTTTCTTTCTATTTCCTCTTCATTTCTTTTTCTCTCTCCATTTTTATGAGCTTTTCGAGCGTATTGCATTTGGACGCATCGGTAGATTCTGCTATTCATTCAATAGCAGACCAGGCAGGGACTGGCAACCTAAAGTCCCAAAACATGAATAAAGTAAAATTCAATAACTACTTCGCAAGTTCGTCAACGTGAAAAGTGCACATATATGATTAGACCCCTACCTTAATTCCTCATGCGGAGCAGGCGGCATTAGAACGACGAGACAGCACATGCGGCCAACCATACTAAATATAGCCATGCAAGATATACAGTTCTGTTTCGGTCATTTCATATAAGACATCTTGATACAGTCTAAATGGGCAAAAATTAGAAATACCTAGGAGGAGCATGCGCTTCTAGAACCAATGAAATGCGAATGTGCGATAGCTCATGATTCTTTCACAAACCCATTGTCAGCTGTGGCTGCAAAGCTCCATCGCTGTTGGCTATTAGATTTCCAGCTTGGCTTCTTTCGACCTGCCTTGTCTCACTTTTTTTTTTCTAAATTTGGTGCAGTATCAACATAGCGCTTAAGAGGTAAGTAGTTGTCTATATGGAAAGTCATCTTGAGCGTGGATGCCAAGATATTTTAACCGCCCGCGCCTTGGACCTGCATCAACCCGCAGATCTGGCTTTCAGCTGAGTTTGTACGATGGGGTTTGAACTGCACAAATAGACTGGTACCCTCCCTAGGGTTGCTTTCCGGATATGTACAGCACCTTTCAAAAGCCTCGTTGCTACTCTCATCTCCATACTCTTCACCCTTCCGGCCGTCGGGTAATTCTCATACAATGAAGCCAACATCATCTTCTCCTCGGACGCAAGAGAATTGCAAGCCGTGGAAGACGTCCTCCTGGCACAATTTCCCCATAAAAGCCTTTGCCTGTATTTTGGGCTCGCTGATATCAATTTCCTCATCCTTTGCCCTTCTTGCCTGGGCCGACGACAGCCCTGTCGACAGTTGGCCAATTGCACCAACCATTATCTTATCCATCATGGTTACTCTCTCCAACTCTATGATGCGTGCTGCGTTTAGTGTCGGCGCAGAGGTATTCTGGTGGTCATCCCTGGTTCCCCAATCTGGCACCACCCTCGGAGAACTACATTACATCTGGGACTTGGCATACAACTCGCTATCGACTATTACCAACTTCGAATCGTTTCAGCCACTTATTCGCCTTTCCAATATGCTCGTTATAGCTATTGCTGTCAACGGACCTCTGCTTCAACGTGCCATCCGCGTTGAACTTGACACCCGGACAAGCTTCCAGGAACAGACATTGGAAATACGCCGTGAACCAATGTGGGATTTGACCGCGAAGACTCAAGGCTTGAACGGATATGTCTTCTCAATAGTACCATATCAGGATGAATTCGCCGAAGCTGTTCTTGAACAGAGACAACGCGAACCAATCCAGCTCCCCACGCCAGCCTGCCCCTTGGATGCAACTTGTATGACAAGCGTGGTCGTAGCTGGGTTCACGCGACAGTGTTCGGATTCGGAGGAAACTACGAGGGGACTCCTATCTCTACCTTCCGCGAGTGCCATCATCTTTCAAACTTCGGGTTCTGATCCCTCCGTATCAGCGCACGAGTGCAGTCAAACAGGCGGGTATTCAAACAGAACACAATCAAAGATGGACAGCGGCATGTGCGTGTCCCTCACAACGTACTTTCAACTGCATTTTGAGAATCCCTCCCACAGGCTGATGAGCCCTTCTCCTGGAGAGCTTCCTTGGAAAGCGCCGGATCTACCTCCCGGTCGGGCCAAGTACACATCCTACGTACGCACCAAAACTTCCGTTGATACTGTGGCTGTGCGGAATTGCAACTTTTCCACTTCGTTTATTGAGCTCCCCATCAGAATCTCCAACGGCACTACTGTCACAATGCTGAGTGCGGAATCTCCCATCGGACTAAGTAGCACCAACGGCATTGAGTCCATTCCCCATCCTTTGAATGACACGGGCGAACTCGACTACTTGTTCACTGGTGGTTTCGTCCAGGCGCTCAGTGATATGTACAGCGGATACATTGTGTATAATTCCATCGATCCCGGCCATATGGTTCACGGCTCAGGTCCTCGCCAATTCATCAACCAGAGCAGCATTGTTCCTATTCGGAACAAAGGTCTTCCCTCGCCGGAACCAAATAGTGCAGAATTTCATTTTCCATCTAATGGGTATGATTTCTCCTGCTTTGACCCGCTCAACGATTTCGTTACCAGCCTCAACGAGCTTTCGCTACGGTATGCTATCAAATCCGTATCAGATAAGGGCTTGCGTGCGACAGAGATTGGAGGTCTTATGCGATTCTTTCAACATAATCAGTCCTATTTTGATAGCCTAAATCTACGTCCAAAGGCCGTACCGCTTCTAGGCACAATCATCTCACCGACCCAGGTCGCCAGCATGACAGTGAGCAAAGCCATTCCTGTCTATAGGGTGAGTTATCTCTTCACGGCGATAGCAGTAGGTGTTAGCTTTTTGGCTTCACTGTTTATTGTCTTGCTGCTCATGGGATGGAGAAAGCTGGGGCGGACCGTATCATTGTCGCCGCTTGAGTTGGCCAAGGGGTTTGATGCACCACTCTTGGCAAACGCTTGGAGTAACTGTGAAGGGGAGGAGCTAGCCAAGACGCTTGGTAAAACCAAGGTGCGATATGGGGTCGCACCCGAATATGCAAGGCCAGGAGGGGTTGCGACGGGAGGCTTGTATAACATCGTCACTGTTCCGAGTGAAACCATGCAGGATACTTACACGTCTTCAGAAACTGATAGCCTCAGTAGCTCTTATCACGATAAATCACAAAGGATGATGATCTATTCGTTGGACTAAATGGAGCGGTAATAGAAAGCTAGTCCGGGAGGCTGGCTAGGCTAGGACGGCAGGGATATCAGGAAGGCAGGCACTGGGACACTATATTCACGTCAACTGGGAATTAGAGGAGGATACAGATGAGAATTAATCGACATATATAGAACTTTAAAAGAGATTTTTGAATAGCAGCTTTCGTGATGGCGAGGTGTAGCAGAGAGCACATCCAGATTATGTTTTATTTTGAATTCAACGAAGGCATATACAAGCACATGAAGAGAACTTCCACTGAAGATAATGGCATCAAGATGCGGAAGGACTGGATGGAAGCAGTCGGCTCCAACTCGACTAACCCGCAGATTCCCGTTTACATGGACTTGTACCCCATAAGCCTTGTGTTCTTAGAATACGTTGATGAGACCCCGAAGACGACCGCAACATTCTTCTCTGAGATCCGGCCATTTACTTTACAAATGCGTTGACAACACCGTGCAAAGGTTCAAGCTACATCGAGACCTCCAATATATCTAGTACCAATTATTCTCCGGGACAAGACGATTTGGATTATAGACTACGTACACCTTGAATATCTCTAGTCATATGCAGGTGATTGATGGTTATATAAAGGCAGTTTCATTTCGTGGAGCGTATAGACTCGAGAGTTTTATGTTAAGACAGCCGAATTTGTTGTTAGTCTATGGAGAGTGCATTAATGGCAGTGGGAATTACTAAACGAATCTATTGCTTCCCATCATCGACGTTGAATGAACTCACAAGGAATCAAAGCTTCCTGTCCCAGAACCACACTGAGTGAGATGAACCGACTTTTCAATTCCCTCTCCTCAACATAGCTCCGTTTATCCCTCATGAGGCATATCTGGTTTTTCAATTGTGCCGCTCTCAAAAATTCCCTCTAGAGCGTCTTCTGGCCCCAAAGGGAAACAGACCGGCGGCTTCACGCCGTTTGTCTCGGGCGTAGCTGTGCCGTTCTTTGTCCCATAGTATATCACGGAATTAGCCAGGTCCGTCGTGAGCTCGGTGGTTCCCCAATTCTGCGGGGCGAACATGATACTCGAGTGTGCCTCTGACATGAGAGTGTTGGGGATATCCTCGGAGCGCGTATAATGCTGCATGCCGAGGTTAATCCATGCAACAAGATCCTCTTGTATGAGGGACTCTCCATTGAAGAAATTGTAGAAGTCCACAAGTGGTGCCTCGGGGACATTCTGGTTCAGGGCAGCGGAGGAGCCGGGCTCGGTATCATGTTGACGCGACACTGCGAATGGCTGCTTGGCAAAGTTGACTGATCGCTTGAAAAAGGGCGAACGCTTTGATGGAAGCACAACATTGGATAGACCTGGGAGAATGCGGTAGCCCCTAGGCTGACCCCAGCGGTTCGTATGGTTCTTATTGACGATGGTGAACATAGATTGGCCGTTTGCTGGCATCTGGAGCAAGCCATCATCCTCGGTTGCGATCTCACTGATGTTATAGCGCATCATCTCAAACTCGCCGCGCTCCGGGTACCAAGGTTGGGTGATATTCTCAACCACGATGTCCGTCTTGACGAAGGTATTGGCTGTATCGATGAGGTCGAAGTCGGCTTTGAAATTCATGACGTGGCTGTGCAGAGTACCGGCAATGGTCTCTTGAATCCTTGGGCCCCATTTGCCTTCATCATCAGGTCTGAAATAGTTGCCCTGCACATAACCTGATGCATGGGCATCGACGGTAATGGTTCCGTCAACGTAGAATGCATAATCCCAGAGGTAGTCGTAGTTTCCGATGGTGGCAATCATACGGACAACGAGTTTGGAGCCTTTTGTGGACTGCATATACGATTTATCCGTATGGCGAGTCACTGGAACGCCAATATCTGTCTCAAAGATGCAAACATTGGATGGCTGCCTTAGAGCCGTAATTCCGTTGGTGAAGTTGGAGTCGAGGTAAGTGGCATGGTATGGGCAGTCATATCCAGGAATCAGTCTACCAGCCTGAAGGCCAATACCAAAGTACCGGTCCATATAAGCGGTGCCTGCTTGGAAAGGATTATTTCCAGCATACTGGGCAATAGCATCTATACCGGTTAGTTTATTGTTCCATGCAGTGAGATGGGATTCTTCGACAAACCTTGAAGCGAGAGCTCATACATGATTCTTTCATCCTTGAGCTTGATGTCATAGAACTGAATACCCACGTCCTTATCATATCTCATATAAAATTTCCAGCCAAGGTACTCGATGTAGTGGTTTTCCTTATCAATCTTATATCTCTTATCAAGCGTCAGAACAGTGGGTGCCAGACGATCTTCTAGTTCACGGATCGTGCCTCGGCGGTCTTTTCGCAGGAAGTCGGCGTCCTTAGCTGGCGCGGGCGTCTTGACCATGTTTCCGGACTCCCAAGCACTGCGAAACTCCTCAACTGTCTCGTAAACCTTGAGGTTGTACACAATCTTGCGTACGTGGTAGAGGCTAGGGTCTATTCCGGCGATATCAAAGCTCACATACAAGTCGGAGGGCTGGTCGTACGGGGCCAGACCGGCTCTTCTCCATGGCGTCCAGATAACACCAGTCGTACCGTCTGTCGAGAAGGGGTTTTGGACGTAGTAGGCTGCCGTGGAGCGAGGGTCGCTACTACCGTAGTACACCACGTCGATCAAGTCGGCGGTGATATCAGCAATCTGGGACATGGCCTTGGCAACAGCGCTGTCAATGGCGGCCTTCCTGACTTTGTCGATGAAGCCCCCATTCAACAAGACGCTTGGCCCATTTGGACCATTGTAGAAGTAATCTAAAGGTCGGAGAGTTGTGTTGCAAGAAATGGGAAGTGGCCCAGCCTTGTAGTGAAGGAAAAATTAGTCAGTGTAAGGCATTGCTTGATGGGTCTGGCTTCCACCTACGAAGTATTCGGAAACGGTCGGGGGGTTACCCGAGCCGTGGTTTATGATAATTCGAGCATGTCGGGGCACGACGCCGTTGCCGTCCAAGTAGGACAGGACATCTGTTTTATTAGGCTTAAGTGTCTCGATGTGGGCAATATAATTATCGCTCAGCGACAATGTTGGGCTTGAGCTATTTGTAAGATTTAGCCCAAGTGATTTGGTTTCCAGCAGCCAGGTTGCCACTGAATGGATTTCAGAAGGTGTCAAGGATGTGAAAGGGTTCTTCTTGGGGGCCGTAACGGGGATATCCTTGGGGGCAGGGCAAGCTTCGAGGCTCTGGGCCGAGCGTGTGCCTATATCGAAACCGATGCCAGCATGTACATCCCAGTCGCGAGATGGACTAGGAGCGGCAATAGTTAGGCCGATGTACCCAAGAGTGACCGCCTGGAAAAGTCTGAAACGCATGATGATGGGTGACCGTGCTTAAAAAGAGGAGATCAGAAATGGGTACTCTTGGTGGAAATTCTGTCAGTTCTTTGTGGCGAGAAGCCGTTCTTTAAATATTTTGAATCAGGTTTCTTCATTGTAGGGCCAGATAGAGACTCTTCGCGTCTAGTTACCTCATGATACGCTATATCCGATGGTCCTGGCTTGCCCCCGTTCATCCTGCATCTTGCTAGCTACTACACAATGACCCACTATAGAGTAGTAAATACGGTAGGTTTTACTTGAGAATCTCCAGTTTCGGTTGGGTTTAGAGTAACTCGGCTCCACTTCCTACGGCACTCTTCCTTTCCGAGTTGTGTTCCGCTCTATTCATGACAGTCTAAGACCAATCAAAGATTCTTCCACTGTCATAGAGATCCCCATCTTCAACATTCGACGGTTATCTCTTTGCAGAGATTATTATGTAAAAGAATAGATCTTCCTAGACAGAAGGCTGGGGTGTTTCCCAGATCGTTGCATCCAAACTGAAAGCTGCATGGTTGACAGAGAAGCGAGTTTAGCTACGCTAGCCTGTTATAGCTACGATATCCCGGTAGCCAATTAGAGAGTCTCTCTGTATGTGAACAGAGTGGATTTCGATCGCAATTGTCAGCAAACAAGGCGGATGCGGGGAAATAAGAGTAAAAGATAAGGTAGTCAAGCTCGAGTTTGATGCCACCGCTTGAGTCATTTACAAGGATACCTTTTGGTTTACCAAGAGAATATCATACCTTATCTCATTGAATCTTATGGATCTATAGGAAAAGAAGCCGATAAGTCGGTTTTTAGGCAAGCTCATTGCTAACACTATTCTCTCTTATCGAATTCTCTCCACCCTCCGCTTCATATCGCCATACCCTCGGAATTCCCCACGCCCGAGATGTAAGTTCCGGGGGATAGGAAGGAGAAGCCTTCAAGAATGTTATGCCAGGCAGAGTTCGATCCTTTCTTCCCAGCAAAACTGGACCCATTCCATGTTCTGCCCCCCAAACATCCTTCTTCCATCGCGGTTTCTACTTTCAGCTGGCCAAACTCGCTGCTGTAGTGCTTTGATTACTTCAAGAATATTCGGGAAGTGCTGTTTTTCATATAGATAACCGAGAGAGGAAGCCACGGCTGCTCGCAACGGGCTCCCACCCTCACTTTCGCACCCCAGTACGAACATAGGCCACAGAATCATTGTGATTGCGCTGCTTGTAATGGGCACGCGGAAACAGGTGGTGGAAAGCTCCGCTATAGCTTGTGATATATCATAGTCATCCAAGCGTGCTGTAGAAATGCTTTGGATTCCACGGTATAGAAAGATGCTGGTCGCCAAGCAATGCGCATGAGCAACATCGATACAGGCGTTATAATTTTGAGACTCGTGATCTGTGGAGTCTGGGTGATAGTACGGCTGGTGAATCCTTGATGGGAGGCTATCCACGGCATCCCTTAGCCGTCTAAACAATTCCGTCCGACGGTGGTGAATATCTTCTACCTCCAAGTCGCCCTTAAAGGATGCTTCTACCAAGACAGCTGCGTCCCCCGTTATCAAAAGACTTGTGGAAGCGAATCCTAAAACAAGGTCTGGGTCGGGCTTGAAGTGCTTATGCGGTGGCGATATGTAATGGTCCCAGAAAGGCTGGTCTGTGATAGGTTTCCTTGCGCAAGGCACCGAGCACATAACGTCGAAATAGGCCATCATCTTGATATGAAGAGCAAGGGGCCGAGTAGCATATAAAATATTTCTGCTGGCGACTGTGGAGGGTGCCAAACTTCCACTAGATCGTTTCCATCTCAATTCAAGGAGAGCTCTGATTCCATTCAACAGCGGGAGCAAGACCTTCGGGCCGCCCACTATTTCTAAAGAAGCCAGTATCATAGATGCCGCAATTTTACTATCGATATGAGAATGCTCTTTTTGATGAACACGAAGCGAGTCATTCATGATGCCGAGGGCTTTGCTTTTACGCTCGAGAACTTCCACCTGGGTGATTGCACCCGAAGCAGCCATGTGTGCTGCGGAAAATGCCAACACGATCGGGAGGAGTACCGAATCTCGATCCCACACGAGAGAGAGGTGTTCCGGCAATATGGTTTGGTACTGCTGTGGGCAAGGGTAGGCCAGGCCTGGCAGCACCGTGGCCCAATGGATAAAGATGGGTAGGTCTGATGGTGAATCAAACTGTGGACCAACTTTGGGAGGAGGCACGAGCCGCAGCGAGTTCGGGCCCCGGACAGTGATACCAGCCCTTGAGTCTCCCTCCGGAGCCACACACATCGAACCGTTGCTGCCGGGCGTTGATGCGGTGCGTGGAGACGTCCACTTCAAGGGGTGAGCATATCCACCACAAACAACGTGCCTCTGACGGCATTGTGAACAGATGGGCCGTGATTCATCACACTTGAGACGGGATTCCCGACATGTCAGACAGCCTGCTCGTCAAGATTCCGATTGGTCAGCCCATGAATATCTCCCGCAGTGGGCCAAGTGGAATGCTGCAGGTGACATATATGATCTCACCTTTTCTAGAACGGCGATGATATCCCTGGGCAGGCATCGTAGACTAGACTTGTCGACATGTATTGCTTCCAACGGGCACATGACATTGGGCCGACATCAGCCGCCTATATGAGAATGGTAATGATACCCTGGGGACAGCGGCAGTGCATATAGCCGCCACCTGGGTGTCATCGCACTTTAGATCTAGAGCTTATCTCTTGGTCAAACCTATCGATGTTCTGGCCCTTATCACCACTTAGTCATGGATTCCCAGGTTCCGGGGACCCTATCGCCCATCGGTGACAAGTCCGTTGGACCGTTGGTGGGTCATTCGAATAGGAACTACTAATTTCTATTCGCCTATTCCACACGCAGCGTGGGGAAAATGGGTGTCGGCAATTCGCGGGAGCTTGCACTGGTTTTGTTATCTTTCTGTCTGTGTCCTTGTTAAGCCAGACTCGGCCTGGCTCGTGATAGCCTCAAGCTTATTTATGTAAAACGCCCCGTTTATGGCCAGTTCGAGCTGCCAAGCTGAACCCATGACAAGAGGTCACTCGTCACTGAGGCGAAGCATTGGACTACTAAAATCATTTAGCTATGATATCGTCATCGCCGATATTCTAGAGGTCACTCTCCCAGGAACTTAGATTGGCTGGTGAGACAGAGAACAATTGTCGAGTAGGAACAGCATCACCTGTTTCTTACCGATACGCAATTTACAGTTAGCAGTCTTCCGGTGGGAGGATCAGAAAACGAGATCCAAGCATTCATAATTGCTCGACAGTCATTCACCGTTAGCGCAAGAATCCTCGATCTACAAAATACCGGCATCTTCTTATGCCTCAAACAGGGACAAAGGCAGCAGCCATCTAGAGGGAATCAAGCCGAAGCATCCATACTATATCTTATGCAAGTGCAGGTATCGTGATACTAAATTATTTGTTGTTTCCGGCTATACGTTAGTCGACCTAGGCAACCCATTACGGCGCCGGCCGGGTTGTGGCCACATCGAGCGTAACACGTCTGCTTTTGATCAAGGGAATTAAGATGGTCGGTTTTTCTTCTGTCTCCGCGCGTCTCTCACGCCCTGCAATTGGCCAATTACGTCGTTTTCCCATGCTGGCGAGGCGTATTAGCCTCCCTGGAGATCATAGCGTTCTAATAAGAGCCAATGACAAAGGCGAATGGATGTCTCACTTCATCTCCCTGAAGTCGGGAAAAAGCAAAACCTCTCTCCGCCTCACTCACGGATCACGGAAAGAATTAAACTGCTGACCAATTTGCTCCTTTGATAACATGTCTCGTAGCCACCCTTGATTTCCGGAGGGTTTTTTTCTCCCCGTGTCCCATCAGCTTTACCGAGACTTCAAAGCACTGACCCTTTGCTCATCAAGTCCCCGAATTATTTCTCCGTTGGCCACTTGTATTCAGAGCATGCCAGGAGCTGGGTGACGAGTCATTGTTGGTGCCATCTCATCCATTCCCGTCAAAGAGAGGTATACTACACCAAATGCTCAATTGGTAAGGAGGGATCGCGCCAGGTGTCCCCGAACACGGGTGAGAGTTCGAGTATAGAGTTAAAAACAGGTCCCCGAATACACCCCATCTCATGGCCCGCGGCACCTTGGTCCCGCCCAACTTCAGGGTCGACGTCCCGAGCGAGGACGAGCTCGTCGCCGTCGGCGTCGTATGGGGCCTCTCGCTGCCCCTCACCGTCTTCGGCATCTTCCGCTGCGTCCAGCAGACGTACAGCCAGTACAGGCGGACGAGGAGGGTCAACCTGTACATGTTCCTCATCTGGCTCGAGCTCATCTCGACGACCTTGATGGGGGGCACCGCTTGGGGATACGTGCGGGGGGTTATCCCACCCAGGTGTGTTGACCACAAAGCATAGAAAAGGATACGTCTGGTATTAACACGGTATGTGCAGCATGTGGTACTTTCTCGGGGCAGTCAGTAAGTCATCCCAGCCTCCACGAACAATCTCATCATCATGGCTTACGAATTCCAAGTCATCCTCTGGATCGTCCAGATCAACGCCATCCTCCAGATCATCCTCAACCGGATCAGCCTAATCTCCGACAACAAGCCACACGTCCGCCGGGTCCAGTGGTTCCTCTTCGGCTGCGTGCTGCTCCTCCAGGTCGCCGTCGCCTGCTTCTGGGTCCCCGCGCAGCTCCAGATCTCGGACCTGTACGTCGACATCAACCACGTCTTCGACCGCACGGAGAAGGTCGTGTTCGCCCTCATAGACCTGTGCCTCAACGTGTACTTCATCCACCTGGTGCGGTCGACCCTCATCGCCTACGGGCTGACCAAGTACGTCCTGCTGTATCGCGTGAACATAGCCATGATCCTCGTCTCCATGACCATGGACGTAAGTACTATTCCTACTCGCTGACTACACAAAACCTATTTACCTAACATAATATTCTCCTCAGGTCCTCATCATCGGCATGATGTCGCTGCCGAGCGCCTTCTTGTGAGACAGCCCTCATCCCTCCTGAAATCAAAGCTAACCGCCCACCCTCCAGATACGTGCTGTTCCATCCCCTAGCCTATCTCATCAAGCTCCACATCGAACTATCAATGGCGGAGCTCATCGCCAAGATCGTCAAGGCCTCGAGCAGGAGCCGGAGTTGCCTGTGCCCCTGCACCGAGGCCGACAACGACATCTTGGTCGCGCCCACCACCGGTCGCGTTTCAGAATGGGGTCCCTTCCGGCGCCTACGGGAGACCCGAGCGGTGGATCAGACTACGGCGACACGTACAGTAGTCAGAAATGGGAATCGAACTGGCTGAGGATGGTGGATTGGTTTCATATAATTTCTAACTTCAGGGGACATCTACCTCGACATCTAATCTTCTCATGTAGAATAAGCTAGAACTCTCCACCACAGCACACCGATTCTTTATAAGGGAGGAGTCACGGCATAGTTACTCAAACGAGAGCAAGCAAACTAAGCTCAATCAAATGAAAACTTCATAAAATAACATTGATTCATCAAGACGCTCTACAGCAGTCTGCGTAACAAGCTTATCTAACAAACCCAGCCCCGTGGGATATTTTAACATCTCATTCTTTCTTTCCTTTCGTTACTCCCATTCCAGTTTGGATCATTTCTCATTTTCCCAAATTACCATTTACAGACGGCTGAAGACGCCAATGTTGGCGGGGGCGGCGAGGTCGAACCGGTCGAGGTTCATGACCTTGGCCCAGGCGCCGACAAAGTCGTTGACCAGCTTCTGGTGGCCGCCGGCGCTGGCGTACACCTCGGCCAGGGCGCGGAGCTCGGGCTGCGAGCTGAAGATGAGGTCGAAGCGGGTGGCGGTCCACTTCTTGGCGCCCGACTTGCGGTCGGTGCCCACGAAGACGTCCTTGGAGTCGTCGGCGGCCTTCCACTCGGTGGACATGTCCAGCAGGTTGACGAAGAAGTCGTTGGTCAGGACACCGGGGCGGGTGGTGAGGATGCCGTGGGACGAGCCGTCAAAGTTGGTGCTGATGGCGCGGAGACCGCCGATGAGGACGGTCAGCTCCGGGGCGGAGAGCTTGAGGAGGTGGGCGCGGTCGACGAGGGTCTGCTCCTGCTTGACGCGGCCAGACGAGCTGCCGTAGTTGCGGAAGCCGTCGGCGATGGGCTGGAGGTAGTTGAAGGACTCGACGTCGGTCTGCTCCTGGGTGGCGTCGGCACGGCCAGGGATGAAGGGCACGACCAGATCGACACCAGCGGCGCTGGCAGCGCTCTCTACGGCGGCGGAACCGGCGAGGACGATGAGATCGGCCAGGGAGATGCGCTTACCGGTGGTCTGGGACTTGTTAAAGGAGGTCTGGATGCGCTCGAGGACGCTGAGGACCTCGGCCAATTGCTGGGGGTTGTTGACCTCCCAGTCCTTCTGGGGTGACAGGCGGACGTGGCCACCGTTGGCACCACCACGCTTGTCGCTGCCACGGAAAGTAGAGGCAGAAGCCCAGGCAGTAGAGACGAGCTTGGAGATGCTGAGACCCGAGTTGAGGACCTCGCGCTTGAGGCTCAGGATATCCCTCCCATCAACGAGCAGGTGGTTGATAGCAGGGATGGGGTCCTGCCAGATGAGCTCCTCCTCAGGAACCTCAGGGCCCAGGTAGAGGATGCGAGGACCCATGTCACGGTGGGTGAGCTTGAACCAGGCGCGGGCGAAGGCATCGTTGAACTGGTCTGGGTTCTTGAGGAAGCGGCGCGAGATCTTCTCGTACTCAGCATCGGCCCGGAGAGCGATGTCGGTCACCAACATTCTGGGGGGGTGCTTCTTGGACTTGTCGAAGGCGTCGGGGATGATGTTGTCGGCATTCTTTGCGACAAACTGTGGGGCGCCGCCAGGGCCCTCGACGAGCTCCCACTCGTAGCCGAACAGGTACTCGAAGAAGTTGTTGCTCCACCAGGTGGGAGTCTTGGTCCAGATAACCTCCAGACCAGATGTGATGGCATCGGCGCCCTTTCCGGACTTGTAGCTGTTCTTCCAGCCCAGACCGTTCTGCTCGATGGAAGCACCCTCGGGTTCGGGGCCGACATGGCTGTCGGGAGCGGCGCCGTGGGTCTTGCCAAGGGTGTGACCACCAGCAATCAGAGCGACGGTCTCCTCGTCGTTCATGGCCATGCGGCCGAACGCCTCGCGGATGTCGTGGGCGGCAGCGACGGGGTCGGCATTGGCGTTGGGCCCGCGGGGGTCGACGTAGATCAGGCCCATGTTGGTGGCTCCCAGGGGCTTTTCGAGGCTCTGGGCATGTGCCTTGCCGTACTTGGTCTCCAGCGAGGGGCCGGAGGCGAAGCGCTTGTCCCTGCCCTCGGGGAAGAAGCTGGTCTCGGAGCCCCAGTAGACGGACTCGTCGGCCTCCCAGGTGTCGGCGCGGCCGCCGGCGAAACCAAAGGTCTTGAAACCCATGGACTCGAGGGCGACGTTGCCGGCAAGGATCATCAGGTCGGCCCAGGAGATCTTGTTGCCATACTTTTGCTTGATGGGCCACAGCAGGCGGCGGGCCTTGTCGAGGTTGCCGTTATCGGGCCAGCTGGAGAGAGGGGCGAATCGTTGTTGACCCTGGCAAGAAAAAAAAGTTCCGGTTAGCCCTAGTTTCCAATTGAATCACATGCAAACCGAGGGATCGCGCTCTCTTACCTGGCCACCGCCGCCTCGGCCGTCGAAGACGCGGTAGGTACCAGCCGAGTGCCAGGCCATGCGGATGAAGAGACCGCCGTAGTGGCCGAAATCGGCTGGCCACCAATCCTGGGAGTCGGTCATCAGGGCCGTCAGGTCGGCCTTGAGGGCATTGTAGTCGAGGCTCTTGAACTCCTTGGCATAGTCAAAGTCGGCGCCGAAGGGATCCGAGGCAACTCCGTTCTGGCGCAGGATGTCGAGGCGGAGCTGCTCGGGCCACCAGTCGCGGTTCTTGGGGCCGCCGCCAGCGACGTTGGACTGGGCGTAGGGGCACTTGCTCTCACTCATGGTGACGAGGCTGGTGCTTATCGTGCGGTGTGGGGAGAGGAGAAGTCGTCGTGGTTCTGGTCTCCGGAGGTACGCTCTGGGTATCAATCGTCCAAAGAGAGGCATCGACAAAACAGAAAGCAGAGGAGGGGGGGGAGAACAGCGGTAACGGTGCAGCTGGCAGGTCGGCGGTCTTATACCGACGGCACGATTGCTTCGATTCAGGCTAGGGTGGGAGGGTGAGGGACGCAATTCAAAAGGGTAAGCAATGCCGATGGGAGAAAAGTCGGGGGCAGCATCGTCACTGGAGCAATCAACGTGTGTGCTGCCTTGACTCAGTCCAGGGGAGGCACAAGGTACCGGTACAAGCCCCGTCTGCCCCGCACTTGGAGGTTTCGCAGCGCGCCAGATGACAAAGCCCGCGAAGCTGTTGGCCGGACAGTGCCGAGGCAGTCTGGAGCCAGCGCTGGGCCATTCCCCATAGGGCCTGGACGCGAGAGGCCCACAGCAGCTTTGGCGGGTGAGGGCCCTGTTGTTGCCAGCCCAGGCGATCGCGGCAGGTACCGGTACGAGCTGGAGGTCAACGGTGACGGATTGCATCAACGACTTTGCCCAACCCCGAATCTCCGAGTTTGTCCTTTCCATGTTGGAAACACAGCCATCACACAGTGTACTGTCTCAATGGCCTACCACAACGCCTCCCTCCGGCTGCACTCGGATTGAAATTTTCTCGGCTCCCATCCAGCACAATCATCCCAGGTGCAAACGTCATATGAGATGACATAATCAAGAAACGGTGGAGGCAACGCGAAGCGACGCAAGAAGGTGGACCCACCTCTCCGCCATCTCCTGCCCACGGCCACTATTTTTGCCATTCCGGGCTTAGCCGCGATGCCTGCTTTCCCCGTTTCCAGCCTAGCCCCGTTTCTCAATTCCAAATTCCAAATTCCAAATTCTCTGGACCGCTCACTTTAACTCCCAAATCGGGGCATCGACGCCAGCCGAGAGATTTCAAATACCCTCGCCCTGAGTGAGTCTCCGGCCCCGCGGCCTCTTCTTCCTTTATGGGGTAGCCCGGCTTTCTCCGGATTTTCGGCAAGACAGGATAGGATAGGATAGAATAGTCATGTTTTTTCTAGTCGTTGATACGTATATGCTAGGTTAATGCTAATGTGGAAAATATGTCCATGGAAGTTTAGGTATGGGGTTATGCAGTGGTTTATCCCCCCCCACGTATACACAAGCTGAATCGACAACGCCCCGATGACAAACAGCCCGAAGAAAAAAAGAAGAAAGAGAAAAAAACGCCGTTACTCCGATCGTTGCATCTTGATATGTATCCCTTTTACTGGAGGAGCACCGTGTCCTCGTCCAGCACGCCATACAGCCCCTCAACCTCCCGCTCCATGACTCGCAGCTCGTCCGCCACCCGCCCCGTCACCAGGACGTAGGCGTACAGCAGCGCGTAGTCCCTCTCCTCGACCGTCGCCAGGCTGGCCGTGGAGGCGGCGTCGTCGCTGTTGCGGCTGCGCTGGGACTTGACCTCGATGTCGCGGATGCTGCCGGGCCTGCTGCTGGGGCCGCCGACCCCTGCCATTTCCGCCGAGTGTTTCTTTCGGAACTGGAACACCTTGGTGAGGAGGTTGTTCCGTAGCGCGATGATGTTCGGAACCGCGTTCGAGAGCGGGTACTCGAGCATGGACGAGCTGGCAATCACCTGGAAGATGTGGCACATGCGGTCGCACAGCACGGCACGCTCGGGGGCCGTGTACGCCAGCAGCGCCTTCTCGCCGGGCGTGAGGTGGCCGCTGCGATGCGTCACCAGCGCCATGGCGTAGAAGCCGTCCAGCACGCGGCGCATGCTCCTCATGATGCGCCCGTACGCCTCGAAGGGGAAGGGGCCCCGGAGCTCGAACTCATGCGACGCCGACTGCCGCAGGCTCTCCAGCCGGGCGGCGTACCTCGTCATCGCCTCCTGCTCGCCCGACCGCAGATAGCTACGCGTGGCCTCGCTGTCGAGCAGGATGGCGAGGGGGCCACGCCTCCAGATCAGCCCCATCTGGAGGCACAGCATCGAGAGGCCCTCCTTGAACTTCTTCCGCGCCGAGATGGGCCACATGACCCTGCAGATGAACAGACCCCACAGGATCCCGCACGTCACCGAGAGGCAGCGATGCTTGACAATCTCCAGCATGTCCGGGTCGATGCCGCCCTCGTCGTCGCCCTCCTCGACGTTGTCCAGCCCCGCGCTCAGGCTGTAGGCGTACAGAGTCGAGACGTTGTACGCGAGCTGGGTCATGCGACCAAGCGGCGCCTTGCCCGCGGCCACGATGAGGTAGAAATTCCGGAAACTCACGAGCCAGCCCAGGAACACCAGGATCACCGGGTTGCCCTGGCTGATGTTCCACGCCGCCAAAGAAAGCAGAGCACCGATAATCGTTCCGACAAATCGCGACGCGCCCGTAGTGTTGGAAGCGCCAACCGTCATGGAGCACACAATCATGAATGACAGCAGACCCCATTCGCCACGATAGTGGTGGTAGTATTCGCGCGTTCTCTCGAGGAACGCCAGCATGCCCCAAAGCGAGGCTCCTATGCCCACTTTCAGGCCGAATAGAACTGCTTCACGTTAGCAATGCGGGATACTTAACCAGCGACGAGGGAAATCGTCGATCCACTCAAGAAAGCACTCACTGTCGTCCCTTGCCAGCTTCCTCACAAAGCGTAGAGTCTTTTGCGAAACAATCGACAACAGCTTGCTCGCGCTGGGAGCGGCCTCCCAACTAAAGGTGTCCCTCCTGCGCACCATGGAGTCCGAGATTCCCCTCGGCGTAGCGTGTTTCCTAATCGGCTTGATGAGCCCTTCCTCCTCCAGCGAGGAGAGTCGCAGAGAGCTCAGGCTGCCCTTACGCCACCAGACCATCCACTCCCACGACAGCCTCCAGTGATCGCCCACGTAGCGCAGATCCTCCAGCGTCTCCAGGTGGACCTGGACATCCTCGGCAAATGCCTGCATGCTAGACGTGAAATGCCCGCAGGCTGCTGCGACCTGCTCGAGCTCGACCTGGTGCGCCGCCGAGTCTCGGGCTCGGAGTGCCGGGTGCTCGTACAGTTGCTCCAGCGCGTTGGTTCTTGCTATGCTGAAGACGGCGATGCTCTCGCTCAGCCGGCCGCTCGCGCGACTCTGCTCATTGCCATGGTCGAATTTCGACTCCCGGAGGATGTGGCAAATCTCGTCTGTGAGCGCGACCATTGGTTCCTTCAGCGATGTAATGAATAAAGTGAAAAAGTCAGGAGGGTTGAAGACCGGCTCCGTGTCGTCCCCGTCGTCGCTACTCTCGTTATTAAAATATATAGGTATGGTGGAAACAGGTGACATCGGTGATGGCGGAGGTCGAGAAGGTGCGCCATTGGGGCTGAGATAGTTCGGGTTGATTTGGTTAATTACCGTGTTGATCTGTCCGTAGATGTATGGGTTGTCGAGAAGAACAAACAGCGTGCTCGACGCACTCCTCAAAGCTCCGATGGACTGCGCTAATTTGTCCATCGATTTAACGAGCGCCCTCTCGGCGACGTAGATTGATTCGTGGCCAAGGAGGTAGTGCTCAAACTTGGCCTCCCTGAGATTCTTCATCATCTGAGGGTAATTCGTTCGGTACGCGGAGGATGATGCCGAGTACTCAGCAAGGGCCGGGTCGTCCTCGGTGCCAGTCATGAAGCCCCTGGTAATCATGGCCAGCATGTCTCCGAGGGAAGTGGATGCCTTGTCCATGGTCGTACGCAGCAGGGTCCGAGCAGAAACTCTCCAAATGAAGAGATTGACCATGGTGGTGGATGCGATGCCCATGAGGAGGATCAGGAGCACCTGGACAATCTTCTGGTTGGAGAAGACGTTGTCGATCACGGCCGTCTCCTTGGTCAGGACGCTGATGATGGCGAGAGACGCGAGGGTGCTTGCGACGTTGACCAGAGGGTTCTCCATCTTCTGCTTGACCCAGCCCATGAAGCCGAAGGCTCCGCCAAAGAACAAGACGACGACCAGGACGTGGGCCAAGGTGACCATCCCCCACACGGCACCAAAGAGCACCGAGGTTGCCATGGACAGCAGGCAGATGACCTCGGCATAGGCAATGGCCACGATGGCGATGATGACGGCCTCGATCATGGACCCAGTGGTCCGGGCGGGGTGGAAGTAGACGGTGATGGTGGCCACGACATGCTTGCCGCCGGGCTTGCCGAGCAGATGAGCGACGGGAGTCACAAAGGTGGCCAGACTGGCGATGGTGTAGGCCATGGTGCACTTGAGCACGCCGCGGCCCTGCGGTGAGTTGAACCAGTACAGCAGGCGCAAGGCGGTGTCCGAGACCTTGGCCCGGAACCGCTGCATCGCCGTGCCCGCCATCGCGGGGCGGTAGAGGCTGGGCGCTGCGGTTCTGTCGATGAGGCCCGGCCGGGAAAGTATGTCACTGCCAGCGACGGGTCCGGGGACGCAGATTGGTGATTGCTCTGGAAGTGGCCAGTGGTAGAGAGGGAGGCTGCCACAGATGGGATTTATGAGGTTGTTTGACGGCGCCAAGGCAGTGAGGGGGTGGAGCTTATGCCGTCTCTGGGGGAGGCCCAGGCGTGCTGTTAAAAATAGAGGTGGACATAAGACGGCCGGAGGAGGATGGAGAGCGCTGGGATACCTGATGAATGGTCTGAAGGCTTGGAGGTTTTGTTGACTCCTCTGCACTGTATGTGCCTCAGCTCGGCACTTCCCTGTCGAGCCCTGCCCTAATTGAACGCAATGGATGCGTCTTGCGATGAGGCAAGAGGGAAGAAGAGGCGGGCTGATGATGGCATGCGGCAATGGCGCCGTCAGGGCTCGTTAGTGTCCCGCTACAGCCGCCTCCCACAGCGAGTGATCAGTGGTCACAGGGCCTGGAGGGACCCCCACACCCGCTGCCACATGCTGCAGCTCGCCCGCCTGTCTCACACCAATGAATCAGGTGTGCGATAAGGGTAAGACACTGATCGGCTACGAAAATGACTGAAAGAGCCATTAGATGGATGCCCATGGACCATCTGTTGACTTCGCAGCCGCTGAGTGCGAGACCCAGGCAGCTTGCAAGGACGGGCGGCGGGCGGGCCCACACAGTGTATAAATTCTCCATCTCACCATGGACGCGTAGACTAGAAATAGGTAGGCAGCATCAAGCTTCCGAGCTTCAATGCAATCGGAAGAGCTACAGAAAGAAGCTCAGCCTTGTCTCTGCCATCTCAAAGACCAGCCACGCGTCCAGAAAGTTAATTTCAAGAAACACATGCTCCCAGCCTGCTACTATCTCTAAGTATGAGTACGCGCGCTGATGAAATCCAAAGACAGTGCACAAACCAGTTTTCGCCCACCAGGGGCAGTGAGAAATCCCGTCTGGTCTAGGAGCACCGATAATCCATCCGCGACTTTGATTCCCCGAGGGCGCCCACGGTGTCTGAATGTTGTGACCGAACGCGCGCCAAATATTAATAAGACGTGCTGTTCGTCCCAGTCTGGTCTGGTCACTGTCAAAAGTCCCAATTGATGCCTCAGCTTGCAAGGTAGCTACGAGCATGCATTCTGCTCAGCACGTAAGATGAGTGCTGACGCACAATATGGCTGCTTATTGATTTGACCAATCACAGTGATGATCTCGTACAATTTCTCCACCTCTTGCCCTAGTTTGGCTTAGCTCAAACCAAGTCGCCCAACTCAATCCCAGGCCAGTTTATTGTTCATTCTTAGCTTTGATGTTCTATCCAGTCGCAAAACACATCTCAGAATTAACTTTATACGCTATGTATTTTCAAAAGGGATATCAATGATCTTGTTGAACGAAAAAAAAAAATCAATACCGATATGCAATCGATACTTGCATCGTAAGACAAACCCCGTCCAAAATCCAAACTACGTGAATCGCGACGATTGTTTTTTTTGATATAGGGTAGGCAATGGCCCTGGACTCTCACCACATCAGCTGTAGCCACGACGTATGATCAGTCCTCTTTGTATCTTCCAGGCTCCAACTTCTTGATTTCGGAACTTGCCTCTAATTTAGGAGCGTATGAATGTTTAGTGATTATAATATTGAGCAAAGAATCCCGCGAAGGGCTGCTTTAGCCTTAGATTCACTACGTGGTCTGATGGTTGGCATGCAAGGCGGATTTGTGTGTTGGTCGAGCGAGCCCCTGAGCCACCATGACCATGCAGCCAACACCCAACAGCCATGAGAGTGGTCTGAGTAATAACCCACTCCATACTCACTCTTGCTTCCATCTCTTCCGCTCTCCTAGCTGTTTCCCTTACGTTAGTCTTTGTGTGTTGCTGTCAGCATGACTCTCAATAATCTCCCACCAGAACTTCAATCCAAGATTTGCTCTTATCTTGTCAAATCAATCGGTCCTTCATCCATCCATGCCTTACTCAGAACATGCAAACAATTATACGATGTTGCTCTCCCTTTCTCTGTCCAAATATTTCGAAATACAGCCCCTATACACATTGGTAGGGGTCCTTGCTCCGACACTCGCAATGTGCAATTTCTACGCTATATTCTCATCTCCAAGCCCGAGCTAGCCAACAAGGTTGACACAGCTATCCTGGGTGGCTTCACGACAACCAGGGAGACAGTGACAACACCAACCGCGGCCACCAGCACCAAAGAGGAACTCGCCATATATCAAGAGTTCATTATCAATGCCTTGGGTCCTCAACTGAGTGAAGCTGACTTGGCACGAAGGGACAGCTGGATCGCTCATCTGAAAGAGCAGTCTTCTGATGCGCAAATTTCCTTGATTCTGCTCGCATGTTCAGGTGTACGGCGACTCTACTTTGAAGATTATCAAGAAGGATCATCCCAGAACCAACTGTTCAAAAAGCCGGACTGTTTCATATTCTTGCTTGAGATGGCCAAGACCTTGTCAACATCCAGAACCCCTGGCTTCAACGCTCCGTTGCGGAATCTTCGTCATGTCCAAGCCCAATCTCACGAGGACAACGACTGTGGCTGGGAACAGGCTTTCAGACTCATGGCGCTGCCCCAGCTGAAATCCTATGAATCCCTCGACACAACCAGGCGTGGCAATTTCGCAGGAGACTCAACTATTCTACCCCTCATCACCACACCCCAGTCCTCTTCCGTGCGACACATCTCTCTCCACCAGTCCCTCGCGCCCGCGGCAGAGGTTCAGGCTTTATTAAGAGTATGCAGGCATTTGGAGAAATTCGAGTACATCAGCCCGACTTTTGAATCGATATCTGGTATCTTTGCCCGGGATATCATGGAAGCCGTACTCCCCCACGCTGGCACTCTCCATCATTTGCACATAAATTTCTCCGATGAATGCAAGAAGATTGGGTGGGAGGACAACCCCCAGCGGCTATATCTGGGGACCGAGCTTGCCCAAATGACGGCGCTGAGGCACCTCAGCATTGGGATGCAGGCTCTCACAGGGGAGTTTGACGCAGCGCCTACTGACGAGCAAGACACGCCGTCACGGATAGAAGGGGCCCCTCGGCTCATCGAATGCCTCCCAGAGAGCTTGGTAGAACTCTCTATTCGTGATTGCGGCAAGGCAATACTCGATCAGGCCAAGGAGCTGATGGATACAATCGAGAAAGGAGAGCGCTTCAATAATCTGAGACGCATCGTGCTGGTGTTCAAAGCCGAAGTAGTCAACGTCAGAGACATCCGGCAAGTCATACCTGACACAGGCAAAGAAGCGAGGCGTTGTGATCTTTGGGTGGCTTTCCAGCATCGCGAAGCGCGGTGGGTGAGCTCAGGAAGAGGACATACTTTTGAGGGGATTCGCGCCATCCCGAGCCTCTGTTCTCGAATATTCGCGGATGATCTCCGCAAGGACTGGATTGATTTTCGAGGAGCGCTTGCCCAGAAACTATATACCAAAGCCTTTTCGCCAGGCTCGCCTGCTCATGGAGTGGATGCGGATGAGAGAATGAATAGGCTCTTACTTCTTAAGCCACCGCACGAGTACCAGCTCGACGATTAACTGGGAAAGGCTGAGGGCGGTGCCATATTGTTGGCGTAACTATGCTGTGAGATGGCGGGATCGAAATGTTTGAGACCCTGGCCATGATGGCCAAGCTGAAAGTCTCTTGACATATGTCGATTTATTTGATATGCGAGCGAGCAATTGATAATTTCCGCAACTCAAAACCACATCAGACTAGACACCATGCGTATAACTCATGATTTGTTATATGTATTTATGACGAGGAGACTGTCTATTTTAGGAGTAGGAAACACGTGTAGAAAATAAATTACCTAGATGTGTATAAGTCTATGAAGAATATTTACGGAAACTCCTCCCTCAACCTGGCAATCGTAGTCACCATGTTATTGCCAGAGGCCCATCTTCCCCATCCGCCCTTTTGCCCCCCCTGATACCAAGAAACGACAGTCGAGGCAACCCCCCAGATATAAGCCGAGCCATCTTCCAGAGCCTCGAAAAGAGGGCCGCCCGACTGGCCACCAGCCAAATCAGACTCATCCGTATACATGGGGCCCAGCGCATCACAGTCCCACCTCTTCTCCGACATGACGAGGTTGCTCAGCCGATAAGGCCTCTTGCCCTTGCCAAGGTCCCCTGGATATCCCACATGGTCAAAGACCGTCTTGTCGGCGACGGAACGCTCGGCGACTTTGGCGCCGAAGTAGCCAACCTCGTCGCCGAGACGCTTCTCGAGGATCAGCACGGCCCAGTCCTCCTTTGCGTCGCAGATCCCGTCGCCGATCTTGGTGCTCACAAACGCATGCGTGGCCTGGGATGAGTTGAAAACGTCTGCGTTGTCGTATCCAGGGCGGAAGGTGACGGTGCGGTTGTTCAGGATGCAGTGTTTGGCAGTCAATACGTGGCGGGGGCCGACCAGAGCGCCGCTGCACATGTGGCCCGTGTTCCAGCTAATCTTGCCCACGGCAGACCACGGAGCGGAACGGTTGTTGTACAGGAATCGGTTGTCCTCGCCGAAAATGCGTCCCTCGAGATGTACGACTTCTCCTTCCATGCCTCGCTTCTTGTTATTCCTCTTGTTGCGCTTTGTGTTTCGTTTCCTACTGCAGCTGGGTTTGGTGGGCTGTGGTGAGGATGTTGAGCTGGTTGAATGTGGCGATGTGGCTGGAAGTGATGGCGTTGTCGCTGGGGTCGAGGTGGATGGTGTGACAAAACTGGACGGTGGGATAGAAGCAGAAGGAGTAATAGAAGCAGAAGGAGTAACAGAAGTAGAAGGAGTAACAGAAGCAGAAGGAGTAACAGAAGCAGAAGGAGTAATAGAAGCAGAAGGAGTAACAGAAACAGACGGAGTGACGGAAGCAGATGGCTTTGATTCAGATGGTGTGTTCGACAGAGATGATGTTGGAGAGACAGAGGGCGTGGGTGATGGTGTCTGCGTTGGCAAAAGAGAAGAGGCAAATGGAGTTGAGAACTGAGAGCTACTCGAAAGCTCTATGGAAGAAGATGAAAGTGAGAGCGTGCTGGAAGGCAAGACACCAGTCGAAATAGCGAAACTAGATGAAAGAATAGAGCTGCTGGAAGACCCTATTTTGGTTTTGGGTACGAAGGGCTCGACCGCAGGGAACGGTCCATCCAAGGGCGCATCATTGCTCAGAGTTATCACCTGTACTATGATGGAGCTTGCAGCACGGGCTTCGAGAACTGGGTTCACCTGTGCTACTGGAACTGCACTGACCCTGCAGAGGAGAAAGGCATAAGTGAAGGTTGAGAAACGAATGTGTACCATGATGAATGAAAGTTTTTTTCGTCTGAATGAATGACTTTAGTGAGAATTACTCTGATTACTATGACCAGCAAGACCAAAAGTTAGCTGTGTGCTAGTGAGAGGCATTCGGATTCCTTTATACTGGCGAGGTCCTGTGAAATTGAATAAAATGGCGATATATTTGGGAACTTTAGCCAAAGGAAGGATGTGTGTTGGCCCCGGAGTACAGAAAAGGCAACTGCCGAGTGCGACTTTGGTATAGGCTCGATGGAGCTGTAGCAAATTAATGAAGACTGCGGGAACTTTGAAGCTTATATTGAATCCTTGAAATCTAAACGAGTTAAGTCTGGTTCTGTCAGTATCTTGGCAAAATCAAGACAATGGAACGCTCGGCCCAAAAGATATGTCTGTTTGGTCTCCAGGAAGCTTGGGTTGTCTGGCATCAGAAATCGATATCAAATTAGATCATCAGAGTGGGATCTAGTAAGCTATCTAAGACCTGCTTTTTCGCAGAGCTCATCGTGCGCAAGTCTGAAACTCTGGTCGTAGGCAAAGCACGGCGAAAGAATCGAGCACTTATTGTGTACGATTAATCACGATGGATAATCAAACCTCGCTATTTTTATCGCATGCGCCATAGGAGGCGGGGGAGCAGACTCTTTCAAAAGACCCAATCCTACATAAAAGCCAAGAATTCAATACATAACAAATATCTTGCCAAAGTACTCTGGTGGTTGCACTTTCAATTGGCAACATACCTCCACCAGGAGGAACTATGGTCAATCATTTCGGTGATACGGATTCACTTCATTACCCATCAACTTGATATCCACACCAAGAAGAGGAGAGAGCCTCTCGACCTCGAGCAGAAAATGAGAATAATCATCCTCCACTACGCGAATAAACCAGCCTATTTGTCGCAGTCGCGGAAACTTCGTGGGGCAGCTCTCAGCCAGCAAAAATATCAGGCTCTGAAAAGTGTGCTCTGGTACCCATTGGCGTATTCCTTTCGCCCAAGCCTTTGTATCTTTTCCCCAACCCGTCATATCAGGCCTGGCCCGATTCCATATGAATGCCTCGTCTTCCATCATGCCGTGCGTTAGATAAAGGGTCTCGACTGAAGGAGGGATACCACGATCCAGGGGGGTATAATCGGGCCCAAAACCAGACAAGGCTGCAAAGGGAACATGTAGCTCCTTGATCCGATCGAATTTGACTAGATTATTGAAAGACCCGGAGACATTCATTTGTGGCCATGTATGCTTTAGACCGAAACCAACTCGGAACTGGATATGTAGTTTCTCTAACGTACGTTTGGTGGGAGAAATAGCGGTCATTATCTCATCTAGGTCTAGATTTGGGACCTTCCAGTCGTCGCTATGAACAGCGTCAATATAATCCCAAGAGTAGGTGAGTGATCGAAGATTACGCGTCAAGGAGAGTATCCTAGGTAGAAGTCCAGGGTCAAGCCATTCAATATCCAGTGAGGTTAGGTGATCGAGGTTTGGCTCTCCCTCTAGCCATTGAAACTTCGAAGGGTTTGCGAGCCAAAGTTTGACATCTACAAGATTTGGTAGATAGAGGGCAGAGACAGCTTCCTTAAATTGACCATTGTGATCTTGCTGATCTGGATCAAGACGTCTAACATAGGCTAGCCGCTGTAGCTGCGTAAACTTGGGGATCTGATCGGGGAAGGCCTCCTGTTGGAGAGCCTGAGAATGGGAATGAAGGGGCTCGAGTTGGAGAGCCTTGGATTGGAGGACTTTACCAACAAGCGTAAAGTCCTCGACGAAATTGGTTGTAACCGTAAGACTCCTCGTATTGGAGAGGTAGGCGATGAGGAGTCCAGCGAATGCGTCCACGTGACCGGCCTCCAGCTTCTCCACCCAGACATCGGTGTAGGGTGCTTTGGTTTTCTTAATGGCAGAAATGAATCGAGAAAGGGAAAGATTGCTTGGAATCTCTAGCCGCAACCAGTCTTGTCCCACGGGAACGCGTTCACCTCGGGCAGCTCTATGCCGAAAGGCATATCCCATCAAGCAAACGGTATCCACAAGGGCAAAGAGCTCTGGTCTGGAGAGAAGAGTCCGAAGAAGGAAAATGATTCGCGGCTTCGTATGATTGGACCATGCGAACTTGATGGTGGAATAAAGACGAGGCTCGGCATGGTAACGAATGGAATGACTGGTGAGGCATAGACGTGCGAGATCAGCCCTGGGGAGTAAGCTGACGATCTGTTGGATGATTTCGGTTGGAACATCGAGGAGGAGCGCCATAATTAGCTTGGATTTGAGAAAAGGCCCCTCTCACTGACACGTTGCCGACCTTGTACGCGATGTGCACGAACGGAGGCACAGCCGTGGAGTGATCTGGAGGAGAGGGGGAAGAGTCAAGGCGGGGGATGAGATCATGGATTGTATTTTTAGATTTTGTGGGCCTTTGACGGCACGCACCAAACAAAATGCAAGTTGGTTTGACATGGGTAAGACGCGTTGGTGGAGAGACGCGTTTGTGATCGACCGCTAGATGACGTTAAAGTGGCTGGTGGAGAAATCTGCGACAGCATTTTAATCTCGAACGTCTAGATAGCTTCAAACAGATTCAAAACGGCCAAGCCATTAGGGTGCGATGATGATGTTTTTCCGTTATGTCTGTTAGAAGAATGGGAAGCGGCAGTCTCGATATGTTGTTGATGTCGCGATAATTCATTTCGTTAATGTTGCGATAATTCATGCTGAAATGGTGGGGCCAAAGTGTGAATTCATACGGGGTTCACCAGAGGAAGAAGTGATGAAATGCCTCACATAAACGTAGCTGCAAATTGCTCCACCAAGGAATGCTCCAGAATTAATACTGGGCCCCTGTCGCACAAGGGATCAAGGAGCATGGATGTGGTGTGGGGTTGACACTCGCTCAGCGCGCGGCGCGATATCGCCAGGTGCCTCACTCCACGCCAGTGTGCTATATACCAAAACACCGGAGATGCATTTCAACAATTGGGGAGTGTGGTCTAGTTGGCAAGACGTGATTTGACTCCAGCCTCGACCCAGATTTGCCGAAAGGGGATCAACCTGCTAAAGCGGAAGGCGGTACAGCGCCTGGCGATGCATGGCAGCCCGCCTATCTGTACCTGGTGCAAAGTAGGGCACCGGGGCACTGAGCGTGAATCAAGACGGGGGTTCGAGTCCCCTCCTCTCCATTCTTTTTTTTTCTTTTTGCAAGTTTCAAATTCAAATCGTTGCCAAGTTGTGTGCCCAGCCAAGACGAGTCTGGCTGACAAGCGCAACTCGGATAGAACAGGGAAGCTGCCCCCTAAATGCCGTGGACTTAATCGCAGTGCTGAAGCGGAGATTTAATTTGATTTACTTCTATTCTAACTTTTCGGAACTGGCTGCGTAGGTTTCTGTTGCTTCACCAAGTATTCTGCCCACCCCGGCCCGGTATCCCCTCTTGCATCGAATCATCATGAGGAACTCTGCGCTACCGCACTATTAGGGGTGGCCTTGTAGACTTGAGCTGCAACAACTGCCAATAACTGACCTATTTGAGGCTTTGATGGCGTATTTCCAAGGCACGGCGACACGTTGGTGACCACAAGGTGCTCGTGAAGTTCTACACCGTACGTACAAATAGGCTTATTTTTAGGTCTGTTCCCAGTTTTACCCGCCGCCATCACCAAGCCACAACATAGCGATGACTCTCATTGGATTAGCTGCATTTTGGACCAATTAAGATTGCCAGCATTATAACGAATAAATACACTTTGTAAGAATAGCAGATCTTCTCCTGTCTTAGACTCCTCCGGCGCCCCCGGTTCCGTTCGACTCTTCGTGTTTGTCTGAAAACATACTCCCTGCCTCGCTTTCTTCAGGGCCCTTTCCTTTGGATCTATTCTGGACAAGGGCTTGCGACTCCTTCTCCTTTTCAGTCTCCTCAAAACTGGGAGGTGATTCCATATCGTCCTCTAACCCCGCAAATGGGTTGCTCGGGAGCTCTCCTGGTGATCCTGGCTGACAGCATTTATCTCTGTCTATGCTTTCCGGCATAACCATGACAGGCTGCTCGTCCTGGATTTTTATACACTCCTTCTCCATGACCCATCGCATTTCATAGGACAATTTGTGGGTATGTTTCATATTGTACGTGACAAAATTGGGCACAAGATGCTCCGGGTCCACGAGCCGAAGGTCTATTGCTTTGCCGATATCCTTAGGCTCCTCATCAGCGAAGCATCGAATTTCGACAAGGGGCTCCGAGTGGCATGCAAAACCGTGTATCAAGGTATATTTCTCAGACCCCGGGAAGGGAGGACCAAATTCACCCGGGATTTCGCAGATTGATTTCAGTACAGCCCAAAACCGGACCAACCTCGCCGTTTGTGGCACGTTCTCGAGAACTCCAGAAGACTTGTACCAGTTGGGAATGGCTTTGATGGTTAGAGAGATTGGATCTGGGTGATTGAGCTGAATGACGCTTGGCATCTCGATGACAATCTGCAGAGCCAAGCGAGGGACAGATGAGGTGTGAAAGAATTTCTTGACCTGTTGCCCCAGAGTCAATGGAGCACCATGCATGCCCGGAACGAGGCGCTGGGAATGAACAGTGCGTTTGAAATCGTGAAGCTTCAGCTGACAGTCTGCTATGGGAGGACTCAGATCCGCCAATCGTAGAAGGAGGGGATAATGACAGCGGACGACATCCTTGACCCCTTTCCTTTCGTAGAAAAGCTTGGCCTCGAGAAAATAGTCCACGGATGCAGAGAGATATGTCGATCTACTCCGGCATGTTGGCGGAAGAGGATGCCCACTGATTGATTCTTGATCAATAGGCAAGAAAAGTGGCATCGAATTAGACGCCTCGGCGTCACACATCTATAGCTGGGGTTCTTTGGAAGTCTGATGTTGAAGGGCCATTCGTGGCGACAGATTGCGTCGGGGGGGATATGAACCGCTCCCCTGAAGAGTGTTTTTGACGAGGCGAGAAGCATGATTACGTGGTTCAGGTTATCGTTTACCTGGGTAGCGAGACAGCCAAACAGATTGATGGTGAGAGATGCCTCGGGGCTGATAATGGCGGTCTGTCGATATATTCGCCCAACAATGGAATCGCCAGGGTGGAAGAAGACTGGGGCATTATGGAGCTCAATGCCCAGGTTGGGGCTCGAAGTCGCTTCCCTCGTGGCTTCGCGAAGCATCTTGTCGTCGAGGGCGCTGGGTCTTGGTAGCTTGTCTGCGTCGGTCTATCGATGGAAGCGTTTGAAATATCCACGTCGCTGGTGGTATCGCGGGTGGATGTCGACTGTCACTTCATCTCGAGATTGACGTGCAGAGATTGTGCACGATGGAGTTTCAATGGAAGAGGGGAAAAGAAAATGGAAATTCTGGACGATGAGGAGGACCACAAAAGGAGCAGGAAGCTCGTTGGAAGGAAGGAGACGAAGTGCTCCTGCCTGGTTCTTGCCATAGTCAAGCCACACCAAGCAGAAAGCTCGTGGATTCTTGCATAACCTAGACCTAGAGATTGAATGGAATTTGATAGTAAGAAGATTTCGCTGGAGAAATAAGAAATTTAGTGTTTGTTCTACCGAAAATAATATCGGTGGAGAGTGTTGCAGAAGCAGATAGGAAATCACAGTGGTCAACTAGCCCTGCCTCGGTTCATGTATAGCTCTTTTTCGACAAGAGGAATAAATCATCTTGTATCTTCGCCTTCTCTAATCTCCTCCGCCTCCTCCGCCTCCTCCACCTCCTCCACCGCAGCCACCGCTACTGCCTCCATCGCCGCTGCTGCTACCCCCGCCGCTGGAGCTCCCGCAGCCTCCAGGACCACCGCAGGCTCCCGAAGCAACCCCTCCGCCACAAGTCCCTGATGCACAAGCTCCCGGGCAACCGGACCCTTCACATGGAACGGAGTGGGGGTCATAGCCAGGATACAGCCCCGGTGTATAGTACGGAGGGTATACGTATGGCCCATACACTAGTAATTATTAGCTTTCATGGCAAATAATCGAGGGAATACAAGGGATAGATACGTACTGTAGTATGGATATCCCCAGTGGCTGTAATATTCGTCCCTCGGAGGCAGTGTACGCCCCTTCTTGCCTGCCCGCTTGCACGCCTTTTGATAGTTGTCCTCGAGACGACGCTGGTACGCGCGGCGGGCCGTATCGCTAAAACTCTTGGAAATGATCATCTTCGCGTTGCCTGGGTCAGTGAGCTTATAGGATACAGCGTTGTGCGCAGAGATGTGCGCCGAGTTGTTCGGGGGACACAGCTGGGCTGCCCCTGACTCATGAAATTGATTAGCGACTGCAAAGAGTTAGCAAGAACGGAACAAGTACTGAGATCAAAGATTAGGTCAAAGGCTGGGCTTCATATTTACTTGTGTCATTGGTGGAAAGACCCAGTGCTTTGCCGAGGGACGAGATGTGTGATGAGCGGACCGTCTCACAATACCAGCATGTGCATTCAGAATACACCTCATGGTACGTCTGCTGGTAGGTTTTGCTCGTCCACTCAAAAGCTCGACTCAGCTTGTCATCACTGATCTTATCATCATGGTCAATGAATTTGGCGTCTTCACTTGCAGATGTTACGGCTGTATAATATGCTGATGGGGAGAGTTGATGTGTGTGCCAGGCCTAATGAGAAGTGTCAGCAAGACTGGATGGAGCTCTGGCAGGATTTCTTTTTCGGAATGCTCACCAGATCAACGTCGAGTGTTGGCACGCATAGTTGAGTAGGGTTATCCTCCATGATCGCCAAAAACCTCTTGTACTTTCCACAGATTCGGGTCATTGTCTGAGGCGCAACAGGAGAGTGTAGCCAATCCAAATGGTACATTTTCTCAACGAAAACGCCCTGCCGCATTACAGCACCGCATAGATCCAGTGCGAAGGTTGAAAAGTTGTCCCAGTATCGGCTCATCATTTTGCGGATCGCTACTCCAGCTACTGGTGGGAATGTTGCTCTGCCAATCCTGTGGCTACTTGGCACTCTTGCGACTAGTTGGTCTAATTTTCCGGAGTCTGTAAGCGTGGCCTCAATTGTTCGCCGGATATCCTCCATTGTTGGAGGTTGGAAGCCTGGATGTTGAGATTGGGTCCTCAGGTCGTGGAGCTGAAATGACAGAACCTGCTGGATGAGTCTGTTTGGAAGGCGCAGGGGATCCTGGAGCTTTGCGAATGCGTATTCTGTTGATCGGCTCTTATACGACTTGGGTTTCCCACTCTGAGGCTCAAGTACCGTACCCGGCATCGGGACGCCTTTTCTTAGCAATTTCTTCATGTCAGTGTCAAATTTAGCGAGACTGAGCAGCTCTTTTGTTAAATTGGTTCCACAGCCATAGCAGGCATATTGGAACTCGCCGTCACCGTACCCGGAGCCTATCAGGCTAGGTATGTTGGCTTCATCCGCTCGCTCATCTGCGCCACAGGTGGTCCAGGCTATAAGGTGTTGTTTTGTGCAAATGGGGCAATTAACAGCCTTTTGCGTCCTGCCTTCGGTGTTTTCCCATGAATGATCCGTATTCGCAACCCACACAGCCTTGATATCGTCGGAGACGCTGTAGGCGAAGCTGGAGTCGATGGCATTGTTGATGAGTGTCCAGGGCATTCCATGCCACCAAAGTTGTCTGAGCCCTGCCCGCAAGCAATCTTCAAGATATGCCCTGGGGTTGAGCATGTGTGAGTGCCAAACCATAAGTACGTCTATACATCGGTGGTTAGGAACCCTCTTGTCGTTCAGGGATGGTTCAACGAGTATGCTGATCATACGTACCAAGGGGTGGCAGCTGCCCGCTCGACCAGAGATTTCCATTTCCGCCAGTGCTGGGGAACTCATCATAGGCGAGGCAGCCGTCGTTTTCCATATCTTGTTCTTGCAACGGGTTCTCATCGCTCATGGATTTCCACCAGCTTTCGTAACGATCGACTGCGCGGGCTACGAAAACAGCCCATCTTTTTTCCCTTACCTTGCTTAGAGCCTCTTGTTGTGCATTGTGATCATTTGGAACTCCATCCTTGGTTGGCTCGGGCGCTTTGATAATCTCATCGGGGCGTAGGATGTCGCGTTTCCCTTGGGCACGAGTATCCCAGAGCCCCCAAAGCCCGTCAGTATATCCTATGTCCTCCTTAAGGACTTGGAACGCGTATAGGAGCTTGAGATGTGCCAAGCATGAATCTGAAGTAGGGTCGTGTGGTCCTGAAGCGAGGCTCAAGTTGGCGAAAGAGGCGGAGATATCAATCGCTGGATGGGCATCCGCGTTTGCATTGCCATATGACGGTGGAGCTGCCTGGCCTATCGGCTTGTCGCGCCCGCCAAGAGGGTCCATCGGTCGTGTCTGATTTTGATGAACAGGTTGTTTTTCGAGGTAGTAACGTATGTCGTTTTATGAGGGCGACTGCAACTAGGTGAGGTCTTTTCTGACCTTCGGCTTGCTCTGAGATTGAGCACTTGATGTAAAAGTACACGCTTGTAAAAAAGTTAGTTTATAACAGATAAAGCTAACTGAAGAAATGGAAGCTTTATGAAAGGTATCAGACAGTGGCGCATCCAATGAACGTTACCGCGCCTTGGTAATATGACGGCGGCTGTGTTGACATAGCTGCCCGGCTTATCACGGACCCTTGGGGGCGGGCTGACTTGTGCTCGTGTGAGTGGTGCCTAGGGTGAACGTGGCTCCAGCAGATGCTCTGATGGGCCCAGCTTTGGCCATCGACAGGGTCTCGTTGGGCTGACCTGCTACGACCCTGGATCCTGTTCTGGTAAAATATTGACCGAAGGAGGAATTCCATCGCCCGAAACAATATGAGATGGAAAAAGAATATTAGGTGTGCTTTCGGAAGGAATCGGCGGGAGAAGGCACGGGACTCTAAGGTTGATAAGGAAGCACATGTTACCAGACAGCTGCTTGACAGTAGAGTGAGATAGACTAATAGTCAATTTTCCTGTAACGTGATGGAGACCGTGGCTGACAGACGCGCCCAAGCAAAGCTCATCATCCACAAGCGTCTCAAAAAATCTTTAACTAAACACTTGCTTGCCAATGCCAATGAGTCAACTAAATTGTTTCGTTGAGTATCACTCGAGGGGTGAATTGTCCTTGAGAGGGCTAGATGACGTTCCAAATAAAATCGCATGCTAGTCACGCATTTCACAGAGAACTCTTAATTGTGGCTTGTGGACGTATCGTATTTGAGTACACGCCCTCGCAATAGTTGCCAACCCAACTTGGAGCTTCTCATGATATACGTAAATTCAAGTCAGACAGCAGTTACTCATATGCCCCGTGACCAAAGAGATGATACTTTCAAATCTTACATAGAGACTTTTCAGCTCTTTTCTCCTCGAGTCCTACCTAGTTGCATATCGACTGGAGCAAGAGGTGAGACAAGCTTCCAACAGGTAAAAATAGCACGTCAAGGTGCAATTTCTCGATGCATCTAGGCGACGGACACTCTCAGCCAAAGTTGCAGGTTCCATGATCTAATTGAAATGTTCCGTCCAGCCCAATATACCACTTTGTACTTATCGCTAACATTATTGTTGATACAATAAGTGAGGAAATATCGTGCCTCCTTGACATGGATTTCATATTTGAAAGCTTGATCATACATAAGTGATTACAGGAGATCCTCCAACTCAAGTGTGATCAGCGGCGACTAGACTGCGTCAATGGTGTGGTCATTGGTAAAATATGGGAGGGTTATCCCGACCCCTGCCGCCTTCATATTGCTAATTCGGCGGGGATTAAAAAGGTTGTTTGTTGAGCATTGCAGGATCGACATCACAGCGTACCGGGAGCAAAGTGACAGATCATGAATAAGGGATGGTACTGATCATTTGGAGAATATCTTGTATTTTGGTGGCTGGGCATGGCTGTATCAGATATGTCACTGGCTTTTGATTCACAGCTCTCCATCACTTGCATGTGATCAAGCCTTTGAGTTTCAGGGCATTTCACGAGCTTCTATCTTTGTCGTGAAAGATCCATGTTCGGAGGACACAAATAGGCGAACTGAAATAGAGTAACAATGGCTGTCGTAACCGCAAAGGCAAGGCCAAGACGCGATCCCGCGCAGCGACCTTGGCTTCGCGCAGAGCTCAGCGTAGTGTATAATTCTCAGTGACTTGATTCAAAGAAAATGATACTCTGTTGGAAGTGCACTTTGAAAGAAGGGTATCTGCAGATAGCGTGGAAGAGACAGCAAAATTGTTCGCTGACTTGGATGATTTGGTTCATTGTCACACACTTCGGCCTGGCTCACCCCAACTTCACTTGCTTCCACATCCAAACTTCACCTTCGCCTAAGGTATGTCTGAACAGCGCCTCCCACAGGCATCCTCCGACATTCTCCCCATGCAACAATGGATTTCTGATTATAAACTGCTCGTCTAATACAGCATCAAGCTTTCATTGCGAGGATACGAGGGCAAAGAGCAAGCATCGCAACGCGGTCGTCCCTGAACCTACAAATAGAGGTAAGCTTAGAATGCCTCCCGAAACCCCATTCTGAAGCGCTGTGGGATCAAGACACTGACTCAAGGGTCAGGTTTCCGGTCGGACAACCACCCACGATGGGAGGATCGATTCTCAACAGCACCCGAGCGTTGCTGAAACAACGCGCAGATGCTCGCTGTGTTGTGAAGCCGGTCTTGGCGTCGCATCACATATGTGGCTTGTGGAACCACCCCGACAGTCAGCTTCGAAAGCAGATGCTGAGAACGATCGAACGGTTACCTGACGCTCAGGCCATCGATATTCTACGCAAAGGGTACCGAGACGCTGGAGAACTTCCTGTCACCATTTGCGTCACGCTAACCAAGCGCTCTTCATCGTGGGCGAAGATTGGTCGAATCCTCCGGAGATTGCGAAAGATTCTCGACAAACATGGGCTTCACGATATCCTTTGCGAAGTCATGGAGTCAACGGTCTCTTTTCATTCGTCCGTGCCCAGTGCTCATGTCCCGGAGATCACAACAACGGAGGAAGAGGGGAGCAGGTTGGTCTCATTTGTGGGCACCAGCATTAGCCCGCTGGCTACAACTGCCCCGGGGGAGTTTTCAGAACTGGCGGTAGAAGGAACACTGGGACCGTATTTGAAATGGAAGCAACAGGATGGTTCTGAGAAAACTGTGGCCTTGACATGCCGACATGTGGTGCAGGACGAGGCTCAGTTGCTTGCTACGATGAACGAGCAGCTGACACAACCGATCAATATCATACAGCCTGGTCCTGATGAATTCCGACAAATCCAGAACACCTTGAATGAGATTCAAGAACAAGCTGAATCGGGAGAGATCAAAGAGGAGGTCGTAGCTGCCCTCCATCAGCTATCCGCCGCCTTCCAAGAACTCAGTGCGCGGATTGTCGGCCAGGTCTTGTTTGCACCACGGTTTGCACTTCGCCCTGTTGTTCGCCAAGACAATATCATTGTTCGTCAAGATGACACTATTGTCAATCAAGAGGATCAAGCCAACCCTTCAAGTAGGGATCTCAAATGGCTAACCGACTGGGCTCTAGTTGATATGCACCAAGATGTGGCTCCAGATTTGGCTAACCAAGTTATTGTCTCGAGAGCCCAACACTCACGTCTCCTTGACCATGAGGCTACGATACGCGCCAGGAGCATTGGAGCTGATGATGTCACACTTGAGCTATCCGGCACAGTTTCCGAGTCTGAACTTCTGGCCTTGCCGAGGGACGAGAGCAATCAAGCAATCGTCGCCAAAGTCGGTGCAGCCACTGGCCTAACGTTAGGCTCGAGTAATGGTATGTGCTCTTCCCTTAGATCCGGGAACAACACTTGGAGCCAAGAGTGGTGCATCATAGGCATGAAAAAGGACCCTAACCAGGGCATATTAGCAGAACGGACAATGTTTTCTGCGCAGGGCGACTCTGGTGCATCGGTATGGTTCCTAGATGGGAGGATAGCTGGTATGCTGACGTCTGGCCGCTGTAGCGGATTTGTGGATGTTACCTATGCTACCCCAATTGAACGCTTACTCAACGACATCAGAGAAAGGGGGTATGATGTTGAACTACCTTAGTTTAGTTATGTGGACAAGGACAGATTGGAGTCACGATGAGCTAGTTAGCCCGCACAAACGCATGATTGTAATGCTCAGGGAGTTACTCGATGCTCGGCTAAATTGATGATATTCCAGTGAAAGCCATTCATCCCACATGCAAGACGACGATGCTTTAAATCTACCGAGCGGGGGTGTTTTTGCCGAGTAAGATACCCGAATCGAAAGATCAGTTACATCAGGTGAAGAGAATGTTTCAAGTTTCGTAAGGTAGTTAGAGCAGATGGTCGGGCTCGGTGTTCTCGATATGAACGCGTACGGGCCATGGCTTGCTTGACTATTATAATAATCATAAGATAGGGATCCCCCGTAGATTTCTACCTTTGAAGAAAAAACTAGGATCCCGTCGACAAGGATCAGACGAGGATCCTTTTTCTCAAACAGCGGAAGCCAACTGCACTCTTTCGTCAGCATCTTGATTCAGAAGCGAAACGGTCCGTCACATATTGCAATTAGCCAGTAGTAGGATAATGGATAAACGGAACTAAGGGTCGATCTGGTAAGGAAATATCAATTACAGCATGGTTGATGTCGCCAATAAGGCCCTGAAAAGTTTATGAAAGGAAGGAAAGTCGCGATTTCCTGACTCAAGAAAATGGAGAGTGTAAAATACGCTAAGAAGCTTGGCACCTATTCCTCCTAAGGCTATTCCGCCAAGCTCGGAGACACCTATTTAGTTCCTCTAGAATATGCAGCTAGAAGATGAATGGCTTCTCCTTTTATGCAAATCTTCGATGACACGGCCAAGGTCAACCCAATGGAAGTGTCTTTCGCATTCGGAACCCCTGAGAACTAGGAATTTGCACGAATCAAGATGGCTGGGAAGATAAAGTCGGCCTCTCAATTCGTCCGAGGTTAACTGCCGCTTGTTTGCACAGCCTTGTTCCGACGCACGTAAGACAGGAGGTTCGCAAAAAAAAATCCTTTCTGGGCAGGTGAGATTCTTGACGCCGTATAGAGATTGAAGATGCGCGGCCCGGTTTGAACTCCCGCTTCCCCTAAGCTACGATGAGGATAAGCCGGAAGCCCGCTCGATACGCCATAGCCATAGACTCGGCAACCATGTGTCGTGAATCCCGACCGTGTCCACTTTTGACAGCTGCAGCGGCAGTTGGATCTATGTGGCATCGACAAGAGTCTCCGTGGTACCCATGGCCAGTTGTAGTTATCAAGGGGAGGTCAGGAGAAGGCACCGAGTGCAGAGTTGTCTGGATATAAAGGGATACCTACTCACTTCAAATTTAAAGAAACACTCTCATCAACAGAAACTACATATCATCTGAACTACCTCTCTGGTCTCTTTGTTTCAATAAACTTGTGATTTCTTCCAGAACCAACCGCAACAACTGGCCTCAGGCTCACCCACTAGATTCCACCATGCCATTCTACTACAAGCATCATGGCAAGGAGCCCCCAAACCAGTGGGTTGCCTTTTGGCGAAAGGTGTATAATCCGCTTGGTTTCCAGAAGGGCTACAACTTCCCGCTCTGGTTCGTGTTCTGTGGCGCGGCTCTGGGCTTCTGTGCCTCTCGCGTAATGTATTTCGACTACGACAATCAGTTCAAAAAAGCCAACCAGATCACTGGTAACTGGTTCTACATGTCTCAGGGCGTCACTCGGACTGCAACCATCATGCACCTTGCGGCAGTAATCCCTACTGGCTTCCTCGTCCCCCTTCAGTTCCTCCCCACTGTCCGATACAAAGCCATGATTGCCCATCGTATCATGGGATACATCCTTATCATACTATTGATCATTGGCAATGCTGGAGCTATTATAATGGTGCCCCGTTCAATGGGAGGGAGCCTTGATGTTCGGACTGTGGTGGGCATGCTGGCCATTTTGACGACGGGCGCCGCTCTGATAGCTTACGTTAACATCAAGAGGCTTCAGATTGACCAACACAGGGCTTGGATGATGCGGTGCTGGTCATACGCTTTCGCCATTATTACTCTACGACTAGTACAAGCCCCCATTATGGCCATTGCGTCTCTGGTGGGCCAGACAAACGTTCCCATGAAGTGCGAAGTGATCAATGCCGTCAATGAGGAGAACGGTCCAAACCTCGCCCCGTACTTCTTCGCCGCTTGTGAAGCCGACCCGACTGCTTTCGTTAGCGTCAAAGCCAACTACTACGCAACAGCTGGTGCTGATGGCATCAAGCCTTTGCATGAAACCACAGCTGCGATTCAATCCGCATTCGGTCCGGCTGCTTTCCTGGCATTTGTTATCCACGCCATCTCTGTTGAACTGTACCTCCACCTCACGCAGGCCGAGGCTGCCCGCCTGAAGCGTGTCAGCTATGAAAGACAAAAGGCCAAGGGGTGGAAGAACCCTGGCGATGCGAGCTGGCTCACCAAAGAGACCTGGGGTGATATGGAGGCGTTCGATTACGAAAAACGGGATACTGAAGAGCGTGCCAAGTCTGATGGAGGAGCGGACTCCTCTCAGATTCATCAAGCGAACGAAGTTAACAACTCAACTTAGAAACAACCAGGATACCTTGCAGATTTCTCGGTCATAAATTGACCAAGCTATGCACTGTGATAGGGGAACTTAAACATTAGGGAGTATTTCAGGGGAGAATGGGCCCTGTTGTTCCAGAAGATTGTTGAGCAGTTTGTCTGTCTGAACCAAAAACATTCAGCATTTTTCATTCATTATCACTGAGTATACATGGGAGGACCTCCGTTGACTTGGCCAAAGGATTTCCTTTTCTAACCTTGAACGTTATCTTCGAACTTCAATTTTTGTGAACCTTCTTGTGGTATCACATCGAAATTATAAGTGTAAAATGGCTAAGAGCGAGACGTTCCGCTCTTCTCCGACCTCTTCTCCGGCCCCAATAAAAAGTGTGAAACACCTGATAACTTTAATTGAAAGACTTCTAATATATTGAGTGTTATTGGTAATCGGCATGAGTCTAGTTAGTCGAGGGAGGGATCGTAGTTTCTAGGTCATTGTCTGGACCAGTCAGCCCACGAGAGAGCCCTGGAGAGAGATGCGTATGTATCACTACCCTTGCTTATGTTAATTTATGGCAGTGCTTATGTGCACAGCCCGATCTGCAGCTACGAGCCCTGCCAAGAAATTGCCTCTTGACTGCCCTGTCGCCATTCCCCAGTAAAGCCACATTGGTGGTTGAATCGCACATTTTCGTTTAAATCGGGCGAATTGTCACTTCTCCTGGCCCAAGACCGCTTTGTTGTCGTGAGAGGCAATATATCCAGCAATTCTCAAAATGCTCCCTGGGAAAACGGAGGTCGCAGCACTCTTAAACAAAAGTAAACACACCTTCCAAAAATATAGGGACTTCGAGTATTCCAGACCAGTTGCAGCCGCCCACAATGGGATCCGCCTTTTATTGCTCAGGCCGGGCAGATTTCTCGACGACATCCAAAGCGATCTCGTCGACGTCTGCCTCGACGACCAGCTTAGCTATGAGGCCCTCTCGTATACTTGGGGTGACGGAAAGACAAAGCGTCCGATCCGTGTCAACGGATCACGACTAGACGTCTCGGCAAACCTTGAAGTGGCGCTGCGTCACTTACGCTCCCTGACTGCCACAAGAGTTCTCTGGATTGATGCGCTTTGCATCAATCAGGGCGACTATCAGGAGAGATCAGGCCAGGTCCAGAAAATGTTCCAAATCTACCAGCGGGCGACGAATGTTATCGCCTGGTTGGGCAAAGAGAGCCGGGGCAGCGGGGATTCGATGGCCCTTGTTACGGACTTTGCCATGTTTCTCAGGGCAAATGGTGTTGTCGACTTAGAATCGGCCCAGAATTTTCAGAAACGGGCCAAGAAGTCAAAGAAAGGACCCAGCGGAGACCTGAACGATCTTGGTTTCCCGTTCAAGGAAAAGGAACGAGACTGGGAATCCTTGTGGACGCTCTTGAGGCGGACATACTGGAGCCGGATGTGGATATTGCAGGAACTGGCTGCAAGGGGATATTGGGGTACTAAAGACTCCATGTCGTGTACTCTTCAGTGTGGTTTGGATACCGCATCAATGCACGATCTACAAATGATATTTGACCATTTCAACATCATGTGGTCTTGGTACTCTCCGAGTGAGGTCGGGGACTGGCGCCTTCAGCAGCCGTTCAAGTCATTCACGAGACAGGGCTTTATGGATCCCCCGGGCTTTACCATGTGCGCCACTCTGAGATTGTTTCACCTTGACCGTATTGCTGGGGGATCGACCCTGAAGAGGCTGCTGCACTTATCACACCCTCTGGATGCCTCAGAAGACCGTGACAAGATGTATGCGCTCCTTGGCCTCGTGTCCCAAAATCATGCAACGAGTCCAGACTATACGAAATCACTTTCGGATATCTTGATAGACTATGTCAGGAATAGCGTCGAGACAGATGGCTCTTTGAACGCTCTTTTCTCTAACCGCTTGTACCCGTGCGAGTCAGGGCTGCCAACATGGACGCCCGAGATTCGTAAGAAATGGCATGCTCCGTGCCAATGGGAAAAGCATGGGATCGACACGCTGTTCAAAGCGAGCGGCAGCAAGAAGGCAGATGTCGAATTCGTCCCATACCAGGACTTAAATCAGGAATCGGTAATTCTACGTGCCAAGGGTGCTGTCATTGGCGAGATTGACCATGTCATCGGCCCTTGCCGCATCGATGATCTCGTACAACGTACCATAATGAAAAGAGCCTCCCAATTTATCCACCGAGGAAGGTATGAGTTGTTCATGATGGAGCTCGGCCAATTTGCATCCGATCTCGAGTATGGGTCAGCCGACTACGGCTCCTTCTGGCGAACTTTGGTCTTGAATAGAAACGAGGACCGTAATGACACTCGGCAAGCCTCCAAGGATCTGCGTATTGGAGGAGTTATCGAACTGCGAAGAGACTGGTTACAATCAAAAGAAATGGCCGAGGTCGCCTCGGGTGAGGATGGCATCAAGCATAGAAACACCTTCCGCCGGTGCGTATATAGATGCGTGATGAACCGTACCTTTTTCAGGGCTAGGGGCCACACGTATACGTACATGGGCCTCGGGCCGTATGACGGCCGTCCTGGAGATCTGGCGGTCGTTTTGTATGGGTCTGATCAGTGCTTGGTGTTGCGACCAAGGGGAGAAGGGCTAGAGGGGTACAATGTGATCGGGACGGCATATGTTCACGGTGTGATGCAGGGAGAATTGGTAGAGGAGCAAGGCGTGCAAGAGAGAGTATTCGATCTTTACTAAGAGCTCTAAAATATATCACACAAATCATGCCATTATGTCAAACGGAAGATTCTACCATCTCAAAGCCCCCAATGCCGGAAGAGGTAATCTGTAAAACTACAACACACATTTGCCAACCGTTATTAACTCAAATACCTTTTGGGAGGATTAGGCTCGATCTATAGAGGTCAATTTCAAGTGTCACGATTCCATCGTCACTTGGCATGTCAAATTGCAGGTGCTCTCTTAATCCTCAACCATCTTAGGAAATGCAATGTCTATGTTGAAGGGGAAAAAATTAGATCTATCGTCTAGTATACATCCACTGCAGAGAACGTAACGCTCTGCTGACCCGTAGGGACGGTGCTGCCAAACTCAAGCGGTATCCCGTTGTAAGAGTAGACGAAGATATTAAAAACGCCGGCGGGGGTAGTAGAAGTACAGCCAAATGACGCTCCTGTTCGAGAACAGGTAATTCGCTTATAATGGTAATCCGAGGAGTTTTCTGGCAATCCATCATTCAAGTCCCAAATGTGAACGTACCCGGGGTTTTCGTAATCATAATTGCCCGTGTACTCGTTGTATATGTCGTAACCTGTTAAAAGAATATATCTGTTTTTGATGCCCTGGTATACCAAAAAGGTATACCCCGTCGAAGGGTCGACGTAAAACTGCGCAATTGTCATATACGAGGGGGGTTGTGCCCCTGAAGAATACACGAATAGACTGCTTGGGGGCTCTAGAGAATAGTAGTAAACAGGGCTACCTAAAGTCCCGGTCCCTGCTCCAGATGACAGTAGTGAGAATGCAGTTGGCTGGGGGATCAAGGTTGATGATGATGGAGTCGGAGTGGCCGAATCACTAGGTGGGACGGAAGAAGTTGTTGCTATCGAAAGACTAGAAGGCGTGGGTGTATTAGATACCACGGATGTATCAGATGTTGAGGACACATCTGGTGTGGTAGAGACACTTGGCGTGCTTGATAAGGCGTCTGGCGAAGAAGAAATGCTGGGCGTGTTTGATGAAGTCCCAGCAGTTATTGAAGTGCCACTTCCGGGTGTAGGGGTCAAATCCGTGCTCGTTTCAGGCCGTGTTAGAGTACTACTTGGGCTCAAGGCAGTATCAATGGTATTAGGAGTGGAATTTTCGGGAGTCGTTTCGGAAACAAAAGAGCTCGAGATAGGAGTAGCGGTAGGCGTGGCAGAGGACGAGGCAATAACTGATGAGGGAGAATCGCTTGGTGAGGGAGTCAAAGCGCTACTCCTCTGGCATTTGTGCTTGTTTGCAAGCCCTTCACCAAGGGTTGCCAACACGACGAGAGAGGCGAGCGGCCAACGCATCATTCAGATAGTAACGGCGTGACGCTGTAGTTTGACGTGCAAAGCAAGGTCCAGGTACGAGAAAAAGGAAGAGGAAGCGGTCCCTTCGTTTTAGGGGAGAGTGTGTATATATCCACATGTAATCTTGCATTGGTATGCCGCGCCTTTCAGATTTTCACCCGCGCTACTGGACGATGCCAATAATTCCCCCTTAGGCTAGACACTATGAGGATGGACAGCGCTAATAGTCATGGTTATGGGCATCGGTAGTAACGTGAGGAAGCGTCTACAGTTGAAGAAGACCCATCGTTTGGTGGGGATTGAATCAATAGTCTGTGTTTCGAGGCCCACCGTACAAGTTCCTGTAGCACATCGCGGACTAGCTTCATTTCGTCCCGGTTTATTATCCGTTCGGAGATTATAATCTTGCTGGGCGTAAAAAAGCCCATTACTGCGGTTTATTACTAGTTGTCAGCCAGCGACCCGTCCAAGTTCTGCGTGGGCAGTGGCACACAGATCAACACACTTGAGAGCAACCATCTACTATTCCAGAGTGGTATGACAGTAGAACGACTGTTTTCTCGCTGAGGCAGCATCACTCCGTAAATATAGAAGAAAAACGAAGATAGACAACTACCGGCCTTTTCTCAGATGGGTATTGCTGATTCTTACTTATCGAGTGTGTGCTGGGTGTCGGAGCCTATCAAAATGAATGAATCCTTGCATCTTTGGTCCAGTAACGAAACTTCTTCCCAAAGAAAATAAACACAATCATCCCCAGAAGAGTAATTCCTACAGTCATAGCCATTAGAAGCATCGTAGGTGGAATGAAACCGCTAGTAGTCGCCCAGTCGTTCATGAAGTAAGTCATGCCAAACTACATTACGCAAGTCAGATGGATACAAATGAGTCCCTTGTTGGAAAAGACTTACCCCAAACGTGTTCTTGCAGACAGTTGCAATCACCATAATCTCGCCCGTGACGGGCTTGTAGGAGTCGATCGCATAGGTGATTACAATGGTTGGTATCGCAACAACTTGGACACCAACTAGACCGAACCCAACGACGACCACAGCTGGCCAAGGCCACTTGTCTTGCACTCCCACCCCAAAAGCCTACTCATATTGATTAGGTGAGCTTTTTGTTTCATAGTGTTCAGAGACTTACGACTAGGCCAACGAGGGCGGCAGCAATGAATGGGGCCAGTGATATCAATCTCATCTCCGGCTCGCGAATCCCCCCATTCCGTTTCGTGGCTTTCTGTGAAATCCAGTCCGACCAAGGGCCAGCGACTCCAAGGCCGATAATACCTCCGGCCACCAACGCGAAGTTTGCATATCCTACCTGCGCGGGAGTGAAATTGTATGGTGGCGCGGCCAATGCCTGCGACTGTAGTAAATTTACGGCAAGCAGGGCGTTGGCGGCGCAGCCCATGGACATGGATGCCCAGAAAATAATCGGGAAGAAAAATATCTGCACTGGGGTCAAAAAGTGACGAAAGAGATGTTTAAGAGCCGCGCGGTCGATTGGTTGAAAGAGGTTGAATTGGGCTCGGCTTGGCCTTCCTTTGCCGACGTATTCATGTCCTATCGTCACTGCACCAGATGAGTCCAACGTCGAGCTTTCGGTTTTATGCTCATTCTGACCTATGGCGTTATTAGAGGGTTGGCTGTGATCATTGTACTTGTCGTAACTTCGACGCGTTTCGGGAAAGAAGAAAACCAGGGCGACCATGTTCAATCCCTGGGCAATCGTGCAAGCCCAGAAGAACCAGCGGTAAGAGACTCGGTCAGCGACAGCGCCAGCGATGACAGGGCCCAAGAATAGCCCAACGAAATAACACCAGCTAGACCAAGTCAGCCACAGAAGCATTCCAAGGACGAGATAGTCACGTACAAGTACGAGCCCACATATTTACCCCGTTCGTGGAGGAAGTACATGTCCGCAACAACGACGTTCATGATGCTCTCATTAGCTGAAGCCCCAGTGCCGGTCAGAATGCGGGAGCCGAGGAAGGAGCCATAGGAATTTGCCGTTGCCGACCAGATGAGGGCGGCCATGTTCAACAGACAGCAGCACATGAGTGTGATACGTCGCCCAAATATCTCGCTGCAGGGGATGATGATAAAGTTACAGTATCCAAGAAGCATAACCGTAACTCCAGTCTATAAGATGTTAATTTTTGGGATATAACTCTCAGGGTTTGGATGTTCCTACCAACAGGGCCACATCAGTTAAGGATCTGTTCCATGTCTCCATGAATAAAGGCGTCAGAGGGGCGATAGAAAGAGCCGGAATAACGCTCGAAATCACGAAGAAGCCTTGGTTGACCATCACCAAGGTTTTCCACCCGAGACTCCAATTCTATACACTGGTTAGTGATAAGATATGGGAACCATCTTGATTACCAACACGTACCAAAGGATCGTGCGGATCGTTTGTCGGCTGCGGAATTAGGATTGCGGAGGAGGCAGAATTGTGGGCATGGGCAAGGTGTTTCTCTTCAACATCTGCCATGACCTCGGTGCCCGGAATCATCTCAATCTGCTCTTCTTCCGTCGCTCCCCCTTCATGATGCGCAGCGTTTGGTCTGTCTTTCGTATCCATGGCAGCTAAGATGAACGGTTTCTTCTTTCAGTGAAGGCCACGATGATCCAAAGGGGAACAGCAAGCCCAAATGAAGCATGGAAGTAATATATAGCGGATCTATCAAGGACAATGCTAAATGTGATTAATCCCTTTGCGGGGCCCCGCAAACTTTGAGCTGAGGTCCCACCACCAGGGTCTAGAGCTTCGGCTGAAGAGACATGCTTCTGAATTCGCACCGTCTGGATTTGACACTAATCTATCTACGTACCTGGGTATTGCCGATGTCTTGATTCAGCTATGATTAACAATCCGCTGCCCGTGTTGTACAATCCCCCACGCCATCAGCGAAGTCTAAGACCAGAATATCCTTGCCCAGTTTGCCCTTGATGAATGCTACCAACTCCTGATGAGCTGGGTCATCCTTCACGAAATATCGCCTATCGTCGTCGCTTTCGAAGACAAGGATCGATGCAAGATTGAATCCTACAAGCCAATGTGGCATTGGAGATTAGCGAGCTATGCTCCCGCAACCTTGGCAAGCGCAGAACCTGCACTTCACTCTTAGCACTAGGCGGGACTTACCAAGGCTCCTGACATTTTCAGCTGGACGTGTTGTGCCGCATTTGATTGACCTGATGTACGGCTCTCCATTTCGCTTAGCCGCAGTAGCGAGATTCTTGATGTACTGTACTGCAGTACGTAGTGCCTCATGCTCCCGAAAGGAGTATAACACAATATGCTCTATTGGTTGCTGAGCCATGACTACAAAGTCCCCACTGACTCTGCTGAATTCCACAATGAGAAGGTAAATATTCGGAATGGTGTCTTTCAAACGATCCACGGTCAGCTTCGGCTTTAAATGCCCCAATTGTGGCGGGACCATGGCTTGTTCACACCCCCACGAATGGTCCCGCCACCACACACCGCCTTCAATCAAGAGTGTCCCGCAAGCACCCACAGGGAGACTATTGGTCCCGCGGGCTTGATCCAGTTCCAGATACTCATTATCCTACCGAATGTATTTTGCAGGGATCAAGGATCCGACCAATCCGGGGACCCCAATACGCGGAGCGGCCTTCATCTGCGAAGAGCCGGAAAAACATATCAATGGAGATACTGCTGCTGGCCATTAAACCCCACCATCAGTGCTTGACGCAAGAGAAAGTGTCAGTCCACTTGCTTTTGCTTCCAAACATAGTTACGCCTCGCAAAATCAGAAACAAAATGGCATCTGTTGCTACTCAAGTTGTACGTGCAGCCTTATCTGCTTTAATCTAGGTTGACAACCGTTGCTCATATGAGGAACAGTATAATCCTCTGCCAAATAGCCGTGGAGCTTCAGTCTCAGATATTGAAGCTATTGGAAAAGATAGTGAGCCAGCGGCGGAATGGCGTACTAGAGCAGGCATTGACATCTCCAAACATGTCCGTTTGGTGAAGCTTGTCCATATGCGATACCAACATCCCGACCTTGATGAAATCACAACATTCCTCCAAGACTTTGGTATGCACATTGTCAAAGCTACCGACGAAAAGAGATGGTTCGGAGGCTACGGTCCCGATCAATATGTGTACTATGCACAAAAAGGACCACGGAAGTTTTTGGGAGGGACTTTTGAGGTGGAAACTTTCGCCGATTTGGAGAAAGCCTCCAGAATAGAGGGGGCCGGACAAATCGAGGCTCTAGAAGATGCCCCGGGAGGCGGACATCTCTTAACTTTAATAGACCCTGAAGGCTTTCCTGTTAGCCTCATCCATGGACAAGAGCCCGTCAAGGTTGGAGAAATCCCCAAGCAGCTCACCATGAACTACGAAGCCGACAAACCAAGAGTGCGGGAATTTCAACGCTTCAAGGAGGGCCCAGCAGCTGTGCATAAGGTAATTACATGCCATATTTAGAGACTTGGAGAGAAAGCACCGCTAACCGACTCCAAGCTTGGTCATTACGGCCTCTGTGTGCAGAATTTCGACACGCTGCTGACTTGGTACACAAGCAACTTCAACATCGTACCTACTGACTTTTTGTACGTGCTCCCCGAGGGCAAGAGGAAAATTGTGGCCGTATTCGCACACATCGATCGCGGAACCGACTATGTTGATCATCATACCTTCTTCATGTCTACAAACAAGACCTCGCATGTTCACCACTGTTCGTTTGAGGTCCACGATTTTGATACGCAGCAAATAGGGCATCAGTGGCTTGCAAAGAAGGGCTACAAGAGTGTCTGGGGAGTAGGGCGTCACATCCTGGGGAGCCAAATTTTTGATTACTGGTGGGACACAACCGGAAACATGGTCGAACACTATGCAGATGGGGACGTGATCAACTCTGAGACACCCATAGGTTACGGGCCAGCCGGGGATGAAAGCTTGGCGGTTTGGGGCCCGGATGTCCCAAAGACATTCCTGGACTAAGAGCTACCTGGCCCTTAAATTATGCGGATATCATGTCAGGGTCTTAGCTGAATAGGTTGAGCAAGCACCTAACAGAATGAAGACATTCAACCTTTTAAGGAATGAAAAGCTCACTTACTCTTGTCTTATCGCGTGACACGTTTCAAAAGCACAATTAATTTTAGTAGTAGGGTGACATGAACGTCGATAGAGCACGTGAAGTATATCCTAATCCGCTACGTTTTCGCTTGTAGATGCCATTTTGCCCAGGAGTAACAATCATTAGACATCGAGATGGGGTATTCTATGGTACTAAATTTTATCTTAATCACTATGTACATCACTTGCAAGTTATTTATACGCAATATATGACTTGATTTGGTTTTATGTTTCTATATGATTTCGTAATATATTTTATCCCTTAGTGAACTCGTCCCAAAGACATTCTAGTATCGAGGCATATCGATGCGAAATTTCCCAATGGCCAATCCGGCGTAACAGATCAATGGCATTACAAAACATGCTTGGGTCAACCGGTAAACTCACTGGTAGGCCTTTAATGCCTTGAGTCATTTGTGATGAAAGTCCTGTCCATGATACCATGAACTCCGGCATTGTCGCCCTGCTCTGTGCTGGCATTTGCAAGTTTTCTGCTGGTCCGAACTTTGTGTAGCAATGAATGACAATCGCAGCTATGAACAATGCTCGGGGGACGTGGATGGCTGGCTCCACTGAGATGGACAAGCTCTCTGCTCGCTTGAGAAGCATCCATGCATGGAGCACCGAGCGACGGCCTTCCGGCGAAGCTGACCATACGCGAGCCTTGTAGGTGACTTGCTCTGTTATTATGTGCCCGTCCCGGCCTATGGCACGCTCTAGAAGATTAATATCGGCATAAAGAGCGATATGGGCCAAGTGCCACATGATTATTAGACATATGGGGTGGTGTCTTGGATCTTGAAGTGCATGGTCATGATCATGATGCCATTGGAGAAGAAGCTCTTGAAAATGCCTGATATCAGCATCACGCAACGGATGTCCACTAGTCTCTTGGATAGACGCTAATATGCCGGCTAATGAAGCGTACCAAAACATCATTGATCGACGATGAGGTAGCTGTGAGCCTCGGGGAAGTCCCCTAGGATAAGCGTCGGTAGATCTTGACAGCTCCGTGCTCTTAGCCGTTCGAACTAGATTTTGCCATTCCATCGCCGAAACGGCCGAGAACAGCTCATCAGAGCAACATTGAGGAAGCTTGGTTACTGTGTGCCTCAATAGTGGTTCGTGGTGAAACGTGGTGGCGAGCTCCGTATCGTGAACATGCAGAGCAAGAACGAGGCGGATGGATGCTTCTGCCTGTGCCCACCTCTTCCACGCATACTCTGGATTTGATCCGCCATCTCCGTCGATGGTACCTAACGAATCACGCATGTTGAAGAGCCCAGCTTGCCTTGCCCAAGCAACGACGGTGCCATGGAAGCTCTCAGTTAGGCAAAGATCCTGAGACTGTCCTGAGAGCATACCGAAGGTCTGCCCGATCGTAGCCGCCTGAGTTAGGGACAGAGCTTCCCCGCTTCCACGACGAATATAGCTCTCCCACTACGTGATGTTAGACAATATTCACTTTCCAGGAGGGAGTATGAGTGTAACTCACGGACGCTAGGATAGCCTTATTGAGAATTTGAAAGATTCTTCTACCCTGCACTGCTGCGTTTGCAGTGCCTATAAAAAGAGCCCCTATTGAACATATCGAGAGTAACACTAGCGCATTTTCTGACGATGGTCGGAACGAAGGTGCATGGATCAGTGGCATGACGGGATTGAATCGTGAGAAGTAGAGCTTGACGCAGAGATTCTATCCCAGTTAGTTGAAAGGCCACCGTCGTACGCGGCATTATTATTCACTCACCAAGAAGTCGGCTGAGGGCAGATTAGGGTTACTCATTCGTGGCTGCAGTCTATGAGAAAGCCCTTCCCGATACATGTCGTCCACGCGGTCTTGGTCGAGAAAGTGGTCACTTGACGGCTGAGGGCTGGCATCTCGAGAGAGTCTTGTGTGCCATTTCTGCTGTACTGCCGTGGCAGTAGTAGTGACGGCAGCGTCTTGTGAGGACAGGAATGGATTCAAGCGGCCGAATGAGCTCGTACCCAACTCCAGGGGCCGCTGGTCGGACGAGTCGATCGTGGCTGGGTAGTGAGCCCATTCCGAAAGAACAGTGCTTATTGAACTGTTCAGTGCGTTGATATCGAACTCTTCCCCAAGCAGCCAGGCAGGTTCTTGAATATTAAAACTAACAGCGGCGTTCTCGATATCACCGGGTGGATTGAGGATGTTTGTTGGGAAAATGGAAAAGTCGGGGCCTACAGGCCCCTCTGGGGCTCCTGCTATGCCCAATGTCTCAACTCGTTGAGTAGAAGGAGAAAGTGTAGAAATATCATCCAGCAGCTGGGATTGGGATAGCGACAAGCTGGTTCCTGAATGTGATGGAGGTGGCGATACAACTGCGCTATTCGAAGCAGTGTTAGCATCGTGACCAACATGTATTCTCGCATGTCGAAGCAGTGAGTCACTGGCACATGATCAGTTAACACAATTCATCAGACACGAGGACCATTCCGAGACAAGCTCACTGGCGACTGTAAGCCTTCCCGCAGTATTCACATTCAAACGGCCGTTCCTTTGTGTGGGACCGAATGTGGCGGGCCAGGTGCTCGGTTTTGGAGAAGACTTGACCGCATTGTGGGCATTTCTTCTCCTGAATCTGTCGACGTCGGGCGCCAGCTTGACCCCCGACTTGGCCGCTGCGAGTATCTGCCATCGAGGTTGTATGCAGGTGGAATCTGGGGTAACTCCAGATGGAGGGAGGGGCCAGTATTTCTGGCGGGGAGGTGGCGGGACTTGATCTGGGTTAGATTGATGGAGTTGCGGGGAAGAACAAACCTTCCCGGAGTAGCCGGGCTTGGAAACGTACACAAAACACTAGAGAGCTCGTCATCTGGGGACATCCCGGTGATGTTGCCACATGAACAATGTCAATATGATAAAGGAAATGGGTGACAGTAAGCAAGATAGAATAATCAAAGGAATCTTTTACTTCTATGTTTTCATATGATAGAAAATGTCCCCTGTTCTGGGTTTACGAAGGCCCCGCGGCGCGGTTGGCCACTTTAATTACATAGTGAGTTAGGTGCAAATATTTCAAACTAAACGCACAATTATTGGCTCACTACTTTGTATTGCCGTAAATCCGCAGACTTTCAATGTATTGGGCCCATGGCTTCAGCAACCAAGACGTTTGCAAACAGCCTAATAGTGAACCCAACTACCTGAGCTTCTAGCTTACATTGGTTCGTACTTGACCTTGTTGACTAGCGTTCCTATCTTCTCAATCTCAATCCTCACATCGCTTCCGTCTTCGAGGAAAACGCGTGGCTGGCGGAAATACCCAATCCCTGCCGGGGTGCCCGTCAGTATAATGGTTCCTGATTCAAGCGTTGTTCCCCGAGACAGATATGAGATCTGCTGCTTCACATCAAAAATCATATCCCGTGTGTGGCCATCCTGTAGGACCTTGCCTTGGTAAATCGTCTTGATCTTAAGCTGCTGGGGATCTTTGATTACGGAGGGAGAGACGAGCACAGGTCCTGTAAGACCGTGTTAGTGGTCACAATTTTGTCCATTATAACGACCACTGCACTTACCAATAGGGCAGCTACCATCCAGTCCCTTTGAGAAAGACCATTGCGACGTCTTCATTTGGAGGTCCCGGGCAGATACATCATTCGAGGACGTGTAGCCAAGCACGTAGTTCAGAGCCTCTTCTTCCGGGATGTCCCGTCCGCTCGTGCCAATAACAACACACAGCTCGGCTTCAAAGTCGCTCGTTTCATCCTGGGCACACTTTGGGATTGTGATTGCTGCGGGATAGGGATCTGACAGAGCCGTCCTCGGCTTTGCGAAAAGGATTGGCGCTGCTGGAAGCTGCAGGTTTGCCTCCTATTCAGAGGGATTAACACTCCGCCTCGGGATTCATGATGGCCCATGAGACCTACCTTTGCATGGTCTTTATAATTAAGGCCCAGACATCGAATAAAATTGCACTGCTCCCTGCTCACCGGGGAGAGCAACTGTCATGAAATCAGTACCGATCGAGCTATTTGTGATGGTTGCTTGGAATCAAAGCTTACCTGCTTCACCGTATAGACATGGGGTGTGATCTTTCCATTGAAGAGATCGCCTACAATCAGGTATGCTTTGATTTCCACACCGTTGACAGAGTCCAAACCAATGTCTCGCGAAGTGTCGACCAGCTGTCCCAGATGAACTTGGTTGTCTTCGACCGCGATGAATCGCACAAGATGTGTCCAGTCGGGCATTTTGGCCCTCGTTCAGTATCGATGAAGTAGCTTGTTCGGTTTCCCATAGAATCCAAACCCTCGAATCGGGTGTGCATTAAATGCACCTACCAATGCCGTATATCCGAATCAGCACCATTCCAAAGATGTATCGAGGTTCCGCACCCGATTCCGATGCTCACATGACCCGCCACAAACTGGTCCCGCCACAAATTGGACGTCCCGCAGACCCCGACAATCCGGGGTAAGACTGGCTTACTTTGGTAGATCATGCAGATTTAGGGGCTTATATTGAACGTCTCTTGAATTCAAGTGCCTACGATGGAGGTCACGACACAGAATCTCAACCACTTGGTTAAAACTTTCTTAGTTGACATCTCTTGTTCACTATGACGTCTGTAGAGACAACCGATGTGCTTGTCTGCGGATGTGGACCTACAGGGGCCATGCTGTCCGTGCTACTTGGACGGCACGGTGTTCAGAATATCGTGCTGGAACGCGACCTTGAAGTGAATGTCGATCCCCGCGGAATTGCTCTGGACGAGGACGGCGTGCGTTATCTGCAATCTTGTGGGATATACGATAAAGTATTCTCTGAGATTGGCCAATGTAAGTGTCCCTGACTGACTCCGCTTAGATGTATTAATAACGGTTGATCAGGTATGGGAAATTTCCGGTTCGTTGGCGGCGTTCATAACGATCTTCAAAGGAAACCGTTCATGGTGATGAACTACAACACTGTACGCAACACTTTTGAACACTGGACTCAGGGAGTTTTCAAACTAATCAGAATCTCAGACTGAAGGGGGCACTGGACACCCAGGCTTTATTTGTCACAAACAACCGGCTATTGAAACCAATTTACGGTCACGTCTGCTAGCCGAGCCTACTTCAGATCTCCGTCTCGGCTCAACCGTCACCTCAATCCATGAAGATGAGCACTGGGCCTACGTAACGTATCAAGAAGCGTCTGGCCAAGAAAAGCACATTCGCAGCCGTTTCGTGGTCGGGGCTGATGGGAAAACGGGTTTCGTGCGGAAGAAGTACCTTGAGCCAAGAGGAATTCGCCTAGAAACCGTCTCTCAGATGTCCTACGAGGAAACCTGGGTCGCGCTGAATTGGAGAATATCATTACCCACTCCAAAAACACATCCCAGATTCCCACTTTGGGAGAAAGGATACACGCCCGAGCAGGTATACGATGCCTTCTTCCCTTCAGATTTCCGGTTTTTGTGCAACCCAAACCGCCCTGCTATCTGCGGCCGATTTGGGCCAAGCGAAGATCGGCTATGGCGTTTCGAATTCGTCATTCGCCCAGATGAGGATGGCGACACAATGGCAAGCCCGCAGAAGATCCGTGAAGTGGTATTTCCTTATATCACACATCCGGGAAGCACCTACGGACTAGATATCAGTGCAGTACACTACCCAGATGACTGTATCGAAGTGCTTCGCTCACGGCCATTCAACTTTTCGGCTCGAAGCTGTAATAGATGGTCCCAGGACCGGGTGATTCTTTGCGGAGATGCCGCACATGTATTTCCGCCATTTGGAGGCCAAGGAATAGCATCTGGCTTTCGAGATGCTATCGGTCTCGCCTGGAGACTTGCTATCGCCACACGTCAACTATCCTTAATGAAGACTCCCAATTACCATAACTTATTCGAAGGGTGGTACAACGAACGAAAGCAACAGCTGGATAGGTCTTTGGCATCAACTGTGGAGAATGGAAGCTATGTGACAGAAGCGAATTGGCTTAAGATATTTCTCAGAGATTGGTATCTTTGGCTTCTCCAGCTTGTTCCCAGCTGGAAGCATCAATTGGAGCAGGGCAACCGCCGAGATGGGATGGTGAGATACTCCTATCAGCCCAACAAAAGCATGGCATTCTTGGCGCATCTGGGGGGCGGGATCAACTTTCCCCAGGTCTACTGTACCCGGCTCAGTCACAACAATACTGCAGGACCTATCCAATTCACGGATGACATCATTTTCGAGGAAAAGAAGAAAGGGCTTTTCCAGCTTGTAGTCTTATTGAAATCTGCAGACGAGGTTGTTGACGCCCAAGAGATCTTAAGATCTCAGGATGCCAACTCCGCCGGTTTACTTTGGATGGACGAAGCCACGTTCATTATCAATAGCACGCGTGCCTATTCTAGCCAAGGTTTAAGAGACAAGACAGTGCTTCATCGACTGGCAACTGGTGAAGAGTTTGCGGCAGACACATCCCTCTGCCAGGGTCGACCAAAACCTCAATATTACGATCCCTACAGAATGTCTAGAGAAGTATCCGGGAAACGATTTGTGATTCTGAGGCCCGATCGTTTTGTATTTGCGGCTTGCTCGACGAAGACAGAGTTGAGAGAGGCGCTTGTAGCTTTGGACTTGTTAAGTATAGGAAACCTATGACGGTCTGGCTTCCGTTCAGTAGGTCTTAAGGGAGCTGATGTTCATTCAAATGACTCTCAGCAATCGAGTCAGAATCTAGACTCTGAGTCATGTAGTGAGAAATCGAATTTTCGTATACACAATGAAACTTTTGTCGGATCGCGACGTATTGACTGGAGAAATGGTTCATGAAGAGCAACTCTGTTCTCTCATAAGATATTGGACAAAGCAACTTAATAACTACCCAACAATCAAGACACACCGGTTTTTCTCCCCCCTTGCTGACTTCGCGATCATACCCCTCTTTATGATGTCTGCGTTAGATTGCAAGGTTAGATGATTGCTTTGTCAGCTCTTGCAATCGATGGATCGTGATGAGATGGGGCGTGAGAATTTTGCCCTTTTTCGTGCCATTGAACGCTCCAAACTTTAGTGAGAGACACACGTTCCTCAAACAAAAAATCAAGCTTTTCATTGGAAATAAAATCCCCCTTGCCAATTGTATAGCATGGTTTCGGATTCAACATACACATACACGGCCATTGCTGCCCCACGAAACATCCGCCTTATCCACCTCCACCCTGGAAATGAGTCTGACCCGGTCTCTCTCTCTCTTGCGACTGTTGCCCTCGACTCTGTGCCCGATTATGAGGCCATCTCGTATTGTTGGGGTAATGCCGCGGACCAGCGCCAGGTAACCTGCAACGGTGCAACTCTCTCCATCACCAACAGCCTCTTCACCGGACTTGTCGCGTTTCGTCAACCAGATCGACCCCGCATTCTCTGGGCAGATGCCATCTGCATCAATCAGAATGATCTAGTCGAGAAGCGCGACCAAGTACTCCTAATGCCGGAGATCTACTCACAGGCGAAGTGCGTGCTCGTATGGCTAGGTATCTCCGATGATCCTGTTCACGGGCGTGTACCGCCAAGCGTTGCAGGCTCAATCCAAGAGGCCCTACAGATGATTCCCGAGTTCAACCCAGAAGATGCCTCGGGAATGGTAGCGACCATACAGGCGCTACACCAAGATTCGCAACGGTTACGTGAACAAGGCAAGCCGAATCTGTTGGATCATGACTGGCTGCCTCTGGCCTCACTTTTGTCGCGCCCATGGTTCCGCCGGAAGTGGATGATACAGGAGATCTCTCTTGCCAAGGAAGTTCTGGTTCATGTTGGCAAGGAGATCCAGTTCCCATGGCTAGACCTAGCACAGCTGATGTTCAGTATCGGGGTGTTGAATATGGACAGGGCGGCAGACCTGCAAATAGAAAAAGTGCTGAATCCAACTCACCAGGGAGAGCAAGATGGCACCTTGAGGGAGCCCATAAGTGACGGCAGAGAGGCCAAGACCATATTAAAGGGCACCTCGTTTACATTCTCCGCGGCGCTTCAATGCGCTGCGGCTATCTACATGGTTCAACTTTTTCGACATGCTGGCACGCTCCTAGACGGGGTTGTGGTTGCGCAGTTGTTTGAATGTACCGACCCGAGGGATCATGTCTACTCGCTTTTGAGCTTGATTTCCACAGGCCCGACCATTCAGCCCGATTACGAAGCGTCTCTCAGCGACGTGTTTCGCCGTTTTGCCAAGGCAATGCTGGTAGAGGGCCAGAGCTTAAAGGTCCTCGGCCTGGCACCCAACAAACATGTGTTCTACAAACCGGACGCGAAGGAGGTTGAGGGCCTCCCGTCGTGGGCCCCCGATCTGCGAGACATACACTCGAACATCTTGACCGGATCTACGGTCCGGCCCCAAGCATTCTTTGCCGGCGGAAAGAACAAGCCTATCCTGGACATATCTGCGGACGAGCGTATCCTCAGCTGTTCTGGTCGGATCATCGACACTGTCAAAGCCTTCTCCACAAGCATGGTAGACATGGTCCTAGATGACATGCCCGAGTTGAGGGCGAACCCGGCGATTTTCCTGCAGACTGACGATCCCCTGCTGGAGCGGAGGCAACGGCGTTTCGCTCGCTGGCTTGACGGATGCTACAGTCTAGCGTTTGGTCACCACTATGCGGCTCGAGACGTATCTGACCCTCAGGACGATTTGATGGCGTCCTTTGCGCGGAGCATGATGCATGATGTAGACGCGATGAGGAACCGCGCCGATCCAGAGTCGATAGCCATGTTTCCTAAGTACATGGAGCAGATATTTGACGATGTGGAAAAGGGTAACTTTGGTTTGGAAGACAAGTCATCTAAAATGTCTCCTGCCTTAAGAAACGTGGGGGAAAACGTCAGGAACTTCGCAATGTCCTTATTCTGTGTGACAGGAAATGGACGCTTTGGGCGGATCCCTCCTACTTCTCGTGCTGGTGATCTTGTCTGCGTCTTTGTTGGCGCTGAGACACCGTTCATCATACGTCCAACCGGCCGTGAAACATACACTATGATTGGAGAATGCTACATTGACGGAATAATGGATGGCGAAGCAATAGAAGGGTCTTCTCTTCCTGATGGATCCTTAGATACCATTGAGTTAGAGTAGGCACGCGTAAGAGAAAGATAATAAAGTTTAACAGCAATGGAAGCTGCTAGAGCCCGACAACTCAACACAATGCCAGCAAACTATATAAACTTCCTATGCATAACGTTCTGTACATATCAGTTCCATAACTGCATTTGCGCTAATGTCTTGGGTGAAGATGAAAACAAGCCTACATGCGACTAAGGGCAGATGCAAAATCTCATCCTTATTCACCTAAGAAAAATCACCTCTGGAAAATCATCATCAGGACCAGATAACAATCCTTCTTCTTCACCCAGCAGAGTAAACTGTATAAAGTCGCTCAAATACTCCCTGAGAACTTTCATCACTACTTCCCCCGTGACCTCTCCAAAAAACGCCTCCGCACCCTCTCGAAAGCCCGTAACATCCCCGATGATAGGAAAGTCGTAGTAACTTCCGTGCACTGAGCCATTTATAGTTAATTCCCTCTTCCACACGCTCGGATGCATTGTTTCCATAGCATGGAAGAAGTTCCGCCAGGTGGGTTCCTCAACCGAGCTTGAATTGTGACCGATCGAGCCAAAGCAAAGAAATGGGCGGTCCACGCCAGTGTATTGCACGTCGCTCCACATCGCACCATCGAGATTCACGCCTGAAACCAGTCGTAACTCTTTGGGTAATGTGTGAGCTGCTGAAGCACCTCCGTATGAATGGCCCATATAGACGGTTCTATTTAGCTTGAGAGTGTCCAAGACGAATGCAACGTCTTGTGCTCGGACATCCAGGCCAAGAACAATGTCCTCCTTGTCGTTAGGATCTGATCCCACCCTGCCGCCGAATATAATATCGCCGTTGGGGAATTGCACTATATCCGTTTCGTACGGGTGATCAATTACCACTATTTCGTAGCCCATGCTGGCGATTTGCTGTGCCGTTCCCGTATACAACGTCCGAGTGGTATTGTGGCCTGGCCCAAACAGGATTGTTGGGAACTTCTTCCATGCACTCCTATCTTGCTTGCAGCATACCTGAATCTCTAGGTTTCGGAATATGCCATTTAGCCATTCAAGGTCTGGAAAAGCTGCCTTATAGATCTCTTCCTCTAGGCTAGCCATCTCTGGTGTCATATACGGTACACGACAGAGCTCTTTGCAGCTTGATCTAGGTACAGGCGTAAAGCGAGATATCATAAATCGCCGAGGGTGAGTTGCATTGAAGGGGTCAACCCGGGAATTGTCCACTAATTCCGAATTCTCCCAGGCAACGTGAAATGGCCCTCCAGGGGGCGGAAAGAGCTGAGCCACGGCCGAAGCAACTAGCAAGATATGGTAAACCGTACCAAATCTCATTTTTGTGGTGTTCAGCCAAGATGTGGTGATGAATGAGGGAAACAACAACGGGTAAAGGATATATCGAAGGCACTATTTAAGTCCCAATTTCAGGGAGGCATCAAGAGATAAAGCGACCTTCCTATCACGGCATTCTCAGCGATGGATGGCAATTCTCACCACAACCCCGCAGTAAGATTCAACGCCAAAGTCCGTACTCACATTTGAGGCATTGAGTCTCCTGTGCTACCCTTGTAACATTCCCCTCACTATATTAGTTAACGCATTACCACATATATATAGTTCGATGAACGTGCTTTCTTTTTCTTTTCCTTTTTTTTCAGGAATTTTCTACTTTATCTTCGAAACATTCATTACATCTGTGCCTGATCGTTTCAATGTTGATAAGTGGAACTTGCAGGGTGAGACTACCGGGCTTTCTTCGTATAAGTAAAGCCTAATACGAATGGTTCTTCATAGTAATCGATGTCTAGAATGAATTGCATTTATTCAGCAAACCACTCTCGTGATCATTATCATGTCGAAACTCCCTCCAGTTGAGGGAGATAGAATAAATCAACCTCACCAATTGCTCGATTGCTTGACAATGAACTTTCAAGTGACAAGCAAGAAGTCTATCATAATAAAATAAATTTTCAAATTAAATTAAGTTATAATTGGAATTATACCCTCAGCTAAGCTAACTTTCAACAACTGTATTAGCACCAGCAGGACTGGCGCGTCGACGGCTGAACACTTGACAGCACGTCGAGTGTAGGGTAGCTTATGGCAACCAAAAGTAAGATTTCAAATTGTGCATTATTTATGCACGACCCACAAATATACGGGAGCCTGTGGCGCAGCCGTTATTTTGCAGACTAACTAGGTAGGGCCAGCGAACCGTTTTCTGTGGCTGAGTTGGGCACCAAACAAGGCGGAATGTTATTTAGCGCTTATATCGATCGACTAATGTTCGTTCGCCTCACGGTCTCCCAGACCAAGTCAAGACGATTGTAGATCTTCCTACTGAAATCCAGACATTTGGACAAACCAACGATCACTCACACTATCTAAGTTAGTTCTCGAAGCCACCATATCCACCTGGTATCTGTTCGCCCTTGGCTGGTCACCGGTCAACGCAAATCTTGATCCGCCCATGCCAACGGAGCCAATCCAACATGGACGTTTTCAGACAAGCCCAGAGTCGGTTCCGTCTGGCCTTGTCAGCAGAAGAGCAGGCCCAATATGGGCCCTGTGACTCTGTTGAGCAGCTTCTTACTGATGTTAGACAGTTCAGTCTGTTAGCCAAAGGCAACCGGCGACTCTCTGACTGCATGCTGAAAATCAAAACCTTTTCGGAGAATCTTGAGCCATATTTAGGTCTCATTGCCATGATTTGCGGATCTCACGCTGGGCGGACTGATGCAACTTTTGGCACACTGAGGCTCGTCCTCCAGGTAGGTAATCAAGAATATGTCTCCATGTCAGGCCTTGAAATAAAAATGTGGCATGGAACTAAGCGATACGCATAAAACTTTAGATGGCGAGCTCCTACGGTAGCTTCTTTGAGAAACTCTGCGATGCCCTTGACAAACTGGACGCAAGGTTTCCGCGGTACCAGGAGCTTTATGAGAAGCTTAGCTCGCGGAAGGCCGGGTCAGTGGGACCAACGCTAACAAATGCGCTGGGGAAAACCTACGACTTGTTATTCGAGTTCTTTCAGAGTGTCGCGGGGCTCTTTTCGCGACCAAACGGCAGTAAGTTCGATCAGTGTGAAAGAATGGCCGATTCTCTAACATTGGGGCAGGGACAAGGCACACTTTTTCTACCGTTGCTTCTCTTGCCCGGGAGCCATTTGATGTCCGTTTTAAAGGAATCCTGGAGAAAATTAGCTTCTACCACAATCTGGTCAAGGAAGAAATAGAGACGGAAAGAGTAGAAGAGATACAAGACGATCTGGTCAAACTGAAAGCAGCTGCGGCAGAACAAGCTACAGAGAAATTACAAAACACACTCCTCGAGAAGTTGAAGGAGATTCAAGCAGGCCAAGCACCCAACAAAGCCCAGTTGACTCTTTTACAGAGTCTTCTTGTTGATGGATTCTCCCGTCAAGCAACACTTGAATCACAAAATCGCCTACTTAATTTACTGTCTCAGTTCACGAACCACGAGGATGCCCGGATACAAGGTTCGTAAATCACTTATCCAAGCCGGAGGCTGCCCTTCTAATGCCAACTAGCTGAATTTAAATCCTCTGTAATTCGATGGATTGACCCGCCCGATTACAAGGAAAACCTCTGCGATGCGCAAGATGAGCGCACTGATGGAACTGCGGAATGGATCTTTGATAACCCCGCGTTTATCCAGTGGCAGCGTGGATTACCAGAACAGGACTCTCCGTCAACATCAAATTCGCCCAGCTCACTTCTATGGATCAATGGTAACAATCACATTGAACTATGTATCTTTCAAGAGCGAGACTGACATTATCAAAGGAAAGCCGGGCTCAGGAAAAACCGTGCTCGCTGGCTCCATTGTGGAAGAGCTCCGACGGAAACAAAAAAACCGGGCTATGGACTCGGCGGTTTGTTACTATTTCTTCAACCAAAACATGGGCAAGAAGAATAACCATGTCGACACTTATCGTGCTATCCTGGCGCAGTTGTTCCGCCACTGCCACGAGATGGACAAAGTTTACGACATCTTCGCCATGATAAAGATGAGCATTGCCAGCGACATTCGAGCATCGGAGCATGAATTAGTCGATACAATACACTTATGCCTTAAAGAAGTTCCAAGATCCCATTTCATTCTGGATGGCATTGACGAATGCTCAAATGACACCAAGCTGCTGAAAAATATTAGGATCTGGTGTGAAACAACACCAGTCAAGACTATTCTGCTCAGTCGGCCAGACGTCTCAAGCTTGAGGAAGGCAATCTCGCCGGCTTCAACCATCACTATGATATATTCGGAATTAGGCAGAGATATCTGCCGGTATCTGACCCCCGAGTTCGATGACTTTCGAGACGAGGGCCTTTTACCAAAGGATGCAGATATAGAAATGTTGGCAAGTCATCTCGTAAAACGAGCCGAGGGTATGTTCCTTTGGGCTCGCGTGATGATCGAATACTTGGCCTCCCCAGCTTTGAGTAAGAGGCAACGACTGGAGATCATCATGGAAGACACACCGGGAGGTCTTGATCGTCTTGAAGATCTCTATTGTAGGATTCAAGACCGGATTGATGCTCTTGACGGACCAAGCAGACAAATAGCCCATAAAGCGCTAGTATGGATAGCTCATACTCGACTCACACTCCCTGAGCTCAGCGAAGCAATCATCGATGAAGATTGGGGGTCTGATCGCGAGGAAGACTCGAATCATTTTGAGCACGCTGTCATTGTGTCTTGCCGCGGGATCATCGAAAAGAGGCCTAACGGGATATTCAGGTATATTCATTTAACAGCAAGGGAGTTTGCTCAGAATGGGCCTCAGAGATCTGCTCGACAGCCTTTGATCCCCCATATTCATTCTGCCAGGGCGCAGATTGCTCAATATTGCGTCGGATACTTCAACAAGCGAATACCTGCAAATCCACTATCAGGACAGCTGGGAGTGACTGCTGATTTCAAGATCATCAATGAGAGATGGCCCTTACTGGGATTTGCCTCACGGAACTGGATAGACTTCACGCTTGACGTCCTTTATACACACGAAGCTGAATTATCTGACAGCGGAATGGATAGTCTTCATACCGAGATCAACACCTTTTTGCAAAACCGATTCTTCGTCATGGTTTGGATTGAGGCTCTTTACACATTGTGTCCGAGTGGGCTTTTTCAATCGTTAGAGAGAACACAAACCGACATGGACCAAATGCAGTTGACGAAACTGGCACCAAACTGGCAAGAATGCTGCCAAAACTTGAAGGAGCTGATCCACGACGTTTGTCAAATACATCTGAACTGGGGTGAAACTCTGACAGACACACCATGCGAAGTCTGGGGCGACGTTGGTATCTTCCAGAAAAGCAAGTTCTTGGCGTCAACCAAGGCAGGCACTGTGGAATCCTTGGCGGCGACGTTGCATGTGAAGGGGAGATCAAAGGGAATCAGCCCTCTATTTAGCCAATCTAGAAGCTCTCTAGATGTCAAAAGGCTTGCTGTACTGAGCGTCTTTCCCTGCAAGTAAGCCGTCTCTACCATAACATCCTACGAGCTAGATATTGACATGGCAAACTGCAGATATTTTAGAGATGGTTGGGACAGTCATGCTGAGATTCCATGTTATTCGAAGGCGCGAAAGCGATCTGAGCGAGCGCGTAGACCCTCCCAGCAAACTAAAGAATTATACACCGGAGGAGCCGAGGATTACTCCAGTTATTACGCTCCTCCGATACCTGAACTACCAGGTGCTCCTAAGCCTCCGAGAACGAAAGCTGATTTCAGCGACGCATGTTCTGGATGGGTGATAACCTACGAGATCTTCTCTATAGAAACTACTGAGTCCAGCCGCCTACTTTTCATGGAAGCACCTGTGGATGCTCTTCCTGTTGAGATATGCCTCAGACAGAGCCTACTGGTTGACAATGAGGACTGGATCTGCACTTTCGCCCTATCGATAGGGCCGAACTTAGACAGATTCACGGTGTTGAATATGTTATTTGATGTGAAATCTGACCAAACTTACCATTCCAGAGCAATAGATTGGCCTCAGACATATCGACCCTTAAATTGGAGCACATCCAAAAAGATAAATTCTAATGGTCACTTTGGGGTGAATACCTACAATTATCATTTCTTATGGAGCTGGGATGGGCGATATCTTTTGTTTCGCGATCGCAACCTCATAGCAACGAAATGGGTTCAGCATGGGACTAGCATCGCCTTATTCTCCATCCAAGAGCCAGCCTTGGGAGAAGAGGCTATCAAATTGGTAAACTGTTTCTCTACCGATTCTTTTAGCACTGGGATACATGCTTGTCACTTTCACCCAACCCGAGATCTTCTTTTATTGAGAGACGACAAAAACTTTTACTTATGGAAGTTCCTAGATGGTAAGTGCACTTTTCCAAGTTGAAATAACCTGTATGAAGAGGATGATGCCCAGCTAACACTCAAATAAGAAAAAGAGCCTTCTGTTCTCCAGCTTGCTGATACTCAGACTCGTCAAGGGGTTGGAATTGAAGGCATCTCGTTTTCTAGCTGTGGAAAGTACATTGCCATCTCCTACAGAGGCCAGCCATGGCCAAAACTATATCCTTTGACAACCTTCCTAGGAGTAGATGAAAACATTGAGAGTTGTCATGAGACGATAGAGACATCAGCGGGCATAACTGAGGACTCGGCGGCTCATCCATCAGCCGCCTCGGGCGAAGTTGCCGCCCGAAATAAGGAGACAGAACTTACAACGAACCCCATCATCAGTCGGGCCACTTCATCTTCGGTTGTGGTTAAAAAGGGCAACGGAAATGAGTTTAACATGACGCGCCTGGATGTGACTCCGAAGGAGATCCAAATTCGCCAAAAGGATGAAAGACAAGACACTTCCACATCTTTAATCAAGCTACCCCAGTCTATTTCAACCAAAAATATCACCGCCGAGGTGACTGCGCCCGTTCCCGAAGAAAACCCTAAATTTCAGGTCATTCTCAATGCTGGACCGGCAAAAGTATTTCTAAGCAGCGATGGCGATGCCGCTGCAACACATCTGCCTCTGGTTGTTCGGAAAGACCCTCGAGCATTAAGACCACAACAATCAGATCAAATCACGGGGAGGGGTGCGAAGATCTCGCATACTGATAGAAATGCCGATGCTGTTCCGGCGCAGTTGACAGAAGCTGCTGATATTGCTTCATCGGAACCAGCAGCTGAGAAGCCACTTGAGGCGCAGTCACCGCAGGCGGCAATTACGAAACTCAAGCCTGAAAAGAAAAAGGGGAAGCTCACAAGTTGGATTTCAAAACAGATGAAGAAGTGAAGACAGTAGTCATTGTGTTGAGATGTCGGGTCTGGCATCCTCTATTGTTGTTTTTAACTTTATACTCGAACTCTCTTACGTACGTCGGGTCCGGCATTTTTCATTGCTGTTTTTCAAGTTATACTCAAACTCTCTCACAGCATAGCATCAACCTACTTATCTAACTCTAGCTAGCATCATCATTCTCTGCTGCATCATGCTCTACTATCTCCTTTAATCCAGTTATTGCCTTGGCATCTTACTCGAGGTTATTCTGTAGGTGAGTTACCAGCTCGTGTACTTACTATTGGGGATTACCAAGAGGCGAAAATCGATCAGAATACTGTTGTTTTCTGGCGATAGAGACAGATATGTTATAAAAGATGACGATTGTATTGTGGCCCGTGAAGCGAGCCGCCACAAACAAGTTGAGAATGAAATAGTTCATTTCCGTCTCACCTGTTAAATTAGATTTGAGTCCCGACGTCGTTCTTCCTTCTGCCCTGACAATCACCTTTCCTTGACCAACGCCTCATCCTTCTCCACATAAGCATCTACCTTGTACTTTCCAAACTCGCGGGCACTGATCCCACGCATAAACAGAATGTCAAGCTCCTCAAACGTCCTCCCCTTTGTCTCTGGCAGCCTGAAGAAAGTCCAAATGAGAAAGGCCAGGGCGCAGCCTCCCCAGAAAAAAGCCGTCTTCCCCTTCCAGTCCCCCGCGGTTGGATTTATCATGTACGGGTTGATGACGTTGCAGATAATCTGCGCAACATAGTACACGATGCGGCTGAGACAGACGCTCTTGTTGCGCAGACGCGTCGACGACACCTCGGAGATGATTGCGTAGCATATGGGCCCGACGGTTGAGTAGTAAATGCCAAGCCAGAGCAGCATCATGCTTGCTTGCGCGTAGTTACCAGCCTCTGAGTCCGGAGCCCCGACGCTGATGAATCCCGTAACCATCAAAACCATAGTAAGAAGACCGAGACCCCATAGATACAGAGTGCGACGACCGAAGATGTGCAGGAGATACCATGAGAAAATTGTGCCAACCGAAGCGAGACCAAGGCCGCCGACGGACATGCTGAAGGAGATGGAGGTAGGCAGGCCGGCCTGGATGAAAAAGTAAGTCGGCGTGCCTCCCAGTGCAGAGCCGCAAAACGGCTGGGCGGCAAAGGCTAAGCAGGCAATTTCAGTTCGTCGAAGATCCACGCCCCGAAAACAGTCCCAGTACGACGTCCCGTCGTCAACCCCCTTTTCGATCTCATTGGTGTGGACCATCATTGCGAGTGTTTGTTTTATTTGGTCAGGGCGGCTGGAAAGCCGAGCGAGTGCCTGCTCTGCTTCTCGATACTTTTCCATCCGAACGAAGTACCAAGGAGACTCCGGAGCAAACCATAGAATGATGAAGAGAGGAACGGGCCATGCCCACTGAATAGAAAAAGGAATGCGGTAAGACCACTCCCCAGCGGTCTCAGAGAAGGCCCGCTGAATACCAGCCGAGATGAGCTGCCCAAGTGCCCAGCAGAGATTGACGTACACGGTCAGATATCCTCGCAATGCCATTGGGCATACCTCAGAGGCGTAGGCTGGAGCCATCGTGGCGAACACACCCCAAGGGATTCCACAGAGAAACTGCCCAACCAGAAGTACGGGCAAGTTGGGGGAGAAGAAGGAGATGAAGATGAAGCAGCAAATGGCGACGAGAGAGGCGAGCAGAACCTTGCGATAGCCAAACTTGTGAGTAAAGTAGCCATTGGCAAAGGCGCCAATTATGGTACCGCAACTGACTGCGTTTGAGAGACCATTCTGCCAACTAGCGGTGACTTCGTAGGTGTCGGTACTGGCTATGTACTGCCCGTACTTGGCTCTGAAAGAAGGCTGGGCGAAGAAGGATTGGATTAGGACGATATCGTACCCTTCCATGATAATGGCGGTAGAGAGAAGGATGGACCACATAGCTGCCTTGGGGTAAAGGCGAATAGCGGTCCAGAACCCTAGTTTATGTTCTCCCTCAGCGGCCTCCTTGGCCATGGAGTGGTCGTTTACGACATGCTCCGCCGTGTCGACATGTTCAAGCTCGCCAAGGGTGGCCCCCTTGTGATCTTTCTCAAAGGACATGGCAATTCAACAAAGTTGAGGTGATGTGATGGTGTAGGGTGATGTCTGAGGCCCAAGGAGGCTCTCTCTCGTATGGCAGAGGGCTGAAGAGGGCTGTTAAGTTGCCTAGAAGACTGTAGATGAGTCTCGGTGGAGCTTCTCATATAATATATGTGAGACGCGGTTTGACCACGCGTATATCAACCCCACAAACGAACATTAGGCTAGAACGACACCGAGGGCCAGCACCCCCGAAAACCATGGAGGTGGAACTGGGGTAATTCGTTGTGGAGGCGGAGTTGTCATATTTCCTTGACACCTTCTTTGCCAGCTGAAGTCCCGGCGGGGAAGTTCTACCCCGCCGGACTTCACTTAGCGCCACGAAACTACGACTGGCTAAGAGGTCAGATGCCCTTTACCAACAGAATCAGGCCATTGAGCAAATCAGCACATGGTTTCTCGATCCCCCATACCAGAGGTGTCTCGGGTGCTGTTGGAGCCTCCTCCCTGCCGTCGATTCCTCGATTTTCCGGCGGGTGGCCGACAAGCATGTACACGCCTTGCTCCAAGATCTTACGGGGAGCCTCTGGAAGGGAAATGTCGCCAACTTTCGAAAGGTGACCAGACATCTTGTGGCCAAGTCGGACATACAGCTGGACCATCTCGTCGTCGCACGGTCGATCCAAGTGTAAGAACGCAGGTTCCGGATCTGCCTCTGAATCTTCTGGATGAGAACGCTGAGACGAAGTATTTTCGTTCTCATTGGAACTCTCAGGATTGCATGCCTGGGGCTGCTGCCTGGCAAGATTCACGGACGTACTGTAGGCCCATATTACGAGAGTTGCGATGAGTATGCCGAACGGCTCTAAAAAGCTGCCACTACTGTAGCGTCGGACATGCCAAAGTAGAGCACCCGAATGTATAACCGAAAGTCTTGCTTTGTATTGGTCGCGCAAAGCCCACTGGAGGATATGGCTCCGCGCTTTAGCAGCTTTGGCACTGTCAACTGCTGAGTTCAACAAAGCCTCCGTAGCCAATGTTTGCAGGTGCTGGGTAGGAGTCAAGAGGAAGAGCCGTGAGAGATGAAGGTGTAGAACAATGGGGGGTTCCCAGCCACCGGATTTACTAATCATGCCGTTGACATTCCAATGGAGTATATCTAGGCAGTCACAGGCACTATTACGCCACCTTGAGATGATTGGTAACGCGGGGGGCCAAGTGTCTTCGACTGGTCTTACAGGTGTGGATTGCTGTACCGCGGCGTTGGGAACCCAGAATATCAGCCTATTCTGGTGCTGAGAACTGGCTTCTCTAGTTCTACGAAGAATAGCGTAGATCAAAACCGTCGTACCGAGGCCTCCGGTGTTTGGAGGATGCCTCTTTTCCATGTACAGCATTTGTACGGCCTCGAGGATGGTCACTATGATTATATGAGACGCGTTAGCCTTCATAGTAAACACGAATGGCCATAACCATAGTCATGACAATAGAATCTCTAACCTGATGTCTTGATATGTTTGGCGGCTTGCTTTATAGTCGTGTGATCCCATAGATCGTCGCAAGTCGGCAAGGGGGTCACGCTCACGTCACATAGTTGCAATAGAGGCGCATGACCAAACTCAAACGTGAGGATAGAATCAATCAACTACAAAAACATTAGCCAATCAATGTTGATCGCCGTGGAGAGAAGAAATTCACATCGTTTTCAACTTACCCAGACCATGAGGCCAGCGCGAATTCTGGACTGCGTCCCTAGCCAACTTTCCAAATCGTCCTTGGTGTGGAGAGAAGTTATCTCTGGTGCCTTGAACAAGTCTAGAAACCGACAGGCATCTACCAGATGATATCTCTCCAACAGTGCTTCCCTTACCGCATTCCCGTTGCCGCTCCCAAGCACGCATACAACATTGAGCACGGCTGCCTGAACAGCTGGCAAGTCAGCAAATTTGCTCGGCGGGTCCGAAAAAAGAAGATTCCGAGGCTCAGAGGCCTTGTCTTTGTGCTCCAGTTGGGACAATGATGCTCGTAGAAGAGCGAATAGGACCTCGCGAGCCTGTTTCGCGTCCGGATTCGTAGAGAATATAGAGCCCACAGCTAGGATACCCAAACATAATATCCAATGACCACTTTCTTCGTATACAGAGGAATCCCGTCTGAGAAATGGATATGTGGGATGAAAGTGCCTGAAATACAGTCGATAGAGATGCTGGGCATCTGCAAACGGTGGAAAGGCACTTGGATCCCAGTTGGGAGGGTGGATATGAGATCTGGACTGGAGACTCTCAAGAAGGTTTTCATAAGCACGAATGGACAGTAGACTTCCTTGTGAGGGCGCAGATTTGCCAGAGTCAGACGTGAAGCTATTGATAGGAGTTGAAGCTTCAGAAGGAGAGTTTACTAGGCCTCCGACACTCAAGATCGATTGTCGTCGATGCGCGCGACCTTTGAACGATGCCCGAGCCTCGCTGCCATCGACATAATAGGTTCCTTCGACAGGGTTGGATATCTCTGATCTTGTTAGGCTGTCGCTGGGGCCCGGGGATGGCATTGGAAGGCTGAGGCTGGGAGTTGTTTGGCTTTCTTGTCTCGTAGGATGGCAACGGACTTCCGGTTCCACCACCCCGACGTTCGCGAGGTCTGGTTCCGTTTGCTGTTGCGCAGTAGCGGTCGTGGGTTGAAACGGCAGGCCACATAGGTCAGGATCAATGGCCCCGAATGTGAAGGGTGGGAGTTGACTGATCCAGTCAAAACTGGCCTGATACTGAGGCGACATCCAATTAATCGAGGGCATGACGAACTCCTCCCCCGCTAGAGGTGGGTTTTGGTTGAAGCTATTATAGAGGTCCTCGGGGTTTGATATTATCACATCGCCGTCCGGAAGCTGCATTGTGTCTCCGTTGACGACAGGGTTTACTGGTTGAGTCATTCCTTCAGCTATCGCGTTTGTGAACACGCCTGTCTCAATACCCGTATCGTTTGACGTTGTCTTCTGCATCACGAGAGCGCGCTCAATGTTGTCCGGTACGTTCGGGTCCCGGAGATTTGATGATACGGGCACCCGCGTCACAAGCGTGCTGTCCTCATCCGCAATGTACTCAAGCCCAACTGGTCTTACACTGTACGCGGCCGTCTCTGGGGATGGACCAAAACCGTCATAATTGCCTCTACTAATAGCATCGATCGGCCGGGTTATCGGGGAAGCCCTGCGCTTTCGAGTTGTCGGATAATTGCACTTGATCTTCTTCTCAGCGCAGCGCCGGCAAGGATCGGTTCTAGAGCACCGCACACGACTCGTTGCGCACTCTTTGCAGGCCCGATTAGACACGAGAGGTCCAGTTGAAGACAGAGGGTCGTTGCGGTGAGAAGCAGCGTGGCGGGATAAGGTGTCGACGCGAGAAAACCTTTTGCCGCATTCTTGGCAGGTAAAAGGCCGCTCGCTGGTGTGTGTCCGTATGTGCCTTGTGAGGTGCTCCTGGCGACGGAATGTCGCCTTGCAATAGTTACATTCGAAGCTGCCTGTGTCGTCACGCATTTTTGCCTTGGATGGACACTTCCAGAGTTCAATGCATGGGCATAAGCCGCCAACTCTTCGACATTGGCATATTCTAGAGGCGTTGAGGATGATGACGGAGAAGGGAAATGTCACAGTTGAGAAATTATTTCCTCGGTCGTCAACGTGGAAAAGAGTGTGGGGAAGGGAAAGGAGGCAGGCAAAGTCGGGGTAACCTTACAAAGTTGGTAGAGCACGCGAGAAAACCCCAGTCTAAGCCTATGATGGCTCGGAACATCAAACAAATGGGTCGATGCATCCTTTAATCCTTGGTAGTGCCCGCACCAATCAGGCGTCTTCTAGGGGGCAATAACACAGGGTTCTCATTAACTTGTACCTTGTTAGTTACCCCTGGTCGTCTACAATGGAAGTTTTATCAATTAATCAGTCGATTGATTCGCTTGGATGATTACCTACTTCTGAAAGCTACCTAGCTACATCGTAAATACAATCCATAGGTAGTTAAGCGGATGATTTATTTAGGTAAACCTACGCCCCTATGAGACTCTCTGACAAAGACAGGCATCCAAGAAAGAGGACAGTCTACTTCAACCGTTTGGCCTCCCTGGAAGACCGTCTTGTTGTCATCCTGTGTCACCCAGGTTTCTCCAGCAGGTAAATACGCCGACATCTTGCGTGCTCCGGGCTTGAACACCGGACAGCACAGAAAAGCGTCACCGTACATGAACTGTTCCTCAATCTCCCAACATTTTGCATCGTCGGGAAACTCGTAGAACAAGGTGCGCATAACAGGAGTGCCATGCTCATGCGCTTCCCTCATCATGCTGCGAGCGTAGTCCCTCATCTCTTCGCGCAGCAACATGTACTTCTTGCATATTTCATATACTGTTTCCCCATATGCCCAAACCTCGTTTGGCCCGCCACTGGGGAAAACCAGCGTACTGCTTTGCCTGGGTTCCCGGTCTCCATGTAAACGCATCACTGGGCAAAACGCACCCCATTGGAACCAGCGCACAAACAACTCGCGGAAACCCTCGTCATCAGGGTTGCCGCCGTGGAATCCCCCTATATCGGTTGTCCACCACGCAAGACCCGCGACGCCCATGTTCAGCCCGGCGGCAAGCTGGTTGCGAAAGCTTTTCCAACTTGACGCTATGTCGCCGCTCCATACGAGGGCGCCATATTGCTGACTACCTGCCCACGCACACCGGAGAAGGTTCACGATATTCTTCTGACCTTCGCTATCCATCCCTTCATAGAATGTCCGTGCATACTCACGCGGGTAGATGTTGCCTACACTCAAATTTGACCCGAGATGATAGCGGTAATTGTCAAAGTCATAGACTGAGTACTCCGGCTCTGCCTGATCTAGCCAAAACACCTTGATTCCTTTGGAATAATAGTTTTCTTTGGCCTTGTTCCAAAGATACTGGCGAGCCTCTGGGTTCGTCGCGTCGTAATACACAGTCTCTCCTTCGAAGGAAAAGTTGGTCCTCAGGCCACGTTCCGTTCGGACCAGGTGCCCCAGTTCCATCATCTCTTCGTAGTTTTCCGACCGCGTGTCAACAGTCGGCCAGATGGAGACCATGAGCTCGACCTTCAACTCTGCAAGCTCGGCCACCATTGCCTCCGGATCGGGCCATGCAGCCGTGTCGAATTTCCACTCGCCTTGCATCGGCCAGTGAAAGAAGTCCGCCACTATCACGTCGAGGGGAAGTCCCCGGCGCCTGTGTTCCCGGGCAACTTCGAGAAGCTCATGTTGGTTTTCGTATCGCAGCTTGCATTGCCAAAACCCAAGCCCGTACTCGGGCATCATTGGGGGGGTCCCGGTCGCGCGGGAATATGATTGCTGGATCTCAGCGGGGGTGTCACCCGCAACCACCCAGTAATCCAACACCTTTGTTGAGTACGATTCAAAGCTGGTGATGTTTTTACCCAGAACCGCCCGACCAATCGATGGGTTGTTCCACAGAATGCCGTAGCCTAAAGAAGAGAGGGCAAATGGCACACTGGCCTGGGAATTGCGATGCGCGAGCTCAAGGTCTAGTCCTTTGAGATCCAGGTGTGGCTGCTGGTATTGTCCCATACCGTAGATCTTCTCCTTCGCGCCCAGGCTTTCGAATCGCATCGTGAGGTGATAGTCGCCGCCGAAGATAGGCTTGAATTCACGTGCCTCGACCTCAATAGCGCTGCATTTCGGGTCAAACAGGTCCCGTCGGTTTCGGCTGTATTCCTCCACCAATATTTTACCAGACCCTGTTTCCTTTATGGTGATCTTGCCACGGCTCGTAATTTCAGCCGTAATCTTGCCGTTTGTGATAGTTGCCGGCCCTGCTGTGCCAGGACAGGAGATCTCTGGTTGGATCGAAGGTGGTTGCTTCAAAGCCCATAATTCAGGGGGCATAGATGCCAACTTGGTAGCGCGCACTCGGAAGGCGTTCGCACCCCATGGCTCTATCCAGACCTGCTCGCTGTCGTAGCGATAGATCAAGCGAGAGGCTTCCTTGTAGAGCATGATATAAGTTTTTCCAGATCTTATTAGATATTATGGACGATGGTGTAGTGGTGGGCGTAGCTTGGATCTCGCCGTTTATACAGATTGGAGGAGTGGAAATTTCCAAGAAATAATGGAAGACAGTCATCTACACGTCAAATATGAGGGTGTTACAATTCACGATTATTTTCTCCACTTCGTCTCCTGCCGAGAGTGGATCAACACTCCTTTGATTGTGTAAGATAGCTCCTATTCAGCCGACTCTGCGTTATGAGTGATTCAATTTCCGATGGAGTCTGGATGCTAGTCCTTGATAGATAGCTGATTGAAGTGAATTTGCCCAGTCGCGAGATCAACGTGACCCCCACCGGAGGCTAATCTACGCCTCCGCCGGACTTCAGTACTTCCCCACCGGACATATGCCAGGATAGGGGGGACATTACGTACTCTCACGTTTCTTACCAGCTGACTTCAGGCTGGATGGCTAAATCCGCCGATACTGTGCGCTATTGGTATCTCTATCACACGTTGGGCTGGGTTGTCCGCCTAGAGATGGAAGCCAGAGTGTACTACAGTACTGCACGAGGGCTCTTCTTGCTTCCCTCCTTACCCATCTCAATCCAGGAATCAGGATGATAACTCTTTCGGTTAGACAAAATATCACAGGTTCAAAAGAAATACAGAAATTATTAGAAAATTCTACAATCTTAACTGAATGATTGATTCCCTCTGTATTGTGCGACTGGTTGTGATCAATCCTTAGTCCTCTAATACCTAAGCTTTCCGGTTGCCGAACTCATTTTAGGTAACTTCTCATTTTTCCAGCCAAAATTAGCAAGGATCTAATAAAAAGTCATGGTTTCATTCCAAGTCTCTGCATAGAGTCTTTAGAATAGGGAGGAGCGTAGTTGTGGGAAACTTTCAACTCAAAATAGTATTGATATAGCGTGAAGTATTCAGGCCCAAAGCAGCCCTGCTATTCAAAGATGATACATTGTCTTTGCCTATATCGACGCGAATTCTACCATTCAGTATCTATTCCTAGTTCAATCGGTCCAGTATGGTACCTGTTCTGTCTCCGCTTAGGCATGGATACTGAGCACTTCATACAACTAAACCCCCTTCCCGTGAATCTCAAATGCGAACGCTGTAGAGTTGGACGGTGGCTCAACAGTTATTTTAAGCTGTCGTTGATTAGCTAAATTAGGCGGCCCGGAGACATTGTGAACGATAACTTACAAGGTTCGAATTGTACTCATACTGCGTAATGCCGAGGTCAACGGGACTACCGGTATCAGCTAGACTCCCATTCCAATCGAATCGATAAGCCTGAACATCAACAGATCCTTCTTGAGGGAGACCTATTGTGTCTAAGCCAGAGATTTCAATGTCATATGTGCTCTTCACCGTACGAGTTCCCGCAATGACTTTGGCGGTAGTGTCGGAAACTGTGGCAAAGACATCAAAAAGAAGATCAGAGGAAATGGATGTAGCGACCCGATTGCCTATCATCCCAGCATAGTACTTGTAGAGATACCATTCACCGTTTGGATGGTATGTACCGTCGACGCTGAACACAAGGTTCGCCATATCGTCATGCAAACCAGAGCCGCTCCCCCAGTTTGCGCGGAGGCAACGTGCGTTGTGTCGTTCGCATTGAGCAATGAAGAAGACGGAATTCGCCGGGTTCTGCTCAGATGGCCAGGCATATTCGTTGATATCCAATGGGCGGTCTGGCAGACTGTAGTTGGCTCGAAATACATCGAACTCTGGAATGGTTCTCTCTGGTTCCCTCTCCCAGCCCCCAATCTGGTGCCAGGAGTAGATATCAGGGATAATGTTTCCCTTTCCGGACACTGTTTCGACCCAGGTTCTCCAGGTTTCTCTGTCGAGACTTGGAGAGTGTGCCATGGAAGGTCCGCTTATTAGCGTGTTTGGAAGCTCGATCCTGGAAAAGACAAACAGTAATGAGCATGAGATAATGTTATCCTGTCTTAGGGAAAGGGCTTACCTGAACAGCTCGGTCGCGTGCACATAATACTTGAGATACTGCTCCCATGTACGAGCCCAGAAGATCTCGAGCTCTGGTTCATTCCAAATGTCAATCACAAGACCGTCAAGCATATTATTGGCTTGAATATCGCTGACAAGCTGGTTAATGAAAGCATCCACCTCAGTCCAGTCTTCGTTATCCCCAGGGAAGAGCGCATCATTGCCCGATCCGCCGTCTGCGCCCCAGAGGTCATGAACCAAGAGGATGAAATCGCCTCCAAACTTCCGAGTAGTTAGATAGTTGGACAAGGTCGAGTTGAACCGCCCAATGTATCCTTCGTACCCGCCAAATGCCCACCCCTTGCTGGGGTCAGGCAGCTGAGCTCCTCCCGCACGGCAAGAATTGAATTTGATGTCAGACGCGAAATTCTCCGGGATTGAGTTGTCCGCGTTGACACCGTTATCTGGCCAGCCATATATGAAACCAGACGCGAGGAATTTGGCATCTCCAATGGACTCAGCCAAGTTGACTGTCGCGGTCCCTGAAGATCTCTGGCCAAGTAACCCCGTTACACCAGTAGTAGTAAGAGCGCAAATAAAAGTGCGTAGCACGGCAAGCTTCATGTTGGGATTGAGTTGGCAGCGTCAAAATTGGTTATGAACAAGTTGTTGATATTTCAAGAGAGGCAGCAATGTCATTCCCGCACGCTTAGTCTTATACTGCCAGTGTCTTCGACATTTCAGACCAATCTCCGCCGGAGCGAACTGGCCAAAGCAAAGGAAGAACCGCCTGTTCCCATTCGCGCGGTCTGATAAATTATCTAGGCAGATAGAGAGACTTTGTGTGGACCAAGTGACCTTCCACGACGGGTAAAAGGCAGAATGACCATATGGTGTTGCCTCTGGCATGCGGGGAAGCATCTGCACTCCGCGGCCACCGGGGCGCTCCCCCATGATACTACCCCACGGGGGCAAACTTCTCCCACCGGATTCTCTGCGTGAATGAGGAACTCTCTAAGTGAAACGCGGGTCTAGTCCACCTTTCACCCTGCTCATGTTCTGTGCGGTATCACCTGACGTGATGTGTTGACTTTTCAGGAGCTGATTGGGTCTAATAAGCCCATTCCTGGTTCTGTATGCGCGAATTTGCTTCCAAAGAGCCCAATTAGCTTGTGTGGCACAGGGAAAGAATATCCTTAGACGCCTTTTGGTGAACTTTGATTCCAGGTTCTCTCCTAAATGGGCGGTTAGGAAGATTAGGTAGGAGCAGGTTTGCATGAGAATAAAGACTGTCAGACACGTACCAATCATGTGGGGAAACTCACAGCGCACTAGCAGTCGCTGTATACTTCGTCCGTACACGATATGGTGTCTTTAATTATGCTACCAATGAAGCTGGTGTAGCCATCAAGTCTCTTGAACCTACACAAGGAAGGTAGGGAAGCCGTAAGTTTTACAAGACCGAGTCGGTGAAGGCTTCACTCGGGCGGTCGGACAGGGTTGTGGCAGCACATCTCTTCTGCATTGCCAGCATGTAAAAATATAGTTCTCGTCAAAGTTTAAGACTAACTAATGGAAACGCCTCTAATCTCGCCAGTGACTCGTGTTTCCCTCCATTTTATCTTATGCTTAGTAACCCGATGCCACCAATACAAACGATCATTCTTCGGAAGTTTCATACATCCACCATCCAATTACAGGTTCAATAGTGTCGAGACCTGACGCGTCGCCGTTGTGCGGTTGGATCTTGGTGCCCAGGGGATCTAAATCTATCACTGGCCATCCGCTTCTGGTGAACCGGCGCCCGACAGAGCCAGCCAACAGCCTTGTTTGATACATGGTTCCGCTGTAGTCCAGCTTGACTGGAACGGAGGCATATCCAGCCGGGATATCATTTGTTTCGACGGGCAGGAAAATACTATTTCCGATCCTGCAAAACTCGAGTTCAGAGCCGAAGCCAGTGTTGCGGATGAGCTCTCCGTCTCCCGACCAGAAACAGAATGCTGTCATCCAGCCCGACAGGTATGTTGGCCCTGAGCCGCCACTTTTGTAGTGGGCAATCTTGTTCCAGAACTCCTTCACATCAACACTATTTGGCTGGTCAAACGTGAGGATGAAGTAGTCAAGAACTGTCTTGAGCCGTTCTGCAAACTGAGCGGGTTCCCTTCCCCAGCTGGCAATCTTGCCAAGACGATTGCGCAGCTTTGTCCAGTCTTCCCTCTCACCTTGAAGAGTCACCGAGGGTATTCCGCACATCATAGTCGCTTTGTAACTAAAGTGTTTCTGCAAGGTTCCCATCATGAGAATTGCTGCGACTACCCTATCATTGTCCTGAGTGGTAGTGAAGTCGGGCATAATCCAGTCTCTGAGCTGCGCATCAACAACGTAGTTTTGAAACTCGCGCGACGTGGCGACGGCCATCTGGCCAAAGTCGATTGTGTGAATGGTACCGAATACCTCTTTTTCGACTTCCCTTTCCCCCCCGCGCGGGACAAAAACAGATTTTAGTTCCTCGGCATGCTTGTTTATGTAAAAGCTCAGCTGAACAAGGATGGAGAACCAGACATCTTCGGGTCGAAGTTTCAAGTGGTAATGGTGACTGTATGCTTGGAATGCGGCATAAACGAACCCATTGCTCGAGCCGTGTATGTGATCGCTGGCCACATCCTGAAAGGAAGATTGAATCATCGTCTTGCATTTCCGAGCCTCGTCAGAGCATGCTGACCAAAACAGTTCCGCAGACGACGTCACCCCAGGCTGCTTCCAAGCTATAGGCGTGGTCCTCGCGGGGTACACTGTCACAGGCATCTTTCTCTACCGAAAGGGAGGTGGCAAACTGAGATGGGCGACGAGGGTCGATGCGATGACTGATGACGGCTTGTAGGACTTGGGGCGGGTGTTGTGGATGGGCCAAGTTCTGTCCAGTCACCAAGGTAGTACGCGTGTGGTGTATGTACACGGCCACCAGGCAGCAGCCGCCAACTACAATCAAATTAATAGTCGGCGAGTCTTGAACTGGCCACTTGGCACTGGGTACGTACCTTCTGTAATGAAACCAAACCATCATACTTGCTTCGTGGCCTTAAGCATCAACCTAAACCCTAAATCCGTGCTTAATGTATGCATGGTCTCCCTTCAGCGCTGCTTTGGGGCGGCTGGCCACTGCGATAGCCACTCAGCGGCCCCGACTTGCACGAGCTGATTTGCCTGTGACTAATCCCCTAATGGTGTTGTCAGCAGATATATTCATTGTGTTGAGATGTCGGGTCTGGCATCTTCTATTGTTGTTGTTAACTTTATCCTCGAACTCTCTTTCGTGTTGTCTGCAGATAGACGTGCGGCTGAGCCTGAAGGGCAGTGGTTGGCACATTAATCTTTCTCCGCTCCTTTATTTAGTTCAGCTAGACAGCCACAACATCAATAGTGGCATCAGCTGGCTCATAGTTTAACCAAAACGAGATGGCCCCTCTCTGGCATGGAGGTGCTGATCCCCGTGATGGGTGCTAGGATTATGTTCAACGGGCAATCTATTGGTCGGTTGTCTACACTGCCTCCGGTGCTTTTTCAAATATAAGATGCTGACTACCACCTCCAGATCAGACAATTGAATTGTCATGTTCCACTCCAGCCCAGCCTTTTTAACTTCCAATCGTTCACAATGGCACCCGTCTACGCTGATCACCCCTTCCCTCTGATCCAAACTCCAAATTACAAATTAAAAAAAGATGGCAAGCAGCCTGAAAGCTTCGATAACACCGCATCCTTGATGGGCGTTATTCATAACACGATATTGCTGGGCCTCAATTCGATTTATCTCCAGGCTCCAAATATCACACCCAAGGACCAGAAGGCATTCTGCGCCTACATATTAAAATGGCACGAATTTCTCGATCTGCATCACAAGAACGAGGAGCTCGAATTCTTCCCCACTGTTGAAACGCTAGCTGGTGAGAAGGGGATAATGGAACCCAATGTCAAACAGCACCAAGCCTTTGAGACCGGTGTAAATTCGTTCATCTCCTATGTCAAGGATTGCCAGAATGGCAAAGAAAGTTACGATGGAGAGAAAATTTCCCAACTGATTGATGAATTTGGGAACACTCTTGCGGGTCACCTAGCAGACGAAATTCCAACGCTGTTGAGTCTCAAGAAGTACGGTGATAAGATGGACACATTATCAAAGGTGTTTGATGAGGACGGTGCCAAATCAATGGTCAGTTTACTTCTCATTCTTGCAATACCGAATATCATTTCGATTTCGGTTCCCACTCGCGGCTAACAATTCAAACAGAAAGCGATGGGCCTGAGTGGGTTGTGCTTCTTTTTCGCCAACCAAGACCTTCACTATGAGGAGGATCTCTGGGCCGATTTCCCACCTGCGCCGGGTTTCATCAAATTTCTTTGCCGTAACGTTGTCTGGTGGAGTAACACTGAACTGTACAAGTTCTCCTCCTGCGACCGCCTCGGTAATATGAGACCCTTGTATGCGGCACAATGAAGTGTGAGCAGCGGTACTGTAAGTGTCTTCAAGTGCGGCTCTAATTTGCTCGTTGAGTATCTAAAACCATATTAGTCTTCATAATCGTGTATTATTAAAATGTGATTACAACAAACAATTCATCTTTATATTATCCGCTTCCACATATCTTCTAGCCCAAATACCTCGCAGCCTTGGTAAAATTTCAAATACCTGTTCAGGAATATGAAAACAAAATCTCAACAAACATGACCGTATGACAAGGAGCCCGGGCATGAAAATAACCTGGCGTAAAGCAGCAGATCGCTATTGAACTGAAACCACTGAGATCTGTTGATTCTCCTTCCCTTGTTACTCTTAACGGCAGCTAGAACGCATGCAGTTAGCTTATTTAATGTTCGGCTACCGTAATTGTTATCTCGGGACCCATCCGTGGCCCAGATTATCAGCGAGTGAGCGAGCGGGGTTTTCTAATCCACCAATTCCTCGACATCCCTCTTGCCACTGAAGGCTTGTCTGCCTCCTACATCCCGTGATGGACATAGGTAACTCTCCTTCAGATACTGGTACACGTTCAAATCCTATTTCAGGCAAGCGAACGCGGAGAAAGAACTCCAAATCCCGGCAGGGCTGTTTGAGGTGCAAAAGCAGGCGGGTAAGTCTGAATGGAGATAAGAGTGTTTCGTCTTCGGCCTTTCAGCTGATATCTAGCAGGTAAAGTGTGATGAAGTCCGACCAGAGTGTGGAAACTGCAAGAAAATTAGCCGGCAATGTCCAGGGTTTCAACAGGAGCTTCGTTGGTCAAAGAGGCATGAGCGAGGCGTTGTACCGCCATCCAGCGATGATAATTCGGCAAGTCGAATCGTGGACCTAGAAGCAATTCGAACTGTCCGACGGATCGTAGACACCTCTGACGAATCGAGTATTCCTCATGGTCGACTTAACACATCGACGGCCAGCTCCGAAACTGTCGCTGATGACTGGTTGCTTTCGCTGCCTACAACCTGGCAGGCCACGACATCAAGCTGCGATGTACAAGCAAACTATAACTCGACAGGAAATAAAGACACCAGCATCGAGGCCTCGATCGGCTGGGCATCTCAATATCACTCACCGGGCATCTCAACTCCCATTTCTACCCCTAAATCTCTACAATCTCCCGCCCATCTACCAACAACCCTGATTGAATATTGGTTCCGCCACGTTTGCCCCATGTGGTCGACTTTCGACTCTGAAGTGAACTGGAACAGGCGACTGGCTCGAGGTACATGGACCACATCAAAGGCTGTTTTCTTCACAATGCAGACCATGTCGGCAACGTGTTTAATAGATGTGATGCCTCAGCTCAACAAGACCTTGGAGTCGGCGCGAGCACAGGCCACATCGACCATCCTCGAAGGTATGGAGCAGGCGAGAGACGTATCTCAGTCACCCAGGGTGGCAGCTGATCTAGTGTTTGCGGTATTTGGACTTGGGACCTCATCCCACTGGGCGGCTTTCAGTGACCAGAAATACCCGTGGCTGGAGTTTGCTCGCGAATTGCTCTCCATCTGGAAGCTTGAACTCTCCAAACTGGACGAGCTATTGCATGAGTACTTTTGCCAGGCTCTCACCTACTGGGAAATGATAGCGCTCACGGAGAGTTGCAGCTCCATCCCTGCCAAACTGCGAAGAAAGCGACGACAATACCAGGATCGACTTCGTTTAGCGATGCACTTGCCGGATAGCAACGACACATCCTATCAAGATACGGAGATGCCTTGGGTTCCTCGCCCAGATCTCTTTGGAACACGGCCGAATTCATGGTGCGGTGTTTCGAAGGAGGTCATCGACGTCTTTGGGCAAGTTTTGGCTTTGTGCCGCGGCGCATGCGACACTAACAGACCTCGAAGCACGCTGACTGTGCTGGCGACGAGTAATGTTCTCTGTGACATGGCTCTTGCCCACGAATTCCAGAGAGAGCTTCTTGGTATGGACTTTGATGCCCTGATTCTTCAGGAAGAGGATCACGGCTTCCCCGTACAGACACGAGACGACAGTACGCCAATCTCACATCTGCTGTTGACTGCGGAAGCCTATCGGCAAGCTTCGCTTCTACAATTGCATCTGAGTTTCAGTGACTTGGAAATGATAGAACATGGGAAGGGTTCTGCTGGTACACCATTCAATGGAGAATCATCCCAGATGAAAGGAGATGGGCAGGCGCGAGCGGAATTCGTACTTAGAATGACACTCGAGCTCGTGGAAATACTGAGACAAATCCCTGCCCAGTCCGGTTCGAAATCTATCCACCCAATGCTCTACGTTTCTACCGCCGCAGGGCTTCGATATGATACTTGGCCAGAAACGCAAGATATCTCCCAGGCTTCTGGCTCTGCTAAGGCGGCCAGTAGCCTCACAAGAGCTACGTTGAGTGATGACCGGGGCCCATTTCTCCCAGCGCACGCTATGGAGATATCAGCGGCGAGGAGGTTTGTCTGGACACGGCTGAGCGGTCTCCAACAGGCATTCCCGGAGAGGACTAGTGATAGCACATTGCGGCTTGTTAAAGCAATATGGAAAGAGTACGATGACTCACAGTTTGGGCGTTCGTGTACACATTGGCTTGACGTAATGGCGGAGACTGGTCTTGGTATTACCTTGTGGTGAATAAAGAAGCTGGCCAACGTTGGTGTCAGATGGGCACGTTTTATCAAAGGCTGATCAAGTATTACTATCAATCTGATTTACTCCGTTCCTCACCCTGTTCCATCACCATTCAGTGTGCTTCGGCATCTCGTGAAAAGACCACGATGCGACAAGAGTAGAAGTCTACTAACTCAGTGTCATCCCTGCTAATCATGTCAGTCCTAAAAGACTTGGACCATCCTGGAACTACCAGGTCCTGGGGGTCATCCTCGTTGCGATTCTCATCGTCAACTTCAACCTCCACCGTCCGTAATGCACTATGGGCCTCATCCATAAGCAGCGTAAGAGCAACTCTTGTTGCTTTGCTATGGGAAGGACGTATGTGAATAGATTCAAGTGTTGGTGGCAAGGAAGTCCTCAATCCCATTTTCAGCTCATCCTCATCCTCTTCATTGAACTCCCCGAGCTCTTCAACACTGATCTTGAGGCTTCTCAGGCGGCTCAGTGCGCTCAGAGGTCCTATGTGCCCATCCACGACGTAATATTCTCGAAATGCTATGGTTTCGAAGTCCAGTGACTCCAAGCTCTGCCCATACCTTCTGAATACAACGCCCATCTCATCAAAATTAACTCCGTCACCATCTGCATCTGCAAGCATTCTGATAACAGGGGCAAGGACTATATGAAGATGGCGCAGGCGGCAGCGGCGCAAAGCATTGGCCAGGCCCCTCGCGTCAATGAGGCAGTTCTTGAGTTGCAGAGTTGTAATATTGCTCACAGCATTATTCCACTTCATAGCCCTGACTTCCTCTTTGGTCCAGCGAAAGGCGAACAGCCGAAGAATCTCGAGCCCGGGGTTAAGAAGAACACCCTCGATGAAGCGAACTCTTTTGAGGAGGTAACGGCCATGCCGGAGGCGCACCTCCCTTAGGAGTGTCATAGGGTTGCCAGACACGGGACCAAGCAGTTGGCCGACTGGGACGTCGCCGGACTCGTTGTTCCCGTCTCCATCTTCAGAAGCGGTCTCGGGTCCAGTATCATCAGCAACATTGTCATCATCTATGTCGCCTTTGCCGTTGAGAGCCATCGCTAAATGATCGTCTTCCACGTCTTGCCTGCCACTGAGATACGCTGCGATGCCCCTGATTGACGACAGGATGTCCGTGTAGTCCAGAATCCGCAGCCGAGGCGCGAGAAGGAGCAGGACAAGGGCCACATTCCCACTCTCTGCCTCCACCCATCTTTTCAGCCATCTCTTTTGCCTCTCATCAAGATGCTTTGGCGAGGCCCCAAGCTTCTTGGCAAAGTAGTCCACGTCAAAGTTTGAGACCCAACTATCAACACGGAGCCCCCGAATATTGTTACCGACCAACGGATCAGCGCATAGGGCATGCGTGAATGTGTCCAGAAACTCATCTTTCGCGCGCCATTCGGACCGGAACGCCAGAGTGCGGTAAATCAGCGGGTGCGCGACACTGCGAAAGCGATGGCATACTTTTGAGAGTGCAATGAGGTCGCGAGGTCGGGGGTGCTGAGGCTCCCATTTGCTGTAGCCCTGCTCCCAGTCCTGGAATGGGATCGGGGTCTCACAGTGTTCGAAAATGCGATGAAGGATCTCGACCGGCAATGAGATCATCATTTTGCACGTCTGGTCGACTCCGGGTAGGCTCATCCTGTCAATAGCGGCCACGATATGCCTGTTTGTAAGAGGAAGAGGCAGCGTAGCCTTTTGTTCAAATAAATACACCGCGCTGTGGCGGCGTGCATTAACGGGTGAGACAGACCCGGTTTTCTTTCATTTAGGGGGCATGTGTATTACTGCAGGCTGCAGCTAAGCACCGCTTGATAGGCTGTCAGTTGAAGCCATCCCCAGATAGGTACGCAGTGCGAAGCGCCCAGCCAGCATGGAAATGCGAATTTCACGCTATCGGGTAATTGAGTTTCATCGATTAGGTTGTACAATCTTGCCTATCTTACTCATACCGAGTTTAGACCACGTCTATTCATTCGACAGGTAACATGGCTGCCCCAGCCCAAGTTCCAACCCAAACCTTATCCTATAGTACTATCGGCCGTTTCGCATGTCTCTTCTTATCATATATACCGAGGTGATCATCTAGCTCGCACTATGTAATTAAGTGGTGAAAGGATTGCAGGCGATGCCCAAACGATCCGCCTCTGCTTGCAGCTTCTTGTTCTTCCTCACCAAGTGCCACTTGACCACGCTCGCCAGGCAGATGGCAAGCCCCGCGAAGACGATCTGCAAGATCATGGCCATGGTGTACCGGGGCGCGTCCCTGTCTGGGAAGAAGTAGGGCGAGATGACATTGCCCAGATGGCCAAAGATGTTGACAATGGCGCCGCCGGCTGCCCGCTTCTCAGGGGTCTGGCCGAGCGTCGACACGGCCCAGGTATACTGGAGGGTGTTTGCGGAGAAGCAGCCAGCCGCGTAGAGGAAGGTCATGGCATACCGGACTGAGGGGTTGCCGGTCGCGACAGTGACGATGAATCCGACGACCGAGCATGACAGAGGAATGATGATGTGCAGACCACGTTCACGGCGGCGATCAGAGTCCCATGCGACGTAGAATGTGCAGAGCGTGCCCCAGACATAAGGAGGGGCAGTCATCAGTAGTGAGGTGATTCTGGTCCCAAAACCTATTTCATTGTTAAATACGACACAAAGGAAATCTTTGAACCTTGAACCACGTACCTAGTCCGTTCACGATAGTAGGGAAGAAATTGTTGAATCCATATGAGGAGGTGATGAAGATGTTCAAGAACAAGAACATGTAAAGCTTAAGATCCGTGACGGCAAGCTTAAGTCCGTGCATAACGGTAGACTTCTCGGAGTACTCAACTCGGTCATCGAGAATTCGCGCGGCGGCTACTTTGCGCATATCCTCCGTCATATACCACATCGCGCCTCCACTGGTGGAGTCGGGATAGTTGGGTAGGACAAAATAAGCTGTGATTGCAAAGAAGCCGCTGAGAGCGCCCTCAAGAATGAAGAGCCACTTCCATCCGGCAAGGCCCATGGGGCCATCGAGGCCCGCGAAGACGCCGGCAGCAATCAAGCCAGAGAAGGCTTGGGCGAGGACCAGGCCGGAGTAGAGCAGGGCAACGCGAAGAGCGAACTCCCGGCGAGTATACCAGCAAGACATGAGGAAGACGGCCTACATGACACGGTACTTAGTAATTAGAGTAGCAAGCAGCAGGGTTTCCACGTACGCCAGGGAATAGTGGCGCTTCGACGATGCCTAGAATAAACTGGACGCCCCAGAGACCCCCAGCGCTGGTGCAAACAACGGTGAGGGCCGAGACACCTGACCAGACGAAGGCAGCGACAGGGAGGTAAACGGACGGTCGCAGTCGGGTGATGAGCATATTCGATGGCAGCTGGGCAACCATATATCCGACAGTCAAGATAGCAACTGCGGTCTGAAAGAACATTAATTTCCAATTGCCGTTGTGCGAAACCGTTTCAACGTACCTGGTAGTCTCCATCTTTGAGATTGAGATCCTCATTGAAAGTATTCAAGCGGGCCTGGGCAATGTTTGTACGGTTAAGGTAGTTGAACATGTAAAGAATCCAGAGTTGTGGAAGCATCCAGATGTCCAGCTTGCGGACAATCTTCTTCTCCAGCTCCTTGGTGTTTTCTATCCCAAGTTGAGCGACGTGATTGATGTCCGCACATACTTCCGTCTTTTCTTGGACGTACGATGGGACAGTGGTCAGTTGAGCATCATTAACCTGGCTTCCTGCCGTCTTCTCTCCGGCAGCACTGGTATCAGTGTCTACCTTGATATCCGACATGTTTGAAGAATGCCTTGACAAGAGAAATTCGGAAAATGGGAAAGCAAGTGCGAGTAAAGAGTCATGGCATAGCACAACGATATGCATCTCTCCTTTATAGTTATCCCGGGTGGCCTGACCAACAAATTTTCCATGATCTCCGCATCTTCGCAAGGGCACTCTCCCAGGGTTAGTGAGGGAATTCGGACATCGGCCGAGTACACAGGGGGCCCAGAATGGCACTGATACGATGGCCAAGGAAAAGCCAAGGGGCGAAACGAAAAGCAACAGCTTGCCAAGGTGAGGGGGAACATGTCATCTGCGGCTCCATCACCGTCATGGTCCGAATAGACTTTGACGGCTACCCTAGCATATTCTAAGCTCATGCCAAGCCAAGCAGCTAGACAGCCGAGTGAGTATCTCCTGCCTATTTGGAGACAAGGGGATTTTCTAACCCACACCCCAGTCGTCCGTGCCACCCTTAAATTGCAACGTCACGGTTACACACTCGCCAAGATAACATACATAAATGCCTCTCTGACCGCTGGTCCCATCGCGTGCTCTGGTACTCCGTAACTTGGATGACATCTTGAAGGTAATCACAAGATCATCACGGATATCCCGGCCGGAGACTGGCGTGATCAGCTATAGGTCTCAACGATAAATCAGTTGTTTCTATAGTAGCTGAGTAGGAGATGAGTATGTATACTTTGCCACTCTCTCAAACCCTCATAGAACTCATGTATCGGCGACAGGTCTGTGGTGATGATCGTTACCTTCTTAATTCCCGCTGCACTTCAAGGCCCAGATATTCTGTTAAGAATACAGTTAGCGTCTGAAGGAACACGCAATAGAAGGCTTCTAGATTATTCCGAGTAATGATGAAAGATACCATAGATACACTTATATGCATTGGGATGGAGCAGTTTGGGGTTTGTATCTTGATGTACTGCCAAGATTTGGGGAGAAAATGGGGGCTTATGAATCGCCAACGTTTGTAATGCCTGAGACCAGCAGAACGCTTACTCCTGGTCCATTGCAATTCGCCAATCCTCACTCCAACTCTCTTGGCCGAGCTTGGCATATGGGGAAGAGTGTGGGGTTGTTGCGGCGCATGAAAACAAGGTTATTCAGAAGGTTGTTTTCTCTCTCCGGCCGCCCGCGATTATTGATTTTCCCGCCCCCTATCACACCCCCACCCACCCATCCTTTTCTTATTTGCGTTGATATTTGTCGAGCCTGGCTCCTTGCTGTCATATCGAACCGGATTTTACGCGTCAGCACCGACATGTGGCCAATCAACCCAAGACTCACTCTCCACAAAAGGGACCCTGCCAGACTTGGTGGTAACATTCCTGGCTTGACGCGCTTCATGCCATTATTTTGTTTCGAAAGGAGAAAACAGGGATACGCGGGATCCTCGAGACCAATTCTCCACCATCTGTGTCTACCTACAGGATCGTCCAAATTCCCATCGCGGCCCCACGCTGCCAATTTTCTCTCAAACGGAGCGTGGTTTTCTCCTTCCTACAGGGGATGTAGCCGCCAAGGCGAGAGGCGGGAATTAATTCAATCGGTGAGAGACAGAGAAAAAAATGGAAAAGATTTTTGCCACTGTTCGCACAGAGAATTTTTCGCTACATGCTAGCCATGAAAGCGCGTGATTTATTACTCGTAACGTGTTGGGAGGTGGATCGATGATACCCTGAACCAAAGAGTTTGATCGGGAGTCGGCAAATACATCCTCATGACCAAAATATGGAGCTCAAGATGGAACAGGTTCATCCCGCCATGCATTGGCCTTGATGTCTTTTCATTATGATACCCTTCTAGAGCAAGAAGTCGAAGAGAAAATATAGAACACCTTGGTGATCAGCCGATTGGGCCACGCCCTGCACCATTCACGTACTCACTTCTCCCTCGGTTCGACCGATGACACCAATCAGCAACATGGAGACTAACCGCAAGCGATCACAAAAGCCCAAAGTCAGAATAACTAGGTGCAAGAACTCTCATGGAGAAGTTTAGTGATCTGAAAAGAAGGACGTTGATATATGAACACCAACAAGGTAACATATATCAGGTTGTAATCTATTTGTCACCCTGTCTTGTTTTTGAAGCCTTGACATCACACAATTTACGAAGATATCTAAGTCTCCGTTGGTATTCCGTTCGGATATCGCGGTCCGGCAGGTTCAAACCCGTCCACGATGTCGCTGATAGCCTTAGACTCCTCCTCCGTGAGATCAATCACTCTTGTGTTTTCCTGAACCCTTGAAGTTGTGGTTGCGCCCGGAATGGGGATAATTTCGGGCATATCGGAGCGCTTGCTCACACTTCTCACCCAGGCGATTGCAAGTTGTGCCATGGTGCATCCTTTCTTGTCGGCGAGCACCTTGACTTGCTCGGTAAGCTTCAGATTGTGTGCAAGGGCTTCACCTTGCAGGCGAGGGAAGTGTGAAACAATGCCGAGGTGTTTCGTGTCAGCATCAGTTTTGAACTGACCAGTCAAGATCTAGCGGAGATGGTCAGAGTTAACTCAATAATGAAAATACGTTAGAAAAAACGCCGAGAGAAGAAGATACTGACTCCACGGCCCAAAGGCGAATATGCAACAATAGGGATGTTGTACTGGGCGCACGCTGCGGCAACTCCATTCTTGAGGATATTCGGGGTGAACATGCTCAACTCGACCTCAACCGCGGCAATTTTAGTGTGCTTGACAGCCTCGTGGATTGTATCCACGCTGCACTCGGAAAGAGATATCCCCCCAATCTTCCCAGTATCCACGTACTCCGTCTTCAAGACCTCGATTGTTGTTTCCAGAGGCACACGGTGGTCTCTCCTCGAGATCCCAAACACGTCAAGCTTCTTCTTACCGCCTAGCTGACGAAGCACATTATCAACGCATCGCCGGACGGCCTCGGGTGACCCGTCAGGGACCAAAGTCTGCACATGCTGGAGGCCCTTGATAACTATGGTCACGCGGTCGGCGTCTTCTGGATATTTGGTGAAATAACTCTTGATAAGAGTCATACTGTTGTACTCCGGAGTTCCGTAGAACTCAGCCCCGTTCCAGAGGTTGGCACCAGCCTCAAGGGCCGATTTGAGGACTTCGACAGCCTGCTCGATAGGGATAGTTTCTGGTCTCCAGGTAAAGCCTGGGAAGTGAGATATGAGCCACGTGTCGTCTAATCAGGGTGCGCAGTTGCAATGAGTCTTACCCATCAGGCCATACCCAATAGGGCCGACATTGTTTTGCAAAATCAGTGGCATCGTTCTAGTGGAGAGCTGGTAGTCAGCTTAGCGACGGTGAAGAAGAATCAAGCAGGTCAAGTGTATGAGGATAGTCGGTTTGAGGCAATTGCGATCCGGAAATAATTATAGCCAGAAATGCATCGCTCTCGCGTCACGGTGACGCTTTTAACTCCGCTCAAACTCCGGTCGGATCACACGGTGGGATGCACATTTCTAATAAAGTGGGATGTTTGAAAACGCAAACCGAGAGGGATGGCCCATGGATCATTGGTAATAATGGTCATCATTTAAAATAAGACAATATCTAATCAAGTATAGTGTGAAATATTGTCTTTAGGCCTTTCGAGGTTCGGGTGTGACTCTTTCTGCTGCGCTCGTCACTGTAGCCTACCTATCTTAGAGTTTCCTTGGTTAATCAAACTCCGCGAAAATAATACTAAACACAGCAGCGAACGATTTCTCAGAAAGCAACAGACTTGTCACTAGGCAAGTTCTGGCATATGAGGAAGAGGATAGAAAGTTCCCACAACCTGTGTCGATGAATTCTCAAGTTCTGGAACAGGCGCCGGAGCACAACATACACCCGTGACTTGTACAGATGTGTCACCAAGCTCTGAGGCAAGAGAAGGAGTATAATAAGCCTGAGAGTCCATTGAAGTGTCTCCCAACTCCGGTGTTTGCGTGGTGGATGTCTCGACCTCTTTTTTTAAGGCTGCATTGAAAAGATCCCAGAAAACCATTTGGGGATTCTTCTTGGTCCAAGCCCCAAACATGTGCGTGAGAGCGCCCGTGAAATGCTCCTCTTGAATGAATGTCGTCGCACCAGGATTCACTTTGCTCGGACTGAAGTAGAAGTTGCGTTTCCCAGAGAAGCCCGGTAGAGTTGCTTCCCACGAGAAGCATTCAGCTGAGTTTTCCTAGCGCAGACCGTCTTAGTTACGTGACAACTGTTTAACTGGTTGGTAGTCTATGACGTACCTAGATATATGAGCGAAAGGTGACTCCATGGATGTTGACTCTCAAACGACTTCCGATGCTCAAATTGAACTTGGTCTCGTTTGGGCGGTTGGGAGTGATCTCCCAACCCTGTTGCCAATATTTATATCTGGGAAAGTCCAGAAACTACGTGACATCTCAGTCTTTCGTCGTTTCATTCCAGAGGGATACCGAAATATGGAAAACATACCACTGACCGGACGGAAGCTGGTGAGGCTTTGATCTCAATCTGGGACGACACGGTGATGGGTCTACCCATGGTGTTTGGAAAATGAATCGTCGAAAATAATATGGTTGGTTGTCAGTCACGAGAGGGATTGGCGGGTGGTTTTGTTTATCGTATTAGCAATTACTGGTCGGCGGGTAGTGCTCGCTAGGGCCAGAAAATATTAGATTTGGTGCAATGTCAAAAAGCCTTAAGAATAGAAAAAGCTATTCCTCTTTTTTATGAATTTGTTGACATATTGACAATGAAAGCTATCAACTGAGACGTGAATGTTCGGCCGAACTTGATCATGCCGATCGGCCGATGCTTCCATTTGGCCCTTCTCCCAAAAGTCTCAAGTGCCGGACGATGACCGATGGAAGCGTTATTGGCTGACCTAACTCCACCATCTGACATGCACCTGGCTCCGAAAAACCCCGAGCTGAAGCCGATCTCACCAAGCGACTTGCGCAGGGGTGTCTCGCGCCAATCTCGGCCGTCTCTCGCGCCCGTCAAGCCCAACCTGAGACGGCAAAATTGATGGTGAAGCTAAGGTACAAGAATAGGCGTAACTAAGGGGAGAGTGGAGAAATAAGTAGGTAGCAGAAATTGTATCTTGGGCGATAGAAAGACCACTTTATGCAATGAAAAGAACAATTCAGCAGTATGAAATTATTAAAGTAGCAATGTATACTACACTATCTCTTGTATTTGTATTATTATTGCCCAATAATCTGATAATATTGGTCGAGACTTGAAGAATACGCTACTTAGTGTTTGGTAATGTTTAATTCAAGGTCATTCAGTTGACAATTTATGTTGATGAAAATCGTGATGGTTTTCCTTGATCTGTATCTCTGACCATATTACATCATTGTATTAACTGAATATCTACGGATTGACTTAAGGTATCGATTTGAAAAGCATCCATCTGTGATATCTGCGTGTCTATTGTTAACAGTTCGTTGGGATAACCATTATAGGGTACCCTTTGGAAAACTTGCGGCTGCTAGTTGAAGAACAACTCTCTACTCTACCCTTGGTACATTCGCTGGTAATGCGATACCTCAAATCACTAAATGACAAACCGCAGAGAGCTCAAAGTCCGGTCAAGGGCAGTGGGATTTTAGGAAGAGTATGTGAGGCCCCAATTGATTGACTGCCATTGGGGAAATCTTGATTCAATATGGAGATATGCCGGTTATAAAGAAGAAGATGAAAAACAGCTTAAATAGCAGTGTCATTTTCTGGTACGCCCGCTCAAATCTCAACTCTGAGATGTACCACGTTCCATCCACGAGCTTCCAAGTCTCATAGTAGAAACCCCCTCCCCTGAGTGCCATCCATGTCCCAAGGTACTTGTGGTAGAGCTGGTCCTCCACGGAAAAGATCGAATGGACTTCATCAGGCGCCACCTGGTCAAAGGTGCCCGGCCCAAGGTTATGCAGAGTTTGCAGCTGGGAAAAGAACCCGGCGAAAAAGGCTGCGCAGCTCTTGGATGTATCGAACACCGTCAGCTTGGAACCGAGCGCCAAAGGCTTTCCGTCGGTGCTGACGTAGATATATCGAGCGTCTGGGAGGGCGATATTGTTTGCCCACTTCTCCCATTGCTTTGTGTCGGCGTATATACCATAAAGTGCTTTCTGGCTGGAGATTGCCAGAGCTACTTCGGGTGATGGCGGCGCCATTGTAGACGACTTGTTGTGAAAGAAGAAGATAGTATGCGAGAACACCCTAGCAGAAGGTCATGTTAGTGCGATGAACCACCCAAAGCACGATGGCAGGCAAAGAAGTGAAAGGCCAAAGTCAGTATGGGGATAGCTCAGTGAAATATATATGGCAGTCATACGACATCTATTCCAAACAAGGAAATTCGGCGCAACATACTCCAAAAGAAGCATCTTCTCCAAGCGGGGCGCTTACAGGAGGGTTACAAATACCTCCTCTTAGTTTTCACATGCGATCGACACTGCGATTTTTCACGTCCAATCACTCATAAAAGCCAAGCCACCATCCTCCCCTCCTTATGACTAACGTAGCACCATAATACCATTTATCAATGGGTAGAATCTTATGGGGAACAAAGGGGGTAAGTAACCCTACGAAATGCGTATCGCGATATTAGGTGACGTTCCAATGGTGTGCTAAGTCGAATAAATCTCGGTTCAGTGGTCAAGAGTGACTCCGGAATATTTCAGTTGATCTAGGTACTTAAAGTTAAGAAGAAAATCAACAAGGAGCTACTTTGCTTAAAGGATAAGGAGTCCGAGGCTAAGGTAGAAATAGATAGGTATGATGGAGTATGGGGGTTCTCTGGCGTAAAGGAAGTGATAAAAGTGTCTGAGGGTGAGTATAGGTTAGGTAAGGTGGCCTCCTCGAAGAGATTTCACGTGACCTCCCTCATCATCACCAATGAATAAATTACTTCAATCTAGGTTGAAAAACACGCCTTTCAATGAATTCGCTTCTATAAATTATTTCAAAATAAATCGAACAATTGAATGACTACATCTGATTAATTGCACTTCAACATATAGTGACATAATGAACCGCCATGTTAATGTTCTTAAAGACTCGCCATTCATCCGTTCAACGCTTTGGTAAAGCTGCTTTCCTCCGCGACTTTCAATCCTAGTTGCTCAAGAGTGATGTTACTGAGAATTTGAAGAACCGTGATGTCTGCCTTGTACTCGTTCGCGAACCAGTTTTTCAACTCGAGCGCAATGAGAGAATCCACGCCGTATAGATGGACGGCCCGTGATGCGTCCACATCTGCAATTGGAATACCGAGGGCGTTCGATAGCTTCTTCGTTAGGGCCTGTACCACTATTGCCCCGGCTTCGTGCAAAGATTTGGACGCCTTAAAACTGTTCCGATCTTCCTGGGCCGCATCGGATCCCGAGTTGGCGTTGGTACTTCCCGTTTCATGGTACATAGTCTTGAACAATGGGTGTGCCATCCACTTCGGAATAGCGTAACCCCTAGCTTGCAGAGCGGCGGGCGAGCGAATACCGAGAACCACCTGGGCTTCCTCTGGTTTCAAAAGCGGTAGCTCTGGATCGCAATAACGTTCAAGTAGCATCTCAAGCTCACGCATTGTCGTGGGCTCGTACCACCCAAAGCTTTCCAAGGTGCGCGCCAAGTGTTCGTCTTCTGCCACGGCACCCTCACCAACAACCATTCCCAGGTCGAACGAAACGGCCTTTTGGCGCCTTCGAACTCTACTGACTGCCAGAGAGTCCTGGAAAGCATTACCCGCGCTATAATTTCCCTGCCCTTCGCCACCAACAACTCCTACAAGCGAGGAGAAGAAGATGAAGAAGTCGAGGCCATTGGGTAGCAGACGATCAAGATTCCACGAGCCGGCAATCTTCGAAGTGGTGCTGATCCTCCACTCCTCTTCGGCCATGTTCTCGAAATATTGATCCTGCTTTAGTCAGTCAATGTGAATTTGTAGACGGAGAATGCCAAAGTGAGGCCATACCTTGAGCACCATGCTGGATTGAATGCATCCAGCGATAAGACCTATTTTTTGCTGACAGCTTTGAAGTCCTATTTCCAGATTTCTGTGGTCGGATACATCGCAAACCAACACCTCTACCATGCAACCGGACCCTCGTAGCTCTTCTAGCAAAGCTAGTCGATTTGGGTCTTCATTAGTACCCGTACGTGACAGCAGAATCAGATTTCTCGCTCCCCTCTTCACCATCCACCTGGCCACGCTTCGAGAAATGCCTCCAAACCCACCAACGAGGAGATAGCTGTGGTCCGGCTTGAAAGCCCACGTCTTCTCGGGCTGGCATTTGACAGTCACCTCTTCTTCGTCGTCCATGTTGATCACCACCTTCCCTCCAAACTTTCCACTTTGAAGACTTCTGAAAGCAGATTCTACTTTCCCAACACCAAACTCAGTAAGAGGGGCCACGGGCTTGATGGCGCCCTCCGATACGAGCCTAAACACATCATTCAGCAGCCTTCTCATAAGCGCAGGTCTATGGCGCCAGATTCCACTGAGATCGACACACGAGAAGGAGATATTGTTCAGAAGCGGCCTCATGCTTAGGCCACGATTGTCCAAAATGTCCTTCTTGCCCAGCTCAACCCAGCGGCTGAACGGTGCCATAAGTTCGGTCCAACCAGCTTCGAGTAACTCGCCAGAGAGACTGTTCAGCACAACATCAACTCCATAACCATTAGTGATACGCTTCATGCCTGCCACAAAGCTGGTGTCGCGCGTGTGGAAGATATGATCGTCCCGGATCCCGTACGTCGTCGCAACGAGCTGCCTCTTAGCGTCGCTGCCCACCGTGACGAACACCTCGGCACCGATATGCTGGGCTAGCTGGATGGCCATCTGTCCGGTTGCCCCAGCCCCTGCGTGGATCAGGACCTTTTCATCGGGCTGAAGACCAGCGACGTCCACAAGTGCACGGTACACAGTACAAGCGGTCCCGGGCATGCTAGCCGCGTCGCGCATGGAGAGACCGTCAGGTATCTTGACCGCTGTACGGTAGTCTGCACGAACACACGACCTCACTGTACCGTCGGTGAGTACTACGACGCGATCCCCAACTTCAAGATCGGCAGATGTGCCGACGGCTGTGACTGTTCCTGCTGCTTCTACCCCGAGAACTGAGATTTGAGGAATACGTCCCAGTGCTGTGAGAACATCGAGGAAATTCAGTCCGGTGTATGCGGGCTGGATGAGAACCTCATTAGGCTGAGGGGCAAGATGTGCTGTTGGGTCTGGCACGAAAGTCAGAGTCTCCAACAGACCCGGCGTAGTAATTGTCAACTTGATATTTTGTCCACCAGGGCTGATGAATTTCCTTTGCACTTTCTTTTGCTCGTGGGATTTTTCGTTCACATAGGAAGAGATTGCCGGTGAAAAAGAGAGTCGTGGAGTCAGCAGGGCCTTCGTATCCCCATCTGAAGTCCAGGAATATTCAGTCTCTTTCGTCTTGGACTGCGTGGTATGCTTCCTGAATACTCTAATAACTGCCTCTAAGGCATTCGATTCAGGCCGATCAGCGCCAAGATCTGAAATATCAAGACTGAGCGTGGTGAGATTGATATCTGGACGCTCATTTCGAACGCTTCGGGTGAGACCTGCTGCGATTGCGTCTGATGGAGATGTGGACTCAGATGACACCCACACGATGCTATTTCTTGTCGAACAGAGATACTTAAGGGCGCTGAAAATCCCCAGACCAGTGTCAAAAGGACAAACAGAGTCGAAGCCGGAGATAAAAATAGTGTGCTCATTGTGCGAGGGTGCGACTTGTGCCTCATCCCACAGTTGCAATTTCGTCCCGGTATAGCCATTGTTAATGAAGGACTCAAAAACTGCCTTAGCTAGATTTGATGCCCTAAGAGATGAATTCGGGGCCAGAATGACGGAAACTGGCCTTTCTTCTATCACTGGTGGCGACACAGCGACTTCTTTATAGGATGTCAGAAGCTGCCCGTTCCATTCCAACTCTAGCTCTCTCTCGAAAGGCCCCCCCATAGCTTGGAGATTGATAGCATCTGATGTCGAGCCTGCGTAGAAAATAATTCTGCCGCCGGGTTTGACAAGAGGGGCTAACTCCGACAGATGTATATCGAGGTCCGGTCCCTGCCTGGAGGTAAAAATCAAGTCATAACTTGGTTTGGGCATGGCGTCGAGGCCATTATGAATAAGGTCCTCAAAGTCAATTATGGTTAATTCATTCATACTCCCTGCCTGGGCGGTGTCTTCAATCGGTAGATCCTTGGTTCGATTTCTAGCCACCAGGTTGTAGTACCCAGCTGGGCCTTCAAAGTCCTTGAGTAGATTCCAAAGAGGAAGCTTGGAAATATCTTCACTTTTTTCAGGAGCCACTTCAAGCATCCGTGTGTTAACATTCTGATGGAGCAACAAACTCATTAACTTTAAATGTGGATTATGCTCTTTGAAAGCGGCCGTCGTCGACAAATCCGAAGTGCAGTACTTCTGCAACTCTCCTGAACTCATGCTCTCAATATCAGGCTTCCAAGACATGTTGTAGAAGGGCTGTCCGTTCTTTTCCTCTTCGTTAGCCGCCTCTCCGCCGATAATAATAGTCTCGAGCCCCTCAGCAAACAACACCACGCGCGAGTCTTCCATGCTGAGAACCGAGATCTCTGATTTGGTGTTGCGGAACCCCAGGTATTCTGCCTTGGAAACAGCTTGAACGTGCTTTGGCGACACAGCATGGGAAAGAATGTCTGCATCAATCCAGAGAGTTTCCAACTGGCTAGGAACCATTGTAGGCACAGGTCGGCCAACACCTGCTCCAAGACTCACCACCGGCAGCTGAAGGACGCCATCAAGAGCCGTTGGGTGGATGAAGTGCGGTGTAGCGTACTCAGGCTTGCCTTTCAATTTCCAGTTATCAAGCCGGATGCGCGCTGAGGCCATACCACCCCTCCAGTCATATTTGATGTCGTCGAATACTTGGAATGTAGGCCCAAACTCCAAACCGGTCTCTCTGAATCGGCCATAGAGCTTCTGTCTTCGGATTTCCGCTCGACAGACCCCGAGCCGGTCGATCGTCTGTTGTCGGCGACGGTCCTCTAGAAGCTTGTTCTCCGTCTTCATGTGCTTTGAGGAGCTTTCGTCTGTCATTTTAACGGTTATTTTGCCAGTACAAACTTCGCGCCACTGCTCTCCGTCGAGAAGTGTTATCTGGAATGAGAATTGCCGTGAGTTGGCACTGTTGCTGCTATTTGGATCAATCGGTAGAAGACCAATCTCAGTGGATGCGCCTCCTTCGGGTGAGGCAATATTGAGAGCTGATAAAAACGACACATCCTTCAACAAGAATCCTGCAGGACGCCGCACGTCAATGTCAGAGACATACTGGGCTGCAGCTTCAATAACCATCACAATCATCCCCGCGCCAGGATAGATCAACGCTCCCGCGATCTTGTGATCCTCTATCCAGGGGTTTTCGAGCGTGCGAATCATATTGCGCCAGCGAGGCGCTAGAGGGTTCCAATTGAGGATTCGCGACCCAAGAAGATCATTTCTTGCATGCTTCTGAAATCTGTGATCGCGACTAACTTGACTCTCGTGCCAGTATGTTTTGGAATGGTCAAATGGATATTCGGGAAGATCGACCAGACACTCTTTGTCATTGTCGCTGATGCCGTTCACAGCTTCGAGATCGATAGGGAAACCTAGGCTGTGCAAATGACCAAGAGTATCGAAAATACGGTCCAAAGAAGCATTCTTCTTGTCCATGATACTAAAATACACTGGTGGGAGTGTAGTAGGGTTTGTAGACATGGTGTCTCGGATGGCACTTCGAAGAGCTCCGGTAGGTCCTACCTCAACGAAAGCATGGAGAGGCTGTCGTTGAAGAAGAGTTGCTACAGCCGGTTCAAACTTGACCGGCGAAACAAGATTTTTTACCCAGTAGCTTCCTTGGCATAACGTGTCATGGTCGATCAATTCAGTCGTGACTGAGGAAACCATTTGAGGGTTCTCAGCACCCTGGGATCCCGGCTCAAGGTCAGTTAGAAGAGAAGCATACTTGGACGCAACATCGTTGAGGATCGGAGAATGATATGGTGCCGGGACAGCCAGAATCCGTAGAAATATACCATCAGCTCCAAGCAAGCTCTTCAAGGCCTTCAATGGACGCAGCGGCCCACTTAGAGTCACGTTCTTAGGTGAATTGATGCAGGCGATGGCAACACGAGAGAGACCCAAGGTTTCCATATTGCGTTCCAGAATCGATTCTACTTCGGGCACTGGCAGCCCAACCACAAGCATACCAAAGTCCTCATTAAGCGAAGAAAAATGCTCTGAAATAACTTTGCCTCGGTGGAAGGCGACCCGGCAAGCGCTCCGTGCGGATATGGCACCACTTGTGTACGCTGCCGCGATCTCGCCCGAGGAGTGGCCAACAACCAGAGACGGCCGCACGCCGTACGACCGGAGAAGATCGATCAATGCGATCTGGATGGCAGTAAAAATGGGTTGAGAAAACTCTGCACTGTCGATTCGACTCTCGTCGGCTTTCTTCGAAAGTTCCTCTTCCAGGTCCCAGCTTGCGCCAAGCTCCTTGAAATATTCTGCAAGCCGGGTGAGGGTTTGGCGAAAGATTGAGTTTCCTAGAAACTGGGTACCCATAGTTGCCCACTGCGCTCCTTGGCCAGTGAACACAAACGCCAACTTTGGCTCGTTAACTGAACGAATTGGTTTGGGCAAGTCGAGCGAACTAGGCTTGTCAGGGGAAACCATGAAAGCCTTCCATGGTAGATGCGTCCGTCGTGCCGAAAGAGTATAAGCGAGTTTTCTCATATCAGCGGCCGTATTCTTCTCCAAGTATGAGGAATATTCAACTCGCATTCGCTCCAATCCTTGCTCATCTGCCGCGGACCACACGAGGAGCAGCAGGGACTCTGTCTTCCCAACCCCATTGATTGTAACCCCGTTTGTTCCATTGGATAGTTGATGCCCAATACAATTAGCTAAATCACCAACAAGGGAATCTTCTCCAGAAGGGTGAGGCTTTGAGACCTTCGCGGCAAGAACGTGATGGTCCCCGTTCTCAATCACGACGTGAGAGTTTGCGCCACCAAAGCCAAAAGAGTTAATGGATGCCCTCCTGACTCCCTCAGGCCACTCAATGGTCTCTTTTGGAAAGGCCATGTTCCATTCCGTTCCCAGGATGTTTGGATGGAGCGACTCAAAGTTTGCGATCCTGGGGATGATGCCTCTTTCTAACATCAACACAACCTTGACCAGACTGGCAATTCCACTCGTGCCTTCCAAATGCCCCAAATTGGCTTTCACTGACCCCATATATAGAGGATCATCAGGCGAACGATGGCCCTGGAATATGGATGCCAGTGCTCTAGTTTCGACCTGATCTCCTTCTGTCCCAGGAGCATGAGCTTCCACATACCTCGTTAGACTGGGATCGAGGTTGGCTGAGCGGTAAGTTGACGCCACGAGGGACTGCTGTGCGTCGAAACTGACTTTTGTGATGCCTCCTACCGATCTACCATTTTCGTTTGACCCTGTCGCTCTGATCACGGCCCGGATCGGGTCACCATCAGCCAACGCCTTCGCAAGAGGCTTCAACACGAGCACCCCGAAACCCTCGCCACGGCAGTAGCCGTTGGCACGGGCGTCAAAGCTATGGCATGTCGCATCTGGAGAGAAGAAATTAAGGTGCGCAAGCGGCGACATGGACTGTGGTGCAAAGAAGAGATTGGCTCCTCCAACGATGCCCATCTCAGATTCTCCGGACCTAATACTCCTGCAGGCAAGATGCAGCGCATTCAAGCTGGCAGAGCATGCGGTATCCAGTTGCACGCTGGGGCCCTTGAAGTCGTAAAACCAGCTGATCTTATTTGCGAGCATGGACATGGCCATGCCCGTGGCCGCGTGCCGGATCGGGTGGTTGGTGTCCTTGTTGTACATCAGACGGTAGTCGTCTGACGATACACCGGTGAAAACACACGTCTTAGTACCGGCGCAGCGCTCGATGGGAATGCCAGCATTTTCCAGAGCGCGATAGGTTGCTTCCAACAGCTTGCGGGATTGGGGATCCATTGCTGCCGCCTCCGCAGCACGGATTGAGAAGAAGGGAGCGTCAAACGCAGCAATATCCTCCGTGATGAAATTGCCTTGGTTGACTGGTAAGGTCTCTAACCGGTTTGTGTCTGGATGATAGAACGCATCGGCGTTGAATCTCGACCCAGGGACTGGTGCTCTCGAACAGCGGCCAGCTGTGATCATGTCCCAAAAGCCATCGGTTGATGAGGCTTCTCCGCCAAAGCGGAATGAGAGGCCCACGACGGCCACGGGTACCCCGTCCATTGCGCCGACGTGATGAAGTGAAAAAAATTGGAGGGCAGTTTGAGAAGATGGGCTAGCGAGAACCTGATCTACCCTCTAAGCGGGGTGAACTCGCGACTGGGGCAATGAGGTTTGACCTATCAAGAGGATAGTGTTGTGAGGGGCAAATCAGACCTTCTCAAGTCTCATCCAAGACTGGATATCCAGTCGACTTATATCTTAGTCCGTGGTAGATGAATTCTCCATAGTGCTACCGGTCCTGAGAATTGGACGTGGTGGCATATCCCCATTGTTGTGAGGGTCAAATATAGGGTCCAGATCTGTCTATTGACATGTTCCCACTTTGATCTAGGCTCATTTCAGTGCGGCTGAGATGGGAAACGTTGTAACGCTCGCTGAAAACGGATCTCGGATCGCTGACATCAGCCAACTTGAACTGGCAGGGAATGATAACCTTGATATGCGCCTTTTTAGCTCTAAGAAGCTGAAGCAACTCGTGATAACATTCTACCGTTCCTTGCCACTCGCTCATTCTCATTTGAGCAATTAGACTATTGAAAGACACCTCCCCGTTCTGGATGCTAAGTGGGAGTGGACGCGCATGCCATGAACGCGGATAAGTCAATATTGGTTCTCTAGTGGCCCCGAGCTGTGTAGCCCTGTTGTAAAGTGGTATATCCGAGCTCGTGATTCAGTGGCTGGAAACAGCGCTATTGATTGGCATGCAGAGGTCCAGCCCAGTTAGGATCGTGCCCCGATGAGGTGTCCTGCAGCTCTGTGGAGTTTAGGAAAATATTCAGCGTCCCACATCTTGAGACCCTGGCAAGCCTGGTTCACGGGAGTGGCAAAACGGATTGACTGCTGCCTTGCCAACCCCTGCATGAGAAGCCCAGCACTTTTGACTTGCTTCTAACCTACCTCCAGGTTTTGCCAAAGAGCAAAGATACTACCTTCACTATCAAGCCTTGATTGGGGAAGTCAGAGGAGAACCCTACTCTTTACCAGGCATTTACTGGTATATGTCGTGTTCATTCTTAGGCTCCAAAGGCATAGTTGGCTGGTTAGTAACGTTACTCGTTTCCTACAGTATGCCAAATCAGGAGTTCACGCACTATGATCTCGTTTCTTACCAAAAGTTTACATGAAAAAAATAATTATCAAACTTGTTTATCCTGCAGAGTGGAAATTACATATTCATGGTTGTCTTTAACGCTTACTGTCGCCAAAGCAGCATGTCATTTGATATGATTGACTGAAACAGCATATTCTAGCAGTGCCTCTTCTATAATATTGTTCTAATTTGATGTAATATATGTCTCTCTATCTCCCTAATTCCAGGTGTCAATTGGGCGTTCCAAGTTTATGCTGTAGCACACGAAGCTTGCTAAAGTACGCGTCTTTATCCACATATGTGCCTCTCAACCATCGTGGCTTGCCAACGTCGGCCATGTCAAATGCCCTCCGTGAATGGAGTGTCCTTGTGTTATCAAACAAAACGCACTCTCCCGGCTTCATCTTCCTCTCGAACAAATACTCTGGCCTCTGCAGCAATGCGTTGAACTTTACGGCTGCCTGATGCCACTTGTCTACTTTGCTGTTCAGCGCAGAGACAGGGGATTCAGTCGAAGGCTCCGGGTGAATGGAGGAATCATGTAGGGAGAAGGGTGCGAGGAATGGCGGCCCCCAATTGATTTTGTCCATGCAGTCCACAAGCGAGGCCTCAGTCCAGTCAAATCCCCCGTCTCGGCCGTGGCGTGCATGCATCTCTTCCACATAGTCTTGGATATGAGTATAAACGGTTTCACCAATGCGGAGCTCCTTCAGACCAATAACAGGCTTGGTAGTTTTGTAAGCATTTGAATCAGGATGATTGTAATGGTAGTTCACGGGAACCGTGGCAAGAATGTCAAACGCCTCAATATCCGTGTGAAACAAGTCGACGGCCGCTTTGTAGGCATCTGCAAACACACTAGCGCCTCCAGAGGACGCAGACTGGATGCAGTGAAGGAGTTGGATATGAGGTGGTTGTTGGAAGTAGAGCAAGTCTGTGTGGAAACCCAGATCATGCGATGTGTATGCAGCGTTGATGGCGGCCGGGACAGTACGAACTATCATTCTAGTTAGCTAACATCATGACAAGGAGACGGGTAACCATACCGTCCCATGTGTAACCGTAGAATGTGTCTTTGATCGGACCGATTCGTGTTGCAATAGTGGCCAAAGACTCTTCCACGCCAGGAATACCAGTCACAAAAGCAACTCCGTGTGTTCGAAGCTGACAGATGACCTGGTATAATGTTTGGTCGTCTTTCATATATTCTTGATAGTCGTAGTCAGGAAGATCGAGTGGTTCTTGAGTCCACAAGACTTGAGACTGAACATGCTCCTTGAGAGAGCCGGTATGGGAACCGGACGAGGTGATGTTCCTCAAGGTTGTCATGCTTAACTTCGTAGTATGATCAGTCGGATAGCCCGGTGCATCGTTCTCCCAAGTGATGGAAACGGCATCCGAGACGGCGTCATAATTCACCGTTCGGCTTTCAATATCTGCCGGTATGTCGGCGGCAGAGAATAACCTCTGGTTGGTCGACTCATGGACACAAGCCGGGCAAGAGCAGGAGTCGCGCAGCAAAACGTTTGAGAAATTGACTTTCCGGCCGTCGATTAAAATAGGAGTATTGGAATAGTATGCCTCAATGGCGTCTTTCCCATCGGAAGATGCACTTTGCTGTGCATGGATTGGCTCAGGGGTCGAGGAATATGGGCGATGCGTTGGGCGCGGGTGATAAGTTATCGTCGGCGGCACCTACCAGATGGCGGATCAGTTGTAAATCCATGATAATATGAATATGGGTAAGTATACATACTCGCAAGGTTGTGTGTCCCTTTTGTTTGACGCTCAGACTCTCCCGAGGGGGTTGATGAATCGTTGAGAGTGATCGTTTGATATAGAAGGATACACTACGGCACGGATATGCCACTTCCTTGACCGCGAGCTTTCGAATAGCTTGCATTGTATAGACTCGCAAAGCATTTGCTTAAAAATCAAGTAAGGTAAGTGGTTCCCCAAGTTATTTAGGCGTCGGATGGGTAATAAATACTGTTCTCAGTGCAAGGTAACGCCACGTCTTGCAAGCCTCCCAAATTAAACTTGGCCTAACTAATTACGAGAAAATAATACGAAGATCACATTGCAGCGGATCATCTCTTCGGCATATTTTGTAGTGTATCCCAGAATGCATGACTCCATGAAAATCTAGTTATCACACGGATATTATCACCGTCAAAGTGCCTAGGCACGGTAATCCTGAACCAATCGGGAGCCAGATGATGCGAGATGCATAGCGATTTCCTAGTGTAATTCGATTTAGCTCTGCCGCTTTATCTAAACACAGAACTTGAAGTGATACCTCCAATGATATCGTATTTTATTTCTCAATCCCCGTTGTGGAGTTGATCAACACACCCTCGGTTGCGAGGCAGCTAAGCCACATCTGGCGAAATAATACGACGTGCATACTTAGTAGAGATGACTCGGCGAACAACTATTGGCATTCATGTGAAAAAGGTTGCTACAAAATTGATGAGGCGAACACCGTCGTATTGAAGTGCCTTGAAGAGTTAGGTTGAGTTGGAGTGAAATGGTGATTTAATAGGACAAACGTGATAGGCATATCCAAGGCGCTGTATGATAATTTATAAATCAAGCGAGAGCCTGTTCCCGATCCTCTAATTCGCCTTCATCATTGCAACATTTCACTCTAACTTGCTTAATCTCTCGTACACCCCCAGGAACAACACAACGACATATAACCGAACGCAGCTATGGCACCGAGCGCAGACCCTGTTGTGGCCCAAGAGACCAAGAAGACACCGCTGCAGCTCATTTCCCAAGGAGCATGCCTTCCTGGAATTCCCAAGCATCCTAGTTTTGCAGGACAGCGGCAATGGATGCTAGAAAAAATGGCTCTAGCATTTCGTGTCTTTGCCCGTAAGGGATATACGGACGGGATGGCTGGCCATATCTCTATCCGAGACCCAGAAAATCCACATACCTTCTGGACAGTGAGCACGCAAATTCCTCTCGGCTATCTTCCGTAGGACTAACTTACGTCATAGAACCCATTAGCAGTACATTTTGGCATGCTGAAGGCAAGCGATATGATTCTCGTCAACTACGAGGGCATGCCGATTGGCGGTAATTCTAATCCTCGTCTTCATGTCGAGCCGAGTAATACTGAATCGTGCTACAGGAAACATGAGCAGGCCAGCAAACGCAGCTGGTTTTCTTATCCATAGTGCCGTGCACCAGGCTCGTCCTGATGTTATTGCCGCTTGCCACACTCATAGTGTTCATGGTATGGCATGGAGCGCGTTTGGTCTGCCTCTGGAGATGCTGACACAGGATATTGCGTATCTATATGGTGACGCCCAAGCGGTATACAAGGTGCGTTCATTTGATATAATCAAGCCCTACTTGTACGATCATGACTCTAAGGCTCTCTAGGATTTTGGAGGCGTAGTACTTACCCAGGAAGAGGGTGATAAGATTGGAGCTGCATTAGGTACGTATAAAAAAAACGTCCAACAAACTTCTAACATGCAGTCTGACTCACTTTGTGGTTCTATAGGTCCCAAGGGAAAAGGGATGATCTTGCAGAATCACGGTCTACTCACAGTTGGCTCAACGGTCGACGAGGCCTGCTTCTTGATGACACTCATGGAGCTCGGCTGCCAATGTCAGCTTCTTGCAGAGGCCGCGGCAGCGAATGGAATACCAAAAGTATACATCCCCGATGAAAGTGCGAGATATACTTTTGAAAACTCCAGCGACCCGGAGACTCTGTACTGGGAAGGGCAGCCTGATCTAGAGTATGAGGCGTATCTGTGTAAAGGAGAGCACCAAGCTTGATATCACCACAGTGAAGCCTATTTCCGCGGGAGGTTTTGACCGTGTATTCAAATAACCACCGCTTATTTTACACGCAGTTGCATGTGGATACATCATGAATATGAGACTCGAAAGTTTCAATCTTATACGGGTTTCGGTTGCTTGAACACCCACGGGCCGCTGCGATCGAATAACTGCCTCTATAGATAATGAGGACGAGCATGACTGGGTGATTTCGCATTGAATCAACGAATGAATAGAAAAAGAGAAAGAAAAAGATATAAAGATCATCATAAGGCTAAAAGGCGCAAAAGATTGCGTCCTTTCTTTTAGTATGAAACCACACTACCAAGCCATTAACCCCTAATCCGGGAAAGCATTGAAAAGAGGCGCAAGATGGCTATGTGATGGAAGAGCCTTAGGTGACATTCTGTCAGCATAGCCGGTATTACATAAGTGAGGCAGCAACTTCAAAGAAGGCGAACTGAAATAAGCCCAACGACAACCCCGCCTTCGTTCGTCGTCAGGCAAAAATAAACATCTCGATGCTTGCTTTGGTGAAATCTTACGCAGAGGCCCTGCTAGGCAACCGATTTCGCCTCGATGGATGCCAGAATGAAGAATAGCGACTATACTGTTGGCTGGATTTGCGCCATCAGCACGGAATATGTTGCCGCTCGGGCCTTGCTTGACGAGGAGCATCAGGACGTCGAGTACGAGGTGCCGCCCCGGGACAGCAACACCTACACCCTGGGAAGATTCGGCAAGCACATGACTGTGATTGCCGTATTGCCGGATGGAGAATACGGCACGTCTGCTGCCACGGGAGTGGCCAAGGATTTACTCAACGCCTTTCCCAATGTCAGAGTCGGTTTGATGGTGGGGATCGGTGGTGGTGCGCCCAACCAAGATCACGATGTTCGCCTTGGAGATGTTGTTGTGAGCTCCACGTCGAACGGAAAAGGTGGAGTGGTTCAGTATGATTTCGGGAAGACGATCCAAGACCAGGTTTTCCACATGACGGGCTTCCTCAACTCGGCTCCAAGCGCACTGCGCACAGCAGTCAGCACACTCAAGGGTCGCCATGAAATGGATGGCCATGGCATCGAGAAGATCATTGACATCGCATTAAAGAAAAAGCCAAGACTAAAGAAGAAGTATTCCCGGCCAGGTTCGAGTTCGGATCGGCTCTATATTCCCGAACTTGTTCATGCGAACGGATCTTGTTGTGTGAGAGACTTTTCCGGGGGGGAGAAGGACCTGGTTCCAAGAGTAGATCGAGACGAAGGAGACGAGACTGTCATCCACTATGGGCTGATAGCTTCAGGTAATCAGCTTATGAAAGACGCCTTGACGCGAGACAGACTCAGCACAGAGTCCAATATCCTTTGCTTCGAGATGGAAGCAGCAGGACTGATGAATTGGTTTCCCTGCTTAGTGATTCGGGGCATTTGCGACTATTCGGACTCGCACAAGAACAAAGAGTGGCAGGGCTTTGCGGCCATGACGGCGGCTGCTTATGCAAAAGAGTTGCTGTATCAGATTAAACCAAACAAGGTCGAGGCCGAGGAAAGAATTAGCAAGCTTGGTTGGTCATCCCCAGCTACCCACCGTGAAAATAGTTTCTGACAAGGCTACCGTAGTTCACGAATCCGTATCTAGGACAGAAAAAGTCGTGACGGACATTTGGGCAAAGCAACACAAGCAGGAAGACCGCAAGGTTCTAGACTGGCTTACGAGAATGGATTACGGTACGCGTCACAGCGATATTTTCAGGGATCACCAGCCTGGTACTGGTCAATGGCTCCTCGAATCAGAAGAGTTTCAGTCGTGGACGAGCCAGAACGACAAGACCCTTTTCTGCTCCGGCGATCCTGGAGCTGGAAAGACTGTCCTTTCTTCAGTGGTAGTCGAGCATTTGCTGAAGAATAAACCAAAGACAGTAGGACTTGCCTTGATCTACTGCAACTACAGAGAACAAGCGAGCCAGACAGTCGAAGGCCTTTTGAGCTGTTTACTCAGACAGCTTTGCGAACCTCTGTCTCCATTACCAGATCAATTGACAAGTCTCTACGAGAATCATAAAGAGCGGCATACCCTAGCATCTGCTCTACACTTATCTGAAGTCTTGTCATCTGTAGTTGCGGCATACTCAAAAACGTATATCGTAATTGATGCTCTTGATGAGTGCGAGAAGAAGCACCGAGAAAAGCTCTTGAAGGAGCTTTTTGAATTACAGGCGCAAAAAGGAATCAACATCTTTGCCACATCCCGAAAGATATCCGACATTGAGAGTATGTTTGAAGGCCGTGCACACAAGGACATTGTTGCAACAGAAGCCGACATTCGGAAATATACCCACGGAAGGTTGGAAGTTTTGCCCGATTTCATTCGGCGAGACTCGGCTTTACAAGAAGAGATTATTGTAGCAATCGCTAAAGCAGTTAGCGGGATGTAAGTATATCGACATTTGTTATTATCTCTTTAATGCTTTCGTCGGTGTCTTTTTATTGGCAGTTGGAACTAACAGTGTTCAGGTTTCTCCTGGCCCGACTCTATCTCGACTCGATTGAGGGGGCAAACAGTATCAAGGATATTCGTACCTCTATCCAAAATCTTTCCACTGGGGCTGATGCGTACGATTATGCGTACGACGATGCCATGCAACGTATACAGGGACAAGTTCCAAACAGGGCGAGCCTGGCGATTCAGGTGCTGCAATGGATAACGTTCGCGGCGAGACCGCTCGAAGAGGACGAACTGCGAGCTGCCCTCTCAGTGGAGCTGGACGCGCCTGAGTTTGACCCAGAGTGTCTTGTACAGGTCGATATGACTGCCACCTGTGCCGGGCTAGTGACTATAGACAAGACGAGTCGCATCATACGTCTCGTCCATTATACGACGCAGAACTACTTTGAGCGAAACATGGAATCGTTTTTCCCGAACGCACACAATAGTATCACAGACGTTTGTATCACGTATCTCTCCTTCCACACATTCTCTGACGGTTGTGCGTCAAGTGAATCGAAGTACGACGGTCGTTTGGACAAGAACCCCCTTTACCACTACGCTGCTCACGCATGGGGCATACATGCTGCACAAGTGTGCAACTCAAGCAGGACCGATGAGAGGATCTTGTCATTCCTTAAAGACCAGAAGTTGGTCGAGGCTTCGGCCCAGGTTCTGTCCTACGGCCTGGACTACCTCAACCCTGTACCCCGGCCAGTGGTGACGGGGTTGCACTTGGCAGCATACTTTGGCCTCGAGGGGGCCACAGAGCTGTTGTGTACAGGGAACAACGTGAATGTTCTCGACGACAAGAAAGCTACGCCGCTGTCCTACGCTGCAAAAAACGGCCAGGAGAACATCGTGCGTTTCCTCATCAGCAAGGGTGCATTTCTAGAAACAAAGGATGATGAAGGACAGACACCACTCTGCTTGGCGGCAGCCAATGGCCACGAGGACACTGTACGCGTTCTTGCTGAAAAGGGTGCATCCGTTGATACACAGGACAGAAATAAACAGTCACCGCTATGTTGGGCAGCAGAGAACGGCCACGAGGCTATTGTGCGGTTCCTCGTTGAGAAGGATGCATTTATTGAATCTCATGACTATCTATATGGACGAACGCCGCTATGCTGGGCGGCAAGATCCGGCTATGAAGGAATTGTACGCTTTCTTATCGAAAAGGGGGCAGCAATCGAGGCGGAAGACAGATATGGACGAACACCCTTGTCCTGGGCAGCAAGACATGGCCACAAAAGCACTATACAGTTTCTTCTCGGAATGGGAGCGGCGATTGAAACGCGAGATCATTTCGGATGGACACCACTCTGCTTTGTAGCGCAAGAAGGGGACGAGGACATGGTGGCTTTCCTATTAGACCACGGGGCATTCATTGAAGCTCAAGATCGCTTATACGGCCGCACGCCACTCTTTTGGGCCGCAAGGTATCGTCGTGAGGCAGTTGGCAACCTTCTCATTGAAAGGGGGGCGTCGGTTAAGATCGAACAGCAAGAGGAAGATCCTTTTCTTGACTTTGCAGCCGGATGTGGCTGGGACGCAGTTGTGCAATCACTTGTTTCCAGGGGCGCTAGGGTCAGACCCTCAGCACTCATTCAGGCAGCTAAGAAAGGACGCAGAAGCACTGTGGATTGTCTCATCGAGCTGGGTGCATCTATAAAGGGGGAGGACCGCAAGGGACGAACCCCGATATTCTATGCCGCGAAAAAAGGGCACACGGACATTGTGCGCCTCCTCGTGCAAAGAGGAGCCTCGATCGAATCTAGAGACTGCGATGGACAGACTCCTCTTTTATACTCACTATCCAAGGATAGTGAGGCTGGGGCACAATGCCTCGTCAATCTTGGCGCCTCGTTGGATGTGCGAGATGATGAAGGTCGGACATTCGCATCGTGGGCTATGTCGAAAAGAATCAAACGGTAGCACTGACCAATGCGAATGAACAACAGATGAACAGGCCCACGAACACATGAACAGACTGTTAAATAAATACACAACTACTATCAGCTTTGTGCTTGGATTTCTAAGCCCAACCTTGGCAAAGAATATTAATACCAATGCTCCCCATCAAACCGAGCCGGCAACTAACACCCACCTTTATCAACTTACTTGCCATAAGCTACAGGTATCGAATGTACAGCTGGACAGGTATTCTTCGGTCACATCAGAACCACAACCTATCCACTCATGCAGCATTCGGTCGACGGTATCTGCGGTGCATCTGGGTTAATCTCCAAAACACACAAACGTGTCATAAAGCCTGCATTGGATACCTTCCGGCAAGTTTGGGAGAGTCGATCATAAGTCGAATCCGGACGATTATCCCAATGATCAAACTTTTCATCGCCCACCATGTTTCATACATGCCAATCCTAACGTGTGAGGATGTTAATAACTGGAAACTGATTGGTGTGTGAATACTCACACATCACTAGACTAATGTGGCCTCTTTGTTGAACGCATTCTTCATGTTCTAGTTGAGACATATATTGTCATCTCGCCTTCGTTCATGATTGGTGCGCATATGAGGAGGTTTTAATTGCGGAGAAAGCGTCGAGCCGTGATATCAAAAAAACGCTGCTTCCATGACGAAGCCACAAGCCACCGCACTACCTGTTTACCCACTCGTTTATCGTCTTAAAAACCACGTCATTTTCTATTTGCGGGAAACATCGCCACCTTTCTTTCTCATAGTCGAGACTAAGCAGTACTACAGTAGCCAACATGTCTATGTCCATCGAAGATGCTGCCAAAACTCGTCCGGGATTCCCCCGCCCATTCCCTAACACGCCGAACAATGTTCTTGAGCAGCTGAGTCTCAAGGAGAAAGTAATTGTCGTGACTGGAGCAGCCGATGGGATTGGCCTTGCAGTGGCGGAAGCCATGGCCGAGGCTGGCGGGCATGTCGCTCTTTGGTACAATTCGTATGTCTATCGTCTTCTACCACTAAAGGTCCATTCCATGAAATTGACTCAGCATTGGTAGGAATGATGCCGCTATTTCTCGGGCTGAGGAGCTGGCGAAGACGCATGGAATCAAATCATCAGCGTTCAAGGTCGACGGTATGTAAATTATGAGAGGCCGAGATAATTGGACTAACGTCCAGTGTTTTTTAGTGTCCAATTCCGAGCAAATTGAGAGGGGTTTAGCTGCCGTGGTCGAAAAGTTCGGAAAAATTGATGTTTTCGTTGCTAATGCTGGTAAGGATGATCAAGTTAATACGCAGCTCTCACTCTGACTCATCAAAGGTATGGCACTCTGCAAGCCGATTCTGGAACAGACACTGGATGAATACAAAAAACAAATGTCGGTTAACGGTACGTAGTCCTTCTAAGATCAAGTTAATTACCCAGATATTGACGGCTCCAAGTTGATGGCGTGGTCTATTGCTCGAAATTAGTAGGCGCCATCTTCAAGCAACAAGGCTTTGGGAATCTCATCATCACATCAAGCATGAGCGCGCACATTGTCAACGTACCCGTTGATCAGCCTGTATACAATGCAACAAAGGCCTTCGTTACCCATTTTGGTAAATGTCTTGCCCGCGAGTGGCGCGACTTTGCACGAGTAAATATTGTGTCTCCTGGATTTTTTGATACCAGGATGGGCGCAGGCCCAGAAGGCCTCCAGGAAGCGTATCGAATGTCTACCTTGGGTAGGCAAGGACACGTGAAGGAGATCAAGGGACTTTACTTGTACCTAGCTAGCGATGCTAGTACGTACATGACGGGGAGCGATGTCCTTATCGACGGAGGGTATGTCTTGCCGTAGATATCTAGGCAGATCAGCAAATAGTAAATGCCACCGAGATTCTACTGCATTTTCACACTTGCGAAGGCTAGATCCCAAAAGCCTACACAATCCATATCAGCAAGTGACCATTACCAGTTTGTTCCTCTGATACACCGATGCTGATATGCCCTCCACTTTGAGGTCTTGATAAAGCCAGTAGCCTGGCCAAAAAACTGCAAATGGTACAAATTTCATTTTTCATTCTGTCTGAATTCCTGAAAAAGCAAGCTAAGATATTGACCATCGTTATTTGCTCCCCATAGAGAGCCACCATTTGTCATGATTTCTAAACCCCAAGTCTTCATCATAGCAGACTCGCAGATCAGTCGGCGAGCTGCAGCCCACGAAGTGAAATCCGAGCCCTTACTGTCGCCCCAGATCCTACATCAAACTGATCCTCAAGATCCATAGCGGGAGCACCCAGTACGCTTGAAAACGGAACCGTGTAGCTCCCTGAAACCTCTGTCCCGTTCAAAAGCGATAGCTGAAAGTCTGGGGGACTGTCGGCAATTTTATCGGCTCTGATAGGGAGCCGGAAGGCGGTATCAAAGGATGGGCTGAAAATGTCCATGCCCGGACTGTAAGTCTTGATGGGTGTGGCAAACTCCTCATCGCCCCATGATACCTTGACACTCGGCTTGAGCTCGTCACGTTGACCAATCAGTCCGGCAACACCAGCAATGAGCACGGTCGCAAGCCCGCAGATTTCTCCCTCGCTTTGGCTCTCGATGCCCGAAAGAGCGCCGGAGTCCTCTGTGAAGTTATAAAACTTGGCATGCACTGTCAAATTGCTCTCGGTGGGCTCGCCGTTGTGGACGAGGTTGAGCTCCTGTGTGCCACCAGCTACAAGCAACTGCTTGACAGTGGTAGTAGCAATACCAATATCATCATCACTGCCGGGATCTGCATCATTTAGGTCAAGAGTGATGATCTGTTCGTAGTCTGTAACCAGAAAGTCGTGGGTCTCGTTCCACTCCGGCTCATATGTGTCCTTCTGAGTCGAAGTGCGCCACTCCGGCTCAGCACCGAGATTGACTTGACAATAGCAATCTGGAATGTCCTTGACGAGCTTATCTAGCAGTCGCTTGACCCCTCTCTTTTTTTCGCCGGTGATACCGGTGGCTTTCTCAATCGTGAGGCGAATGACGCCATGATGGTGTTGAAAAGTCTTGAAGTAGTCGTTGGAAGGATCGAGCTTGACAAGGTACCGGTTGGGTAGAACGGTCATGGAAGTTATGATATTCAGAATGGATTTGCGGACCATTTTGTTGATCAGGGCAAAATCGGCAATGTTGGCGGCGTCGGTAAAGTCCAGTTCAAGAGTTGGCGGGTTGATGAACGCGAACTGCACGGCTCCGATCTAGAAAGAAAGAAAAACGTCAATATTAGTGCCCAAACATGTGCATCTTGTTAGATCTTTCCATACCAAAGGAATAATGTCAGTCAAGGGACAGAGCAACACTGCCAGCCTTCCCCTCAATTTCACATGCTCGATTCCCTAATCAAAGAGTGGATGGTCAGAAGCTGATAGTGGTTCGATATTGGCAGAGGGTAAGTGGTGAGTGCTTACAACTTTGGGCACCATTTTGCCCTCGAGCTCGATATCACACAGGCCATCCCATTCCAAGTCCATGTCAAGCTTGATGCCCTCAAGTTTGGTCTTGTGGACCTCTACGTTCGAGAGCTTGATCGGGGTGGTTCCAAAATCTATCTTGGTAAAGCGTAGTGTTGAGAGAGGACCAGGCAGCATTGAGTCCAGCATGGGCTCAACCACCTGCTTGAGCATTCTGCCCCCAGCGATGTTGATGTTGGGCCATAGATGTGCAATTATGTCATTGAGAAAACCTTGTCACTAGCGAGTTAGATGATGTTATCTATTTATTGAGACGGAGCGGCGCCAAGTAGCACATCGAGGGATACAAAACGAGGAACATAGGGAGCCCTAGAAAGAGGGGCCGACCAACCTGCAGATTCCGCGCCTCGAGAGGCAGTCAAAGTGTCGACGAGAGAAGCCATGGCAGGCTTTAAAGTATTATAGAAGAATAACAAAGGATTCAAAAGGTAAGCAGAATAGAAGCTCCCTGATCAAGATAGACATATAAGTTGAACGGGTGGTGCTGGAGTGGGAGATTTTGAGGGGTTTGGCTTGAGTGCAGCAGTGCCCGTACGAGTATTTATTAATAGGTGACGAGCTAACTTTGCTGACGTCATTACATAATAATACAGGATTGTTGCCAACAGTCATTCACTGCCTCAACCCCTCCTCGTACAGCTTGATTCATGCGAGAGGCAGCCAGACGGGATCAGTCATCCACCAAGACTGATAGGTGGATGCGATGGATTTCTTGTATAAAATCAATGAGGACCCTGTCCATGCCACCACTGGACCCAGACAAGACATATTCCCTGGATCACTGATGACGAGGGCACGGATAAATATGAGCAATGTGGAGAGAGGCGAGAGGCTGAATGGGGGCCGTGGTACAACCTTCGCCAACAGCCTACGTAATTTTAGAGAGGCAAACATCGATTGTGAGCGGTAGAAGGCCTCAGACGTTCGAGGATTGGGCTCACTCCCGCTGAACAGGGGGCAAAGATGTGGCCTGAAGCTACGGTGTTGAAACTAGCAGGCATCTCTATTTTAGAGCTGCTAGAGGCGGGCGATCCCGTTGGTCATCACCGGCTAATGACGCCCGCCCAAATAAGCGAAGCCACTCACTCACTTTTGGTAGCGATCTTCAGGGCATTGAAACTGTCTTACTTGATTCTCTGCCCTTTGTCACATTGAATGAGTGGGTGTTTCTTGAATGTTACCTTAATTCATTTACAGTTAAAAGCGAAGATTGTAGAGCATACGCCCTCACCAGCATTGATTATTCAAGGCCAAGTAATACATCACTCACATTCACGCAAATAATCCAGTTTGAGACAATGCCCCGACAATACAAACTACCTGTTGGTAGGCCCCAAGAGACTGTTATATCGCCATTTAAAACTATATATTTTCACATATATATGTGTAGTTACTTTCGTTATCCCAGCTGGTCTCAAGCCTTCCTTAATGCCCAAAGATGTCTGGCAAAAATCTGTCTAATTATCCTCCAAGCCAGATTCCATAGCATTTACGCTGCCACATATCACTGCAGCCTATATACCATCGCATATGTAGCTTAGCTACAAGAAAACGTAAAGTCATGCGAGCAACAATCTTAGATACCTAGGGAGCCATCAGTCCTTAGCGATGCCTCAGTGATGTCGCATCACTGGCTTCATGTTCTGGAAGTGAAGTCGTCACACCATCATTGACAGGTACGGGAGTATGTTCACAAGAGATCCCCAACAGGAAGCTGCGACAATGAATGCAACAACTCAAGCAGCTGCTTCACGCCATGGATCTCGTGGATCGTCAAAAGAAGCAAATGCATCTTCATATGATTAAACGAGTTTTAATAGCGGGTACCCTACAGCAGGTGCCTCTTGCCGTTCCCCGGAATACGAATTACGAAACCTCTTCGCCAGGATGTATCTAAGGCGGAAAAATCTTCTCCTAGATCTAGGAGGCAACAAGCCTCGCAAATTCGACATCGTGTGACCGGCATATGAAGCTCACCCCCACTTATACAAGGGACCATCCGGCTTCTTGAAGCACACCTTAGGGAGAACATCTGGGTTACACGTCAGCCCAGATTCCAAATGCTATGGATCATGAGGGTAGCATTTCACACTCGTACATTACCCCCCGAGGGTTCCATCACTGACTAGGTGCAATTTATCCATGCCTTCATTCGTAAGACGCGGCCGGACTTCCCTTCCGACAATACAACCTTCATTTTACCCGACCTCACGTGCACCACTACTTTCGGAAACAACCGTACGAGACCTACAGTCCCGATCTTATGAGGTTGCGATTCTGTTAGGGAGTATCACCATCATGCAATGACCATAAATCATGCCGGTGTATTTGTCTTACATATATTGATTTATTGTAGAGTCTGACTCCATCATGTGTGTTGTCTGGTTTTGAGAGTTGGGATACAATTAGGTAAAAGTGAGGGCTTGTAGGGAAGTCTCTCTCGGGTCATGAGGCTCCTCGGTTACAATAACGTCCAGCTGAGTTCACGATGCCTTCAATCACGTCCTATCAGTTTTTATTGCGTTGCCACAACTGTCGTAATGTGAGGGCAAGTGATGCCTTCTTCCTCATTCTCTGCGAATTCTGCGGGATGCTTTTAGATATAAAAGCTGCTCTTAAGTTCGTAGCTCTAAGTCCAATATCCTCTTCATCCCACAATCAAATTCTCAGAGCAGTCTCACAAACACAAATACTCTACCCAGAGCTATACAACCTCCTAACAATCCCTCAAGTAAGCTTCTCCTACCACCTTTGACAATAATTCGGCAAACTAATAACCTACCTCGGCCGCTCAAAAGACGATAAAATGTCTTGGACACCAGTGTACGCCCAAGGAGAGCCCGGCAGTGGCATCGGAGGATACGATCTCAAGTCAAAGGCTGATCGTGTCTTTGCCCTCGATTACAATTCTTCCGGCCAACTCGACCATCTTTGCCTGTACCGCCCCGGAACAGGTGCATTCTTCATCATACGCAATCAGGCAGGGACCTTCTCTCCTGTCTATTCGCAGGGCGATCCCGGCAGCGGCATTGGCGGCTTCGATCTCAAGAATGTCAACGATGTCGCTTTTGCCTTCGACTACGAGAGCACAGGCAAGCTGGACCATATTGTCCTTTATCGTCCTGGATATGGCTCTATTTACATTCTGAAGCGATCCGGCACCACTTGGTCCCCCGTTTATGCGCAGGGTCACTTGGGAAGCGGAATTGGAGGGTATGATCTTAAAAGTGCAAACGATCGTATCTTTGCTTTCGATTACAATCACTCCGGGTGCCAGGATCACCTCGCCCTCTACCGACCGGGAACAGGTGCTTTCTTCATCTTGAAGAGATCTGGTACCGCCTGGAGTGCGGTGTACGCGCAGGGTGATCCGGGTAGTGGTATCGGCGGATTTGATCTGAGCGAAACGGCGGACAGAGCTTTCGCGCTGGACTACGACAGTACAGGCAAGTCGGACCACATTGCATTGTACCGGCCCGGCACTGGAACGTTCTGGATCCTCAAGAACTCGAGTGGTACTTTCTCTCCTGTTTTCAAGGAGGGCGACCCCGGCAATGGCATTGGAGGTTATGATCTCATCAGCGTCAACGATGTAGCCTTCGCTTTTGACTGGAACAAGAGTGGGAAGAACGATCATATACTCCTCTACAGACCTGGAAAGGGTACTCTCTGGGTCATTGAGCGCTCTGGGACGACCTATAAAGCGGTGTTTGCCGAGGGTGATCCTGGAAACGGTGTCGGTGGTTATGACTTGAGTAGTGTCGAGGATAAGGTGCTGGCTTTTGACTATGAGGGCTCGAAGAAAGCTGACCATTTGGTCCTTTACCGTACCAATGCTACTGGTACAATTTGGATTCTCAAGCACACCTAGGTGGAGGTGCCTATGGAAATTGAATGTTGATATTCAGGCATAACCCTGGGTTACATTTGCTCTACTTTCTATTTGTTGCTTTTTTTTTGTTATTTTGATATTCATTCTTTCTGTTTTCCTTTACCACATTCCTTTGCTTATTAGTACTTGATCAAGTTTATTTAAACAATACATACTTAAGTATACAAGCCCCATTCGCAGATCATGTCGAACCGGAAGCAACCTCGGTAGATTATGAATAACCGCAATCTCAAGATTAGGGAACCATATCAGTCTCCCCTCCTTTGGTTCATTAGTAGACGCTGGGATGAACATGAGTCTCAGAAGGGCGTTAGTAGGAGAAATAAAATGCCATTTCGGAGTGGTTTGTTATTGTGTATTTCTACATCACGGCTCGGACGACCGTCTCCCTATTTTCGGTCGATTAAACTCCTGGTAACTTCTCCTCCTCTTAAGGCAGAGCTGATCAACACACAGCATTCGTGCTCTGTCTTCTTGGCGCATCTAATGTAATTCATCCTTAAGCCACCTGAGACTTCTGCCGTGGAATGTACATCCTGTGTTATATTCAACGTCTTAGCTCATCACATCGAATATTCAAACTCCCTCATCCATGAAATCTTAATATTTACTATCGCCACGAAGAATGGGAAGGGGGAAGTCTCTCAACAGCAAAGACTCATTTCTGATAATACCGCACTTCAGTCGGTTTGAACCGAATTCCTGGCGCTCGGCCTTCTCCTTGATGTTCAGGGGCGATGATTTCTGGTCCAGCCCAGCTGAACTTATATTCGCATTTGTTACAATACCATACATAACCAACATTGAAAGTTGGCACTGCTGCCCAGACTTGGCCAAGATCATTGCACTCGTGACCAAGCATGACTTTCAAAAATGCATCATTCGGAAAGAAACATATTCGATCATCTCCGTATCTCATGCAAGTAACCGAAGCAAAACTTTAAGAAATTTCCGGTCATCCAAGATCAGGTCAATTTATATCCGCCGAGGTGAATAATCAGGACTCGGCCTCGGAAATGGCCAGAGAAATCATCTTACAGCCCTATAATTATTTTATTAGATCATTCAGTACGTACTCAAACCGGGAGGGTATTAATTGAGATTTGGACTTACGTCAAACCCGCCTTCAATCACTTTTACTCCCCGCTCAGTGGAAAGCTTTGAGTAAGACGTAAAGCCTCCCGTCTGCCCAAGCCAAGGAGTTGTGCTGTGGCTGAGAAACCGTACAGCCCGGACGCCTCGCTTCGTGGTTGTGAGAATTATGCCGTCAAAACACTCCAAGTTCACACATTCTTGGTCATGACTTTCGTATCCCATATGACAAGGCGGATCGTCTGCTGGCCAGAACGTGAATCCGCAAACATATTTCGCGTCACCGAGCCTCGTGAAGCTTACACTAATCTGCGACAGGCGTGCAGGAATGGGGACTTTGTGGAGGAGGTGGATGCGGGACACCTCCCGGATATCGAATCCTGGGCGTTGTTTGTGGCACCTTGCGACCATGCGAAGACTGTGTTCGGCGTCCATGGGAGCAGTGCGATCCATTTGGCCGTGCCAACGAAGCTGAAGTGTGCCTAGAATCATTGGAACCAGTTCCCAGATTCTTCGTCGATTCTTGAGATGCTTGTCGATCGACGCATATCGGGTCAAGTCATACAACCTACGCCAGTCGAGACGATCTTTCGTATCCAGGGCCTCGAAAAGCCATGAACGTTCGTGAAACTGGTGAAATCTAGAGGCCCAGAAGGACTGGTGATCAAATGAGGACAGGAAAGCCCTCGACACAAGACGGATGTTTGCCACATCTGTCGTCGGCAAGTATTGGGCAATCAAGCAGCAGATCTCGGTCGGCAGCCTCAGGAAACGGTCCGACGGATTAAGCTGGTCATCGCCTATGTTAATGATTTCAGTATTTAGCCGCGGGAGTTCTCCTGTTACTATTTCGCTCCGCCCCATTGCAGAGTTCGAAAGCAGTTCATCAACCTGCGGACTCCGGAGAGGGTCGAATGTTGAGTACGGCCGCAGCGGGTGTTCTGGATCAGGAGAAAGCCGGATCAACCAGGGATCGTAGCCACATTCATTCTCGACATCACGCATGCCATGGTCACGTCCCCAATCGACCGTCTGGTAGATTTCTGAGTAAGGTAGCGACGCGAGGACTTCGTAGAGCCGCTGGAGAGGGAACGAGCTAGAATGGACTGTCTTTTCGAGGAACAGCAGACATGAGTCGTGAATGACATACTCACGATCGGGGTACAATGAAGTGGGCTCTGTTATCGTGAAGGAGGGCTGATCTTGGGCTTGGTCTGTTATATCATGATCGGCCGGCATCGTCTGCAGAACGAGAGCGCCCGACCTTTCTAATGATGCTTGGCCACACACTGACATGCGCACTTGATAGAAAGGGTCAGATTAATGGTTTAACTCTGAATGCATCAGTTACTGTTCAAGACAAAATGCATACGTGTAGAAAAGCCATGATTTTGCGTCGAGACAGGTCCAGGAAGCCAAGAGGGCGCATGAGACCCGCACAATGCGCAATTCTGCCGTACTGACTCCCTCTGCATATTAAGTATATAGGTATGTCACAGTGATATCGTAGGCGAAGGTATTCACGGAATGTGGGCTTGAAATATGCCTATCGAAGGTGGCAAATGAACAAATGTTTTCTCAAACATCCATCAAAACCGAGAGATTTAATCAAGAGAATCGCCAAATGAGGAGAAATATAGGCCTTGCAATACTGCTCCTCGGCGTCATATGTCATGATGAGCGGCCATCCGTCATTGAATGCGGGGAAGACCACATCCGCATACATCTAAGCGACCTTTGTACAAATAGAGTAGAGCCCATTGGCGGAAGTAAGCAAGATGTCACCCACCCTCCTCGATCTGGACAGGCGCAGAATTGTTAAGCCACTTTCTTGCTAATCAAGTCGAACCAGCTGACCAGCTTGAGGGCCGAATAGGATCGGATAATGTGCCAGCACACTTCCGAAGATGAGCTCGGGATCCTGGCGGATGCGGCATGCATGATTCTTGTCTTTTTGCAACTCTTGAAATGAAAAAGGCCATATCGAACAGATTCGACTTGTCGCCGATACTAAATATATTTATTTGCATTTTCATAAGTGGTTGGAAAAGTTCATCCACAAATAAGGTAGTTCACATCCATCTCTGTATCCAGCCATTTGTCAAGGAATGTAAATGAACGCACACGGACTGAGTAGATGAGAATTTATGAAAGGCCGCAAGTTGACAATAAACGTGCTTCATTCTAGAGTCTCATACATACTGTGCTAAAGGAAGTCAAAGTTTTGCCTTCAGCTGCTTCAAACATTCCTCGGACGGAAGGGACTGGAAAAATTCATCCCACGACTCCTTCGATGCAATGGGAGCGGTGAAGTAGTCCCTCATTTCCGAGTTTTCAAACTGCGGCATGACCTCTGCCAGCACTTCTTCGTATATACCCGTCAAGCGATCTTGATCTATAGTGTCATAGATGCTACTAGGTGCCATCGCAAGGCACAAACTTTCGTAGAGGGTGAGAATTTTCGGTGAGATTCCTGCTTCCTTGGCGGCCTCATAGGCCATTCGGTGTCCTATTGATTCGATCAACGGCCTTGAGCGTGGCAATATATGCCGGTTGTAATCAGCACCGCGGTGGGCTTTATATCCTCCTATCTCAGATAGCTTGGTCTTAGCTTCTGTCATTGCTCGCATTTCACGTTTAGCCAGTAGGCTGGAAGGGTCCAGCGCCTCAGGGAGGCGATATTTCTCTCCGAGAAGCTCTGATGCTAGACCTAGATGAGGGCGAGGTCAGTAACATGAGATAGAGAGTTAATCGGAACCCTCTACTTACGGATGCAAAGCACTAGTGTATCACCCTCAGCGATAGCGTTCCCCTGGAAACTCAGGGACATGTTGCTTATTTGATTGTATGAGAACAGGCCCTGCCAGCCGCACCGCTCTGAGAGTTCAGTCAGGATCTTAGACGCTTGGATAACGGTAGTTTTGAAAACAACTCCCAGAGCAGATCGAACGAGAACATGGGCTTCGGGGTTCATGAACTGTTTGATAGCCCAGCGGGCATACGCCTCTAGAACGGTGGCTTGAACGTGCCCGTTTACAATAGGGCGATACTGTGTGCTGAAGGACATGATTGGTGTCAAGTCACCACTCTTAGTTGATCCAATCGTTCTCCGTAGGCTGTATGCAGCAGTAACGTGCGTTCCGATCTTGATCGCGGCGATACCTACCATGGAGAGACTAATGCTGCCGATAGGAACGCGCCAGATTGATCGCATGAATGAGGCACGCTCATCAAGTGGCTTGTCCGTAGGCCCCAATAAGCAGTATGGAGGTAAAAGAACCCGGTCAAACGTTGTGATGCAATGGTCCAAGGGTTTTGTACCTGGGCGCACCGGCAGTATCTTGGAACTAATGCCTGGTTTCAATCGCCCTCCCTCGCTAAGAGGAACAACAAAAGGTCTCACACCACGATCCTCCTGGTCGACAATCAGCCGAGCAAACAGGACAGCCGTTCGAGGTATTCCCGATGCTGTGGTATTCGGTGGCATAGATTTAGCAGCGCCAGGATGCGGAGTGTGCAGTTCAAAAGAGCCATCGGGCTGCAGTGTCGCCGTGGTCTCCAAATTGCGGACGTCCAGCCCGTGATCTAGTTCTGTGAGCATAAACTGTCCGTTTATATCAAATTTGAGCATTTTCTGGACGAGGTCTGCAATCTCAGGAGATTTCCTTGCGAAGGGAATGATGGTGCCAAGGCACAGATTGTAATGAATCACAAGAATAGACAGGCAAGTCGAATCTCGCGCCACGAACGCTATCCCAATGTTAGTAATGCGACCGGGACATTTCTGGTAGCTAAATACGTACGATCCGTATGCAAACTCCAGAACTTCGGGGTCAAGTATAAGATGTCCTCGGCTGTGATGCCTGGTGTTTGGTTAATCCGACGTATATCAGCGTAACGAAGAATGCGAGAAGCCTACCAGATGCACGGCATACCGACCGAGCTCTTTCGTAATGAATTGCCGTGTTATCAAGCGAGGGGTAAATTTCCAAACCCATTTCCTTGTCTTTGGACCAGACATCTTGCTTTAGAGGATGTTTTGGATAAGCCATTGTCGCAAACTATAGGTGAGAGTCAGATTCCAACTGTAGGAATGGAGGCGGATGGGCCACATTTATGGACAGGAGCGCTCCTCAGCTACTGACCCTTTCCCACAGTGATACCAGTATGTTGAAGCCAAGGCAACAGGTTTAGACGAGATGCTAAGTCGATTTTCTTCAATTCAAGTAGCCCATATATGTCTCGAGCTTGGCAGAGGGCTGTGCCAGCAGTCCAGATATTGAGACCAGCTAAATTGTCGCTTGGTTGTTTAGTGCTGCCCAACCGTTCGGATCAGAAGTCGTCGACCGGATCGGATTTCTCCCCAACGAGAATCACGCCAGGTTATCAATTCGCCAGGTATCGCAGAGCGGCAGATGCCTGTCTTAAATTGTTTACGAATACCTACACGTCGGATCTCGTATAAGCCACTGCTTCATATTGTCTTGCAACGTGGCGACGCGCAGTATCCTCGGCGTCATTGATCGTCCCACTCGGCTTTTTTACCTTCAGCAACTATTTTCCTACCTTGTAGACTACATAGTGGCGTTCTTAGCCGCGTAAAACTTGTAGATGTGAGTACCCAGCTTCAAAGCAGCTGAGCCGGGCATGTCTTGGCCGCGCCTCAAACTAACGAATTCCGACAGAAGGGCTCGATCCTCACGCATGAACTTCATTAGATGGGCATTATAATTCATAATACTTGTATAATATAAGACATTTGACGTTAGATATTCCAATAGTGCAAACTGATAGGCTCCATCCCCCTGCATGTAATTCCAAATCGACGAGGTTGGACTCAAGCCGTTACTTGATGTTGCTAATTTCTCGCCATACGTCTTTTCAATTTTATCAGTCCATCCGCAAAGATAGTAATCAATAAACAGGAAAATAGTTCCATCAATAACTGGGGAAATGCAATATTGGCTTGTGTCAATGATCAGGCAAATATCGGGAGCTGACAGCCAACTACATCAATTTTGTCCATAGAAACATGAACCAGAGGTTAGCATAAATCAAAATAACAATTTAACATCACAAATTTCATCCAAATGCATCCCGCTACTCGGCAGCATTACTCGCGCACGCCCAAGGCTTGGTCTTCTTCTCACTCGCGATCGCCTCGATCGACCCCCACAATCCCAGAACGCAGAGCATAATACCAGACACAAGCAGCAGCACATTAGCCCAGAAGCGCAATGACTGGCGCCAGTTGCTGAACCAATCCCCCTTGTGCATCCACAGCCAGAAGATACCGGGCAGGCCGTAGGAGAACCAGCTGACGAAGGCGGCAGCGATGAGACCCAGCAGGCTGTTGAAGACAGGGATGGACTCGGCGATGATCATGGAGAGAGCCCAGATCACGAAGGTGACACCCCACCAAGACACGGTGGAGAGCCTGGTCCGGCGTTCTAGATGCTTGGTGTTGCGGAACAGGCGGACGAAGATGTACTTGGCAGCCACATGACCGTAGATGACTCCGGCGATGACCTATAATATTGTTAGCATTGACAGGGCCCAATAGGGTGCAGGGGGTTGGGCGTAGTGATTACAATTGTTGGGATAGCCACTCCCCAGATCGCCTTGCGCATGGCTTTGCTTCCGGCAGCTGAAAGCGCCGGGGAGGGCACATTTTCACCAACGTATACGTAGATGACAATAGCGGCGATCAGGTACAAGGATGTATCAATAAATTGCAGCAAGGCCATGGCTTTAGGAAAGTCCTCGGGCTTTTTGAACTCGCTAATGACGCTGAAAAAACACGAGTGGCTTGCTACAAAAGGGTAAGTTGATGACCTTCATGACCCAGGAAGGGTAATTGGAGGATAACTGACAGAATGCAATGGCGATGTTGGTGACTCCGAGGAATGCGGTGGGGAAAGGGAGCGATCGAGCGATGGTCCAGCTCCCGGCGATGGAGTGCCCAACTGAGACATCACCGACGGTCATCAAAGTGGCAACAATGATGGACAAGCAAGCTGATGGTGCGATGGTTAGCTTCTAGGCGGGCGGAAGAAGGCGGGAGGATGAGACAGCTTACAAGCGAGAGACATCCAGCTGGTATATTTGAGGGTCCGTGGGAGGTTGAGGACCCAAAAGACGCCGAGGCCGACTACAGCCCAGACAATTGTGCACGTAGAGCTATTAGTCAAGGTGTTCATGCATATGGTAAAGGTCAGAAGGTGGCTGCCCATGACCATGATCTGGAAGATGACCTGGGCCCAGCCGAAAATCTCCTGGAAGAGGGCACCCATGCCAATGGGCTGCCCGATGACCTCGAGAGCATCTCCAAAGTTCTGGACATGGGGATATTCCTCGCGGAACTCGGCTAGTACCAGGCCCGAGTATGTAGACAGTCCGCTCATGATGAGGATGAGGATGATGCCTGGAACCAGACCGACACTGGCCATGACTGAAGGGAGCGAGAGAATACCAAGTGAGACAGTCTCGGCAGCGAGGACAATGCCACCTTGCCTAATGCGGAAGAATTTTTGTCAGAAGATCAAAGCGTCGTTTGAGGGTAGAGAGATGGGGCAAACGAAGCAAAGCGATGCTTACCACCAGGTCAAAGTCTTGTAATCAATGAGGGCAGCCTGTGAGGCGCTCTCGACGTCCTCATGGCCCGAAACATTTTTGTCGCTTGGAGTATTCATGGCGACCGGAATACAGTGTCTCTTGTGAGCTTTTTCTTCTGTTCGTCGGCCAATCTGGAAGATCGATTGGGTACTCGTCCACTGAGCTGGCTGCGGATTTGCCAATGATCACCAAGTCGGCCAGAATTGTGGAAGAGAGATGGGAAAAGAAAGATGCGGGAGCAAGGGGGAAAGATTTAGATTTTGGGAGAGAGAAGGAGGAAGTCCCTTTCCCAATTTTTAAAACGAGGGGGGGGAAGCTCTGCGTTCAAGTAAAATGGATCAAGGTGGAATGGACCAGGCCTTTAACTCGACGCATGCAGAAACTCTAATGTAACTTCCTCTCCACGGGGCAACAAGTGATGATAAGAAACTTAAAAATGAAGGACAAAGGAAAATGGAGCATTACTCTAAGATGAGAGTTTTCTCATTGCCTGCCTTGGCGCCTGGCCGGGGTTAAAGCAAGGAATTTGGTAACAGGGTCGTCGAGGCTGAGGAGATGGAGGCTTTCCCAAGGATCATGGATGGATTTAGATGGATTCAGAGTAAACTAGCTCCACAAACTTACCGAGCAGCTGTTTCTAGAAGGCCCATGGAGCGTTTCTCGCAGTCTGTAGCCCCAGTCGGACCTAGAAGTTTCTACTTTACGAGTAGGCGATGAAGTAAAAGTTATCAGATAAATTGCTCGGTTGGAGTATTTTTCTAGTCATACCACGAATTATACACGTTATTATCAACATGCTCGCAGCTATTAATAAAATCCTAACTTGTGTGACGACCCAGCCCTAGGTCCAAGTTTGACGAGCCCCTGGTTGACTTTCAATCGTCTGCAAGGGGCTGCAAAGCAATATTTTACAGTCATCTCTAGCAAAAAAAGCATCCCAACACATGATCATTACTTTTTCTACTCTCACGAAGTGCTGTGCCGAATTCAGAGATGTGAGAGAAATCCAACATTCACTGTCTCACCCGTCATCGCAAACAACTCCAATTGAGACAAGGCTGGCTTCGACCATCCGCGTTCAATTTTTCATCCCTCTAATCGCCCAGGCCCAAGAACATCTAGATTTATCTGTACTTTTTACCAGCTCTCCAAAATGAAGCGCGAGAATCACTTAATGTGACATGTGACTTTGTCATTCCTTTTTTTTTTTCGGTTTGGGTTACGGTTTATGGTGCGCTTTCTTATCCCATACGAGCTATTTACAGTTCCAGGTCCAAAGAGAACCTAAACGAGTGCTAGTAAGGCCATGAATGAAGGAGAACATATTCTTCCTCTCAATTAATCTGTACGTGCCGGGATCCTGAAAAGGCCGCTGCCTCCTCGTCCCCCAAAATCGTACTACACCAGAGCCGACGAGCTATTTCTTCCTTCTGAAAATGCACCGGCCAGGTGATACTGCTGAGGACCTCCCGAGCATTTTCCCACTGCATTGATCCCATCCCTCTTAAATCAATCCACTTTCGAACGAGCCGGGAGAAGTGCGCACTCAGCTCTTGAAAGAAGCTCTTCCGCGACTGCACATCGGCGTGAGCTATGCTAAGGATCCCGACAAACAACTTCCAAAGCCACAATTCCTGCCGTTGCTCTCTTCCTGTGACAAGTTCTACAAGTTCGGCCTGTAGATCTCTCTCTAGGATAAGAAGACCACGTGAGTGAAGTGGCGTCTCAGGGGGTGAGCCGGAATTCCAGATCCCCAGCACAGAGGTAAGGTACATTCCCTCAGCAACATTGAACCCTGACCACGAAGATAGCAACGAATCATTCTCCTGGGCGGAGAGGTCGGGATTATGCGAAAGTGACTTGGCGTGTGCATCAATGGATGCAACAAACATCTTAGAAGGCGCGCCACTATGCCATAGATGATACTGAGAATCAACGACACCATTCCGTGAAGGCCGTTCAAATCTCATATCATACGCTTTTGTGACATCTCGGAGGGACTCAAGCATAGTGCTCACGTCAACATGGCGGAATGGCTTCTTCACAGCTTCGAGGGGGATGAAGAAGAATGGAAATAGCGATACTCCTTTCAGTCGTGACAGGCGCTCTTCTTCATCCGTGTGGGCATTATAAATCATATCCCGAAGTCTTTTCTTATCTATTGGTCGCTGAGGATCGCTTGATTTGGGTATCATCCTAATGAAGTCATTGACTTGACTCTTCAGACCATGCATGATGTTGAAGGCTCTAGACAGGATGTGAGTTTGTGTGATTAAATCCTTGGAACTCAATTGGATGGTTGGGCTTACTTACAAGATAAAATATCTATTTAGGAGCTCTCCTTCGATGCTTTGGCTGAGATCAAACCCGGGTTCTGTAGCCGAAAAATGATCCATATATGCCAATAGACCTGCTAAATGTGCATCGGCAACTGCGAAATTCTTAACGCAACACTACCAAGCAAGTGTAAGTGTGAAGCCAGTCCGCCACAAAAAAAGGACAAAGCAGTTTACCTCTGTGATACATAATGTAGCAATTAGTTGACAACACTTGAAGAAAGTGGCTGTGTCCGGTGTCCTGTCCAGCCATCCGTTGACTTGATGTATGCCATGGAGCTTGTGGGAAATAAAAGCGCGTTTGAATACTCGAAGCTCCCCAGTGTTCCAAACGTGATGAATTCCAGCAATAATGAGCGTATTTCGAAGCGCCACTGGTGTCTTGACCGCCGAGTCAACACTAGTAGGCACTGGTCATTAGTTAGATGTACTTCTGCTTTGTTATCAATCAGACTTATTACCAAACATTGATCTGGTGTGATGATAAACCGCTAAATGTCCCAATAGCTTGGCGATCTGTCATTAATCGTTAGAATGAGATCTTGTGTATATATACAGCGAAGACTTATTCGGGACCAGGACTTACAATAGTGAAGCAATTCCTTGGAATTGAAAGGCATCTTGATCGGGAGGGCGTTAAACGGATCTACGGCGTCTGACCGGGGCAGTTTCCATCGACGGATCATTGTTTCCTTTTCTGTTGGCTGTTTTTTTCTTCTGCCACTTGACTCCTTCTTTGCCGAAGGGAATGTTTGATGTTGGTGGGAAACTTGGAGAGCCCAAGGAGTTTGCTGTCCCGGCAATGCTTGTGCTCTACGATCACGAAGCGGAGGCCTAGCTGGGCCATACGAGCACGTTTTCTTTTTGGCTATGCAAGTAGTGCTATATCAATGTGATATTGTCAGCAATCAAATAAAGAAAAACCCCGCGAGCAAACCCGGCCAAACGACAAGGTTGCCAGGGCTCAGGAACCTTCTTGGGCGCCAGAACAGCCCAGGCGCAGAAGACTTACCAATCAGGCTTCTTCTCATCGCAACGAATCCTCCCCTTCCTGCAATTTATACAGCCAGTTCGGCTTCTTGTGGCAATGGCTCGGTCCATCTTCCCCAATATAGCGCTGTGAATGACCCCTCACCAGTTGGGTCAGTTGGGCTTTTGGCGCATGCATTGGCTTCCTGCGAATGATCCCACGCTCACTGGACACCTGGCCAGCTTCGATACGCCTATGACCATAGGTTTGCTGGTGGCTAACGGAGTTTTGGGCAAATCTCAGCACCCTGCAACGTTCGAATCCTCCTTAGGTCCCGTGACTTTCGGCGTGATAACTCCGGCAGTTCCAGTCATCACTATCATGTGTCAGCCCCTCATTATTACGAGCTTCCGTATGAGGTTAGCTATCTTTAACGAGGACTAAGAAATTATGTTTCGGCCACAGTAAATTGGCGTATCGATCAGCCACAACAGAGCAAGCCTCTTCGTTTCGGTCTAACCTATAGCTACAAATCCGAAATAAATTATTCCAACAGAGGCGGCAGCCAATCGACAAACCTATTCACAATGGCAGCTATATAATTTGCTGTCACCGATTTTATTGGGGAAGTCTAGGTGAAGCAATGAGAGTTGTTGCGTGCTAGCTTCGGCTTATAACAAAAGTTCCTTTGACAATGCCATAGGTTCGAGATGAAAAAAAATTGTATGTTTCCATTCATTTAGTTCGGGACCTACTCCCGTAGTTCCAGCTCTTATTACGTTGCATCTAGAAGCAAAACGCAACATTACGCAAGTCTATGTGACGTAAACGGCATAGATAACCGGCCGATGACGTTACGACTTCTTCCTCTTTGTCTCCCAATTGGATTTATATATCTATCTGTCTGGCAACCTCTGATTCTGAAGGCTAACAAGATTCTTTCTCATCTAAAACCATTCACAATGGGTGGAGGCGCAGTGCTCCCGGGGTTCCCTCAGCCGAACCCCACGACTTCTTACTGGCAACTCCCACCCCATCCCATTGCCAATCATCGCACCACGCAATCGCTACCGACTTCCACGGCGTTTGACTACATCATCATAGGCTCTGGAATATCTGGTGCCGCGGTGGCATTCAAGCTACTATCTCGGGATCCGTCCCTTAAAATCTTGATGCTGGAAGCTCGTACCGCCGCTTCAGGCGCCTCTGGCCGTAATGGTGGCCACTGTCGTGCCGGCTTCTGGCTCAACCAGAGGAAGTATACCGAATCTTTTGGGGAAGACGAAGCCCTCAAGTTTCTGAAGCTCGAGGAGCAGAATGGACTGGATATTGCTGATTTCGTACGCAAGCACAACGTTGACTGCGATTTCCAAGAAATAGAAACAGCGGATGCCTACGTGTCCAACGAAGAATGGAATAACGCGCTCCTAACCATGCTTGCTAGAGAAGATCTGCGAAAGAGAAGACCAGATGCCGCCACCCTTTCTGAAAGGACTGTGTGGAGCGGCCAAGAGGCAAGGGACCATTTGGGGATGCCATCAATAGTTGGCGCGGTCACATGGCGAGCATACACGCAAAACCCTTACAGGCTTGTGTGCAAGATGCTAGAACTCGCCCTTGAGAAAGGACTCAACTTGCAGACTACGACTCCAGCACTGGAGATAGTGCCTACAACCTGGCAAGGGACTGCCTGCCGATGGGAAGTCAAAACAGATAGAGGCAATGTGCATGCAAGCCATGTCGTCTTAGCAACAAACGCCTATTCAAACGCGTTGCTTCCTAGGCTGAGAGCGACGGGCTTCTTGACCCCTGCTAGGAGTCAGGTGGCAGCACTGAGACCTGGGAAGAACATGACTGGTAGCCCAGCGCTGCGCGGAAGCGCGGGCCTCAATGATTTGAATGGTGTCGGCGACTATTACATGACGCGGCTGCCTGGTCTTGAGGGCGAGGGTGACATATTGTGGGGAGGTGGCCGCTTCATCTCGAAGGAATATGGAATAACGGACGACTCCCAGATCAACCCCGATATCGCAACCTACCTCCATCACGCTCCAGCCAAATTCTTTGGAAGCGATGTGTGGGGAGAGGAGGGTGATGTGGTCAGAGATTGGACTGGCATTACATGCTACACTCCCGATTCGTTTCCCCTTGTGGGCGAGGTGCCAGGTCAGGCGGGACTTTGGATGTCAGTGGGAATGAATGGGCACGGTAGTAAGTGATGACCCTAATGCTTGTTCCCAACTGCTGTTCTCTATCAACGCCAAGGGAGCAGAGACTGACATTCTCACAGTGGGCATGGCTTTCCGGAGCGCGGAGGCTCTTGTTGAAATAGTAACCACTAGGGAAGAGCCTGAGTGGTACCCAAAGCTCTTTCGACCTGGCAGAGCATGGGGAAAATAAGAAAAGTATTGTCCTGCAAACAGAGGACAGTAACTTAACTGGGTATCTCGCTGAAAGATATTGGAAGCTGGAACTCTGACACGGATCAACTTCAGAACCTCTAGTATTTCCACTTCTGCTATTCTGCACGAGCTTGCAATACAATTGGAAACCTAGCGAACATCCATAGCGCGATTAAAAGAACCTAGCATTTCATTCTTTGCTTGATGGTGACTTAATATTATTTCTTTTTGTTCAGTTGCTCGCCAATCTTGCTCAGCAAGGCAGGAAGGTCCTCGCCATAAGTATCACCATCTTTCATTATAACCTCCCGTGCGTTCTCGTCCCGCGGCTCAAACGACGCTTTGTACGGCAAAGCCCTCATCACTAGGCCGTCGGTGCAGCCATCGGCGTCAACAACTGTCAACTCTCCATCCTCCGATCGTCCAGCTGTGATGTCAAAGGCCCACAGAAGGCGAGCCATAGAGACCCATATCATGTTTCGAGCAAAGAATCTTCCAGGGCAAGTCCTTCTACCGTACCCAAATCCAGCCACCGGCAGGCTTTTTAGCTTGTCACCGTCCATCCAGCGCTCGGGAATGAAAGAGTCGGTGTCAGGGCCAAAGACGGCCTCCTCGCGTGTGACAGCCCAGTGGTTGGCGACCACGACGGAGTTTGCGGGAATCCTGTAACCCTGGTACTCGCTTTCGACCTTTGTGAAGTGAGGAACGCCGCCTGCTCCTACTGCCCTCCATCGAAGAACTTCCTCCAACAAGGCACTAATGTAGGGCAGACGAGGCATATCATCGAGGGTTGGCAGCCGGTTGCGGCCCACCACCCGGTCGAGTTCCTGTTTAGCTTTTGCTACGAAACCGTTATCTTGTGTGATAATGGCAATGATGAACCAGTTCAACGTTTCCACAGTCCCGTCCAGCGAAGCATCGACCAAGGTGCCGAATTCAAAGGCGAGCTCATCGAGCGATATAGGCAAGTTCTCTTCCTGTACAGTCTGATGAAGCTGCTTAGTGAAAGTCCACCCAGGCGCCTTGAGACCTCGGTTGAGATTACCGATATGGAGTTTTCGCTGCCGTTGGTGATGAGCCTCCGCCTTGGCTTTCCATGGGGCAAGAGGGCCAGGTAGAATATTGAGCGCAGGGAAGGTGTCTACCAAATGCGCGCCAAGCTGGACAAACTCGGAAAATTCGTCGTCAAGTAACATGGCGTTGACCAGCTCCGGTGCTTCTGCGTCCTTGATACGGAATCCATAGAATAAAGCAAAGATGGTGCTGGCGGTGGTCCTCTCGAGGAAGCCGTGGATATTGGTCCCCTTTCCACCTGCATTCATGAGGAGATCGTACATCAACTGCTTTGACTCGATGGACTGGAATTCGAGGTACTTGGATGATGCGTTCTGGCCCAAGACTGTCGCTTCCAGTCTCTGGCGCACTTTGAAACACTCATCGTAGTCCATCAAGAGCACATTCATATTCTTGAGGGCGAGCTCCTGCGCTACCTATGAAATGCAAAAATTGACTAGTTAGAGGTGAACATTATTGGGTAGATGAGGGTGGCATGAAAACTCACAAACATCTTTGGTCTGTCAGAGAATGTAGCTCCCCTCTTGGCCAGGAGATCGTGAGCTGCCTGAGAGGTGGTGAGGACAATGACATGTTGTCCAAACACGTTGAGGTGATAGATGGACCCGTATTGCTTTCTCCATTCCGCAAACTGTCTCCAGGCAAAGGTTTTTGGCACCTGGTGAACGTTCCCAATTACTGGCAGTGTGGGAGGCCCAGGAGGCAGCGGTAACGATGGTTTTGTAACAAGCCACCTCACGAGGTAAATTGTAATGAAGCCGAGGGCTCCGGCAGTCACAATAGACACAGTCAAAGCCATGATGGTAATGAGATGGCAGCCAGTGCTTGGATGGTTGAAGGCGGCTAACAGTGGTCAGGATTAGGAGGAGAGAAGGTTCCCTAAATATACAAACCCGGCGAAGAATTCGCCCTACGGTCCTTAGCGTTAAGCTCTATTATATGATGACACACTTGTCTTACATGCATGTGCGTAAGCATGGCAATTATTTTACCCCATACGGACAGAGGTAAGCAGAGCCCAGTCATTGGCTCCTTCAGAAGAATTCAGTCGTACTGCGTATCATCCGTCGGGCTTGGGACATGATATTGAATGCCCAGACCTGGTTCCAAGCTAACTCACCCCACAACCCACGTCATGGATCAACCCTTCTTGATCCTTTCTGGAGAACCAGGGCATTGACATGCCCCTCGGCGAACCAATTACAAGTAGAGCAATATCAGCAGCTTACTTCTTTTTTAGATGTGGTCGATACGGTTCAATTAGTCTCACACTGGAACTCGTAGATTATGGCGTCCGCGCCATCGGGTCGGCCGTTCGCTTAGGAGTGGGACAAGAAGACGGATTCACCGCCAATAAAGTCACAACAAATAAGTCACTGACGATCTGAATGTCATTATGCCTATTAAGGTAGCTATTTTCGTGTGCTTCCACCGTTGTTGCCACAGATTCGGGATACCAACTGGTAATACCAAACTTGTCAAGCAATCAAGATACTAGGGCCACAAGGCCACGATGCATGAGAGCTTTCAATAACGTCAAAGGCCCCGGGTCTGTTACGGCCTAGTTAAACTAGCACCTCGGATTATTCCATCACTCTCAAGCTTAGATAATTATCGACAAAAACGTTTCAATATTGTGTTCAAATCGTCATGTGTAAAAGTATATTGAAGCGTGATATCGGGACACTCCTACACTATCCACGAACTCGGACCAGTATAATACATTAAAACCACCAGCTATCATCCAGAGAATGCATCTAGCTGGATCCACCCAATTACTATTAAGACTAATAGATTGACCGTCGACCGTTACGGGGCTCATCAATACATGAACGCTGGATTGACAGTGTTGCACATTCGTAGCGGCTTACAGATGCAGAGCCAAAATAAGGGGCACGATCATGGCAATTCCGACCTGCAGGGACCCAGCCGACGAGGTGATGCCGGAAGGAGTGGCAGAAGGCTGCACGGGGGAATTGGCACCAGTAGTTGAGGGAAGAACACCGGTAGCGGGGATCGAAGTGGCAGGGACCGACGAAGCAGGAGGGCTGTAGACGCTGGTCCAGGTGTTGTTTGAAGAAGGGTAAGGAGCGCTGGGGGTGTGGATGGGGCCGCCGGATGGAGCAGGGCCGGATGGAGCTCCGCCAGTAGGGGTCTCGCCCGCAGGGACGCTGGGAGCTGAAGATGCGGTCGTGGAAACGCCGGTGGAAGCAGGAACAGAGACTGATGGGCTAGCCGAGGGGCCACCGGAAACAGGAACAGAGACCGAGGGGCCAGCAGAGGGGCCGCCCGAAGGAACTGGGTGTTGGGTGGATGCCTGGGATGGGCAGACGGTGACGGTGTCGCTGATAGTGACGGTGGGAACGGGAGTCGCAGTAGCACTAGGAGGGGGTGTGAAGGTGCTAGAGGTAGGCTTGCAAGGCACAATGGTGGTCAGAGTCTCGGTGATGGTGGGGACGGGTCTCACGGCGGAGGCAGGAGTCGTCGTGGGGAATGAGGTCTGTGTAGCAGGGCAGACGGTCACAGTTGAGTGAACAACTGATGTGACGATGACTTGGGTCTGGGACGCAGGGCAGTTAGGCACGGAGACGTGGCAGCTAGTAATAGTGTAGGTCGTAGTGCTGCTGATGGTGCTCGTGACCAGGCCACCGTTGCCAACGCTAGTAACAGAGGCACTGGGGGTAGGCGTCGGGGTGCTTGGGGAAGTAAGACCGCTGGTGGAACGAGTAACGGGAGAGTTGAGGCCGCTGGTGGATGGAGCTGAAGGAGAAGCGAGACCGCTGGTGGATGGAGTTGAAGGGGAGTTAAGACCGCCAGTGGCATCGAGGTTCTCCTTGCCGTCACGGCCGGACAGGCAAGCAACACCCTTATCAGCGCGGGCCAGCTCAACAGAGACGGTAGGAGCAAGGCTAATATCGAGGATATCGGCAACGTTGATACCAGCTTCGACAGCAATGCCAACGTTGAGACCGAACTCGTTACCGACAGAGACAGCACATTCCTTAGTCTGACCAAGAGTGATCTTGTGCTTGACCAAGTCAGCCCAGATGGAAATCTCAGCACCTGCATCAAGGAGGTCAAGACCAAGCAGTTCAACATCGGCACCGACGCTGATGTGGGATCGAAGGCGGAGACCAAGCAGAACATCGATATCAGTAGACAAATCAACGGCAGCACCAACAGTGAGAGGCAGGGCCTTGACACCAAGTCCAGTGAGGACACTGCCACGGACTTGCTTGGTCACTACAGAGAGATCGATGTAGTCACCCTCGGAGAAAGAAATGTAGAATCCAGCAGACAGGTCGACGGCAGCGCTAACACCAACGACGAGATCGAGCGCAAAGGCAGCACCCAAGTCAATCTCAAGAACACCAAGGTCGATGGCAAGCTCGGGTGAAGCAATGAGGGTGACGGTCTGGAAAACACCCGCCGAGGCTGAGAGATCGACATCCACATAGGCCTGGAAGCTGGCAAGGTTGAGGCGAATGGTTGGTTCTGCGAGGAAGTTCTCGAGTGGTGCCAGACTAATCTGACCCTCAACATGAGCCTGGTTCAAAACGAGCTCAAGTGAGACGGCCGCGGAGGTCTCGGTCGCAGCACCAACAATCCTAAAACATGAGTTAGTACACGTGCTGTAAAGACCTTTAAAACTCCCGCGTGGTTCTACTCACCCGCTAAAGAGAACATGGTTGTCCCAGGTCTCGGTCAGGTCGCAGACTGCTGGGATAACCCCTCCGACGAGCCCTCCGACGATGGGAGTGATTGAGGTAACTGGCTTGACGATATCATTGACGATATTTGGCAAGTGGGCGGAGGCGACGCCGGCCAGGCCAAAGAGAATAGATGATCTCATTATTTGTGTATTGTGAAAGAATGTAATTAATGAATGACTGGACGTGATAAATCACAGGTGAGTTGCTTGGTTGAAAGAATGACTGGGCGTGACAACGCTTGAAGGGAAAAGAAGAAGAACCAAGTAGTCAACGGCTGCGTTGCCCTTAATATGTCGAGTGACCATTTCCACTATGCTTAATTCTTGAATTCCCCTATACAAAAGATTCAGGGGCCATCATCGAACGATGGTTGGTAAACCCCCGTCAGTCCTGACGATCACCTTCTACTGCTCCGGCCACCTCAAATTGAAGCACTGGCGATCACCAAACAGAGAGTTACGCTCCAAACAGTCGGATCCATTTTAATAAGTACCAGATACTGTGGTTGGGTAGGCCATTTATTCAGCAAATTGTGCTTGTCGCTCATGCAGGGTTTCTTGTGGCGCCGGCAGATGGAGGATTCGAGGGGAAAGTGCCGATCGCAATGTTAACCAACATGGCTAACCAAACGGCCTTTAGCATTGGCATGGTCCCTCGTAAGTTAATTTAGTTGACAACCGCCACCGCGTGAGATCAGCGCTGCCATCAACGGCGGTATGACGTCTGCGCTAGATCAGTCAGGAACGGTGACTACAAACATGAAGGTTGAGCTGCTGCTCTCACTCGCTCAGCCTAACAATCCAAATCTAACAAGAGTTTGCTAAGAAAGTTCCAAAGCATTCAGGCGAGCTATGTCGTATCTGGTGATCTTAATTACGGTCTGGGCGGGTCTATGACGATCATATTGGACCTTGTTATGACCCTAATGGCTGCCTCCAGAGGGTCCACGAGGTCTCGTGCGTGGTATCAGGAATGGCATGCGCACACTTCTACCCTACGCTCAGGAGTTACTGGCCTTATTTACCGCTAATATGGCACTTTCAGTCTCGTGGTACTGTTCGTAGCACCTTCGAGCTACTTCATACTCAAGTTGTAATCATGAAGATGAGTACCACTAGCATATCAAAGGAGCTTCTATTTCGCCCCCTCTCTTCTGCTATGCCCACTGAGGCAATTGATACTGTGACAGTTCCTGTTGGAGTCCTTACAAGCCGAGCATATGTTTCCTAAGCTCCAGAATGGGCTTTACTTTTGCAATCTCCGGCCATTGGGCACCAAGAGATTTGACTTTTAATTGTAAGAATTGCCCGGGGGAGAGCATTCCCAATTTTAGAGACCTTCATTGTGATGGATAAAGTCGTAACTAATTATGTAGAAGAGATTCAGATTTCCGATCAATTGAGAAATGAATATTGTCACTGGTACGCAAAGCTGCCAGGACGGGGCCTCATCAGATGCACTGTTCGATGCCGCCGGAAAGTTCTCGTTCAACTACAGCCTAGCAGGTTAGCACTCATTACACTTCCTTCAAGAACCCACATTTCTAAAGCGAGCCGGTAAGGTAAATGTAATTGACAGAGTATTATCAAGGGCCAAGACAAGGATGATAACTTTACTCCACGCTATACCAAAAGTACACGAAACTCACTAAGCACTGGATGAGGACAACTACTAAACTTTGGAAAATTCTCAATGCCTATTGGTGTGGGTATTTTGGATGAGAGGATCTGCATTGAGCATGGAGGCTAAGAGGTGAGTGAGAGGGAATAAAATCAGGCTGAAGCGATTATCCTGTTCATGCGCCCGGAGCGGCTCTGACAATGTCTCACCAGAGCTTCTTTAGACGTGAATTTCCCCGCATATTGGTACCCAGAGTTGCTGGGGAAAAGCCATTGATAGAATGGCAGGCATGGTTGTATCTCACCACTCTTGCCTAAATTGGGTCTGCATGTATCATAGGGCCCATTGTAGGACGAGGATGTGCTTGCTTTAGCGCACCAATGGATTCCCACCTACTTGCTACTTCAAAGCTTCTCAGACCTGATTTTTGCCACAGTACGAACTATAGACCGCATCGAGGTTCAACAACAGCTATTTTTGTACGAAAACTAAAGATAAATGGACGAGCCTGGCGGGTCGTTGGATCGCCTCTCTCCTGGACTCTGGGCCCTTCTCACTGACTGGCCGAGACATCCACACAGCCTGCGCCAGCATCAACCTTTATCTCCTTCGGTACGGCTCAAACTCTGATGAGAGGGCACTCACCTCCTCCTCAAGGGTGTCGACAAATGTTGAAATTAAACTGAAGTAAAGTCAGCGTCTTTACACTCGAAGCAGCTTCGTCTCGGCAGATCTTCCCTTGACAGTAGCCCTGATTCGGCAGTTAATTTGGCGACAAAGGTAGAGGAAGATGGAGTCCACTTGACGACACGATCTAAGAGAAAGGCTCCACGCCGAAGTAACAATCAGTCATTGGGACGCCTACAGAGAACACCACTTCGTTCCTTACTTGTTGCATATGCGGGCACCGTCGAGAACCTCTATTCATCGATTCAGCCTATTCAAACCTGCAGAGTTTCACTCTCAACCCCGCGCCGTTGATGTCGCTCAACGTGGGGTCCCTATATTCTTGGCGCGAAACCTTGGGCGGTTAATACGACAGGCAACAAAGTGGATCATCGCCGTCTGAAGTTGCAACCAAAGCATGATCGTGATAACCAGCATGAGTCGCATCCCTTTCTTCTCTTATACCGATCTCTGATCAGCCCATTCTCTTGTCCAAAACCGCACCGCTTTCGCATTAGTTTCATCACCATGGCTTCCTTCCACCATGTACTCATTACTTTGTTCGTGCTGATGGCGTTAGTGCGAGCGGATAATGGTACTTTTTTCAATCCAATACTCCCTGGATGGAACTCTGACCCTTCTTGTGTGCATGTCGATGGCACTTTCTACTGCGTTACATCAACATTCATATCTTTCCCCGGGATGCCCGTATACGCTTCTACTGATCTTATCCACTGGAGGATGATCAGTCATGTTTGGAACCGAGAAAGCCAGATGCCTGGTGCAAGCCAGGCTACTAAATGTTAGTCGTTTGGTTCTTCATCTTACTACCTACCTGTCTAGAAAATCTAACACAGGGCAGCGCAGCAAGGCGGCTTTTTTGCAGCGACAATTCGACATCATGATGATAAGTTTTGGGTAGCATGCGAGTACTTGGGCCTAGAAGGAGGCATGTTGGGAACCATTTTCACATCAACAGACCCCTTTGATGAGTCTACTTGGAGTGATCCCTTTACATTCCTGACTCAGGCTGGGGATCTAGACCTTTTCTGGGATGATGGAACCTTATATATCCCAGGGGGTGGTACTGGTGCATTTCTACAAAAAGTGGACTTGGAAGCCGGCAAAGTCATCAGCAACACCCCCCTCTGGCCTGGAACAGGCGGCGTATGGCCTGAGGGCCCTCACCTGTATCGGAAGGACGGCTGGTACTACCTCACTCTGGCGGAGGGTGGCACGGAACTGGGCCACTATCAGGTTATGGCTCGATCGAAGAACCTTACTGGACCGTACGAGGAACACCCAAACAACCCTATCCTCACGAACCGCGGTACAGACGAATATTTCCATGTAAGGGCCCGCCAACGACTCATACAGGAGTCATGAAGAGAATAGCAGGCTAACCACAAGTGTCAGACTGTCGGCCACATGGATCTGTTTCAAGACCAGGGCGGCAATTGGTGGGGTACTGCCTTGGCAACCCGTTCAGGGCCTGAGTGGCATATTTACCCAATGGGCCGCGAGACGGTTCTTTTCCCTGTCAGCTGGCCTGAGAATGAGTGGCCCACGGTTGAACAGGTTAGAGGCAAGATGAACTGCTCTAATCTACCAGCAGTCAACACAAACCCTCCAGGAGAGGGTCCAATCGTGTCTGCCCCTGACGCTTACGATTTCCCTCCAAGCAGTGCCATTCCCCGCAACTTGATTCATTGGCGCATACCTTTCGACGGGGCTTTTTCAATTGGTCCACAAGGAGGTTTAAAGATAAAACCGAGCGCGGCTAACCTTACTGGCGATGGTGGAGACATGGATGGCCGCTCTGGCTTGTCGTTTATTGCACGCCGTCAGACCGACACTCTCTTTGACTTTGAGGTTGATATCCAACACATTCCACAGCACATTGGCGAAGAGTCTGGCGTAACAATATTTCTGACACAAAATAACCACGTCGATCTCGGCATGGTGCTCCTTCCGAGCGAAAATGATGGAGCAGAGCCAGAGCGTGTAATTCGGTTCAGAGCCATCGGTGAAGAAGCACCATCAGACATGATTCTACCCGTTCCAACGTCTTGGGATCAGGGTACCATTCGCTTTCGTGTTTCAACCGTCAACTCCACTCACTATATTCTCGGGGCTTCATCCATTCAAGCGATTGATAACGAAATTACTTCGGATTTTGTATCGGCGAGAGTGGTCAGCGGTCAGAGCGGGCCTTTCACCGGCACGCTTATAGGTGTCTATACGAGCTATAATGGCTTTGCATATGGAGATTCTGAAAGTGAGGCTATTGTCACTCGATGGAGATATACCGGTAAAGGACAGTTTCGCACATCTCAGGGCTAGGTACATGTTTAGATACAAGTAATTAAACTTGCTAATAATGTCCGCGCAGGTGTAGGGTGTGGGCTGACTCGGCTCCGGCTTCTCTCCAGCTCCGTCTTCAGTCTAGTGAAATGGATTGAGCTGAATTGCTTGAGGGCTGCTCTATATGCATTGAGCCATCTGGAAACTCAATAACGAATAAAGACTTATTCAAGGGAAGTTTTAATTATTGCTACATCTATCACGTCCAGAGATCTTTCTTTTTTTAGTTTATGAACTTTGTAAGAAACCACGAAGTTTTCTTATTATATGCTTTTAGGAATAAAACTATCAATCTGGTTTTGAACATATTCAAAAAGCTTCTCCTGGAGATCGTGATCTTGACTGGCTTTTGATCCTAGCTCGACCTTTCCAACCGGACCATAATACCGACCGCTCTGAGCTTCAGGGCTAGCAGCAGCCCAGATCTGGGACAGCGCACCCTTGTCCACCGGTGTTGCGAACAGCCAACCGGCTGTATATAAGAAAGGCCTGAGAAAAGTGCCCTTGGATTCATGGTGAAGGTTGGTGGCAACCATGCCCGGATGCACACAAATTATCTTGACCTGGCTTTCCCGCTCAGCCAAGGCCCTCGAATAGTGAAGATCAGCGAGCTTCGACGTTGTGTATCTCTGGGTAGTTCGACGATCCGCCATGGTGGTGCGGAGTTCGCTGAACTTATAGACATCGCTGGGAGCCATCGCATGTGCGGCAGAGGACAGCATTACGACGCGTGTCTCTTTGTTGACCTTTGATGTCTCGCGCATGACTGGAAGCAGGAGTTGAGTGAACAGCGCGGGACCAATGACATTCGTGCCGAATTGAATCTCATGCCCCTCGGCGGTAAGTCCCTCGGCAGTCATCATAATACCCGCATTGTTCATGAGAATATCAAGTCGAGATTCTTGCCGGAGGAATTCTGCGGCCGCAGCCTTGACGCTCTCCAAGCTAGCTAGGTCAAGCGCAAGAAACCTGATATTATCTAGCTTTGGATTTGCCGCTTGAATCTCCTGTATAGCCTTTTCGGCCTTCTCCTTGGATCGTGCCGCGAGGTAGATGCGGGCGGGATTGCGAGTGCTCAGTTGTTTTACGCTTTCATAACCGAGACCTGCGTTTCCGCCGGTGACGATGATGACTTGCCCATCAAGGTCAGGAATATCCTGGACGCGGAACTCAACCATGATGAATGATGGTACTCAAAGAACTCGAGGTGGGTAAGAGAAAAAACTAATGAGAAGGACCAAATATGCACATAGCCTTGGACAAGTGATTATATATATAGCTATCAGCGCTCTATGGCACCCACGATGTTGACTGCATTCAGCAAGTAGGCGAAGCTTGATGCAATCAGGTTCTCCACATTTCCGACAGGGGGGTAAGCAGATTGCATGCGCTGAATCATGAAGGCGCATTTTCCCGTCAAACTGGTTGAACAACCATGTCCAACACCACATTCGGCTCACATCACCTTATCGAACTGGTCCTTCTGAGCGAGTTTAAACGACATAACCGAGGACAGGATGACCCCGCCTACACTTGGGCAAAGCAATGTTGAAGTCGTTTAGCCGTTTATTCTAACGATGCTTATGCCGTAAAGCTAAGATGTTAGGATGACATCAATAACGGCCCTTTTTTCGATTTAGTGTTAACCTTAATGCGTTTTATCAACTGATCCGGAAACTAAAACGACCTTGCGCTGTGCTACACGCCACCTCCGTGTGAATGATAATCTAAGCTGTTGGTTGTAGAGGCTTCCTTCCCACACGTAGTTCTCGGGCGCCTGCCCGGATGGTGGGCCAAGCTAGGAATAGCCTTGCTAGTTGCTTACTCCCCTGTCAATCAATGCAATCAACCACACATGAGTCGATGACTCGTGGGGTGACCCGCCCATCTGTGGGACTCTACCGTCCGGGAGGAAGCCGATGTCACTTTCACGCCAGCGATTTTTGAGCTGGTCATGATTCAAATTCGTCCACAAGAAGAAGTTATTCCGGGACTAGTGGTTCTATGAGGGATTCGCATCACTGTCCCTCCAATAGGCTCGCCCAATATCTTACATATAGAGGGTGTTTGCGGTCACATTTCACTCGAGGTGTGGCAAAGAACACATGACTTTCAAACCATGTTCAGTCATAGACGGATCAATCAAAATTAGATTATTAAGTAGAAAAGTGAATGTCATACATGAGAGTTCCTGTAAACACAGTGAGACTCCTCGTTTGAGCGGCACATATTGGAATGACGGGTGGCGTCTGAGATTCTGGACGCTAATAGGTCAAGAAACTCGGGCTTCTTTCGTAAAAATTCCAACTATTGCGTTATTTCCTGGGCTGATTTGGAGATATAGAGATCACCTCGGCTCCTCGTAACCTGCGCCAATGATTCGTCGCCTCCAGAATCTCTTGGCAGTCCTCCAAAAGGACGGCCCACCTATTGATGAAAGAAATACCGAATTCCCACTGTGAAGCCTGCCATGAATCTCCCCAGATGAGCACGGGGGTCTCCGTCTTCGATTCCAGGTTCAATAAGTCGCAACATAGCTCATCGCACACCGTGTCCTCATCCAGTTCCCCTGATTGGATACCCTGAAGAATCCTATCCCTCAGGCTAGGGAACGGAAACAGGTCGAGCCAGGGATGATGAGGCACTGATTTCTGGAGTTCTGTGGGCCTGAGGTGGTCGGGGAATTGTCTTGATAGTTGTTGATTACCTGTGGAGTGACTACTGGTGAGCAGCATGGGTGAATCGTCATCATCGCTGCCTAGAGCCTCTACCGGAATCTGCAATATCTGTGCGTTCCTCATCAGTGCGTCGAAGGCGTTAAGGCGGCTCAGGGTAGGCAAGTCTTTTGGGACAGGACGGCTGAGTGACCAGTCTTGGTAGGCACGGTCGAGGAAGATCCGGGCTTGCTGGGAGAGCAAAGCACAATTAATGAAAGCCAGAAAATCGGGTAAGCTGTGGAAGACAGGCAATGGGCCTTGCTTGGTCAGCACTGCGAGATGGCATGCCACCGCTGTCCGAGGTATTGACTCCTGGTCTTCATCGTTGGTGGCCGTAGGGAACGCACGTCGCTTCTTGCCTAGAAATGGAATCTGTCAGCTGGGGTATCAGCTCAGCGATAATGACGACACTCACGATGGGCTCTTTGATGAACTCTGTTCTGTCGCCGTCGTCGTTCCTTTGGATCTGTAACGCCTCTCCAATTGTCGCCTTGGTCCCAAATCTCCGAAGCGGCATAGTCCTTCATAGTGATGGCTTGAACCCGAAACAAATGGTCATTCTTCTCGCGCTGGCTCCTTTCAGGGGACTCTTGCTTGCCAGGATGCCCTGCGCTCTCCACTGTGTTAAATTTACATACCTTACGAATACGATTGGTGGACGGGAGGAAGCCGAGTCATGTGACCCCGACCGAACGAGCCTGTGGCGACAACCTCCTGCTAGGTCGTTGACATTGGCAGTAAACTCAGACACTATGGATTCTGAACAAGGCGAAAATAAATTAGGAATTGTTTAGGGAGCACCAAGTGATATAGTTGGTGGGTTTTTTGTGTTGTGACATTGTTTTCTCTCCCCTAACTTCACACACCTGCGTCATAGTTGGTTCCTCACTCTCCACAATTTAAAGGTTTCTACCTCATATATGAGCCAAAGGTAACTAATTTGCGAAGGTAGGGAAGAGATTCATATTGACAAAAATACATTTAGAGAAGGGCCCTTTTGTTTATCATGATTTTTTTATAGGAAGTCCCTCCTAGAGTATGGTGTACGTGGTATAGGGTAGGCACACTCTGGTAAAGTACTGCGAGCGGCCCTGGTTTCTACTCAAGCTAACAACACAATGATTCATTCGCAGTAACATGACATCATCAATGAAGTATATCAAGCCACGGATGAAGGCAACAATGTAAAGGAAACCCGCAGTGTCTCTAGTCTCCAGATCTTCAGATGGAACGACATGGTAAACACGGCGCGTCAGTGGGGCAGATTGTTACCCCAATTAGGAAAAGGGCGTTTCGTGTCTGGTAAATCCGCCTCACAATCGTTTCTCCGTTATGAAGAAACTGGAGATTGCGCTAGTGCTGATTAGGAAACCAATCTCTTGTAATTTGGCTAATCCCAATTGCTCCATTTCTTCGCCATTGCCTGTTTGCGGCCATTGGTCTCGATCGGAGATAAGCAAACCTTCGGCAGTTGGCGGCATCACCACTAACTCACGGCACGGATGGAGTTGCCAACACAAAGTTCAGCCTCCACCATCAAGGCTCTCCGGCAATTCGGACTTCCTCAATCGCCTACCTCCGCTAATACCAAGAGCGCTGGTGTAATGGATCTTGAAACGAGATGCATAAATAAGGGCCATGATGCTCTTGAGTCTACGGAATCATACCACCATCACCATCACCATCACAATCAATCATCAACACCAAGACTAGCTCGGCATTCCTTGAAATACCAACCGACAAGCATCATTTGATTGGGTTTTAAATTCCAGTAACTATCACGATAACACATCATGTCTCATACCATTGTTGGAAAGAAAGTTGGACCAATTGGCTACGGTCTGATGGGTAGGTGCTATACAGCTTCGTCAAATTACAACCGCAATCGCTAATGACATCTGCTCAAAGGCCTGACCGTAACTGGCTCTGTCGCTGAAGATAAAGCAATCGCTGCAATCAAGACGGCCGTTGACTCCGGTTGCAATTACCTCAATGGCGGAGAGTTCTACGGCCCTCCCAACGCAAACAGCCTGATTCTGCTTCGCAAGTATTTTGAGAAGTATCCCGAGGATGTGGAGAAGGTTGTTCTGAATGTCAAGGGTGGCATGAGTCCCCAGCGAACTCCCGATGCAAGCAAGGAAGGCATCATCCGAAGTATCGACAATTGCCTCAACGCATTGGGCCCTGTCGGTCGGATTGATCAATTTGAGCCCGCAAGAAAAGACAAGAATGTCCCATTCGAGGAGACGCTTGAAACGATTGACGGCTACGTGAAATCTGGGAAGATTGGTGGCATCTCCGTCAGCGAGCTCGGGGCCGAGACTCTCCGGAAGGCTGCTTCACAATTCAACATCACATCACTGGAAATCGAACTCTCGCTATTCCGAACTGAACCAATCACCAACGGGCTCCTTGCGGCTTGCGCCGAATTGAACATTCCAGTTCTAGCTTATTGTAAGCCGGATGATTCCCTAATTTAATGTATAAAATGACTAACAGAAGATATTAGCACCTCTTTGCAGAGGCTTCCTTGGTGGTCAACTCAAGTCTCCAGATGATCTTCCCGAAAATGACTTCAGACGAATGCTTCCAAGGTACCAAGGAGAGAATTTCAAGACCAACATCGAGTTGGTTAACAAGGTCGAGGCCCTGGCTAAGAAGAAGGGCTGCACAACGGGACAGATTGCCATTAATTGGCTCCTGAGCATTTCGAAGCGCCCTGGCATGCCTGTCATTATTCCCATCCCGGGCTCCTCCAACCTCGAGAGGATAAAGGAAAACGCGACCATTATTGATCTGTCGCCTGCGGACATCGCAGAGATCGATGCAATCCTCGAGACTTTTGTTGCCGCTGGGGACCGATACCCGAAAATGCTTATGGGTGATTTGGACCTTTGAGGTAAAGTTTAACACTTGAATATTGCGGCACTCAACTCTATTATCTGAAGCGGTCAACAAGACATATTGAATAGATAATTAATACTTCTTGCACGATGAAATTTTTCCAAGTGATTATCTCCTCAGGCTCTTCCTCTTTAACCAGGGTCACTCCTGTAGCCAGATCCATCCCGAGTCCAAATTTTATATCTAAAGTACAAAACAAAAATCGCCAGGAACGCGAGGTATGACTAGGAAAAGCTGATGACAGTTGGAATGGAATGTGGTAAAAGATGTCAGTCGATTAATAAAATCTTGTTCGGAAGCCCGGGGGAAAATCCCATGGACAGGTCTTTGTTATTTATATACCTATCTGGGACTCCCCATTCGCTCTCTTTATTAATATGCCGTTGACAATGTGTTTACATATTGGCCTGGCATGGCATAATTCTTAGAAGACGGCTTTATTTTTTCCGTCGTTTCTTGGCACACTGGCAGTTTGATATTTGTCGGCCCGGCAATATAGATTTCACCAATGACGTGATTGAATTCATCATTCGTCTTGTCTGAAAACGTGGGCATACATCGGAGAGCCTCGATATGGTTCGGCATGACCCCTCATGCGCATCCTTGAGGCATCTCAACTGCCAGAATCTGAACTGAACCCCGCTAGCAGACGGTAAGGAGCTCCGCATTGCCGATTTCAACATCCCTCCCCGGACGATCACCGCCCGTGACCTCATTGGGGATCATTCCCCGGTTAGGACTCAAGTAGTTGATTTCAAGGCCAACACCAAATTAATGGTCAAAGGTATATAATCATCCTGCATACCTGCAAAGCCGGCCTTTCTTTTGGCGGAGTCGAGCAAAGCCCTGAAAAATAGGTTCGCAATGTTGTTCCTTAAAGTAACCTCTGGCTTCTTGGCTTTTGCAGCCGCAACCCTTGCAGCTCCGGTATCAGACAGAGCAATCGCTGCCGCCGCTCAAACACTCGAAGCTGAGGATGCGGTTCTCACTGGCACGCAAATTCTCACAGAGCTTACAGTATATACAGGTACATGCTTGGAGACGTGTCGTATTGTCACGGGACTATATTTGTGTTAACAAGGCCATTATTCTAGGTACTGGTTATGTGGGTGGCTTTGACGAGAGTTCCGATAAGATCACCTTTACTGTCAACAGTGATGCTTTGACTTTGTACGATGTCAGTATTCGATATGCTGGCATATATGGTGCGAAGAGAACAACACTTGTTCTTAATGGGGGCTCAAGCAGCGAGGTCCAATTTGAAGAAACGACTACATGGGCCTCTGTGAGCGGTGGTCAACTACTCCTGAACCAAGGTTCCAACACAATCGATATTGTCAACAATTGGGGCTGGTGAGCTATCTCAGCCTCTGAGAAGTAAATCGAGCTAACAATTTAGGTATTTGATCGATTCCATTACTCTAACACCCTCTGAACCCCGTCCACCACACAACATCAATTCTCGCTTGGTCAATCAGAGGGCAGACATCGATGCTAGGAAGTTATACAACTACCTTCGGTCCATCTATGGAAGAAAAATCTTATCTGGCCAGCAGGGTCTCGACTGGGCAACCTGGATCCAAGAGCAGACGGGAAAATTCCCGGCTCTTGTCTCACTTGATCTTATGGACTACAGCCCGTCTCGTGTCGAGCACGGTACCACTGGGACTGCCATTGAGGAGGCCATCACTCATGCCAAGAACGGCGGTATAATTTCTATTCTGTGGCACTGGAATGCGCCTACAGGTCTGTATGACACAGAGGAGAATCCATGGTGGAGCGGATTCTATACACGTATGTATCCCCTGTCCGCTCTTGAATACGTCGGTTGACATATTTGCAGGTGCTACTGATTTCAATATCGCAACAGCTCTTGCGGACACGACTAATGCCAACTATACACTCATTCTTCGAGATATTGATGCTATTGCCGTCCAACTCAAGAGACTCCAGTCAGCTCATATCCCAGTCCTCTTCCGCCCCTTGCACGAGTCAGAAGGCGGTTGGTTCTGGTGGGGAGCTCAAGGCCCGGAACCCTCTAAAAAGCTCTGGGCGTTGCTTTACGATAGGCTGACCAACTATCACAAGCTAAATAATTTGATTTGGGTTTGGAACTCGATCGCTGAGAGTTGGTATCCTGGAGATTCCACTGTTGATATTCTCAGTGCAGACGTGTACAGCACTGGAAATGGGGCAAGTGTTAACAGTCCCCCTTGAGCGACCAGATCTAACCGCGAATAGCCCATGTCGACCCAATACGGACAGTTGATCGAGCTGGGCAAAGATAAAAAGCTTATTGCAGCATCGGAAGTCGGTGGTGCTCCACTGCCAGATCAACTGATTGCCTATGAGGCTCACTGGCTTTGGTTTGCCGTTTGGGGGGATAGCTTCATCAACAACCCTGTCTATAACCCTACTGACGTGCTTAAAACTGTGAGTGTATTATTCATGTCGCTGCATTTCGGCCAGCTTGGTGTAAATGATGACTGACAAATGGGTAGATTTTCAACCACGAATATGTCCTGACGTTGGATGAGATTCAGGGATGGCGAAATTGAGGGTACTGTGATAGACCAAGACATGTGGAATTCGATACACTACTAGCTGCATTAGGATCTTTGCTAATGATATCGTGAAGCTTTGATTAGACTAGGAAGAGTTTGGGACTACTTGGCGTAGTCGACCCTCCTGCTGAACGAAGTGTTCTTGGAGCTCGCACCTAGTTTTGATGTTGAACTTCCTGTAGAGGCTCTTTGAGACTAGAATTACGAGTATACCTACTAAGATTTTCAACCGAATAGGTTGCCATCCTCTAGGAGCAGTAGTCCTCCGCAGTGAGACAATAAACGGGCGATGCATAGGATGTGCTGATTAAATTAGCCAACAGGATAAGCAGTACAAATCATAATTGGCCTGAATACGCTTACATGCATTAGGCTGGTGCAGGTTGGCACACCATGTAAGCACGCATAACGTGGCCGCTCTGCCTCGCGGACTGCCTTGGCACCCAACGGAGCCTTACGACAGAACTACACGGTCTCCCGTCTTTCCACAGCCCATCTTTCACATCTGAACCTATCTCGACAGCACGCACCGGAGTCTCGTATTCAGGACAGCGCTTGACGGACAGTTATGGAGTCGCGGATTACTGCCTTGTACTCCCTGCATCGCGAGGTGCAGGCGGCGATTCGCGATGCATCGATCAATTCACCCACCAGCGGAAGCTCGAACCTCAAAACCAACTTCTACTCCGACATATGGCCAAGTTTGAAACCCAAATATGAAGAATTTGTCGATGGAATTGTACGCTACTGTAAGGAAGAGCTGCAAACCCGAAATATGAATTGTATGGTTCTTGGTCGAGCGAAAACCGCCGAGTCGGTCCAGAAATCACTCGATCGTCGCGAAAGAGACCGCCAGCGTCCCTATATAGGCCTTGAAGATATACTCAAAACGATGCATGATCTGGCCGGATCCATGGTTATCCTGCAGTATCCAAGCGACGTGCAGGGAGTAAACGAGTTTATCGCACAAAGCTTTCGCGCAATCCAACAGCCAACGTATTGGTCTCGCGACCGCCAGCCCGGTCTCCAATGGGACTCGCGATTTGGAAGTTACGAATCCCACAATCATCATGTCACACTAAAAGGAAATTCTGACCATCCTGCTGTTGGTCCTGGTGTTATTTTCGAAATCCAAGTCACCACTTGTGGGGACTATATGTATAACCGGCTTGCGCATGACTGGTATTACAAAAAAGCCCATGGACCGCTATCACGGAAGGACGAGATAGTCCTGGATATGATACATGCAGCTGCGATCATGGTGGAAGTCGGTGGAGAGTATATGAAAGAGAGAGAGGATGAAAATCGCGGCAAGGCCGGGCCCGAATATGACCTGCTTCAGGTCATCCAGCTTGCGCAGGGCGCTGAGGAATGGAAGTTCAAACCTACCAATCTGCCTCCAATCCTCCAAGCTCTCGAAGAGAAGGGCTATAACTCTGCCACGAAACTGGAACACCTTGCTAAGAACCTTGGCCCTCTGAAAGAGGAAGGCACTTCTGGCCATGATCTTGTAGCTCAACTACTCGAGATTATCTCCCGAAAGTCCAAGCGCCACTTTCTCGTCCCATTTGGACAGAACGAGGGTTTTGTTGGCAGGGAGAAGACGGTCAACTGGCTTCTCGAAAGAATCCCTCCCAGCACAAGACCGAACGACTGCCAGCGAACCGCCATCGAAGGCCTAGGAGGAACAGGCAAGACCCAGATCGCCTTGGAGGCCGCCTACCGCGTTCGCAACAAACATCCCGACTGCTCCGTCTTCTGGGTCCCAGTGCTAAGCATATCAACATTCGAGAATGCGTACCGAGAGATTGGTAACGCTCTTCAGGTGCCAGGAATTCAAGACGAGAAGGCGGATATTAAAGCGTTGGTAAAAACGGCATTAAATCACGAGAATTGTGGCGAATGGCTTTTGATTCTCGACAACTTGGACGATACAGAACTCGTCACCGACTTAGCCGGCTTCCTTCCCTCGAACCCCAAGGGTTCTATCCTATTTACGACGAGAACTCATATCGTCACAACCAGGCTGGATATCGTGCCAGAGCGGACAGAAAGTGTCAAGGAAATGAGCCGAGACGAAGCCCTCGAAATGTTGAAAAGGAATACAAAGGAAAGCCAGTGGCAAGATACCGCCAATACGTCCAAGCTCCTTGATTTCCTTAACGACTTACCCTTGGCTATCCGACAGGCATCCGCATACATATGGCAAAACGACATCACTACCACAAAATATCTTAGTTACTGCCAATCAAGTGATGAAAAACAGATCACGATGTTAAGTAAAAATTTCGAAGATAGGAGCAGGTATAAAGACATTCGAAACCCAGTAGCCACGACTTGGCTGATCTCCTTCACCCACATCTCGCGAGACAAACCACTTGCTGCGCGGTATTTGAGATTCACATGTTTTTTAGCGGAAAAGGACATTCCGGAGTCCATTTTACCGTTCAGAGAAGACGAAATAGAAAGGGACGAAGCAATCGCGGCCTTGCAAGCGTACGCATTTATCACGAAGCGAGAGGATGACACTGCTTTCGATATTCATCGCCTCGTGCGCTTGGCGATGCGCAACCATCTGAAAGAAGAAGATAGAATAGAAGCAGTTACTACTATGGCCCAACATTTGTCCAAAATATACCCGTTTCCCCAGCATGAGAATCGGGGCATATGGATGAGGTATATGCCACATGTACTGACAGCTGCAGAGATGCTTGAACAGTCAGCAGACAAGGATGCGGCCGGGCTGCTGTTACTTTACGTCGCAGAAACATACGCAATAACCGCCAAGTATGAGAAAGCGGAAGAAGTATATCGGCAGGTACTGGAGCTTCGTGAGGAGATGCTAGGCCGAGAGCATCCCTTTATACTTAACAGTATGAATAATCTAGCGAATGTGCTAGATAGACAAGGGAAATATAGCGAGGCGGAGCAGATGCATCGGCAGGTCTTACAGTTTCAAAAAAAGATACTAGGCCGAGAGCATCCTAATACACTGACCAGCATGAATAACCTAGCCCCTGTGCTAGATAGACAAGGGAAATATAGCGAGGCGGAGCAGATACATCGGCAGGCATTACAGTTTCGAAAAAAGATTCTAGGCCGAGAGCATCCTAATACACTGACCAGCATGAATAACCTAGCCCTTGTGCTAAACAATCAAGGGAAATATAGCGAGGCGGAGCAGATACATCGGCAGGCATTACAGTTTCGAAAAAAGATACTAGGCCGAGAGCATCCTAATACACTGACCAGCATGAATAACCTAGCCCTTGTGCTAAACAATCAAGGGAAATATAGCGAGGCAGAGCAGATGCATTGGCAGACACTACAGCTTCATGAGGAGGTATTAGGCCGAGAGCATCCTGATACACTCAGCAGTATGAATAACCTAGCTATTACACTAAAGAATCAAGGGAAACACAGCGAGGCGGAGCAGATGCATCGGCAAGCGTTAGAGCTTCATAAAAAGGTGCTAGGCCCGGAGCATCCCAACACGATATTATGTAACGACAATCTTCAAGCTTGTCTGAAAGAAATCCGGCAGAAAAGGAGTCTGGTGAATCTTCCGGATCCAAATCCAACTTTATCTACACGCGAAAAAGGGATAAAACAACGTATGAGGAAGTTATTTCAGCGCCGACCCGCTTAGAAAATAAAGGCATGTTCTATTCATAATACCGTTCAATATCACGCCAACTTCTCTCTGCCGCTGCTGTACCGTAAAGGTATGACACCTCACAAAGTACTCGAGAGAATCTCACGGCGGACTCGTATCACGCGTCGAAAACCTGGCGAGTAGGGTGCGATTGTATTTCGATAAACCGCGTCCATCACGTTCCGCCGAGATAGTATACTACTCTGCGTCCAACAGACTTCGCAAAAGCTGGCTAACTACTAGCTACCTACTCCACGCCAAAGATCGACCTAACTATAGGAGAAGTGTGGCAGATGGTCTCGCATCTTCCGCTGAAGAAACGAAGCCTACTGCGAACGGCTACTAGAGCCATGGTAGTGGTGGTGTATCGCGAGCCCTACCCACCTGCGGAACATACTCACCTCGTATGACTAAGAGCGGGCTAGAAAAAGGGGTACAAATCCTCTCACCAAGAGCTTCTTCCCAAAGAGGCTGATCCTCACAAGCCGCTTTGAACATGCTTTCTTATATACAATATCTTTACAGTAGTCTTGCATTAATCAAGTGTCACTCTAGATAAATTCACGAGGTAGGGCTTGTCTAATCCTTCCAAACCCTGGGCTGATCGGGATGCCCTTTCCCACTCACTGTGCACTTTCAGGGGCTAATAATAAGCAGTTGTCAGATCAACCTTAACCTCAAAAGCCGGCTCATCTAGATGTGGGGCTTATGGGTACCTGGCCTACACGGAGTCAGCCCGACTCGTGAGATCCACGGCATGCCTCCCCTGACAGGCTGACAGCTACCCATGGAGTATATTATATAGCAGGTGCGTAGTACAGGCATACTCATTGAGTAAGTATTGGAGAGGAATTTTCTGAGTTACTTCGCCACATTTGACAGGTTCTGAGAGTGCTGTGTACGAATAAGGCTGTCGACTCGCCCACACATCGGTCTACACACCTAGTGTGATCGGATATCGGTAGGCCCGTCTGATACAACTGAGACACGCGTGATGGCTCGTGCTACCTTTACACGCCTGGATTGATGCCTACCTGCCTCCTACATTTCTGGCCCTCCTCCACCCACAGACCCTGTGCCATCTAGGCAGAAATAAACAATTACCTGAGGTCCTAACAACTCAAAGATGCGCTTCAATCTGTTTCCATTTCGATCATGGGCTACCTCAGATTCACAGTCACTAGCTGTCAAAGCTCCGTGCTTAGATCAAAGGTAAGAATGCGCTCGGACTGCCTGATTAAACAAACTGAGCGTTTTTCTTGACTCTCGCTCTTCAGCCTTTGACATTGTGGCTTGGACAATAGAGGCTTCAGCCTGATGGCTGCATGAATGAATGCTGTAAGTGAGACATTAAGCCCCTGAATCTTACGGAACCCTTGGAAAAGAAATGTGAATCGTTACAGTTACTGGCCGATCGTTCCCTTGGCAGATACAATGGCTCCTCCTCCTTACAGACGCCACACACACTACCTTTCTATAGGTCAGGAGGCCAACATGTCTTGATTATCAAAACAAGAGCTCAACCAGTAATGTCACAGCATCATATCCTCTATTCCTCTTCTAGCGGTGGCGTACGGATTTCACATTTGTGAAGGCTTTACACAGCCGAGCTGGCTCACTATTATTGACAACTTGGTACGTGCGGTGTCTGACTTTGCCAAAGATCTGTTGCCCACTTTGTTCCAGAACACGTCCGCTTCACCGCCTCTTAGCCATCAGCTTGCTTTTCTGTAACTTATTAATAGAATTAACAGCCACGCCACCGCATATTGGCCATATATATTCTCTTAAGGTGATGACAGTCAAGATTGCACATAGATACTTTGCCGGTAGCCACAGATTGAAACCAGCGGCATAGAGCACCGAGATAACTAGGTATCCCCTGGCGCGACGATGAAGATCCGCATATTGGTGCTAGCTGTCCTCAAAATACGCAGTGCTCTTTCAGATCCCTCACCTTCGGAAGAGGTCTTTCGCCGAAACGGCCCCCGGGGTAAGACCGAACTCATTCCCTTATTCACTCTCGGATCAGCTGACTTTAATTCTTCGAACCTTTCCACAGCCGTCATCCTAGGCAAGTATCTATACATCGACGGAGGTTACGTCTCAGGGCCAGCGGCTCCGAAGTGCTGTACGCGCTTGCTCAATACTACTTTACTCTCAACCTTGGCTAATGGCGGCATCCAGGCACGACCACCAAAGACACGTTCGCTATCGATATATCCAAGTCTTGGGACCCGAAAGACGCAAAATTTCTGAAACTTGCTAGCGAAACAAGAAAGAAAGGCGTTTATAGAAGTGGCTTCGTTGCCGACGAAAACAAGCAAGCAATCTATCTCTGGGGGGGTAGGAGAGATATCAAACCATTGGACCGCCAGCTTTGGAAACTCGTGCCCGATGGCAACGGGAACGGCACATGGAGTTCCGAAATCACCACGGGTATTGCCGGGCTGGTCAGTACCGAGTCTAGTGCTCATACTGTAGCGCAGGGCTTGGGGTTCTGGTTTGGAGGTGGCATAAATGAGCTGACTGAACGTACATCGAACGCAGCGGCTATAGGAACATCGGTTTCTGGATATGTCACCTATAACTTCACCGCGAAGACATGGACGAACCATACCGATGTACCTGATGCAATCAAGAGTCCATGGGCTGCTACGGCCACTTATATTCCCGACGTTGGACCTAATGGGGTAATAGTTCTTATTGGTGGTTTGAGCAGTACGAACTCCCCTCTTGCTATCGATTTCGGAACTATCTACCTCATGGACCCGGTGACTATGGTGTGGTATAATCAAAAGGCCTCGGGTCATTTACCCGCCCGTCGAATGGATCACTGCGCAGTAGGCGTACAGGGAGATAACAATACCTACGAAATGTGAGTCAAATGAAACAAAGACAAGCAGAGAAACCTGGAAGAAGCTGGGGCCTAGAGTGAGAGTGGCTGACATGTTTGGCTATCCAGTTTTATGTATGGTGGGGCCAGGGATGCCAGCGACGAGGCGGGAAAGGACACGCCATTTGGTGATGTTTGGGTGCTGAGTCTCCCAGGATTCGTTTGGCACCAGGCAGATGGGGCAGGAATTAACCCCAGAACACATCATGCCTGCGTACGTGCTGGGAACCGACAGATGCTGAGCATTGGTGGTGTAAATACGACAGGATCAGATGGGATGAGTACCAAGGACTCCTTGCCTCAAGGCCTGGGAATCTTCGATATGACGAGAATGGAATGGAAGGAGACCTACAATGCCGATGCTGAGCCATATGCAACTCCAGAGATCATAAAGAAGTGGTATGCCGATGGGTGAGTACGTCAGTGTACAGATACCGGACCAATTTCGAAACCAATTAACGACCTTTTAGGGGAGCGGATTCTGTAACTTGGGGTGACGGAGTCCAAGACCTTTACCAAAACAAAACTCCCTCTCAGCCAAAGACTAGCAATCAAAGTCTCTCCGTGGGAGCTATCGCTGGCATTTCAATTGGCACAGTCGCGGGCGTGATCGCTCTAGTGATAGCCACATTCCTTTTTATCCGAAAATATCAGAGGATACAGACGGAGAAACACCATGAGCTCGAAACTTCCTACCCCAGGCCGGATGGATCATTGTCGGCTGTGACTTTAGTGACCACGCGACCACAACCCACCGAACCGTATTCAACTCACCCAGAGCTCGGTGGAGACACTCAGCGCATTGCTATGAGAGATAGCTTACAGGTCCCGGGCCAGATCCCCGCGGATAGACGAATGGAGCTTCAGGGGGATTAAACTGGCAACTTAGACATTGTGCCACACAAGGAGAACTACTTCGAAAGCTAATGCTTTGACAAAAGTTGATACAGAGTGAATTTCATTGGGCTTCGGATGCGAAAAGTCAATAGATAATAACCCGGGACTTGTATTGACAAGCTTGTGCTTCAAGAAATCAAGTTACCAAATTTTCTCGTTGGGCTAACATTACTGACTATGTCATGAGATATTACAGTCATCGCGAGTCTCAGACTGGAGTGAAGATGGAGCTTGCCATAGAAGGACAGAATACAGGGCCAGGTTTTATATATTAATTGTCATAATGTAACTATAGCTAGAGTGAATTTGGGGGAATTTGGGGGAATTTCGCGGCTTTCGAACTTGCTGAAACTAAGAGATAGGCATGAGTCGATGAACTGTAACGAAAGGCGGATGTATTTGCTGGAGTTTTCGTTCTTTTCCAAATCACTTCGAATCTCTCGGATTAACATTGGATAACGGTGGATGAGCAACAACTATACGAAGTTGTTACTCTCAGCGAAATAGTAACATCATCTATTATATATCACATTTTAGTGTGTGCCATAATTATTTAATGAGAAGAATAGCTAAACATACATGAGGTAGTATCGTGAGATTTCACAGGCTTGTCAATGGCTACGAATTCATTGTCCCCGGCCTGAACCATTGCAGGGAAAATGTACCGCCATCACTCGTCCATGCAGGGTCTCCACTCCACGCCCTATTGTTGTTGACGATGGTCCAAGTTCCGTGGAACATCTCCCCTTTGCTGTTCAAACCAAACACACTCACCTTGCCTGAAGAACCAAGAACGACCACGGGGGCACTATTAAAGCTGCCCCCGAGGTCGTCCCAGTCCGTACTCCAACTGGAGTCAATGAGTGCCCTATGTTTCAAGCGGTCATCCGTTCCCACCGCAACCACATCGACGCGAGAGTCTGAGACCACCAATGCACTTGGAATCGATTCAAATGCTCCTCCTATATTTTCCCAATTCCCATATCCACCCGCGGTCGTCCACAATAGATGATACATGGAGCCATCAGGGCTAACGCCAAAATAGTCACTCCTGTTAGAATTTGAGGATATGGCAACAGGGTCACCCTTGAAGCTCCCTGCCTCGCCTTTCCAGCTTTGCCAAGTCGAATTATCCCATCTTTCAACCCAGAGATCATGCGGCGCATTAGACCCACCGCCATAGACAACGACATCCATCCGGCCGGGCGAGCAGGTGACCATTGGCGAGCTTGATAAGTAAAGTCCCAATGGTTGCCACCCGGAATACATAAATGATGTTGTGTTCCAGTTCATCTGGTGGAGGGCCATTGTAGAGCCGCGCACAAAGACGTCCAGCACGCCTGAGTCGTGGGAGCAGCTTGTTGGCGGCGATGTTGCGAACCCCCCGAGACCGAGCCATGAGGAATCCCACGTACCGTTCTTGTAAGCCATCGCGGAGAGGCCATAACTCTTGTCTATAACCCATACATTCGTTTGCTCGCTCTCAAATGTCACGGCAGCAGGCTGGCTGGCAAATTGGCCACCAAGACTCGTCCACTGATTCCGCCAGTTGGAGCCGTCCCACTGCCGATACCATACCGCGCTGTCGGAACCAAGACCGAAAAAAAGCTTTGAGTCTGCGGACGCAGATGGAGAGGAGTCTTGAACCACAGCGATCATGGAAGGGCATACCGTCAAGCGGCAAACAGAACCAGAGTTGTTTGGCGTTGTGGTCGTGGTTGCTGTCGCTGTGGCCTTGCTTGGACTGGAGTTTCCTGTTCTATTTTGGAGGAGAGTTCGCCGTTAGATTTAAGAAATTCTACTGACTGAATGGAACTTACGAGTTACTCTTTCCGCCCAGTACAACTCCTAAAGTGACTCCGAGGACTATCGCTACGACGACTAGACCGATGGCGACGAGAATTAATATTCCCTTGCGCGTCTTCCACCATTTCTTCGGCGGAGGGGAGGCTGCTCCCTCCTCAAGTACCGGGGGAGGAGGAGACCATATCTTTTCTTCGGGTCGGCTGTTCTCCGCTGGCTTCAATTCTTTGCCTTCGCCTACTTGTGGGGATACTTCTTTATTACTGAAACCATGCGGTAATGATGATTGTTGACCTTGATCTATAGAGGTTTGCGGTAGTTCATGCACTACTTCAGGGAAGTTCTCGGGCGGTCGAATGGGCAGATTATGGTCGTAGTTCATAGTTGTGCAAGAAGATGATGATTAACATTTCTGATCTGAACGCACAAATGCGTAAACGGTAGTATGAAAGGAAGCATCAGGATATCTATAACGCCCCAGCACGCTATCTCGGCTGCCGGCACCCGGGATCGCTAGTGTCAACTTTCCGTTGGCCTAGACTGATCCCATCAAGCCGAGTTAAGATACGTGACAGCCGTTTATGGACCAAGGAGGAACCAAAATAAACACAGATGCGGGGAAGAGTTTTAGGGCTGAAGTGTTAGGTCCTCCTTCGTAATATCTCAACGAATGGAAAGTATAACCCACGTCACTGGGCTGTTCTGGACCCGCCACAGTCGTAGCCGACACTTGAATTGGGACGAGGCTATTATGAACAGTTTTAGGAAGGATGACTTCTGATGAGGTAGTGAACCTCGACAAAGCCAATGCTATCCAACCATCCGTGACGATGGGGGTGAGATTCAAGGTGAGCCTAGCTGGAGTCAAGACCAGCGGCCAAAAGTGACGTATCTTACACGTTAGGCTCGAGGGAAGCAAAGGCGTTATCCTGGCTCACGGCCAATAACCAACTGAGCTGGCGTTTGGTCACGTTTTATCATAGCACCTAGCACTGGGATACGATGCTCATCACTCGTCGAGATCTATTTCATGCTATCTAGGAGCGTATGAGTTTCCAGTCATGTGGAATATTCAAGAGCTCCTCCTGGATTGCCCAAACCATCCATCTAACACTGTAGGTATAATTATCTTAACTTCTAACCAGTTAAAAAATGTAATCCCACACGTCCTAGATTCACCCAGGCTCTTTCATGCAAGAAATCATCGGGGAGAAAAGTGGATGAGATTTATTGAAATTATCTAGTGACTGAAGAAGAACGACTATCGAGCATCCGAGGCCTACACAAACGACTACCGGGCATGAGACACGAGGAATATATCGAATAAGCTGTGGCGATCTCAACAGTGTTAGGGCTTATGGAAAAATTACGTTTCTGATCATCCTGTCTGATGTGGATTGGCACATGAGGGGGCTACTCGGCCGTACATGTAGCATTCGATCCTCTACCCGAGGTTGTGGGGGCTAAAGCCTTCAGGAGAGACGCAAGTGGCTCCTCAATGCTACAACAATGATTCTAATGCAGTGAGATCTGCCTCGTAAGGCGTCCTCATATTGAGCGTCTGCATGATGATTAATAATGATCTACGCCTCCCGCCACAAACGGGCAGTGCTGTACAATATTCTACTTGTCAGCCCTTCATTGGCTGACTCCCGTGAAACCTTTTTCCAAAGTCCCTCCCAATTTCTTACAATTCAATGCTACAATTGAAAATTGTCTTATGTAAAATACCTCCTTCATCTGGAGCCAATTTTGTACTGCCTGTAACTTTAACAACTCTTCCGATCGCTGTCGCAACTTACAAGCCCTGCCATCAAGATGGCATATGACAGTCAGACCGATAGGTCTGTGTCGCCCATCCAGTCCATCTGCGAGGAGAGCATCACAGCGCCGAGTGCTGTGAGCTTGCTACAGCCGAGTATTGATGAGCCAACCCACGAGGCCTTCGCTCACGAGGCTATTGATGAAGTCAGATTTCATCACCAGCCGAGTCCCTTGTCAAGGACCATGATAATTATCACAGATATTTTCGCACTTGCTCTCGGCTTCGGTCATTTTGTATTTGTCTGTTTAGTAGCATCATACCATGGTCGTCCTATAGATTTCAAGTATGGTCAATTTCAGGCTATCCTAACCACGGTAGGTTCGTTTGAATAACAAAGCAGAGATATACAGAATACTGATATACCATAGGCTGCCCCAATTTTCCCCATGGTATTTGCATTTATCATGGGAAGACTATTCTACCATTCTGCCCGGCTGCAGCTAGAAATGGGGAGCTCACTTGGTACTCTGGAGCAACTTATTGGGAGCCAAACATTAGGCGGTGCTGCTGCTCTTCATCTTAAAACAGCAGCTTTTAATCCTCTAGCTGTGCTAATTTTTGCTTTATGGTCATTCTCTCCTCTCGGCAGCCAGTCGCTGCTACGTATTCTTCATCAAGAAACGCCGTCGGACTCTACGACTTTTGTCTATCTGAACACTCAGAAAGCCCACCCTAATGAAATTCTTAATGGCTCGATGAAGAATTCATACATCAGGAGCTTGAATTCAGATGTGAATATCGCGGCTGGGCCGACTGATCCTTGGGGGAATACCAAAATTCCCTTCTTACAGCCAGCGGCTCTGGATCTAAAGGATAACCAATCTTGGCATGAGCTACCGAAAAACCAGACGAGGCCATACTCAGCATTATTTGGTGTCCCCATTTCTCATTTAATGCCTGGGAACAGCATGATATCTATTGAAACAACCTATTTGGATCTGGACTGCGAGCCTTTTGAAACGAAATGGGATCAGCCTCACGAGGTTTCCCTCGACGAGACAAAGCTAAATCAAACGGCTCTAGAGGAAATTGCTTTTTACACGGAAACAATGCTTCGCAACTATACTGGAGTGATTGCTAATGGAAGCTGGTACGGATATCAGCAGGGTTCAAAGAGCAGCAATGTAGCACGGTGGAATATTGCCCTAGACCGTTTTATTGGCACAGATTGGCTCGCCTTCAGGGAATCTAGCCTCAATGCTTTCCAAAATGAAACTACAATCGAGGCAGGCTTGACCAAATTGCTCGTTCAATTTGACTATCCACAGGATCAACATGGTGGACGGGTATCCCTAGGGAGACATCTCTTAATCAGGAGCGAGTGCCGCGTGTCGCAAAAGTATGTCGAGACCCGACTCTCTTGCTCAGCCATTCCTGAAAAGCTCCGACCAGACTGTAATGTGGTAGCTCAGCGCGCGTCTCTCACACCGCACCCGCCTGAGAATCTTTCCATTCTTTCTCATCCCCAGATATTTGGCGCCATTTCACGGCTCGTCCCCTCCGTCTTCCTGGCTGAGAAAGAAACTCTGAACTACATCTTCAACGTGGCTAATCTACAAATGATCGAGGATCCGATTCCAGCGACCAACCTCAGTACACGTTTAAGTCAGGCCATCAACACGTTCTATTTGGTGCATCAGATCTCTAATTTCATGGACCCCCTGGAAGTGCCATCGTACGAAGTTGGTGTTCCCTTTTTAGCCCCAGCGTGGACTGTTGGCAACGCCACCAGAACAGACGCGTATTATGTTTACTTGATAAACTGGCCTTGGATGGTTGTCTCTCTGGTCTCATGCCTGATTCTTGTTCTTGCAAGTATCGTGGGAGTGGGATTTGTACACTCAGGGCATGGGCCGGAGGTGCTAGGCTATGTCTCTACTGCTATCCGAGATTCTGACATTGCCGGGCTACCTCCTCAAGCAGCACAAATGGATGGCGATGAACTATCAAAAGCAATGAGGAAGAGGCGTTTTCGATATGGCCGAAAGATTAGTGAAAAGGGGCCGCCTACGGTTGGATTTGGGCCTGAGGAGGATATAATAATTCTGTAGGAAGTAATTCTACCTCGGTATACTTAGGGGCTCAATAAATTATCAGTTGTTGGCTATGAGCTTAACCAAGTAGACAACCCCCCACTAGGTCTCCTGCACAGAAATTCCGGTCAACTGACTGCTCAGCTCCCACAATCGGTTCTCCCCCTGCTCATCATAAGCATAAGCAGTATACACTGGGTCCACAACCGAGTTCATATCTTTCAAAGGCTCACCGACACCACATGCAACGAGGTATCGTATTCATTGTGTTCAGATGTCGGGTATGGCATCTTTCATTGTTGTTTAACTTTATACTCGAACTCTCTTCAGTATCTTCATGCTTGCGAATTCGCACGGCCGTACAAAGAGAGCGGCGTTCTCTCTGTGTCTCTCAATCCCGGCGCTTTGGATTCCGAATTCTGGCGTAGTCAAGGCAAGGTCACATTGACTCTTCTCCGCAGCACTGTTCTACACCCGCCAATCTATGGAGCTTACACTGCCCTTTTTGCCGGCTTTACGCCTCAAATAAGTTCTGAGTACTCAGGCAGCTATGGTATTGTTTTCCTCCGTTTCTTCAATCACCACCTTGAGGGCATTTAGACGAGACTAACAACGGACTATTTGTGCCTTGGGGTAAACTTTGGAAGCTCTAGTAAGGTATGTTGGATGCGGCCAAGACAAAAGAGGAGGGAGGCACTGGGGTTGCAAAATCGTTTTGGGACTAGAGTGAGGAGCAGGTCAAGCCATAAATCCGAGAGTAGATAGTGGAATGGGGACTGTGTGAACAACAGATTATTGAATTTCTAGAAAGCGTTATTGGAGTAGTGGATATGCTAGGTTTTCAATATCTCTACTGGCTTCCCCTTTTGTTAGAATCCTCCAAAATTAGCTTTGACGGCTCTTGCGAATTGGCGTGCGATTTCCTTTCGCTCATCCATCAAAGTTGTAAACAATGGCCTAGTACGAAATCGCTTTCTGAATGAAATATTAGGATACTAGGATACCGGAAAGTTGTCTGCTTACGGGGCACTAGGAACAGTAAGATAATCTTCATCCTGTCTAGTCTGAGTTTGATGTTACACCCTTGAGAACCAGCAAGCGTCCGCCCTCAATACGAATCATCTTTCCATCCATGAATTCTCCGGCTTTACTCATGAGCCAAAGCGCACAGCTGACCATGTCTTCTTCTGTCCCCGCCCGTTTTGCCGGGGTCTCATTAACAAGATGGATGTTAGAGTTACTGTCGTTGGTTGTCATTCCAGAAGGCACAATCCCAGGCGACATGCCATTAACGCGAACTACCGGAGCAATTAGTCTCTTTTTGAAGTTTCTTTCTTGTAGACCTCGGTACTCTTTGCTTACTGTAAAAGTCGGCGAATTCCATCGCCATAATGCGTACCAGATGATCAACGGCTGCTTTCGACGTCTGGTAGCATGGGACAAACTGATTGTTATGTACGCTTGCGGGACTACTAAACAGAATGACGCTTCCTCTTCCCTCCCCCTTCGCGGCAGCCTTGCCGAGCAAAGTGATCAGGCCGGCCGTTAGGAAGTATGGTGCGAGGACATTGAGTCGCATAGTATGCTCCCATCCGCTGTAAGGTGCTGATAACGTCGCTGATTCAAGCTGTTCTAGATTGTCACCTGGCTTGTAGGTCGTGCTGTTCATGTACCGAATAGCCGCACAGTGAATCAGCGTATCCAGACACTGGACCTTTGACTTGACATTTTCTACCACGGCTTGAACTCCAGCTTCTGTAGAAAGATCACCGTGGATTCTGTAACGATCAGCAAGCTATTAAGTCATATGTTATTTTCAATTTACAGTGTACTGACGTCTGGACTTGAGCGGGATTGGAACTTGAAGAGCTGATTATTTTCTCCAGCTCGAGCTGTGCTTTTGAAAGAGCCTCTTCATTAACGTCAATCAGAATGACGCTACATGAATTAGCCACGCAACCTCGCGAGATCATGAGCCCTATCCCAGATGCTAAAGCCAGTATTAGCATATCATTGGGGGTTGTGTGAAGCGCGGAAAGCAACTCCAGGCCACGGAGATTCTAGCGACTCACCACCACCAGTGACCGCCACGCATCTGCCCTTCACGTTGAAGAGCGTCCCAATTTGCAGATGTTCAGCCATAATTGATCGTATGATGTTGAATGATTGGGGTAGTGATTGTTTGGATTCTCTGTGGACCTATTATTCTGATCAAGGGGGAGCCAGTGATCCTCCCAGGCAACATCTAGTTCCAAAGTGCACACTTCCAGTAAACGGTTCGATCGGTCCTTCGGCTGATCGCATTTGCCCGCTAGCTGCTCAATCTTTAACGGCGTTGTGTGTTGCGCAGGGATCAGCATGACCCCATATGGATCGGTGTATCGCGAGTAAATCTAGGAAATCAACGGCCATCGCCGTCTCGCCCAAGTGGGGATGCCACTCCAAACTGTAGCTTCCGCGGTAATGCTCTACTATGCGCGAATAGGGCGATTAACTCTGGAATATTAATCGCTATGTTCGAGAAAAGCTCTAAAGAACGCATGCTTTATCATATCTTCACATGTCTTGTCATTCCTTTCCTGCTCTCTAAGCGCGTCTGCTGATAAATGTTGTCAGCCTAAACCCATCGCCGCCATGATAGCCAATATTGGCCACAGCTTTAGCCTCAATGGGCCAATAGCATTTCTCGCATTGGTCGTGGTGATAGTTGTTTCCCTCTTGGTATATCTCAATTTCTTTTATGTCGATATTCCCAAGATCAATGGCATTCCCGAAATTCCCAATGGAGAGCTTTTGGCTGGCCACCTTTACCAGCTTGGGGCTGATCATGCTACCACTGCCGAGAAATGGTCTGCAGAGTATCGATGGCCAGTTTTCCAAGTCCGCATGGGCCGCCGTCGGGCTATCTTCCTCAATTCTTTTGAGTCTGCCCGAGAATGGTTGGTGAAGAACAGCACAGCCACTGTCGATCGACCATGGTTCTATACCTTCCATGGTGTCGTTTCAGCAACTTCTGGTATGTTATTCACCTCAATCCCTTCCGAGTACCAGTAGACTTACGATTGGCATATTATAGCTGCAACCATCGGTACCAGTCCTTGGAATGAAAGGACGAAGAAGCAGAGGCGTGTTGTTGGCTCATTCACCACGGGGCCTGCCATGGCGAGGGCACGTCCCATGATTGACATGGAATCTTCTGCCGTCATCGCGTCACTGTACCGTGATACTGACAAGGGCCGGCAAGAAGTTATTCCTCACGTATATTTAAAGCGACTTGCCTTGAACATGATGCTCAAATTTTGCTATGGCACAAGAATGAACTCGGTCGCAAATCCACTTCTGTTGCAAATTCTTGAAGACGCGACTACAATTGCTAGGTAACGGACCTGACTTTCACGGATTAGCTCTGTAAGACTAATAATTTGAAGCTTCCGTTCAACCAACTCAAATCCACAAGATTTCATCCCTCATTTACGCTACTTGGCAAAGAGCGATCGCACTGCTACAGCTCTTGAAGTTCGCGCACGTCGTGACAACTGGCTTAACTCTATGCTGGACAAGGTGAAGTCAGCACTCAAGCCTAGTGAAAGCGACAAGAAACCGATTGCGGAGATGCTGCTAGAAGACAATACTGAGGGTTTGACACAAAGTAGGCTTCCTCCCGTATACGGTTGCGTTCTCGAAGCTAACAAAGATGTAGTGGATATCAAGACAATCCTGGGAGGGTTGATGTCCGGAGGCTTTGAAACTGTCTTTTCAACAGCCATCATTACGATCGGACTTTTGTCAACCCCTGAGGGGCAGATTCTCCAGCAGGAAGCTTACGATGACCTCATGAGCGCCTACGACTCCCCCGAGGAGGCGTTCAGAGACTGTATGTCAGAAGAGAAGAGTCCTTACATTGCTGGAATGGTTAAGGAATCCCTGAGATTCTATCCACCACTTAAGATTCTCCCTGCTAGACAGACCTTCAAAGAGTTTGAATATAACGGAGCGAAGATTCCAAGAGGTGTCTTAGTCTACACGAATACGCAAGCTGTCAATCATGGTAATTTCTCTCGGAATTCCTGAAACCTTACCTCTGGTATACTGACTTTGAGGTATAGACAAGTCGTCCTATGGGCCTGACGCTGATAAATTTCGCCCGAGGCGATGGATCGACAAGGAGTACAACGTTCCAGCGCCATATCACTTCGCATTTGGAGCTGGAGGACGCATGTGCACCGCGGTCAACTTCTCCAACCGGGTGCTCTACACAATATATGCGCGACTGATTCTTTCGTTCCGCATTACTGAAAGTCAAACAAATCCCGCCAACACGCATTACATCCATTACAAGCGTGATCCTTCCGAATCCAACTCCATCGCCTCCGAGTTCAAGGTCAGATTCACTCCAAGAGATAGAGACGTACTGGAGAGATGTCTTACCCAAGCCGGTGGGCGCCTGGCTGATTTTAATGTTGGCGAGGACTCGGAACCTCTGTTTTGAGGGCACAATCTTTCATCAGAATCACCACACTATAGAGTATTACCATAGGTGCTTTCCTGAATATACCAAAAGTTGTTAGAGGGAGATACTTTCATAGCCCCCATGGAGAGATATTGACATGGCATAGAGTATTTATTGACTTCTTCTTCTAAAGTCACGAATGCGAGAAAAGGATATTGAAGAATCTGTCATGCCTTTAATATAACATTCCAGCTACCACCCATGTTATTGAGGCCCTGGAGGCTTTGACGTAAACGGAATCGGGGCTTGTGCTAATGTGTTTATCATCTCGTTTAGACTTCATTGAAAATAGTTAATCTTATTTAATTCATCTATTCTTTATACTGTTCGTTGTTCATTTTGAAAACCATTCCATCTTTCATCACGAAACTCACACCTCGCAACGCTGAAGGATGCTCGTGCGGATCACTGTCGAAAGCAATTATATCCGCTTGCAATCCTTCTTCAAACCAGCCAAATCGTCTCCCACAAAGATCACCCCCACATGCCTCCCAACCTCCAACGGTGCAGGACTCCAGAACATCACCAATGGGGATACCTGCTTCTATCATCAGTTCTAATTCCCTGGCGTTGTCTCCGTGATGGTATGTGCCAGTATCGCCTCCACAGGCAAGGCGAACCCCAAGCTCGTGGGCTCGCTTCACCTGACGAAGGATCTGATCAAAACGCCTAGCATGGAGCTTCTCAGCAATCGCCAGCGTGGGTACCATGATCACCTTCTTCTCCACCATTTTCTTGAACATTTCGTCGGTAGCAAAATAGACATGCTCAAGAGTGTTGACGCCCGCCTCGATCGCCCCAAGTGCGCCCTCGAGGGTGCAGCAATGAGCGGAGACCGGGCAGCGCGCCAGTGCGGCTTCTCGTACAATCATGTCCATCTCTTCCTGCGAGAAGACCATGTAATCCGGATTGGGATCCTTTGGCGGGTGTGTCACGCTTGGTATATAGGGATGCTGCTGTGCTGGCGGCGATCGCATTATGCGTCTTCTATAGTCTGCGAAGAACTTGATGATGTCTGCCCCAGCAGCCACACGACGACGCACTGCCTGGCGACATTGTTCGACACCATCAACGGCATCTGCACCAGCGGGAAGGCAGTGTCCACCCTCGGAGTTTTCTGTGCGGCACTCGAAGGACCCAGTGCTGGCAATGATGCGTGTTGCAACAAATAGCCTGGGTCCCGGGGTCAGACCTCGAGCAATTGCATCTCTCAGGTTTGCATCACACTCTTTCATGCCTTCTGATCCTAGGTCCCTACACGTTGATGTAGTCAGCGTTGATGCTCTGTAAAAGCATGGTCTTGTCCTAAGCAGTCTGGAAACTGGGACAGGACATACCTGTACGTGGTATAGCCTGCCATCAATGCAGTCCGGCAGTGGTTAACACCACGCACAATTCTCTCCGTCATACTCTCATCTCTTTTCTGTTGGAGCGCGCCAGCTTCACTAATTTACCACAGTCAGAAAGCCCGTTAACCGTTTCGTATGTTTCAAATGCGCATTTAGAGAAATACTCACTCGTAAGAATGAAGAAATACATGGGTGTGGGCGTCTACTAGTCCCGGCATCACAAACTTTCCCCTTAGGTCAATATCTCCATCTCTGAAGATTTCAACGAACGGCCTTCGAATATCATCTCGCTTAAAGACCCTCGTGATCAAACCAGAACTTGGATCAACCGTTATGGAGACATCGCGGAGCACTTTTTTCTCCTTCGGATCGAAAAGGGAAGTAGTATGGACTGTCCTTGGGGCCATGGTGAAAGACACACAATTTGGATAAACGTGACCTTCAGAAGGGTCACTGATGTTTCAAAGGTCATTTATTACCTAGCAATGAATTTTTAGTACTTTCGCTCTGCTAGCGAATGGCCGCCGAGTGAAAGGACCGTGGATTAGGATAACCGCGTCGCCGAGGAATCGGAGTTGAGCGCCTTGCTTCACGATTCTAACGCGGATCGCCGAGGGACTCAAACCCCCGGATTTCGCACCCCACAGTATCCACCCTCAAATCTCTCTCCATCTGACATCACGAGGTGTGCAAGTTCGGGGCTGAAATCGGTGCTTTGACGCTTGCGGGAAATTGTATCCATTGTGGGGAGGGGATGGCGAGCAGATGGGCCGCAAGGGGTACTATTAACGTTCTAAGACCACCCTTGAAGTTACGAGCATCTTAGACATTCTAGGTAAATAATGTTGGGTACTTCACACTTCCTATTTCAGCTAAGATAGTCTACTTGAATTCAATGGGTCTCATTCTAATAAAAGTTCTAAATTGAGTAGAAAAGTTGAAAGACTGATGAATTTGCCTATCTAAAGTCTCTAAATCTGTCTCAAAATCTTCAGTAAATCCCCAGTGACTCCCATAGCAGTAACATCCCCACCAGCACCGGCTCCGCGGATTGTGAGCGGAAGATTACCGTAGCGCTTAGTATAGAAGTTGATGATGTTATCGCTGCCTTGGAGATTGGCAATGGGGTGAGACTTCTCAAACCACTCAAGGCCAACCTTAGCCTCGCCGGAAATGATGTCCACCTTGCCGACAAAGCGAACAACTTTGTTGACTTTACTTGCCGCCTCTCTTTCTTGCTCCAGAATATGGTCGAAACTAGGGAGCTTCTGGAGGAATTCTTCACTAGAAGCGACTGTCTGAAGTTCCTTAGGGATGAGGCTCTGGACTGGAAATGCTGAGAGTGACTCGATGGGAAGTCCTGCCAGTCGTGCTAGGATGGTAATCTTTCTAGCAACATCTAGACCGTTGAGATCATCTCGTGGATCCGGCTCGGTGTATCCTAATTCTTTCGCCTTTTTCACCTCGGCAGACCATTTGCCCCCTTGTCCCTCTGGTGGTGAGAATGTGTTGAACAGGAAAGACATTGTGCCTGAGAATACCCCCTCGATCAGAGTGACCTGGTCTCCAGTCTCTACAAGCTCACTGAGAGTTGAGATAATGGGCATCCCAGCTCCGACCGAAGACTCATGGTAGACGAATGAGCCTCCAGCGCTAGCTGATGTGAAGACATCTTGCCAAAGTTGGTAGGTTCCCGAGAATGCCTTTTTATTTGGTGTAATTATGCTGATCCCATTTTTCAAGAACTCTGGGTATGATGCTGCCATCAGCCCAGAAGCGGTATTGTCAACAACGATGACTTTTCCAGGAGCTGCTGACAGATACTTGATGACATCAGGAATCTACGGAGGGTCAAAGCCATCAGACTCAAGCAGCGAAAGTGCATTGTCAATGTCAATATCGGAGTAGTCGTCATGATATAGAGCTCTGTCGATGATAGCGAAATAGCAAAGTCGGATACGGGGAGATGGTCGACTCTGAGCCAAGTAAGCGAGCTGCTTTAAGAAGCACGCCCCGACACCTCCAGCGCCTTCATTGAGGTTAGATCCAACTGCTACAACTTCAAAGGGTCGTGATTCGGAACAAGGGGTAGCACACCAATAACTGCAACATGAACTTCCTTGACGGTCGGTGCCATTTCGTAAAGTGATCAAAATATTGAATATCCAGGGTACCAGACAAGAAAACAATCTGGGTTGGTTAAGGCCAGAATAACAGAGGTGTTACTTGACAAGCTAGCTTGGTAGAACACGGAGCTCGTTGCACCGTCTTATGCATCCTGAACCCAAGAGAATTTACAACAAGTCACGATGTACACCGAATCAAGACACTAGATTGACTTATTACTAATTTTGATAAACGAAATGCCCACCTTGCGAAGCTGTAGTACTCACCAGCCTTGGCGGGAACGGCCGAATGGTCAGTGGCAGTGGAGCCGTCATCGGGCGTGATGGCCGCAATGACAAATCTCGACGGGGATATCCGATGCCTGAAGAACTGTTCCTGAGGATCAGATAAATATTCTTTGAATTTTGCGGGTTTCAGAACAATCAGAAAGGATATTTCAAGTACCAACATTCAAGAGGTCTGCTCTATTCTGACCCTGCTAATCATTGCTCCTTTCCACAATTTCGTATACTTGCGCTGAGATGTCTATTCTACCATTTACTGTGGGTTTGCGCCATATCTGCAATTCTTATCCTCAAAATATTCTAACATTCATGTTCAGCTAAAAGATCTTTCCCTCTTTCACGAGGCCTCCCTCCTAAATGGAGAATGGGTCCAGGCGCAGTCGGGGAAGCGGTTTGATGTAGAAGGCAAGTTCCCAATATCGCGATCGGCCATAACATCTTCAAAACTTACTTACTCATGTATTTCCAATAGATCCCGGATCAGAGACAGTTTGGGCTCATTGTCCTAACAACTCTGCCGAAGATGTTGATCAATATGTAAAGACATCACATGCAGCTTTCACTTCATATCGTCAGACAAACCCAAGGGAACGGGCAAAGATACTCCTCAAATGGCACGAACTGATTACAAAGGCCCGAGAGGATATTGCTAAATTGGTCGTTTGGGAGACTGGGAAGCCCATGGGCGAAGCTCTTGGAGAAGTTGATTACGCTCTAGGCTTTGCTTGGTGGTTTGCGGGTGAGGCTGAACGAATCCGGGGTTCTGTAGCACAGCCGTCCGTTTCAAGCCGCCGCACCATTGTTATCAAGCAGCCCATTGGTGTGTGTGTGGCCCTTGTTCCCTGGAACTTCCCAGTGGCAATGATTATCCGGAAGGTGGCTGCTGCTATTGCTGCCGGATGCTCTATCATTGTTAAGCCCTCCCCTGAGACTCCCCTAAGCATCATGGCGCTTGCAGATCTCATTCAACGTGCAGGCCTGCCAGCCGGAGTCCTTAATGTTATTTCGACGGATAATGTCAACACGCCAGATGTTAGTGAGCGACTCTGCAAGCACCCTCTTGTCCGCAAGGTCACTTTCACTGGAAGTACAGTGGTTGGAAGCATTGTTGCCAGACACTGTAGCGAGGGGTTGAAAAAGCTTACGATGGAACTAGGCGGCAACTGCCCGTTTATCATTTTCAACGATGGTGATTTAGACCAAGCTTTGGCGGCCCTTATGATTCTCAAGTGGCGTACAGCTGGCCAGGCATGCACTCATGCCAATCGAGTCTATGTTCAAAGTGGAGTCTATGAGAAGTTCACCAAGATGATAGTCGACGCCACCAAGAAGCTCAAGGTTGGGCATGGAGCCGGAGAAGATACTTCCATGGGCCCTCTCACTACAGGTCGAGGGATCAACAAACTTGAATCCCATGTTTCTGATGCTATAAGCAAGGGAGGCAAAGTCCTTTGTGGTGGAAAACGACCAGATCATCTGGCCAAGGGCTATTTCTTTGAGCCTACTATTATATCTGACATGTCTGCGGATATGTTGACCACGAAGGAAGAGATCTTTGGTCCGCTTCTTGGCCTCTACAAGTTTGAGACTGAGGAAGAAGTTGTCAAGGCAGCAAATGATACTTCAATGGGACTCGCGTCATATTTTTTCACAAGAGATACCAGCCGGACATGGAGAATGCTTGAGAATCTAGAAGCTGGAATGATCGGCATGAATACAGGTTAGACTCGCAAACCGTCACATCCCGAATTGTAAACTAACAGCCCTCGACAGGAAACTCCTCATGTGCAGAGTCTCCATTTGGAGGCATTAAGATGTCTGGATATGGAAAGGAAGCAGGCAAGGACGTCGCAATCGAGGAATATCTCATTCAGAAGACCGGAACTTTGACAGTTGATTCAGATTAGCAAATCGAAGTATGCCTGATTATCAGCTGAGAGATACTTTAATCCTTATTATCACCCCTAATAACCATATTCCGTTCGCACATCATCAACTCACGGATTTAGTGTCCTAGAATTTCATTTTTATTAAGGCAATTGAGTTTAATATTGCCGCCTTCTTAATATCAGAGTGGTCTGGTCGCCAGAGCTAGGCATTCCAGGAAAAGGGCCGTAATGATACCCGGGGAACCCATCGTCCACCCCAATGCATAGTCCCCATATGTCAGACTCAGCAACCATGGTTCGACGGCGAGGAGTGTTGGTCGTCGGTGGATGGATGGATCCGTTTCCACTCCGAGCCGCCTTCCCTTGCTCCCGCGGAGAGCCGAGGTTTGCCGCATCATCTCGCCAGATCTGCGCATTTATGCATAGTATCGTATAACTCTCTAGTTAGTTGTCCGAAACTCGGACGCAGAAGGGTGGGTACGGGAGCGGGATTATCATGCCAGGGTTCTAGATGTTGGTCGTCCAGCCTGACAGCATTTGCATAACATGATCCAGCCAACTGCGACATATAATCTCTCAAACAGGTACTTGCGTCAAGCAAGCTTATCAAATAGAAGATCCATACCACTTTGAGGGTAACAGTAAGGCAACGATGCAGTTGGATTACGTATCCTGCAGCCAACAACAAACCTCGGACTTCAACCATCATCACCATTGCCAACTAGTGACCCGTTATTAGGCCCTCCTCATTTCCGCATGTATGTGTCAGTCATCGCCCGCCTTTTTCATCTATTACATCAACAACATTCACCCTAGTGCCTGTGACGAAGCCGCTCCTACTCTCTACCCTCCCTACCGGTCTACCCATCTACGCCACAGCCCTCGACTGCCACTCGCCCAACATGACTGACTACACATCTACGCGCGAAGACTTCCAACGTGCCATGGAGTGGAGTCTGACTGGCCCTCCAGAAGAGGCCATCAAGTACGTCGAGGCAACTGTGACGCCTGATTTCTACCAGTTGATGAACAATGAGCGCCTTTCCTACGACGTCTATGCCGCGGGAATCGCTGAGTGGCGTGGCAAGGTCTCTGAATACAAGCCAATCGTGTAAGTCCTCACCCTCATCCTTCTCTCCGAGCGTTTCCACAACATCACCAATCTCACAATGGAAACTTAGACACGAGTTTCTTCGCGACGGTGACCAGCTTGCGGCTCGCATGACGGGAACAATCAAGGTTGATGGCGTGAACACTGACTTCGAAAGTTTCATGTTCGCCAAAGTAGACAAGGCCAGCCGCAAAATGGAGTATCTGATCGAACGGTCCATCTGGGGTCCTGTTGGTGGAGCGTCGACGAAGGGTGCTTGACTGCTTGAGCAAGGAGAGAGGGGGGGAAAGTACTTTACCTACCTAGGTATATTTCGATCCATTATTGTCCTCCCCTAACAACCATACTACATTCCACATCACCAACTCACGGGTTCGGTATCCTTTTCATCTTTTCATTGAGGTAATTGAGTTCACTATTGCCACCTTCTTAATCGTGGGACTTTGTGAACCTGTCATGGCTCTAGGGTACATATGTAGGATGTCGAGAGCGCGGATAGCAGTATTCGCGCCACCAACCATCTTGATCAACACACTACCACCACATTGAGTATCCTAATTACCCGCACCAGGCCCAGTTCTTACCACTATCGTATTTGCACGAGGTTCCCTTAGCACAAGTGCTCTGAGTTTTCCACTTGCCGTTGGAGCAAACGAGAATGGAAGTTTTCCTATGCATGGTTAGTATATCTGCCACTTTAATGAGGGAGCAAATATAACTCACGGTTGGCCTTTTATGGCGTGGCAGGTAACACTACCGGACTTGCTGCAAGATTCTCCGGCTTTCGCTCTGACGGATAAGTTGGAAACTTCGGCCTCAGCCTCAGAGGCGGGGAGGGCGTTGATCAGGCCGGAGACGGCGAGGAAGAGGGAGGCAATGGCGAACTTCATTTTGTCTCTGAGAGTAGGTTTCTTGATGATAAGCGGAAGGAAGGTTGATGATAGCGGTGATGTTCTACAAACTCGTGTCTCATCGACGGGGACCTGGTTGACCTTTTATACCCAGGTCGGAGTGATATCCAAAACGCTCTGTTGATTCAGTCGTAGCGATTGAACCACTGGTAACAAGAACTTCAGTCAATGTGGCGTACTGGCCCTGTTCTTCAGAGCCACCGGGTAATTTCTTTGGAGGCTCGTGAGATATGATCTTTGGTAGTACTTTAGTGAACCCCGTCCTGATGCCTGCCATACATGACACATGTAAGCTTGGCATCTCCACTTGCATTGGCAACGACGGGAGGCGGAGAAAGATTGGTTGGTTACCATTCTTGAGGACTACGGTTACGCAAACAGACACTTGAAGCAACTGAGTCTCGAGACATCACACCTTAGGCATCTTGAACGAGGCATATGCCTTGGGGCTCACCGCAAGATGAATACGAACGCCTAGTAGCGATGTAACGCTCTTGGCCACCAAAGTCCCAGACCAGAGATACAGGGGCACCTTCCTTTGGTGTGAAATGGTTTGATTTGACTGAAATCAAAGCGGCGAATGTATTGTCGGCAATTGCCCGATTCTGACTTTCGGCACGAATGGTTTGATTGAGTTAATTCCGCAAGTACCAGAAATTACCAAACTTGAAAGCTTGGAGCCGACTGCATGATGTTGGGAGATATAGTTCAGTTCCTTAGCAATGCAGTCAATTTTCCAAATCACATTCCCAAGTCAGTTAATTCGAATGGTAGGACCACAGTAAGAATACAACATGGATGGTGGCCATTTCGACGAATCCCTCAAAACACTATATAGGCGTTAAGCTTCCATCCAGTAAATATCTTAGAAATCTACCTAGTATTTACTACTACTACTCTATCTCCCTAGGCTTTTATATAGAATACAGTGTGACGTTTCTTTGGGAGACTTTAATATAGTTTCGTAGAGGATATACGAGGTATCAACCACGTATTTATACCCCTCGAATCTTTGCCCTCCATGCTTAACTTTACTCCACGCCAACACATAAACTATGCCCAAACAAGAGCACTAGATGGACGACTCGAGCATGTCTACGGAGGGGCTTCTCTTAGCTCTTCCAAGTGCACAGTGCCATTAAGCTCACTCTCTTCTCGGTGTTCTGGTGCGAGGCCATTGTCAAGTTGAATATCTTGGTGAGAGTTTGAGTATAAAGTTAAAAACAGAAAAATAAGATGCCAGACCCTACATCTCAACACAATGAATTGCCAGGTTGAATATATTCGTCCAACCCATCGCTACTCGCTGATATTATTCGTCTCCCAACACAATGAGGAGCAAAGCCAGCTGTGTAATCCCAATATAGATGGCTATGAACAATTTTATCACAAGCACAAGCTTCTTTATATTTACAAGGGTTTAGTTAGATAATAGATGTATAGGTCATAAAAAAATCAATCCAACCAAAACAAGCAGATTGATGCCATACCGCCAGCATCTCAGAACAAATGAATAAGCTTCGCCTTAGCTAACAGTGGAGTTTAACCATCCATACCAAGCAATTGAAACTTGGCAAGACTTTCTCAACGGGGAATGGCTGGGCAAATCCTGATCCACTAGGGGGAATCCAAGATATTTCGCTTTGCCGATAGCGGTGGACAATCCGCTCCACAACATCTTGCGGCAAACTCCGAAGAACCTTCGCATCTGGGCGCGGTTCGCCGATGGCGGCTTCTCGTGTAGCAGTAGTTGCTAACTAGCATCGAGCTAAATCCATATGGTCGGTGGCAGTACAGTTAAATAGAAAAATAATTACGATGCTCTATTGAATTCGTGAGCGAATATGACCATTGAGCTTTGTCACCTCCTCAAGAATCCGCTATCATGACCCAAACAACAGCCTCTCCACCTATCTGGAACGGTGTTCCTGAGATTATAGCCAGCGGATCTCCATACGAAATCGGCTTCACACATGGAAGCCAGATTGCAGACAGGATCGCTGTCTGTATGGAAAACTACCAGCGTCTGTTTCTTGAGACAGCCGAAGCTGATTGGCCCGAGTCAAAAGCCCGCGCTGCAACATACCTTCCCTCACTCGAGCAGAATGAACCTGATCTGGTCGAGGAAATGAAGGGGATTGCTGCTGGTGCGGGTGTCGAATTCCTGGATATCCTTGCCCTGAACTTGCGCAGCGAGATCTCCTTGACCAACTACTCTGACGGTTGCACTTCAATATGCATGGCAAACCAGTCAACTTCAGAGGTTTTCGTCGCCCAGAACTGGGACTGGGTCGGCGAGGCGGGTCTATCAACCGTCTTTTTCGACATTTCAAAAACCGGCAAGCCTCGGATTCGGATGATGGGAGAAGCAGGAATTGTTGCCAAATTTGGTATCAATGATGCTGGAGTGGCTATTTGCATGAACGCCATCCGATGCGGCACCGTATCGAAAACCCAGCTCCCAGTTCATCTCGCCATGCGACGTGTTCTTGAGTGTCATTCATTCGACGAGGCTTTCGATATGCTTTCGAAGAAAGGCATTGCCTCTTGCGCTAATCTTGTGATTGGAGACAAGAGCGGCAAGATCGCCACCATCGAATGTACACCCAAGGGACTGGCACCTATCTTCCCCGACCCAGGCTCCTCTACCACTTTTCACACGAATCACCTTTGGTCGCCGAACATCCCTAAAGGAATCAAAGATCATCCTTCCCCCAACTCCTTCTCGAGACTGGAGCGAATCAAAACCTTGAGTGACGGCCAGGAGGGAAGCATTGCCAAGATTCGAACGTGGCTTTCTGACGAAGTTGGCACACCTACATCTATTTGTCGATCAACGCCACCCAATACAAAGGGGATCGAGCGCATGGAAACCCTTGCTACAATCATTGTAGATCTAAAGGCTATGAAGGCCGAGGTGTCTTTCGGCAAGCCGTGTCTTAACCCTCCAGTTCGAGTTTTAGAGGTGTAGAATTCCACTTAAGGCAGGATAGAATAATATTCGCAATAGATAAAAATTTACGTAAACCAAGAAACTCAAATTTATTCCAAAATTCAGTGTGAGAATGAGATATTTTGTCGCTAGGCATGGACTTGTATCGGGAAAGGTAGATGAACCTTCAGGACCTTAGGCAATTTACCCTCAGATACGTGATTTTCTATTCATGATATATAAAGGAACCCCGGATACTGCAATGTTATGCTAGTTCAAAATCCGTGGGCATGATATCCCACTCAGGCGCCCATTCCAAGAACTGGAAGTTATCCAGCTCCACATCATCAAAGAGGAATGCCTCGACTGGCAACTGAATATGCGATGCCACTCTCTGGTTCCACGTAAGGGAGCCATCGGATAAAAGAAGATTCCGTATCTCCTCTGATATGGATGTTTTATCAGCAATTTCATCACTGCCAGGATAATACCACACAGTGATTCTCTCAAGAAGCGGTTGAAGTCGCTGAGCACATGCCGCTGCCTCATTCCAGCGTTCGCCTATGTTTCTAAACATCTGGAGGCATTGCGGAATGCGGCTCTTGAGAAGTTCCTCGGCGAGGGGGTGTATTACGTGACAATTGTACAACGTCCAGCAAGCCTCCAAGGCGATAACAACAACTTCGAACAGTATGTGGACACCGTGCCAGGGGTAAAATAGCCTTCGTCGGCTCTCTTGGCCATGGTAGTCGTCGATCAAAACAATCGCCGCTTGGAGTACCTGCTCGCGATCCTCATTCGTGCGATTCATAAGGCGTGGCGTCGGGCGATGAATCCTCGCGCGTAGGTGGTGGTACTGCACATGTTTGAATTCAAGCATCCCGTATTGAGTGTAAACCTGTGCCGCCTCATACCAAGTCCCCAGGCGTGTGTTAATGTCAATGATCCAAGCTTCGATACTCATGCCACTACTCTCAAGAAGGGTGTCCTCGAGGTGCAGGACCCTATGCACCTCCGTCTCCAAGGCTCGGTAGAGGCAAATGTGGCTGGATGCTGACTTTCTCAATAAATCCTCATTCGTAAAAAGAGAGTTGAATCCTTCTTCAACAAACAGCTCGCGCTGGAACAAGTCAGTCCCTTCAGTCAACGCGAAAAAGGAGGGAAAAAAAAGGAAAACTAGAAAAGGGCCGTGGAGATTCCTATTGCTTACCTTTGTTGTGATAGCTTCTTCTGGAAATGAAAGAGGGAGGCGTAGATTAGTACACAATGACCGCTCCATCCCATAAGTAACCCAAAATAATTCCGCGCGGAGCCGGCGATGCTCAAGGTCAATATTTTCAGTGCATTCCCTGTGAAGGCCAAGATTGAGAACGATCCTCACAGCATCAGAGATACAAGTCCAGTTATCAACCCTCTCTGGGCACATGTGTGCATAGTGGGCGAGAAGAAGAGAAATCTGAAGTGATTTTATCTCACTCTGTTCTTCAAGGACCTGCAAATGCTTCAATGCAGAGTTAAAGAAGGATTCCGAGGCAGCTCTTGCCTGGTCTTCAGCTTTCCAGGTCAGGGTCATAGCCGATATCGCTAGAGCGATGAAGAGCACAAAATATTCGAAGTGGCCTATACCAGAGTCGGCGGGGATTCCGTGGAGGAGAAGGGAGCTGGTGTCGCCAAGTTCGTCCATCCCGGTGCGTTTTACGATGTTCTGCAGCATCGCCTCGGTGATGCAAGGATATTGCGGCAAATGCATGTCTGCATAGTTCCTGATCATACGTGATATCGCAGAAGAGGGTATGCTCTTCAAACTGATTAAGTTGCTCTTCTTAGGCTGACTTGGAGATCCGTCCTGTTCCGTGGAAGAGTGAGAGACGTGAATAGCCGAGTCAGAGCCTCGATCTCGAACAAGCGCAAGCGGAGGACAGGAGGGACGGAACACAAGAGCTGATGAGATCTTTGAATGTAAATAAGAGTTGGAACTAGGCAGCCCAAAGGATATGGTGGCCTGGGCTACTTTAGATGCCATTAAGTAGGGAGTGTTCTGTGTCCCGGCCTGGAAGTTCAATACCTGACCTTCGAGCTCGGCTACGCGGGCTTCAAGAGAACGAACCAGACTGTAAATTTAGCCGTAAGCATAAGATATGAGACGTGGAGAGAAGTATACTACCTTCTCGGGACGGCAGATTTAGTGACAGGATTGAAACCGAGGCATTCTGTCTTTGCCAGCTTGCACGGTGTGCATGCGGGAAACTTGAAATCACACTGCTCTTTCAAATTAGTCTCCAGCTTATACCCTAAAAGCAAGAGAGAAGGGCTGAGAAATAGGAGTGAGAATGAAGCTGGTGTGCTCTTCTGCCTTGCCTTCGTTTTGCGCTGCCTACACCTAGCGCAGACCTTTGTTGACCGTCTATGTGACCGCTGCATCATTGGCGATTGGTCCAGGAATTGTACGCTGATTCTAGGAACGAGGCATGCTTGCTGCTTGCTGCTTGCTGCTAGTGCTGGTGAGTCGGTATGGAAAGGATAAATGGGATTAAAGGATGAGCAGGGGCATCTCTGGTGAGATTACAGCGCTTATACCCCCGCATTAACTCATCAAAATACCTTGATAGCGGGTCATGACGATTCATATTAGAGCCAGATAAGGCACTAGACTGCCATGAGTCTTGCTAGTTTGAAAAGATGGGCCGGCTTAGGACTAACTCTAGGGAGTTCCGAGTTCGGCTACAGTGAGGAGAGGAGAAGAGGGCACGTGAGACGGGAACAGATCGAGAGGGGAACATCCCAGTGGCCATCGGCCAGCCACATGCCCTGGAATGAGAGTTGACCAAGACCTAAAGACTGCCTTTTACTGCAAATCGCCACTGTATCTAGCTTCGCCAGCTGTCGTTAATCCGGCTAGCCATTAAGCGACCACGTTCGTATCGCCTACCATGCTTCCAACATGCACAAGATGTCGCACTCGGCGAATCAAGGTTCGTTCCTGGGCGTCTGGGCCTCTTGATGGGCATTCTCTGGATCGATTGAGCTGACCTTTGGGACAAAAACCCCTGTAGTGCGATTCACAGCTCCCTGCCTGCGCCAATTGCACCAAAGGCGAGTCTGAATGCACCTTTCGAGACGAAGCCGTGCAAGAAGACATCCCTCGAAGGTAAGTTATTCTTCTAGATTTTATGTGATAGCAAGTCATGGTTGTCTTTTTCCCAATCAATTTCCACGAAAAAAACTAACTTCGGCTCAAAGCTATATCCAATCTTTGAATGACCGCATACACGAACTAGAATCGCAAATCTCACTACATCAACAACGCCCTCAATGGTATGTTAGAATACCATGTGCTTCGATGATAGAGAGAGCAGATGATCTAACTCTTCCATCCTCTGACAGCTCGAATTCTTCTGTCACCTCATCGGACCAGCCTTTGCATGTCTACGCCCCAGGGCCTGGTTCTGACTTGAATCTTGACCTTTCTTTCCCATCCCTTATTACCATGATTACATTTGAAACACTCCAGGTAGCTCATGATATTTCTGACCTGGAAATACCTTCTGAGTTAGAATTTACTCTCCCAAATCCCCCGCCCCTAGAGAGGTCTATTCTCTCTCCCGTCATAGTGCGATCGCTTCTCGGACGATACAGTCGCTACGTGCACTCTCAATATCCTATTCTGGAGCCCGATACTCTCAGTAATGATGGTGCAAATTTCAAGAAACTAGCCAACAACCAGAAGGTCAGGATTCTTATGGCCTGTGCCATTGCTGCGGCACGCGAAGCTTGCCGGGCGCCAATCTAGAAAGCGTACGCTCAGGTCTGTAGAGATTGGGCGAGTGAGCTGATATCGCCAACCATCTCCACGGAGGATAAAGATTCCTTAACCATCATACTACTACTTGTCGTATATGAACTGGCTGATCCAATGAGAGGCCTTATCTGGGAGCTTCTGGATCTAGCTACGCGGACTTGCTTGCAGCTGGGCTGGCTCCACGCTCCTCAGTTCACAGATCAGTCTTCGTCAATCCTCAACGAGGGATCTCAGAAACAATTCAAGGCACCATCATTAGATCAACAACGGTTGGTGTCTGCATTAAGAGACATACATGGGTACGTCGGTCAATTCCCAATCCTCCCTCAGAGCCCCTGTTTAACTCTTGTTCCTCACCTCTGTCGGGATAGATCTCTACAATCGATATATCACAGGCCCAGCATGATGGATGCACTTAAATTCACAACTAGTGACAAAGAAGATCTTTTTTCCGCTCATATCCAACTTTATGATCAAATATACGGCAGCGGTCGAATCTACGAAACCCAGGGGTGCCCCTGTGTTGGAGAAGCTTCAACTCTACTTGAGAAAATAGGGACTTTCCAAGGCAACCAGGACATAGTCAACGAAACCATTCTGCTCTTCCTCCCAGTTTGCGTTCGCCACAAGCAATGCATATTCTGCTTCCAAGAGCCCGATGGAGACTTCACCCAAAAGACAATGGGAGCTCTGCGGCTTAAAGTTGCCAGCGCGGCGTCGAATTTGATATCCAGCGTGCACGCACTATCGCAGGGGACGGAGGGATTCATCTCCCCATTTTTAGGAAGCGCAAGGGCGTTTGTCTCCGGTTGCTGTATAGCAACGGCGATTGCGAAACGGTGGATTGTCGCTGCTGACTTTTTCAAAGATATTCTCCGGTGCACTGAGATCCTTACCCATTTTGCTCCCCACTGGAAAGGCGGGTTCAGGTATTTACACATTTGGCGAAGCATATTAGTTCCCTTAGAGCTGTCTTAAGAATACAATTGAAGAAATCAAACGAGATGTACGACTGTATTTGGTCCCAGAAGTTTTCGGTGGAAACCATCTAAAGAGAGTGCCTGTTGGCTGAGTTGTCAAAATGCTAACATTCTACTAATCACTTCATGCAAAGAGATTTTCTCGCTTAATAAGGCCGGAGTGTCTTCTCCAACCATTATCAATTAACTATTCACCACCAAGAATCTAATGAGCTAGTATAATGAATACCCTTAAGGCTCTATGTTGCGTACTATGAATTACATGGCATATCGGAAGTACGGGTTCTTCCTGTCCGTCACATCCTGCTCTCCCAGCAAACGTCCCTCGTTCTCCTGCTCCTCCTTAGAAAGGCCGCTTTCAGCAGCCACGCGGTCGCGTCGTCTGTTCTCATATACGTACCAAAGCCTCCACATGATGATGACAATCACTTCGAGACCAAAGCAGGCAGAGCATGCAATTGTGCCGCTGAGGTATCTGGGGGCATCTACGGTTCGGAAGACCTGGGCACCAACCATGTTACCGATACAGTACGCAATAAGTGTCAGCGAAGATACGACAGTTCGCTTTGTTCCACCAGCAACGTTCGATGTGACTGTCACGGATTAGCATAGAGCGAGAACTTTTTACATGCAAGAAAACTCACCAAGACTCCATCCGAGGAAAAGGGCCAGCGAGAAGACGACCGTGATGTCGAACATGCCCCATTTAAGCCACTTGTGTTGAGGCGTATTCGGATACAAAGACATGACAAGGAGTCCAGCAAATGGTAAAATGCATGCCACGATCATGATATACATGCGCTGGTTCTGGAACTTCCTCAGGTACAGGGCCACGGCAATGAAAGTCACGACGTATATAGCTAGACCCAGTTAGCATCGTGTGATATTTCGGAGTCAGAATCTAATTTACCATTGCGAGGCAAGCTGAAAAGCATAGATCCCCAGGTGTCGAATCCGAAAGTCTCATAAAGAAGAGAACTGAAGGTTGTAATGCCGCTAAGATATTTACGTTAGTTATCAGTGGTGTCAAGATGCTGATAGTGCAGCGTACCCATTTGGAATGCAGGCCAAAAATGTATTGGCGAAGCCGAAATAGACCTGGGGGTCCCTGAAGCATTCCCAGAAGTGATCCCAGTTCCACTTTTTGCTTGTTGATTCCTCACCAATCTGGTTTTCGGCGACTCGGGCGATGCTGCAAGTGGTCAGCAATATGAACTAGATATGTCTTAAGCGAACTTACGCCATCTTCTTCTCTTCCTCACTCAGCCATCGAACCTCCTGGGGCGAACCAAGAATAAAGTAGCAGAAGATTGCTCCAACCAAGGTCAAGGAGCCAAGGAACAGTGAAATAGTCCTCCATGCAGATATAGATCCCTTGTCTGTGACATATCTCGCGATTCCGTACAGCATCAGGTTGCAAACAATTGTGAAGAAACCCTGCGATGACTGCCAGAACAGAGAGCGGTTGGCATGTTCCTTGGTTCGGTACCAGGTTCCGGTGATGAGCAGGAATCCGGGGGAGATGTTGCATTCGAAGAACCCCTGGAGAGCTCGCAGGGCCATGAGTTGAGACCAGCTGTTGCACGCACTGATGCACAGGAGGCAGATCGCTAGATTTCTGTCAGCTGCAAATCAAGGAAATAGTTCCAGAAACTTTCTTACACCATCCAATCATATAGAGTGTAAGGACTCGACCAATTTTATACTTCTGAAGAAGCCAAGTCGAAGGAAACTCGCCAACCAGGTAAGTAAGGTAGAAGCTTTTAGTCGATGATATTAGTTACCAATTTAATGAAGAGATTACAAGGTATAGCACTTACATTGTAGTCAGCCATTGGAACTCTTGGCCAACAAGACCCAAGTCCTTATTCATGCCAAAGAGCTGAACCTTGTTAGTGCAGCTACAGGGTGCCGTCGAATGGGCGAAAACCTACTGCCTGAATGCTGATGGACGTTTTATCAGTCTGCTGGATTCCATACATGAAGAACCTATCGCAGTTAGCTGTCTGTCTTATTGTTTTTTATATTAAATGCTGCTGGCATGCGACTAACATCATAGGAATTAGGTAACGATCGATCTTTCTTGTCAGTTTCTTGTACTGCTCCTCAGTGTATTCTATTCATTCAAGTCAGCGTGGGCCTCATAACATAGATATGACGGGGCACACCATTTGTATGTCCCATAGAGACCGATTCGACGGGTGCCAGCTCCAACGAGCCTGCATCGACCTTGTCCTTGGCGTCCTCGGTCGCCATTGTGGAAATTGGAGTATTCAAAATTTTCTGTGAAGCACTGAAGCCAATGCTAGTGATGCGAGAGGCTCTTGGTGGTATCAAGGAGGGGGGAAAGAAAGAAAGACTTGACTCTTATACGAGTCAAGATCCAACCAACTATCCAGGATATACCCCGGGTCGGCGGTTTCGGTGGAAGCAGGTTGAGATTGCCAGTTGGCGACTCGCAACACCCAAATCCTGACTACGCCCGTTCTCAACGCCTGTGGGGAACGGCGGGTCGCGTGGATAAGACTCGAAATAGCGGCGACCAGTTATCTAGCTTTGCTGGCGGCCCCTAATCAGCCTGGCCCCTCGGAGATCCCCATATCTGAGGGAGAAACTGACGGGCATCACCGAAATGCGGAGATACCGCACCGCACCATGCCCTTGGGTCTCAATTGTCCGGGGTAATGTCATGTTGGCTTCAGATTTCTTCAAATACAGAGTGATAAGCTAAGAGGAGATCGGAGTGTGTGTAGAAGACTTCGAGCGAGAGACAACCCTGCCCTGGATATCGATTACCGACTCAACGAACCACCATGTCTGATCAAGGTCCCACCCCAGTTCCCAATTCAACCAAGTCGTTTTGGAAGACGCAGCCACATCGTCTCGATAGTCACCGCAGCACAGCTCAGCTACCGGCTGAGAGTGACGTCGTTATCATTGGTGCTGGGTTCGCCGGAGCTGCCCTCGCCCACTTCATCTATGCCGACAACCCTTCCCCACCGTCAGTGGTAATCTTGGAGGCTCGCGAGGCATGTTCTGGCGCAACCGCCCGAAATGGTAGGTCGTGTGCCAACAGGAAAGCAAGTCACCCCATGCTTTGTTCTTAGCTAATCTAATATCCAGGGGGCCACTTAAAGCCTGATGTCTATTTCAACGTGCCTAAATATATCAAGAAATACGGCAACAAGGCAGCCGTGGAAGTAGCCAATTTCGAGGCATTGCAAGTTTTGGCAGTGAAAGAATTGGTTGAAAAGGAGAAGATTGATTGCGAGTTCACTCTTACTCGAGCATGCGATGTCATACTGGACGAAGACTTGGCCAGGGAAACAGAGGAAGCATTTGCTGAGCTTTCAAAGTCAGGCGTGGCGAATCTCACCGATGTTCATTTCACACCTCGTAAAGATGCAGAGAGAGTACATCAACCCCTTTTGGCATACACAAATTGTCAACAAAATGCTAACAGACTAATCACAGGTTTCCGGTGTCAAAGGTGCTCTTAATTGTTTTACTTTTACGGCTGGCCATGTCTGGCCTTACAAGTTGGTGATGCATCTCCTCGCTGGCGCAGTAAATAAGGGAGCAAATCTGCAGACGAACACCCCCGTCACTCATGTCTCTGAAAAGCCGCTCCTTGACGGCCGCTGGCTCGTGACAACAGAGCGAGGAACAATCAAAGCCAAAAAGATCTTGCTAGCCACAAACGCGTACACGTCACGCATTGCGCCTGAATTCAAGGATCACATTGTTCCCGTACGGGGCATCTGCAGCCGAATCGTTGTACCAAAGGGGTCACAGGCCCCATTCTTGCCGCAAACCTACAGCATTCGTCATGGTCCATCGCTGTACGACTATCTTATTCCCCGCAATGACGGCAGTATCATCGTCGGCGGAGCAAAGCCTAGCTGGTGGTCGGATACCTCCCAGTGGTATAATGTATCTGACGATAGTAAACTCATCGAACCGGCGTTGCCGCATTTTGAAGGCCTAATGCAACGAACATTCATCGGCTGGGAGAAGAGTGATGCGTATCCCGATAAAATATGGACTGGAAGTAAGTCTAACCTGAAGAGTCTCTCGTGATCTAGGGCGTTGACTGACCCGCATCGTGAACAGTTATGGGATATAGTTCCGACTTTATGCCATACGTCGGTGAAGTTCCTAAGAAGCCTGGCCAAATGGTTTTGGCTGGGTTTTCGGGCCACGGCATGCCACTGATCCTCCTTTCTGCGAAAGCAATCGTCGAGATGTTCTTGCATGGGAAGTCCTTTGAGGAGACTAGTGTCCCTTCTGTGTTCAAGGCCACTCAAGAGCGTCTGGATAGCACAAGGAATGAAATCACGGAGGGACATGGATCGGAACAAGAGAATCTCAGGAGCAAATTATAGATTAGCATCATGATGTTTTCCCCTAGATGTAGTTATTGTAACTCCAACACTTTTGCCTAAGAACTTGAATGTCGTGTATTTGTTTCTTTGACCCTATGAATCATGTGCCATAGGATATTTGAAAAGTAAGTCCCGCCATCTTCAACCTATCAACTAGGTGACAAAAGAGATGACAGATCAAATTTAAGAGCAGCCAGAGCGGTTTCCGCAATAATTAAAACAATATAACAATATACAGCGATACACGTTGACAATTTGAGTTACCGGGCACAGACCTGCATATAGTGCTTGGGTGTGCCAAGTTCAATGCCGTCAACATACCAACTACTGGTTGCTCCAAGACCTTGCGTGACTCAATTCATCAAAAAAGGAAGATGAATTGAGATATTCTTCATTGAATTATTTTATTTACTATCCCTGAAATAGATTGCCTATTTACCAGGAGCATAGGCAATAATTCCATCTGCCAGAGAAGACAGGTCCTCTGCAATCACCTCCATTTCGCCGAAGATATCCTGACAGGTCTCCTTTTCCCAGGTTGCTGCCCAAGCACCCTTGAATCTACAGAGAGTCTCAGTCAGTATTCAGGAGTTATCAACGTTCATGGAAATTAAATCTCTTACCCGCAGTTGCGAGCGGCTGCTGCATCCCACATATGTGCGGCGGCAAACCACACATCAAGATCCTCCTTGGGGAACTTGTCTAGGATGTACTGGTATGAGTCTGGGGCCGGCTTTCCAATTCCAATAGTGTCACATGAGACAAAGTTCTCCGAAGGGAAGTTGGCATTGGCAGCTTCCAGATACCCTGCTACACGCTCAGTGTCACCCGCTGTAAGAGCCCAGACGGTGTAACCAGCCGCGCGAAGCTTGGAGAAGCACTCCAGCAGACCAGGTCGTGGGGTCAGCTTGCGGTACGATGCCAACAGAAACTCGCGGTCCTCATCAGTGGCAAATGCGCGGGGGTCTTTTATACCCGCTTGCCATAGTGTGCGATAGAAGATGGAGCGGAATATATCAAAGAACTTGATATATTTGCCTGAAACACTGAGGTAAGTGTACTCCCTCTCCCCCGCTTCCATCCAAGCGTAACCGAAGATACGGGAGCCGATGCTCTCCTTCCTGAATCGCTCTCCTAGTCTGGCCTCAACGGCTTCAAAGAAAGCATCATAGGAAACCAACGTTCCTGGGACGTGTTAGGGTAAATTGCTTGAGGAGCATAAGGTGCAGATCATTAGATGTTACGCACCTACAACGTCGAAGACGACGTGCTTGTTAGTTGAGGTAGACATTGCGATTGCGAGATGGTTTACGCTTTGGATTGAAGCCCGTCGGATTATTTGTTATGCCAGCGACAATCTAATATCGCCAATGGTGATATAAACCTGGTATAATAAATGACGGTGTCAAGAGTTGCATCTGGTTTGGGACGCACCCCTCACTAAGAAGCGTTCGGCGAACCGCGCTAGTTAGACAGTCTCAGACGGAGAAAGCCGACGTGACATGACTGGTGACTGCGTTTGTTTCCTCCGATAAGCTAGCCGGGGTGGGCCTGGGATTAATTGTCAGTATCGGAATGCAGCGATCACAGCATGAGGCAGCGTGGTCAAATACGATCAGTATGGAAGCTCTGTCCCGAGCCTCCCCTAGGCTTCTCACACTGGCATTGATTATTCTCCCTAGCCGTAGAGCAGTCACCGATTTACGAAGACAGATATGATGCGGCAATCTAGAACACAGTGATGGCTACCCGGATATTATGCCCAGGTGGAAACACTCCGGTGGCTGGTGGGGAACTATCTGCAGCTTTACCGTTTGCACCAGCTATAGCGGCGGCTGATATTTGCCAAGTCGTATGGCAGCTATGTTTGTACACAACTCAGATATTACGGTGTAGAAATTTGACATAATCTATGCCCATAATCTTATATAGCTAGCTATTCATGCACCTAATTCAAGAAGCGAAGTGGCGGTATCTCTAATACAGTCTTAGAGCGGTTTAAATTCAATCCCGAGTATTTCCCTCGCTCGTGAATTGTCATAACCGTACACATCAGCAGGGAAGTCGTCCCGCGGATTTTCTGGAAGCCGGGACGAAAGCTCAGGATGAGTCTTCCGAAGCCCATCCACAATTTGCTTATGCGAGCAGTGTCCCGCAACGAGAAAGAAACGCTTCCCTCCAGCTTCAGGAACCTCAATGGCCCTCACGTGCGCAAGTGCAAGGTCTCTGACATCGGTGAAAAGAAACGTGCCCGTGGGAGGCAGGGGGTTGTCTTTGTATTTACCCTGGATAATATCTCGAATGTTCAAATTTGACGTGTTGAGCCGATCAAGATTCTCGAGGTGGTGAGCAATGGGGCCATAAACAAGTGGCGGGTTGATAGTGGTAATATCGAATGAAGGCTTTTCTTTACCCAAAAATCCCCATGCAGCTTTTTCTGCAAACGTCTACATAGCCACGCGGTAGTCAGAAAACTGCTAGGCTTCAGGGAAATTGCAAAGACCTTTACTCACCTTGCTTCCACGATATGTCTTGGATGTATCTGACAAAGCCTCGTTCCATGTGACAGGATTCCATGAGCTTTCATCATAAACCTTTGGTGGAGATTCAGTGTTTACAATGGCTGCAAACGAAGAGGTCACAACCACACGTTTTACCTGGGAAGCATACTCCTTGACAGCCCTGAGAATGCCCACGGTTCCATTGATGGCCGGTTCGAGAACATCTAGAATAGGGTCCTCAAACTTGGCCAGAAACGGAGATGCAGTATGAATCACGTAGTCGAGTTCAGGGCTAGACCGAACGACCTTGTGCAAGATTATGATTAGCATCACTCTATTTTTACATCCAAGGGAAGCTTAGAGGGCTCACAGCATCGAAAGCGTCCTTTTGAGCAAGATCGCCCACGATTGCATACGAAAGTTTGGCCTTCAACGTCTCGGTTTGCGCTTTGATAATCTGATCGCCCTTTTCCTGCGAGCGCACCGTTGTGATGACGGTGTACCTAACATATGTAAGTGTTGGTAGGCAGAAAGATGCTCACTCATTAGGACCCCTACCCCCGCTCAAGGAGAATCCTGAGAATGTGAGCAGCAATAAAACCGCTTCCACCTTTTCAACACCAGTCAATGAACTAGCAAGAGACAAGAGATGCAGGTGGGGCGCGGCTTACCAGTGAGAAGTACCTTTGCCATCTTGGCAATGCCTTAGAGGTTTTGGGTTTTATTTGTTGCCCGGTTGTGACGAAGAGAGAGATATTCGCTTCCCAAAATGGAACAGACAAAGCCGTTATAATAGATAGTTAACTTCCTAGCTTAAGGGCTAGGAGCAAGAAACTCCCTCCCTTACTCAAACTCTGACACTGGCTTCGTCGGCGGAGAGCGTCAATAGTTGCTCCACCAGCGCGGAAAGCCGACCAACTAATTATGTGGCAGAATAAGCAATTGAAATTCCCTGGTGTAGAAATGCCCGGGTTGGTGGCGGCTCGGAGTAATGACATGACTGGCTATCTGAAATTACCTTGTATCTTGATCGAAATATCATGATCACCGGCGCCTCTGCTAAGAACACTTGTCCAGCCTCTTGGATGGGAATTACATTGCCGGCAGCGGTATACAAACGCCTGTTGCGCAAATAGCCATAACAATACTCTACACGGACTATCATGGGGCTTCCCTTCGAAAAACCGAGGAATCATCAAAGAAAAGCTGGTGCTCCGTCTTCTACACATTATTGTGCAGTGCTCTACCAACCTAAACAGCTGCGTGGTTGTATAAGTTCCTTTCGCTGTAAAATACTCACAGGATGCTGTACGTCCAGCTAAGAGCCCCCCCTCCAAGCAGATTCTCTCGTCTCCTCTTCATGTGGTTCTGGCCCATTGCGTAGGTATGTTGGAAAGCATTTGATGGGGCAAATCCTCTTGTAGCTCGCTGCCACATCACTGTCAACAGCGCCCATGTCATCTCTCATTGAAGTACAGATGGGAAGAGCAAGTTCAAAAATGAGGTTTAAAGGGCCACCTGCACTCCTCAGCACTATCATGTTCGCAGTGGTTTAATTCGTTTAGCTTTCTGCAAAGCCCAAAGAGGTGGATGAAATCACGAGAACACCTTGCAAGAACGACAAACATTACTGAAGACGGACGAAGTCCGCTTGCGTTTCACTTTTACTGGGAGTATTGAGACTGCCGTCACATATTTATAACGGCTTGTTGCGGATTTAATTGCTGAATTCAGTGTTCGTGGTGGTATAATTTAGAAGTACTACTTTTTCGTGGCCATATGAAAGAAAGTGACTACTCTTGTTTCAATTTTGGTTTCAAACAAAGCGATCAGACCCAGATTTCAGCTACCTACGTCCTACACTCGTTATGGAACTCCTGGCTAGCCACCGACAGTCTCTAGATTCACCGTGTACTCTTTGGCTATTGCCCTCGATCAACATGGTGAATGTTTACAAAGGCGGAAATAAGACTTATTAAATAAAACTTACTAATGTTCGACTGTCAAAAAAGAAATTGCTGGTTTGTAAGGATGACTGAAAAGAACATCATCAAGCTGAAGACATCGCCATTATATATTTGGACGGTCAGTACCGACTAACTGTCCTTCAAACCCAGAACGTAATTCCAACAGAATGCCTTCTTCACCTTAAACGGATGATGATGACTGAGGTTGGGGAGGAGTAAAGTGTTTACAAGCCCTTCATCCATACGTTTATGCCATGAACATGATACTAATAGAGCATAAAACGCAATCCAATAAACAGACATCCCAATGGGAAAAGTACCAAGGTAGAAGAAGAGCAAAGAGAATAGAAGAGAATAGCTAAATGAGCTATGTATTGCAGACTGTGGTGTGTTTTACCCTAAAGGAAAGTTAAACCGATAATACTATGCAATATCTCTACAATATCATTCATTAATTAAATATAACCAACATTGCTTTGAAACTGCAGCATCCAAATATGCACCATGGATAGGTAATGTTACAATTGAAACAAGTCCAGACACCCATGATGACTTATTATCACCAGGAAGCCACCACACATATCAAAGCGTGAGGATGGAAGCGCCAGCACCAGTAGACCAGGAGACCTCCTACCCACAGCAAGCGTAGTGGGTGTGGGCTGTGGTTGGTTACAGTGGCTCGTCGCCTAAAGCCCCTGGAAGGTCTCCGCCAACATATACGTGCAGGAGTGGAGGCTAGCTTCGGCATCACTCGGCGGCACTCCCGCTTTCCCCATTGAACGATCGCTGATGGCTTCAGTCATGACTAATATTACGCCGTCGCAACTGCAGTGGAAATCCAGAGATATTCAAAAATGTCTCTCCCCGCGACTCCTCGCTCCTCACCTCCCAGATAGCAAAGCAGCAAGTTCACAATGTCTCGCCAGACGCTCCGCCGAAACATTCCCACCGGCACAGGGCTCAAAGCCAGTCTCGCCGCCCTCGAGTCATCCAGCCCAGCTGAGATCAGCATCACAGCCCCGCCCGACACTGTATGAAACCATCTCAGTTCTTCCCGCATCCCCTTCCAGCTTATTCACAATCTACAGGTCGACGCCCTGACCGCCCAAGGCGACTCCTTCACCCTCACGTCCTTCACCGCCGCCGACGCCCACGAGCTCGGCCACCTCCTGTACGCGCGCCTCCTCCACGCCTCCAAGCCCACCCTCATCTCCATCGCGACGGCCAGCGGCCTCGTCCTCTTCCAGACCACCACGGGACCCGGCGTCCAGCCCGACAACGAGACCTGGGTCCAGCGCAAGCGGCGCTCCGTGCTGCGCTTCGGCTCCAGCAGCTGGCTCCTGCACTGCAAGTTCGCGGGCGACGAGGCCGCCTTCGCCGCCAAGTTCGGCCTGAGCCCCGACCAGGCTGGCCAGTACGCGATCCACGGCGGCGGGGTGCCCATCCGGGTTGAGGGCGTGGAGGGCGTTGTGGCCGTCGTGGTTGTCAGCGGGCTGAAGCAGGAGCAGGATCACGGGGTCATTGTTGATGTCATCAAGGAGAACTGGGTGCCTGTTAATTGAGGTGAGAATGGAGATTGCATAATTCACAATTTCTGATTCCTTGATGCATATCTTTGTGAATGCGCGTCGCGAGTGGAACAAAACAAAAAGCCCCTCAGATGGGCGCGTCCTCTGGCTCCCCACCTACCCTGTATACCGCCAACCTTGGTCTTCGCATTTTGTAGTCGCCTGTGGGATCAAAATACGAGGGAATACCTTGAATTCGACGGTTTCCGATTATCGGAGCGGTGATTGCATTACATGCCAATGCAATGATCTAGAAACAGCAGGAAGATAGAGGTAGATCCTTGCCCGATGCAATCCGTCGCGCAGCATCAAAGCCCGAGGTAGGATGCGGGGAGAATGCGGCGAGGAAGTATAAAAACACAAGGACACAAATGAGCGGGGATAAGTTTTGATCATTCCCTGCCGCCAGCCAGCTGTATCTGATCCTTCGTAGGGATCAATCCTGTTGCCTCAATTACCTATAGCCTGAAGCGTACCCAGTGAGCAACCGCAGCAATGTTGTTTAAGAGTAGCAGCCCAGACATTGACTGTAAGTGACGGCGTACCCAGCACCACTGGAGCCACGTCTGACCATGATGTTCGTCCAGTGCCCAAAGACCTCACCGTGTGGACTTGGCTCTTCGCGTCTCCCCATTCACCGCTCGCCAGAATCCCCAGCAGGGATATCAGAGGCTTTACAGATGCTATAACTGGAGAACACATAAGCTACAGCGATGTCAAATCACACACCACACACGCCTCAACTGCATTAGTCAAGGACTACGGCCTCAGGGAGGGGGACGTGGCCATCGTGTTTTCACGGAACACCGTCTGGTATCCCGTAGCTGTTCTCGCTGCCGCGCGCGTCGGCGCCGTGGCCTGCGGAGTGTCTCCCGAATACAACGTCGATGAACTCACATACAGCCTCAAACTCAGCAAAGCCAAGTTCCTCTTCACCACCGAAGGGGGGCTGGAGAGAGCCTATGCGGCAGCATCAAACGCAGGAATCGCACATGACCATGTGTTCCTGCTGGAGCCGAGCACCAAGGGCGGTAAGACGAGCCTCCAGGACCTGGAACGACGTGGGCAGCAATACGGCGATGACGGCCAGGTCAGCCCGTTCAAGCTACCGGCCGGCAAGACGAACGGCCAAGTCTGCGCGTACCTTGGCTTCAGCAGTGGGACGACGGGCCTGCCCAAGGCTGTGATGATCTCCCATGGGAACGTGATAGCGCAGTGCCTCCAGATTCAGCAGATCACACCCGCGTCGCACGACAAGGGCCTTGCGGCGCTTCCATTCTATCACATCACGGGTATTGTTCATCAGCTGCACCTGCCTGTGCTTCTGAATGCCAATACCTACGTCCTGACGAGGTTTACAATGGAGGGATTTCTCAAGGCTGTGCAGGACTACAAAATCAAAGAATTGCTGCTGGTGCCGCCCATCATCATTCGCCTGGTTCGATCCCCGGAGTTGGTTGGAAAATTTGACCTAAAACACGTCACGCGCTTCTCGTCGGGTGCCGCGCCATTATCTCAGGAAGTCCTGGCTCTACTGCAGAGACAATTCCCCGGCACGGGCTTCAAGCAGGGTTATGGCATGACAGAGTCGTGCTCCTGCATTACCGCACACCCGCCGGAGAAGTACGACTACAAATACGCTCACAGGGTCGGTGCCGTAGTCGCCTCGACCGAGGTCAAGGTCGTCGATCCGGAGACGGGGAGGCAGTGCGGTGTGGGCGAGACGGGCGAGATCTGGGCTCGCGGGCCGCAGATCACCATGGGGTACTTGGAAAATCCCAAGGCCACGGCGGAGACGTACGACAAGGACGGGTTCCTACACACGGGGGACATGGGGCATTTCGATGAGGAGGGTCTTCTGTCAATCACGGATCGGCTGAAGGAGATGGTCAAGGTGAAGGGCATTGGCGTCGCGCCGGCCGAGCTCGAGAATCTGCTGCTGGGACACCCGATTGTCAATGATGCTGCAGTGTGTGGGATACAGGACGAGCGGGCAGGGGAGCGACCCAAGGCGTTTGTTGTGCTGGCGGAGTCTGCAGGGTCGGAGCCAGAGCGTGCGGCTCAGGAGCTGATTGATTTTTCCAAAGCGAAGACGGCGAGGCACAAATGGATTGCGGAGGTGGAGATTGTCAAGGAGATACCGAAGAGCCCGTCGGGCAAGATTCTTCGACGGAAGCTTCGCCAAGCCCCTGGGAAGAGCGGGAACGTGGTTGTTCGCGATGATGTGCGAGCGCGGTTCTGAGCATTTGGTGGAAGAAGGTTGCTGGTCGGAGTAGCCAATCAGGGCGCGGCGCTGCGATTTGCTCGCTGTTGCCTGTGGCTTCGACTCACTGTCCAATGGCTGGGCCTGGCTGGGGCTGCCTAATGTTGATTGAAAGTATATGATGGGAAAAACAACGTACTGTTTCCGAGCGCATAGCTCATATGGTCTAATTGAAAAGATACAGAGAAAATTAGCATTGCCCCTGCACAAGGTTGACAGAATGCTCTCAAAGCGAGCCACCTCTTTTTTTCTTCTTTTTTCTGCTGGCGATGATATTTCCTGCCTGCCCACATCACGCAGCCTCGGCTAGGAAACAGCGCTCTCTCCCATACCGCATTCAAGGCCCTTGGCGTGCAAGCCACTGTGCCTCCTTGCATTTTAGGAAAGACCACAGAAAGTAACCGCACTTGGTTCGATTCCCGAACCTGTTTCTTTTTTCCCCCCTGTACCTGCTTCGTCTTTGCTGGGTTGACTTCGTGGCTGCCTAGTTGATGTGGCCAATAGGGCGCCGTCTAACCAAGCCTCAAATCCTCTTTCCACCCTGTGAATACGACAATGAGAAGCAATTGCAGATGAACAACATGTCTAAAGGAAGGTAGTTACGGTTTTTACATCTGGCCACCTGACTTGTATGCCCATTATCTGCTGTCCCCCTTTGCAAATCAAACCTATTGATCGGTGGCCTTACTTTCCACCTGGAACCCATTTGAGCCACGGTAACCACGATTTGGAAGGCATCTACTGTACAAAATGACGCGGCACTCATTGCGGCTCTTCCCTCGAGCATGCGGGATTGACGTCACAGTGTAACATGCGCTGATTCCCGAAGATCGATCCCCGGGTGTGTTTGGCTGCTGGTCCGCAGCATATATCAGCAGTCACATTAAGTAAGGGTCCTGCAGGGGTATCACGGCTTGCTGACATGGCTTTGACGACAATTGATGATCCGGTTGAAAAGATCAAGGTGTCTGCTGCTTCGTGTAGATTCGAAGCCAGGTGAGCGAAGGAAGGCGCGAAGACCTAAAAACTTGCAGACTGTCGTCAAAAACGTCATCAAGCGATGCTTTCCTCGGCAATTGAGAATGGCCACATCTAGAATGGGCAGTTTCAAGCGGGATGAGTGAAGCAAGTTCCTCTTGCTCGATGAAAGTTTCTCTTGCCTGCGTAAACAAGAGGTAAACAAATATCAACAGCCCATTTCCTTTCTTCTCTCTCTTCTTTCTCTTCTCTCCATCCACTGTTCACATCAAATCATCATCTTGACTACCGCGGTTCTTTTGGCATCAATACTTTGTTCCACACCATCATTCGCGTGCTCGCTAGAACAATCATCACACATTTCCATTTTCTCCCATTCGCCGCCTTCTTTTTTTCTGCAACCATGAAGTTCTCCACCGTTCTCGCCTGGGCCTCGTTGGCTTTGGCTGCCCCTACCCACCCTGCCATTCAAACACGCGACGACAACGCATTGTGCAAAATCTATGGCAAGGTTTACAAGCTCGAAGAACTTGTCTATTCCTCCAAGGTTAAGATTGGTATGTCTCAATCCGTCACCCCCATTGCCGGCATCCCAAGACATTGAGTTGCTAATGCCTCCATCAGTGGCAGCGGTGGAGGCCTCTGTGCCTGACAATGCAGCCAAGACTGCCGCTGCCATTGAGAAGGAACTCGAAACGATCAACACTGCCATCTTGAAAGTGTTTGGCACCACCAAAGGCGAGATTGCGATTTGCTGGCCCGCTCTGCAACAGGAGGAGGAACCCGACGTCTTCACATGTTTCCTAGAAATCTGCTCCTCTACAGCCCAAACCTCCACCGACTTGCAAGCCATCCTGGACTCCATCTCCGGCCTATCAGCTGACGTCCGAAAAGCTCTGGGCGAACAATTGGGCCTCTTGAGGTTCCTGACCGCGCCGGCCCTCGAGTCCATTCTGGGCCATTGCAACAAGTTGACCGAGCAGTGCCCAGTCTAAGTCTGATATTGACCTTGTCCTCTCAATGGTTGATTGATTGACGAGGACTGGCCATGCAAGTATGGCTCTCTTTTTTCTTCCAGGGTTCCTGGGATGAAAGAATATCGGGGAGGAGAATGCTTTTCTTACAGCTCTGCAGCATCCAATCGTTACGACCCTAATTGAGACCCAGTTTTGTGATTGTCCGGGGTTCATAGAGACAGTTCGTTGCATACAGCCAGCTGTGGGAGGATAAGATGGCATGGTTTCTTTGCTGAGCACTACCCAAACAGATTAGACTAGTATCAATATGATTCAGTGTTACTTTGAATTCTTCCCATCTGGTTCATTCGTGATCTATTGCAGTAGTGATGTTACCCCATCGTATGATCTTGATCCGTTATCATCTTTCATCCCCACCCTCCCTGCATGTTCGAGGCAACATTGCCTCCCTTGATCTGCCAACTTGCCCACAACCCGACCGATGGGTGGATATAGGACCGAAGAGATAGAATTTTAGAATTTTAGGCCAGATTCGCTCATCAGGCCAAGGCTGTATGGGTAGAAAAGTCGCGTGGGGGCTTGTAAAGATGTGTCAACCTTTGCGGCTGATGGTTGTCAACTCGCAAACAATTATCGCCAACATGCACGCCTCCGGCACGTTTTTGCCGACAAGGAGCTCTTGCAGGTGCGTATCTCTATCCCGAGTGGACGTGATGGGTGGGTTACAAAAGTGCGTGTAGCACGGCGGAAATCCTGGGGATTGCGCCATCGAGGCAATCTCGACTCGTTCTCTGCAGCCCCTTTCAGCGCCGGGAAGGTCATCCATAGCAGCCAAAAAGTCACGGGCTTCTGCAATTGACAATCGCAAAAAGTCTTCGATTGAAAGACCAGATCAGGAAGGTGGAAGGGCCGTCCGATGGCAACATTACGAGATGCGCCTATGGCGCGACACGCATTGTTGCGCTCGTAATTCGCCGTGCATCCAATGCTCCTCGGCTGGGCGATCCGTGTTGCTGCCAATGAGTCCGGTCTGCTTGCACCCGACAATGGAAGGCATGTCAGCCAGACAATTGCACCATTTCGCCCCTTCACGCAACCGGACGGTGTGGCGATCGTATATAGCGGTGGCCTGGCCCTAGCCCAAGCCGGCGGTTGCGTGTCGTGTCTCACTTGCCCAGCAGGAAAAAGTAAAAGTTTATGGAGGAGGAGTCTCATCTCGCCGGCCATCATCATCCAACTTTTTTCCATCAATCATGGGTAGGTGAAATCGCTACTGCGAGAGGTCTATGCCTTCTTGTTCTGACTGTTCTCTCTCCCTCGCAGCTGAAAACGCGGTCGGCCTCACCACGGCCAAGGTCGTCGAGCCCGTCGTCGAGTCCGCCATCGAAGAAAAGGCTCACCATAATGTCGCGTCCGTCGGCGTGAGCGGCGATGCGGACTCCAGCCCTGCGTCTCTCGAGGCCGGCAACGTTCCCGACAGCGACGACGAGCTGTATCCCCCCCCGACTGCGGACGAGCGCAAGATGCTCCGGAAGGTCGCCGACTCGATCCCCTGGATCTCGTGGACGCTCTGCATCGTGGAGATGGCGGAGAGAGCCTCGTACTATGGCGTCAAGGCCGTGTTCAACAACTATCTCCAGTTCCCGCTTCCGGAGGGCGGTCCCGGCACCGGTGCGATTGACAAGAGCAAGCCCAACTCACATGCCGGAGCTCTCAACATGGGTCTGCAGGCTTCCTCGGCACTGGGTCTGCTCTTCACGTTCCTGGCGTACGTCATTCCCATCTTCGGAGCCTGGATTGCCGACACCAAGATCGGTCGCTACAAGGCCATTCTCCTCGGTGTCATCATCGGGGCCGTCGCTCACGTTATCATGGTTGGAGGCGCCGCACCGGCAGTCTTGCAGGCAGGCAGGGGAGTGGCTCCCTTCTTGATCTCCTTCTTCCTTTTGGCCTTTGGAGCCGGCATCTTCAAGCCCAATGTCCCGCCCACTGTCCTCGACCAGTACAAGCACCAGCGTGAGTATACCAAGGTTCTCAAGTCGGGCGAGAAGGTCCTCGTCGATCCCGAGACGACGGTGAGCCACATCATGCTCATCTTCTATGCGTTCGTCAACGTTGGCGCCTTCTTCTCCATTGCTGTCGTTTATATCGAGAAGTACCACAGCTTCTGGCTTGCGTTCCTGGTGCCTGGTATCGTCTACTTCCTGCTACCGCTCCTGCTGGCTTTTACCTACAAAAGAACAATCCGTGTTGCCCCTCAGGGATCAGACCTGAACCGATTCACCAAGATCACCGTTTCAGCACTCAAGAAATCCAAGGGCAATCTGTTCTCCAGGACCTTTTGGGAGGATATTTCTCCTTCTACACTGGCCCAAACAGGTCACATCGCTCCGTATTCAGAGAAGGATGTCGATGATGCCAAGCGAACCTGGCAAGCCGTGCAGATCTTCTTGTACATTCCCATCTGGTACATGAACGATGGTGGTGTCGGTAGCATCCAGAGCAACCAGGGAGCTGCCATGACCAGCGAGGGAGCCCCTAACGATCTTCTCAACAACTTCAACCCTCTGACCATTCTTGTCATTTCCCCCTTCATGGCTCATATTGGTTATCCTTTCCTCGCGGCCCGGGGAATCAAGTTTGGCCGTATCTCGCGAATGACCTTTGGTTTCTCCCTGGCTATTGTATCAGCTTTGATTGGCGCCCTTGTCCAATGGCGCGTATACGAGACGAGCCCATGGTGAGTGCAGACCGATCTTTAGTGTACATGTCTTTGCGATGCTAACTTTTATGTGAACAGCGGCTATGAGGCTAGTACTTGTGACGACGTATCACCCATTAGCATTTGGTGGCAGCTGCCCAACGTCATCCTGGGCGCCGCCTCCGAGATCTTCGTCAACGTCACTTCCTACGAACTCGCCTACTCCCGCGCCCCGGAGCACATGCGTGCGACGGTCATCGCCATCTTCCTCTTCATGGTGGCCCTGAGCAGCGCCCTCGCCCAGATCCTCCTCCCGTCCCTCATCGACCCCCATCTGATCTGGGCCTGGGCCGCCCCCGGCCTCGTTCTCCTCGTGCAGACCGTCATCTTCTGGTGGAGGCATCGCGGGATCAACGAGGACGCCTTCATGACGTACGAGGAGGACTTTAAGAAGCCGATCATCGAGGAGGAGAGGAAGGGTGAGGAGGTCAAGATTTGAGTCGGGTCAGGGGCTCCCATTCTACACTCGTGGTGGCCTTGTCATGCGCACGATGAAGCCTCGACTGGTGTTTTGTTTGGTCCTGAGAGTGGCATAGCGTCTCGACATTATAGGTGGTTCGCTTGTTTGTGATGTGGAGGACAGTCCTTTAGTTAGTTAATCAGATCTATTTCTATATCGGAATAAACATCGATGACATTAACTCTAATCTTTCCAGGAGGGACTTTTGTTGTGCTCTATAACAACTACACGTTCTCAATTATGGTAGCATCCTTGTAGCCTCAGTACCCAGCAACACTATGCATTTTCTGAAAGACCTTGAATATGTCTAAAAACATTATATTAAGTACTACCATATACACATAATGATCAATAAATACATATAAGATTAACCCCGTCGGTGTGGTGGAACTTCAACAACGAACGTCCCTTACACGGCGATTGTGATCTCCCCGCTCTCCTTGGCCTCCTCGATCAGCTTATTGTACTCCGCAAGCTTCTCCTCATAAAGCTTGATGAGTTCATCAGTATCCGTGATCTCTTCGTCTCGCTTGCCAATCGTGGCGTCGAGGCCGGTGAAGGCTCTGGCGAAGGCGTAGAAGACTTCGGCTAGTGCATTGCAGATGATGGGGAGACGGGTGGATTTGCATTGGGAGTGAAGACTGAGATTGAAGTTGTTAGCAAAATCCCCGTTTTTGGGCCCATCACATCTTCTTAGCCCCCTTGTGCGCTCTTCTCTATCCCTGGTAGGTTTTCAAGTCGAAGTGCTGGGGCTGTCAGAAGGGGGGAGACTCACTCTGTCTGGAACAGCGTGTCAATCTTGGTCTTGGCGCTGCGGGTGAAGCGCTTCTGCTTCCTGTAGTTTTGGTAGCCAAAGTCGCGTCGCTGGCAGGCAGGCTCGAAGGGGAAGCCGAGAGGGTTGCCCAATCCAAAGGCGCAACCGTCGCTGGTCCAGTCCAGGTCGGCGGGGACCTTGAACTCTCTATGGTCGCTGAAGGAGGAGAGGGTCTCCCCGAAGAGGAGCTGGTCGACGTTGGCCTCTGGGCTCGGGCAGAAGTCAATGGCGGCGGGTAGGGCTGTGGCCACGGAGGCCAGTGAGCAGAGTGAGAGAATGGCGGTTGTGTACTTCATGATTAATTATTAATTAATGAGCGTGGTGACTGGAAGAAAAGAGATATCCGTGAAGAAAAGAAGATCCAGTGGGAAGAGAAATAAAAAAACCTCATTCTTCTTCTTGCTATTTCAACAACGCACGACGAAATGAGAGCGGGCCTCATGTTCGGTTCCTCGGGGAAGAAGCGGTCACACTCATCCGCCTGCCGCACGTGGGCTTGCTGGCAATATCACCGAACCCAATTTAAAAATATCGATATTTCAGGTGCGGGAGACGGTTCAGGAAGGCTGTAAGATGGTATTTCCCGAAGCGGCGGCGACTCAAGGCTCGAAGGATCCGAGGCTTTCTTGTCTCGCGCAACCGACGTTACATCGGGAGCTGCGGAAACGGCAGGAGAGTAGCCACATGGCGATTTTGTGCCAGGGGACGTTGGACATTAACATAAGCTTGACCGTACAATCTCCAGTTTATTCCTCTTTGGGGGCATTGGCAAGAATGCAGCCGTTCAATATTTCCACTAGCCACCTGATTCCCAATTCCTATACGCGTTAAGGATCGCTTTCCCTCCCGGCCCTAATTTAAACGTCTCTATAATATGGGCCGACGGCCTCCGGATGGGAGGGTTTGCGGTCCGCGTGAATGTTCTCGAACAGGCTGGCAGGTTCAGATTGCCTATCTTCTGGCGCGGTTGTTCAAGCAGGATTGCAACTCCTCAGGTAAGATTAGTTTGATTGACATTTGTGTCACTGATGCAATTATGACTTTGTCCAAAGATTAAAAGTTCTATTGGGCGAACAGGAACACCCCTGGACACAGCGAGTTGGGTAAACGTCCGCACGGCGGTTGCCTTTTGCTAGAGTAATAGATGGATGCTGTCGCACTGTGAATGGCGTAGCTAATAATGGGCGACGCAATGGTGACGGGCGTTTGTGGTCAAACACTGGGCAACGAACCTTGGTTCAATCACTACCACAACCACTGGTAGATAGTCTTTCGTGCCCGAGAAGCCAGGTAGGTATCCATATTTCCTCTCTTCCGCCGAGACCAAGTTCCGGTGGACTAAAACAATCCAATGATGGCCTTCAACAATAGGTTGGTGTTGTGCCCAGCTGTTCAAAACCTTGGGAGCTCTTTCTCGTAATCCGCGCCTGCTCTTGGTGCCGATCCCGCTGATCGAATCATCTCGTCCCTAGCGAAGTGACCGGGCAACTGTCATTCCTCGCTAACCCTCACCCTATAAGTATGATCAAACAATCTCCGACAATCCCAGTTTGAGTGTTGCGGTGGCTCGATTTAGTAAATATCATATGTGTTGCGAGAGAATCTCCCATTCCCGCTCGCGACAGACTGTGTCAAGGAGCCCGATCGTAGCTCCTCGTGCAGAATATAGGCTTGGCCAATTAAATAAAATCCTCCTTGAGGCCTTGGCCGCAAAATCGACGGGAGCTCACTGCCAAAGAGAGCCACGACTTGGTCCCCAGGTTTCATCCTTGATGGACCAAGTCCTATGAACCCGTCGGAGGTGGTAAATGCACGCCGGTTGTGTGCCGTCTGGTAAAGCCCTTTGGGATAGGCCTCCGATAGGTTTTCGAGATCGTCCCAGTCAATGTCTTCATATGCAAATGTGTATGGCTCGACTTCTATTGCCCTCGCCTTTTCCAGTCCGGAGAACTGTAGAAATGGATCTGATTCTTGCTCTGCGGAGGGGATCTCATTGGCAGGTCCTATCGAGTCCATTGGATTACCGTCTGTATCAGACACAACTTTTGAACCAGGCCCAGACGCTGACCCATCCAGCATAGGAGTGGGACCCGCCTGTGTTATTTCATCAGCTGTAAAGGAACTGGTTCCGGATCCAACGTTCCGTCTCATCTCGTCTTCATCTTCATCCTGGTCCGAGGCGATCCCGCATTCTTCTCGGATCTCGGCCTCACGAATTATGATAGCCATGTACCACATGTAAATCTCGGCGTTGAATCCCTTCTTATCTTCGGCGCGGTTATCCATATTGAAATAACCATTCAGGATCCTGTGGTTGAAACCGACCGCATTTTTTTGCGTGATGTCTGAGTCCGCGTCTCCTTTAGGCCAAACTGATATTGCCTTTAAGAAAGCGACATCAAGGGGCTGGCCGTCATAGTAGGTCTCGCCTGAGCGTGGAACGAATGAGGAATCAAACAACTCGTACCAAGCACCAACGATACCCCCGAAGGTATCATCAAACTCCTCACTCTTGAATCTAAACACATCTGCGGCAGCATCGGCAACGTCAAAGGTGTAGCCATCAAGACAAAGTATGTGCGGTTGCTCGGACTTCTTGGAAAAGCTGGCGCCACGAGTTGTCGCCATTGACGAAAATGCTCGGTAGTATCCCATCTTGAAGTCTTCCGCCATGTTGATTTCTCTTTTGGGCTCAAACCATTTGGGCACCCACGACGGGTATTCGCCATCTTCTGGATCTTCGATATGGGAAACATTATTCAGAATGCCGAGGTGCCCTGCTTGGTGTTCGATGAGAAATCGAGCAAAGGTTGTATATACTTCGGCTGTTGTCTTCTGGTAATCTGGCTGCAGCTCTTTTGGCATCTGCAGACGACTGGGCGAGTACAGGAGCATGGCCAATTTGATTGGCACACATAAGACTAACATCAAAGGGCGAGCAACCCCCCAATTGTCAAGATAATCCAAGGCAAAGAATTGTTGATGGCCGGGACGTACGCCCTCCCAACAGATGCCGAGGACGGAGAAGATCTTGTCGCGGGGATCTGTAGATAGGTATGGACGCGACAAGTCCAGTGTCAGGGACAAAGGACCTATGGTTCTAGGCACGAGAGGCTTCAATGCCCCAGCTGTGGCTTTGCGTGTAGCCAACATGGCCATCCACATGCTGAAAACCGAATTGTTTGGTCCCAATTCGCCCTCTACGTTGGCCGCTATGTGATTCCACGACCCTAGGAGATGGTCAAAGTTGATCCCCAAATCCTCGCATTTGAGGACCACATCCTTGGCTACCACCACTTCCTGTATACCCCATGTACGCTCAAAATAAGGTCTCTGCGCAAGGGCGACGAGGTGCGGCAGACTGGTGTCAAGATGGTCCGGGACTGACTCACTCCACCCTCCTCCCTCCTTGTTTTCGTCGCCGGCAGGCTGAAGGCTTTCGAAGGCTGAAGCCCCAACCGCCTCGGCGAGTCGAAAGGCGTCTTCAACACCGGCTGTGCGCAGGCCGACCCAGACAATGACGCGTGATGCATGTTGGTAGACACGGCGCATGTAGCCCACCTGCCGTGTACGCTCGTCGACATCATCCTGGTTGATGCAGATGGCATCGACCCAGATGCTGCGCACCTCCTTGGGGTGGCGGAGCCAAGTGAGCGCGTCGTTGAGATTTGGCCGGATTGGCACCTGGCAGCCATCTAAATAGAACGTCTTGCTCGCGGCTTCGGTTCCCCAAGCGTACGATAAGGCTTCGTATGGAGATTCTTTAGATGTGATGTTAATAACGTCTAGTGTTCCGCGTAGCGGGTCGTCCCCTGAGCCTGGGGAAACTCTCAACATCCGCGTCAAGTAGCGGGTGCGACGAAACCACGACTGGTTGGCTGGCGGCAGCGGCGCATACCGATAAGACATTGTTGAACTCTGCTTGACGCCTGGCGAGTTGCGTATTGGGTTTCTGAATGTGCAGCCGCAGTAGTCGCACCGGGCAGACAGGCTGGCGGAGCGCTGAGTCGTTTCAAGTACCTCAAATGGCCTTTGTGTGACCCGCCTTGAGGAGATTTGGCCTTGCCTAAGCTGCCTGAGCTAAGCGATCTGCATGGGCCATGAAAATTGAGTCGAGCTGAGATGTTAGTGCCGATCGTCATGCATGTCAGACTAACTCATCCTGAGTGGTGAGGAACTAGCCTCTGATCATCCCGTGATGACTTTTATGAGGACCGGCAAAAAGCTATGTATACCACTCTGTATATTGATCGGAATAGGCATTTTCATCTTGTGAGGGTTTCCTTCAGGTGCTTGTGGCAGACACAGCTATCACACTGTTATTTTGCTGATAACTTTGTGGAAGTATACCGTCTAAAATCGCCGTTAAGAGCTATTGTGACGCTAATTAACCCTTGTTGTCTTTAGGATAATCATATATTAATTGATAAGTTTCTAAGAAGACTGTGCTTAGCTAAACTTAGGGAAGCTTTATAAGGAGGATAAGCAGGCAGCTCTAGTCATCCACCGACATCTTTCCCTTCGTCCCACTCAAGTTCTTCTTCACAGTGGTGTCGAACGTCTACTTTTTGTCCATAAATGAACACTCGAGCTGCTTCTCCCTGCATGGCAAACAATCGCCCGAGAACCCAACTATCTTGGTGCATGCCTCGCCCCTCTGCTGGCAGTTCGTACACCGACCTTTGCAGATCTCTAAGTGTCTCTTGAAATTGTTGATCACATCGCACATACAGTGTGGGCACTTCCTCTCTGTATATCCCTGGCAGGCTGCAGTATCACCCTTCTCAACAAAGGCTACACACGCCTTTGTCACTGTCGCGCTCTGCTGGCAGGGGATTCCGCCCTCCACGCATGGAGCATATCGTCCGAGGCACTTTTGCTCGTGGGCGTCAGCTTGGAATGGCATGTCGAATGTTCTCGTAACCTGGCACTTGTGGCATGTGCGCGATATGGGCTCTGGGAAATTGCAAGGTATCTTTTCGCGGCAGCAACGCTGGCACTTCACAGAACTGCCGTTCTTGCTCTTGCCGCATTCCGTACCATCCCTTTCGCAACTAATGCATTTCCCCCGACAATGGCTAGCAACGTGTTCAAGCTGTGAATGATAGCAAAGAGACCACATTCAAGGCCTGTCGGCTCTGTGGGAATAAGTTCCCAGCCTTTCAGGTAGTCCGGTGCTTGAGGTTCCCCAGCCGCAGGCGCTTGCCTTCTCGTTCTGTCTTGCGTGCGTAACGACTCTTCCTCGCCCAACGACCTTGTTTGATATAAAATACTTTACTCTGGTAATCTTGGCCATCCCGATCCAGGAGCTCGAAAAAATCGATATCAATAGCTTCGCCCTCCTCCGTAGATGATTGAGGTGGTAGTACTTGTTCGCTACATAAGGCCTCTTCGGTGGATATAAACATCCGCGAGACCATCCTCGCCAGAATTTCCAACTCATCTGTAGATAGATCGGCCACTTCCTCCACCACGGACACCGTGGGACCGGTCACGTTATACGAGGAACTCCTCCCAAGATCCACCTCCTCCTTCGGCTTCACTTCTCCATAATCAGAAATCCATTGGCTCTCAACTTCGATCAAATTAGACCAGGCTTTCCACTCCCTGAAGGGCAGGCCGTCCTGCCGAAGAATCCGCATCGACTCCGTTATAGCTCGATGAATAACGTACTCTAGTCGGAGGGAAGCCCACGCTTCTTCGGAAACCTGCACATTATTCGCTACGCGCATATCAAGCTTGAGTTGATTGAGAAAAAAATATTCGGGGGCTGAGCTACGCCATCTGGGATATCGCCTTTGAAGAATGATTAAATGGGCCGAGGGTTTCCGATCAGAAACTCGTCAATAGCCTGCGGGGAGACAACACAGTACTTGGAGTTCAAGCGGTACGGAGTCTCGATCGCGTCGTGCAACGAAAATCTAGTGACCGAGTGGCCGGGGAATAACGAGAAGGTCTGATATGACTACGCCGGTAGAGTTGTCTTGCCTCTGAATCTTGCCGCGAAAAGCAAGTCGTACGATGGGTTCGAATATCCACCGACCTATTGAACAAGGCTTAGCTTTCTCATCGACAAGAAGCTGAAAGAGCTCTGGGTGTCTCTAAGGAGTTCCTTCGCGATATCCATCAAGTCTGGGTATACGAGTTGACGTCCCAGGTTCACTGGTTTGCAGAAAGCATCCCAGAAATCCCCATCGATAGGCACTTCGTCGATGTCGTCCTCCACATGAGGCTTGCCCCTTTTGTTGAGGCTGTGTTCAGGGTCGGGCCTATTCATCCAAAACTCGCTTATGCGGGCAAGCACATCGCGGTCATTGTCACAGACATACCCTTTAATTAGACGCCTCATCCATGCTGGATCAGCAAGATAATAGCGGTATCCGTAAGCCTACCCTAGCTGACTTAGGGGCAACGCTCTCAACGCCAGGAAAAGATCGTCCTTGACCTGTTCTGGCGCGAAACTGGCCCTCATGACATGAGGCAATAGTGCGAAGAATGTTACGGTCGTTTCTTATTCTCTTCCCGTTGACCTTGCGCAGAGGAGACTGGCCAGATCGTGATCAGACTTGGCCTCAAGGTCCTCCCTCATGACAGCCGCCGAGACTAGACCATGCCTAAGCCTGACCACGTACCATGCAAAGAACAACGTTTCATTTGTGCTGTAGGCTTCAAAACGATTGCCAACATGTTCCAAAAGCCAGTTGTGGTCGTAAAGGCGTTTGGTTCGATGAGGTCTAAAGAATTTACGCCTCTGGTTGAACCTTCCCGGAAAACGTTGGACAAGAGGACATTTCTTGATGAGATCTATGAGGCTTTCCGTGGTGAATGCAGGAGGAGGCAGCTTTTCCGGGTCCAATTCGTTGAACGACATCTCTTTCCATTGTCGCTTATAAGCTTGCATGTCCTTCATGATCTGGAACAGGACCAGAGTTCCATCCGTAACGTGCCGTCGGCTAAACTTTTCCTCTTTAGGAAAATCGCAAGGCTTTGCCAGGAATATCTTCGAATCCAAAAAGGTCTGCTTTGAAATGTTTCAGCCATTGCCTCGTATGGCGAAGCAGGAGGGTCGAGATGAGGATATGAAGAGTAAGTAGGGAAAATGTAAGAACACGAGAAGAGGGAGAAACAAGAAAACGAGCGAGAAGGAAGAAAACGAGCGTTTCATTACGGACTGGTGCTGAGGGAGGAGATTTTCCAGGGAATACGGCAAACGTTTTGTGCCTGAAGAGCATACGCGTCGCCGTCGCGTTGTCAACACTCTGCCGGTTTGTTACACAAGTCACGCGCACTGTAGATGATTGCATCGGGTAACAGCAACTTTCCTCAGCGTGACTTGTCAAGTCAGTGAACGATGTCACAATGTATTGATGGTTTCAGTGATATTCGCTCTTTCCAGCTGCTTGAGGCCATCGGGACCACACATATCTGCCCACGGCAGCATGCCGATGGGGGTCTAGGACTATGGACGCCAATCATTTAGGGAACATGTTGAGGCTTACAAGGCAGCAAGACTTTATATTGAAAATCAGCTAGCATTCCCAATCAAAGCAACAACTGGCTAATTAAGGTAACCTCAGAACAATCCAAGATCTAGGATCTTCCCTGCTATACGTGCGTGTTCCCTTTGCTTGTTCTTGCCTGTCACCAAACCGCACTGGGCATTTCCCGCAAGGCTACTCCTCCCGGTTCCCCTATGCGCCGACTGCCTGCCTGAGGGGCTCGGCGCCCACGCGCTGCTTGCTGAGGATATCAAGCATGAGCTGCGAAGGCCGGTTGTCCTTGTAAACAGATTGGCTGTCCTTGTAGGACTGGACGGCTCGGATGTAATTGTCAAACAAATAAACAGAGTCCTCAGGTCCTCCCTTGGCTTCTGGATGAAACTTGAGGAATGTCAGCGCGGATCCATCGTTTATCTAGTGGCAAAGCCTTCCACCTACCTGGAGAGAGAAGATGGGTCGATGCTTGTGTATCAGTCCTGTTGGCCAGTTAGAATGCACAAAAAGTGGGTCCATGCTAGAGTAGGTCCATACCCTCATTGCTATCGTCGTTCAGGTTGACGAAATATGGCCTAAAATCGCTCGGCAAACTCGAAGCTTCGACCGCGAAACCATGATTTTGTGAGGTCACGATCGCAGCGCCTGTTGTAAGATCTAAAGCCGGTATGTTATGGCCTCTGTTGCCGTATGGCAGTTTTACAGTGCGAGCGCCAGCAGCGAGCGCTATGACTTGATGTCCCATGCATACTTGGTCTGTTAGTTTTTTTTTGCTGGCGGGGAGGGTGAGCTCAAACGTACCGCCCATGATCGGGATTTCGGATGTATCCATAAGGTTCCGCAGGTTTTGGACAGTGGTCGTCAGATGCAACGGATCTCCTGGGCCGTTGGAGATGAAAACGCCGTCGAAATGCTGGGCAACTTTGTGGATCGGGTAGTCGTGCGGCAAAACGGTCACGGAGGTGCCTCGGGAGACGAGACTTCGTAGAATGTTCTCCTTGACACCACAGTCCAAAAGGGCAATGTGTAGAGATGCGCCCTTCGATTCCACCAGGAACGGGGCCTTTGTACTAACGTGCGAGACGAGATGCTGCTGTTCGGGATCCGTGTAGCCAGCGTCCTCATCCTCGTCGTAGCTTTCTCCCATGGAGATCCTGGCAAGGGAGGAGCCCTGCTCACGGAGGAAGGTGACGACGGCCCGGGTATCAACGCCAGAAATGATCGGGACGCCCTCGCGAGCACACCACTTGCTCAAGCTCTCTACGGCTGTCCAGTGGCTATATCGGGTGGCGATGTCGGAGACGACCACTCCAGCGCACTGGATGTGGGGGGACTCGAAGTACTTCAGTAGGCCGTACTGATCTCGCTCGTTCGATGGGACGCCGTAGTTGCCGATGAGCGGAGTGGTGAAGACCAGGATCTGGCCTCGGTAGGAAGGATCAGTCATGCTCTCCGGGTAGCCAACAAGCGAGGTCGTGAACACGGCTTCTCCGCTCACGTTGGCGTTAGCGCCAAACGCTGTGCCTTGAAAGATAGGCCCTCCCTATATCCGCAGTCAGTCAAGGGTCAGGACATCGTAGTCGCCGTAGGCCATTACACACCTGGATTGTGAAAGTGGCGGGCACCTTGGCTGCCTCCGCTGTTTCGCGACGGGGGTCAACGGGCATTTTCCTGCCCGTGGTGCCAGTGGGAATGGCCTTCTGGGAGAGGAACCTCGCTTGGAAGGCCATCCTGGCAGGGGCCACGGCGAAGAGCTTGCGAGCTGGCTTGGCAGCATTGAGCGTAAGTCGGGAAAGCATGGTCGCAGGTTGTTCGAGGAGTATATATGGTTCAGTAAAGTCTCAGAGGCCCTCAGAATGATAGAGACCTCCACAAGTGATCTGTAAGCCGAGAAAGGTTAGCAATTGCGACGTCTTGGGCTGGATCGGAGTGGTGATTCGGAGCGGTGAGTCAGTGCGGTCGGGGTGTGTCGTACCAGACAGATAATCCTATTGGCAACAATGTCAGCCCGATAATCTCAATTGAATGGTTTGAGCGCCATTAGATAGAGTAGATGCGTGTCAAGCCGAAGCAGGGCAGCGAAAAGGTACAGTTGAGATGCAATATTGCCAAAAGCTGAGGAATTTTCCCCCATCCATGAGGGTGGGGGCTTCACCGATTCATGCTCACGCGAGACATGCCACACACAAAAAAACAACGTACCTGGGATGTGAAGACTGACGGGCGCGCGACCATAAGGGCGATTTCGCTGGAATTGATACCAGAGGGACGTGTGGGAGTCGATTGAGGGGCAAGTCAGACGGGCGATGGATGAACTTGTTTGTAGGTGGGTGGCAGGATCGGTTTGTGGTGTTGGGGGGGAGAGGGAGAAAAGACACGCTTGTGACAAAGACGTCCCTCTTATTTGTCGATTGGTGGGCCCCTTCTTTTTTTTTTCTTCACTTCCTTATCGTCGCTACTAAGCTGCTAAGCTTGTCCGCAATCGCTGCTCCAGGCACCGCGCTACCGCTTTTTCTGGTGGGTTAGGGTCCTGTCTTTCCCATTTTCGGCCAGCTCGAGCGCCGATAAAGGTCCGATGCGATGGCTCATCCTGCACAGTCACACAATTGAGAAGCATTGAACGACAAGAAGGTTTAGGCATCTCCACGTCTAACAAAGTGAGTTTCAAGCAGACTCAAAAGCCCAGGATAACATGTCGAAAGCTATTGCGGGATGGTATATTATGGCTGTTGATGGTAGACGTTCATGTATGTACCGTCCGATGTAGCCTTTCACGTGGTGAGTCACGTGCGCATAGGTTTAGAGAGAAAAAGGTAGATTAGCTAATATTACTTGGCAAATTACTTAGCCCAGTGCATATTCCTATGGCTACGAACTACATAGCTCTCGTGTACCTACCTAGATAAGCATCTTTAATAGGGGAATAAGTTATAGATTATTAGAGTATTTATAAGTTTCCCTAAGCCACCAGACCACGTCTTCGCCAAACTCCGTCGGCCTTTCAAGAAGCGCCCAGTGACCACCCGGTCTCACCACACTCTTCACGTTGGGAAGCAGTCCAGCAGCGATGCTCCCCTGCAATGCCACGGGCCTGCAGACTTGATCGTCTTCTCCACCCCAGAAAAATGCTGGGACGTTGACAACCTTTGCCTCGTCGGGAATCGACTTCTCCGCTTCACTTTGGACCCCCCCCTTCGCGGCCTTGTACCAGCAAAGGGATGAGGCAAAACCTCCCTTCTCCGGCTTGAAGCGGTTCTCAAAGTCCCTCTTGTGCTCGTCCGTCGCATAGGGCAAGACCGCCTGTGTCCGACCGTTGCTGACAAAGTCGCGCATCCCGCCTGGCGTGCACCAGTTCTCGAGCCACGACATGGGGTCTCCAAAGGCAACGCTGTAAACGGAGTCGAGATTCTTGTCCATGATCTCGGCGCCGTCCTCGGCCGCGAAGAAGTACCAATACTCGAGAAGGCCCACCCCAAACGCCGCCTTCATGGCCTTGTTTGCCTCGTCCAGGTCGAATTGCCCCGTCGGCGGCATGTACGCCACGTTGATCATCGCCAACCCGCTCACACGGGAGGGATGATAGTTGTACAAGCGCTGGCACAAGGCGCTTCCCCAATCGTGGCCGAGGGAGATGACCTTGGCCAGCGACTCGGCATCGAGAATCTCAACGGCATCCCCCGCCATCTTGGGCCACGCGTACTCTTTGGCGTCGGTAGGCCTTGAGGTTTCCCCGGACCCGAGGCAGTCCAGAGCGACCACGCCGTAGCCATTGGGGACGAGGTGGTCATTGATGAGGCCGGCCCAGAGAAGTGCTGAGTCCGGCCAGCCGTGGAAAAGTATGAGGGTGGGCTTTGCGCCTTGAGCAGGGGAGGTGTAGTAGGTGTAGGTGTATCCCCGCGAGACCTTGAGGGTCTTCTTGGTGAGTTTTGAAAGATCCATGGCGGCCAGGCTAATTGAATCTAAACTGAACGGTTTCTTGGAAGCATATCCAAGATACATGGAGATTGCATAGAGAGGACTTTATAATGACCATGAATTTCGGGGTATTGATTCCTACCGACGCTGGGATGTTTTCAAGGGGCGCCACAGCCGAGACAGCCGGCGATTTCATAACTCCGCCGTTGGACATGGAACCCATCCTTGTAAGTTCTTATACTATGCTAGGGACTCGGGACATCGCGTCTGCCGATCCCCTCCCTTATCTTAAACAAAGAGGAGTAGTGGGCACAGACCTCTCTATTGGTAGTTGAAAAAATATTGGCCTGGACAATGCCAGTCCCCATTCCGACAACTGAGACGATGTCAGGCGGGCAGGAATAAGTCAAATAGAAAAACATGTCTCAATCAAATCCATTTTCGTTATGGTCTAGAGAAATGACTCTGTTTGAATATGCGGTAAGTTCTTCAGTGGAGTCTTGAATTCTTACTTTTGGAAATCCCCGGCGTTTGAACAGCCCAATCAGAAGATGAGCGTTACGGGAATCCAGAGACACACGTAGTCGCTATGGCCCAGCCTGTCGGTGGTTTCAGATTCTCCGCCTCCCCACATTTTGGGAGGCGACAGTGAAAGAAGTCGAGGACAGTCCAGTCTCTGGGCATCATACTCGCAGCAAGAATGCCGCGACCCATGTATTCGGCAATGTCACTACATGATTCTTCCTTATTAGCAGTACACACATGCGGTCGCTACTCCAAATATCGTCCCCTTCTATTGTTGACATATTCGTTTTAGGCTTGTAACTACACTAGACAACTGAAACTTTTGATCAACGCCGGATGACGTGAGCAAGGTGGCCACCTTTACCCCGGTAATGGAATGCCGAAGCAAGGGGTAGACTCCACAGGCTTTATAAAGTGTTGGGAATATCTCGGATGAGTGAAGGCCACGTTCTGTCGGCTCGAACGATTGCTTTTTCTGGCCTTACGAATCAACAAGACCAAGCACCCTAGAACGGGCCTAATATGACACGACTTTGGCTTTGATCGTTGGCTTTACTAGTTGGGCATGTTGTAGGGCTGTTGGAGAGTGTAAGCCAAGTGGTCGCCAGAGTGGAAACACCACGTTCGACTACCCGATACCAATTTGGTGATCAAGTTGGCCAAGACTTTCAATCAAACATGCATTCAAGGGGATTAGAATAAAGCGCCGTGCATCCGCTGCCGAAAGTAAAAACTAAAGAAAAAAATCGCTCTATATTGTTGATATTATCTTGATCTTGTTCATTGACCCGAATATTATCTCGACATAGTGTCATCAACTCCCTAAAATTCAAACACCAATATGAACATGCATTCAGATTGAAAAATTAGGATAAGAGGGTATGCAGATTGATTGAACTGGAGGCTCAGGTTTCTGCATGGCTTTTGTATATGAGCTGACCACACTGAAGTGTCTAGATTCTAACTCTCTAAAGGCATGGGGTGAATTAATTGGTGCATACGTAAGAGAGTTCGAGTATAAAGTTAAACAACAATAGAAGATGACATTTTGACGGGAGGGCCTTGGAACAGATGCCTCAGAGGCATTTCATGAAGTCAGTCACAGTGCAGAGGCGATTGAACTATTAAGCCAATGTTATGTTGAGAGGCCAGTTGGATGCAGACACTTTGGTAAGGGCCGCTAGTACTATGGATATTTAATCCATTATGCCTTGGTAGCTGACTCTCCTATAAGATGCCGACTTATCCCCGGCATCCTAACTAGGACGTTCTTAATTCTCGTCTTAGCCCGGCCTATAATTGATAGGCATCTATTTGTTGGAAGATGGAGTATTTCCGGCTAGTTAATTAGGAATTATAGGTTAGAAACCTTAGATATACCCTATCTCTATAGACCCTAGTAAAACCTAGGAAAGTGACTTCCTACTATTTATATATCTTAGGGGCCTAGGCTATCTAAGAATATAGGCGTTAGCTACCTATAATAGAATATAATATAGCTAATTATCTAATAGAGATTAAGAGTCTTAATATAAATCTAATTATTAAGAATATACTTAAAGAACCCTATTTTTAATATATCTATAAATATAATTATTAAAATTTAATATAAGAGGCTAGAGGACTAACTAAAGTAGAAGCTAGCCTTTAAGTAAATTATAAGGTGCTCTTATATCTAGTAATTTATTAACCTAGATAGAACTAAAGAGTTCCTAGAGAGACCCTCTTAGATAATAAAGATCTTAGACTTTAATAGGCTTATTACTTAAGATAATATTAATAATTTATAGCACTAGATAAGATTATAGATAGTAAATAGTATTAAGTTACTCCTAGTAGTTAATATATAATATCTATATAAGAAGGCTAAGATTTTCCCTTAACTTTATTTAGATAATTATACTATTTTTAAATAGGCTATAAATTATAAAAGTAATATTTAGAAGGAATATAATAATCTCCTTAGATAATACTAGATAATTACTAAGTATATAAATAGGATAATCTTAAAAGATTTATAAACTTACTATATAAATAATTATAACTTACTCTAAGAGTAATATAAGTAGCTAGCTACTTATAGCTAATATACTATTAATAATAATAAGAAGGATTAATAAGATTAGTATAAGAATATAATTACCTTTTTATAAAACTAACTAAAAGACTTCTTAGCTTAAGTTAATAACTAGGAAAATATTTATACTTAGGCTATAGTTATAAATATAGCTAAAATAAAGGATACTAGTATATAGTTTAAAGACCTAATTAGTGCCTTAAAGCTAGTAGTTAAGAATCTAATAAGGTACTTATATCTCTCCCTTAATAATAAAGTAAAGGTAAATATACTTACCTTTAATAAAGCTAGTAATCTAATTCTTATTTAGCTAAATACTTAATCTAAGAGGGTAAAGTCTATAAAGCTATTTATATAAAGCGCTTTTTATATAGCTTATAATAGTAATAATAATTACTTAAGTAAAGTAAAAGGAGCCTTTTTAGTCTTAGAAGCTAAGAAGTAAGATTATAGCCCTTAAGTATAAAGAGGCTATAGAGACTATAAGGGTAATTACTAAGTGTAAAGTAATAGTAAGAACTAATTAGGATCCTAAATAGGAAAGTACTAGCTATAAAATAAAGATAATAAAAATAATAAGGGTTATAATTAGTACTAGCTATAAAGAGAGAAGAAAGATAATTAGTAAGGGAAATTAAGTTAATAGAAATTATATCTCTTTTATAGTTAGTTTTATAAAGTAATTTATTTCTATATCTTCCTTAAAGAAGTACTTAAGGGCTAAAGGCTAAATAATAACTTAGTAAAGAATATCTTAATACTAATTAAGTTATTTAATCTATATAAGTTAAAATATAAGTAGTTATAGAAGAAGGCCTAACTAGAGAAGTAAAAGGCTAAAAGAATAATAAATTTAGCTTTCTTAGTAACTTACTTCTAGGTAGGAAGGGACCTAAAGAATATAAAAGTAATTAAGTTAAAATACCCTCTTACTAATACTACCCTTCTTAACTTAGGAACTATATTATATATCTTTAACTACTTATACTATTTTATTAATTTCTATAAGTTAGACTTTAATAACTTTATTTAAGCTAGAGACTTAAAGATCTTAATCTAAGGCTATAATAAGGTTAATATTTAAGTTATAAATAAGTATTATAAGATACTATTATACCTTAATAATATAGCTTATTATAAGTATTTTATTATTAATATTATCTCTTTATACTAGCTAAATAAAGTAAGCTTTTACTAGGAGAATAAACCTAGTATTAATAAACTATAAGATATATCTAATAAGATAATTATAGTTATTAAGACCTTATATAACTAATTTATCCTTAAAGGAATCCTAGTAGATATAACTTATACTACTTTCTTTAGTTATAGCTATAACTTTAACTTATAGACCTAAAGATTACTATAAAAGAGAAAGATAGAGCTTTAGCACCTATAATTAGGCTACTTAGGCCTAAAAGTAATATTATATATAATTAACTATATCTATAGTATCTAATATAAAAAGGGTATTATAACTATTAACTATAAGGGCTATAGCTAAGGTAAGATAAAGAAGTAAATTTAATAAGAAAAGTATAAGCTACTATTAGCTCTAAGAGTAGGATTTAGTATAAATCTCTTTATATAATCTAAAGATAGGTATAAAGGCACTATATAAGTACTTCTAGTTATTAACCTTTATATAGGCTTTATATATAACTATTACCTTAAGATATATACCTCTATTAAGCTATTTAATTATATTAAAAACCTCTTTATTTACCTAAAGAACTAATATAGCTTTTAGCTATAATATATTTAGCTAGATAATAAAGCTAAGAAGATAGTACTTATTAAGTAGTAGTTTAAGGGTATAAGAATTAGAATAAAGCTTATAGTACTATATACTTCTATATAGAATAAGCTTATTAAGCACTTTAGGGGGGTAATATATAAAAAAGCCTATACTATATATATTATTATAAACCTATTAAAATATCTATAGCTAGATATTATATAAATAGCTATATATTTATATAATTATATATTTAAGTAGATATATAATTAGGAAATACCTTATAAATAGCTATACCTTTATATTATAATATAATAAAGTATAATTACTATAGACTAAAAACTAAAGTAAGAGTATCTTTAAGCCTATAGCTATAAGGTATATACCCTTACTAAGGTAGTAAAAGTTAGGTCTAAGAAGAGGTATAAGTTAAACCTAAGAGCTTAAATTAACTACCTTATTAGATATAACTTAATAAATATCTTTAGGGTTTAGAACCCTTTAAAAAACACTATATATAATATATATAATATTATCTTTAATAAGAAATTATTCTTTTTAAGTAATATTAATAATCTAAAGGATAACTTTACTAAAATAACTATAGTAGACCTTTAGAAGGCCTTATAAAGTATAACTACTTTTAAGTAAAATAACTAATATATATACTTAACCCTTAATATAGCCCTAGCTACCCTTATACTTAATAATAAAGATAATATAGGTAAGAGTAATATTAATAATATAGGTATAAGCTATATATTATCTTCTAAGGTAATAGAGAGTATAGTATTATAATACCTAGTAAGACTAGCTATTATAAACCTAGTAGAAAGTAGAATTAATTACCTAAAGCTTATCTAACTTATACCTTATTTAATACCTTAGTTATTACCTTCTCCCTTAATAGCTATATTATTTATAGAAAGCTAAGTTAATATTAATAAAGAGGAAAATCTAAATAGCCTTAATCTACTTAATATAGCCTTCTCTATATTATAAAGTAATAAGATAAAGGAGTATATATATTATATATAAGTAGCTACCTTCCTAGTAGTAAGGTAATTAAGTTTAAAGAAACTATTAAATAGTATAACTATTAAATAGTATAACTATTAGTAGAGGTAAATAAATAGCTAAAAGAGTATATTTAGATAATATAAGTACTTTAGCTAATTTATCTCTTATAATAGCTAAAAGCTATAAAATTATACCTAGCTAAATCTATATAATAGATATACTATTTATACTAAGAAATTAAAAATCTATACTAAAATATCTATTAAAAAAGGCCTTCCTAGAAGCTAAAAGAGACTACTTAATAAACTATATAGAAATATAATCTTAGTAGGAAATTAATATATAAGAAACTTAATACTAATAGCTACTTAAAAGTATATAGGTATATATATATAAGCTAGATCTAAATAGCTATATCTAGAAATATAAAGTATACTTAATTATTAAAAGAGATTAATAATTTAAGAATAACCTTAAAGATACTTATATTAATACTCTTATAGCTTAATCCTTTTAAGCCCTTATAGTAATTACTATTTACTTTAACCTTAACTTATATTAATATAATATTATAAATACCTTTATAAATATAAAGCTAAAAGAATTAATATATATATAACTACTAGAGGGCTATAGTAAATTAGGGATAATCCTAAGAGTAAATAAAGCCCTTTATAGCCTATAGTAGTTATTACTATATTAGCTTAAAGAGCTTATAGATATACTTAAAGCCCTTAGTTTTAAATAGGTTAAGTTAGAACCTTACTACTATATATATAATAGCTTTATCCTCTTCTTTTATATTAATAATATAGTTATTATTACTCTTAAGGGCTATAGTACTAAAGTTAAAGAAATTGCTTAAGAGATATAAAAGTAATATTAGTTAATAAGAGGTAATAAGCTATAGTAGTTCCTAGGAATTAAAGTTATCTATAATTATAAAGAAGGCTAGATCTAGCTCTTATAAGTATCCTATATAGAGAAGGTAGTAAATATATACCTTTTACTTAAGAGGCTTATATAGCTATAAGAAAAGGGTAGTCTAGAGATATTAATAATAATACCTAAACTAATATTAAGTAAGGAGTAAGTAGATTCCTACTTTATTTATTAATATTAATAGATAAGTAACTTATTAACCTATATTATAGTTATAATAAAGCTAAATATTATCTTTATAATCTCCTACTTTACTTAGTTTAATATAAATCTAAGTAGCCTCTATATAGCTTAAGCTAAGAGGGTAATTAAGTACCTATATTATATATTAGCTTTTATACTTAAACTTAAAGGCTTAAATACTCTTACTATTTAGATTAATACCTCCTTTACTAATAACTATATTAATTAGAAAAGCTCCTAAGGCTTTATAATTATACTATTTAATAGGATAATTATCTAGAGGGTAAATAAGTAAGATATAATTATAATATTAACTATAGAAGTTAAACTCCTAGCCTTAGACTAAGTAGCTAAAGAAGGTATATTTAGCTTATAAATAATTAAAGAGCTAGATATTACCTTAGACTTATAGTTTATTAATATCTTCTATAATAATTAGTAGATTAACTACTTAATTAATAAATATAATATTAAGGCTCTAACTATATAGCTATAGTATATAGATATTTATAACTACTAGCTATAAGAAAGAGCTAAGGCTAGAGAAATTATAGTTAAATTTATACCTTCCTAAAACTAATTAGCTAATAGATTAATAAAGATAATATTAGTCTATAACTTTTATACCTAAAGGAAGAAGATTCTACTTATAAAGCCTATAAGAGCTATAGCTATAGCCTTAGCTACTAAGGAAAGTAAAGGATAATAACTATAGGATAATAATCTTCCCTTAGAATATAAATTACCTTATTAATAATAAATCTATTAAGGCCTTAATAGCTATATATATATTATAGGATATACTAAGCCCTTAGGCTAAATACCTAAGGGCTTAAGCTTACCCTAATAGCTTATACCTATTAAAGAATATTATTAAAGAGAAGAAGAAGAGGAGAAAAGAGAGGAGAAGAGCTTCCTTTTATAGATAAATTTAGAGGCTTAAGGATAGAATTATAGGTTACTACTACTTATATTATAGCTCCTACCTCTTATACCTATACCTCTCTCTATTATAACTTAGAAGTAGCTAACTTAGAAGGTATAACCTAAAGCCTTAATATAAATATAAAAGGAATACTATTATTACTCTCTCTTCTCTCCTAATTCTCTCTTCTATATACTATTTTAGGATATTAGTAAGCTACCTCTCTTAGGGTAGTTTTATCTATTACTATAGAGTAGCACTATAGTCTACTAAGGTATAAGTTAAATAGTAGTATACCCTTTATAATTACTACTTTCTCTCTCTCTCTCTCTCTCTCTCTCTCTAAGGCCTCTTTCCTAGCTAATAGTATATATAGCTAAGATAATAAACCTTAAGATAATAAGCCTTAAGGTAATAAACTATAAGATAATAATCCTTAAATATAAATTAACCTCTTAGCCCTCCTTTAGCCTCTTCTCTTTTCTCTTCTCTTTAAGGTAATAGTAATAAGCTACCTCTCTTAGGGTAATTTTATCTATTACTATAAAGTAGTGCTATAGTCTACTAAGGTATTAGTTAAATAGTAGCCTACCTCTTATAGCTACCCTTCCCTATAGGTAAGGATTATAAGAGAGAATTACCTTATAATAAATTTATATAAGTTATTAAAGTATAACCCTTATAGCCCTTATAGCTCTTATAAGTAGCTAAGGAGCTAATAGAGTTAACCTAATAAGATTATTTAATAAAATAGTATATAGTAAATAATAGGTTAATTATATATAATAAATAGTAAAAAGAAAGGGTTATTAAATACCTATAATATATAAAAAACTAAGCTTTAACTTACTTAGGGAAAAGTATTCTTAAACCTATATAAGCCCTTTATACTTTATATTTTATCCCTTATATTAAATTAACTAAATCTACCCTCTATATAGAGGTTCTATAAGGGGTTTAAACCTTAGCCCTTTAGGCCTATTTATAACTAGAAGAGGGATAGTTAGTAATTAATATATAGTTATTAATTATACTATTATAGGACCTATATTTATATTAATAGTAAGAGAGGGAGTATAAAGACTATATATAAGGTTATTATAAGATCTAGGTTAAAAGGAACTATAGGGGCTAGGAACTAAGATTATATAACTAAGTAGCTCTTAGTTAGTACTACCTATAGGGGTATATTAGAAGATAGAGTATTTCTAGCTAGTTAATTAGGAATTATAGATTAGAAACCTTAGATATACCCTATCTCTATAGACCTTAGTAAAACCTAGGAAAGTGACTTCCCGCTATTTATATATCTCAGGGGCCTAGGCCATCCGAGAATACAGGCATCAGCCACCCACAACAGAACACAATACAGCCAATTATCTGACACTATTCTCTAAACGCCGATCAAGTCTCCGATAAGGCGTCCCCGATAACCTGCTGGCGTTGCGTCTTAACTCTGCCTGCGACGAGAGAAGCAATTCATCATCACTGCCAGCACTAGATACGTGCATTGTGTGAATTGATATCAATCGAGGTCGTGCCTGCGTGAGCGCTGCAGGAAGAAACTCCACGATGCCGCCCAGGATCACCAAACGCGAATACCGAGGACTCGCCTGCCATCGATGTCACAGACAGAAAGTCAGATGTGATAGAGGTATTGCGCCCTTGTAAGCTGCAACGTGAAATGGCTGAATCTTACAAAAAGTCATAGAGAAACCCTGCCGGAATTGTGTCTTGTCAAAGTGCCAATGTACTTATGCTATCCGCGATCGGAAGGTGACAGTTACAGAGAGCTATCTTAAGCAGCTCCAGGGTGGGTTGCTCGCTACAGAAACATCGAGGAGGTCTTCGAGGCATATTTCTTCCGACGCCGTGGATAGTACTGGAAACCAGCCCATCCAGGATTCCGACGCTAACTTTGGCTGCCGCTCCTTCGAGCTCCTGGGCGAAAACTCAACTGCAGAACACTTTGTGTCCAAGTTGAAGGAGATTCGAGACTTGAAGACTTCCCCGTTTGGCCAGGGCACGCGTTTAGACAGTCTCAGCATTGTCCAGACTGAAGAGTCTGAGCTACGGGTGTCACATCCCGCCAGGTATGAGTATGCCGCATTGAAGTTTGATACAACTCGTAGGTCTCGCCTGGACTGTCCTCAAGTCTGATTACTCATGCGTGGCCTAGATTCGACCTGTACCTTTAAACTCCCTCCATATCCATATGTGGTTCATTTACTTGAGCAATTCTCGATATATCTCGGTCATGACTGGCATTTGTTCCGTCCACAAATCTTTCGTCAAAAGCTGCACAATACCTATATGACAGTGGATTCCCCAGAATCGAAAGATCGCGCCTGGTTGTGTAAGCTCCTCGTCGTACTCGCGCTTGCAGAGTCAGTCGATGTCGGTAGGCAACCCGAGATAACTCTGAATCTTTATGACCCTATATCACGGCCACTGAGCCAAAATATATCATCGCAATACGTCCCCATCCCTGGGCAGGAGTTTTTCGAACAGGCCTTGATGATACTGAAAATCTCTTACGAAAATACCACGGTTGACCACGTTGAGATTTTGAACTTGATAGTACGTTCTGCGCAGGAATTATAGTTCTAAAACTCCTGTATAATCCTAATCACGACCATAGGCCCTCTACTCAAACCAGCTCAACAGGCAAAAAGCTGCATACAATTATGCAGGAGCAAGTGCAAGAATATGTAACACGTTGCAGTTGCATAAGGTGTCTGCGTCGATTGACTGTTCATCGGCTGAGCGAGAGCATAGGAAACGTCTATGGTGGTCAACATACTGTCTCGACAGAATGACCAGCACGTTTACGGGCTTGCCGCCTGCTCTTGAGGTTGATCAAACTGACCTTGCATATCCTAAGCAACCTGAAGATTCACCAGATGACGCCGAGGAGTTTAGCGATGCCGACTTTCTAACTGCCCGTATACAGCTCACTATAATTCAAACAAGAAATTTGAAGAGCGTGTCTCACATCGGCCTTGACGATGCACAAGATATCAAAACCGTGCTTCGTCCCAACCTGCGAAGACTTGAATCCTGGAGAGAAAGCCTGCCAGCTCATATGATTTCCGAGACTGGAAATGATACAAATGAGCCTACAAAATCACTACCCTCCAAGCGTTCTCTGGCCAACATGCACCTGCGCTTCAACCATGTAAGGCAAGCAAATTTGAGCGGGCTGTCCGCTTGCATACGCGATGCGCTTTGCTAATATAAAAGCTAGTGCATAATACTTTTACTACGGCCACTTATTCTTAGACAAGTAGCTTGTATATTTTCGAACGAGAAATCAAATGCAGCCCAGGAGGATCTAGAATATATTAATAACAACTGCCTCAAGTCAGCGCGGTCAAATGTGCTCATCATGATCAACGTACGGTCCGCTGGTTTAATTAGTAAGTTGATCCATATGGTAAAAACTTCGCGCACCGCTTCATTCAGTATTAACGGAAATGACCAATAAAGCACGACTCGGGTTTATGGAAAATATGCATTTATTCACAAGCTTAATGATCCTCTGTTTAGCTATGTCAGTCAATGCACGGCGACCTGGAAGCTTCAAAGAAACACCGAATGATATAAAAACATATCAAGCGGGTAAAAATGTCCTTTCTTATATGATGACATGTGGAAGCTTCGCTGCAAAGGGAAATCTGAATATGTTAAAAGAAGTCGAGGATCTAGGAATCACGATTGCAACGGAAAGCGGAGGAGTAGATGCTGATGAGGGAAATCAATGGGATATTGAAGAGTGGGTGACACAGTTGTTTGAGAGCGAGGACATGCTAGGCTCCTGTGGTTTACATAATAGTGCATGAGCTTAATATTACGAATGATTTCCACTAAGAAAGTCCTTGCCTTATGATGTTGTGATGCGGCCCAAGTTGAATATTGGATTGATGGGCAATAATATCCTTTACACTCAATAGCATTAACCTGATGCGCGGCCTTATCCCGATTGCTCCTAAACCTTCGCGCCCATAAGCTTTTTATAATATATATTAAGTAACATTGTCAAGGCTTTCGGCTTTGTGCTTCTGAGGCAGGCCCATTGTTGACAATGGCTTCGTAGCGAAATGGCTTTTCGACGAGAAGGCCGTCCGCAATGCCTTTCTGCCAGCGCTCGAATCCCTTGCGAGACACCGTAGGGGTTGTCCACATATCCTTCCTACGATATAGATTGGTTAAAGCGACAAGAATATCGACTGGAATCTTAGGGAAAATCTGCGCCAGCTCATCTCGGAATGAGTCAGCATCGTTCTGGAGAATCCAGTCTATGGCCTTTCCAAGGGCCATACAAAACCGTGTCTGTGCATCTAGAACACCCGGAGTGGTGGTCTCAGTCTCACGATAGTATACACTCCAGGGGATCTCTCCCCCATCAATGACCATCTCCATGGCTACAGACACGTTGGGATTTCGGGCAGCCATTACACGAGCCGTAACGTTGTCGACGAAAAAGTAGTCGCCCATGCCGCCCTGGAAGAGGTTTCCCAACATGATACCGTCGAGATCCTGCACAAAATTCACGGAATCTGGGGAGATGCCGTTGTCGCGCAGCATCATTTTGAAAAAGAGCCCGACGCTGGCTCCGTTGCCAGATTTCAGGAGAACTGTTCGCCCCATGATATCTGAAACTTTGAAGCCCTCGGAGCTGCCGCGCTTGACTAGAGCGAGTGGTGCCCTGTTGGATACTTGGGCAAAGGCCGTGTAGCTTGTTCCCCTTCCACGGTACATTGAAGGAACCCAGATGCCTCCAAGCGCAGCTTCGGCTCTGCCATCAGCAAGATCACCCAGCACTAGGTCCCAAGGCGCAGGGACCGTCGTAGAGACATTAAGCCCTTGCTCTTTGAAGAACCCGTGCCGCTGAGCTATGTACTCGGGAAGATAGTTGAGGCTGTGACCAGTGGCGGTGACGTGAAAGCGCTCCATACTTTGTAGTTGTGCTTCCGAGATGCACCTAGTATTTGGAGGGGGATGAAGAATAGCTGCTGAGCTGTAAAAAGTGAAATGAAAGACGAAGATAGTACGTAAGTTTTGTCAATGTAGGAGGGATGTCAATGTCTGTGCCAAAGTTGCAGAGCTTAGGATATATGTGTAGAAATTCTCACAACGTAGTCCGATATTTCCCCCCCTCCCTCTCTCCGTGTTTCATTCGCACATTTGGCAAAAGACCGATACTACTTGGGGAAGCTTCCGGCGATTTGAGAGCTACGAGTCAATTTTCTATACATGGAGTAACGTACCGGAAATGCACTATGACGATAGCCCGCTCGATAGGCAATTTGAAGCAATTGCCGAATCATTAATGTGGGGTTTGTAGTTATCCATTGTAATTGGTAATAGATTAATCCAGAGTCATGCAAGCGTCTGGGTGGAGCTTCCTTGATAGGGACTGTGGCCAATTCCCGATCAACCGGCTAGGTTATCATGTCTGAGTGTCCCAACGAAGGGTGCGAAGCAATTAATCCAGTTTCACACTGTTTGCTCTCTTCATTCGTCGGCTATTCGTGCATTCGCCGCCTTGGAAGCCATGCGAGGTGCTTATCGTCAGCTGATGCTTTCAAATATCTCAACATACATTGATAACGCTTGTGTCTAGTAGTTCTCTGAATGGGTTGTCTGTTTTGATCGTGCCATAAAAGCACGAAGGCTTGTTCAATCCCCATTCCGCATGTTTCCTTCAACTACATCAAGTGATCAATTGTACTCGACCTCAACATGGAGCACAGCAAACCGGACCAAAAGAGTCCCATCGACATTTCCAACGAGGCCGTAACTTCGTCCGAAGATATCACCTATATTTCACCTGAAAGAGAAAGGGCCGCCCTGAGAAAATTTGACCGATGGCTCGTTCCAGTGGCATTCATCTTCATGGTTCTGTCTTCTTTGGACCGAAACAATGTAAGCAAACTGAAAACCCCATGACACCCGCACTTCTAACAGCACACGCAGATTGGAAATGCTAAAACATTCGGTTTCGAAGCGGATCTCGGACTAAAAGGAAACGAATTCGGAAATATTACTACCCTACTAAGTGTTGGTTTTGTTGGGTTCGAGGTTCCATGGGTCATGGCGGTCAAGAAGTTCGGCCCCAATAGAGCCCTTGGAACTGCACTTCTTCTCTGGAGTTCTGTTACTCTGGGTACCGCCTTCATTCGAAACTATAGTCAGGCCATCGCAGTCCGCATCTTGTTGGGCGCTTGCGAAGCTGGGATATCGCCCGGATTTGCCTATCTCTTTTCCACAATCTATCCTCGTCGCGCCGCTGGAAAACGAATTATGATGACGAATCTTGCTAATTGTACATCTGGTGCTTTTGGCGGTCTGTTTGCATACGCGGTTCAGACGATGGGAACCCGCCGGGGACTCGAACCTTGGAGATGGCTGTTTATCGTCGAATTCTGCCTCACAATGGTTGTCGGTGGAGCCTGCTGGTTTATTCTACCAAGCTCGCCCGAGAATGCATGGTTCCTTAACGCAGAGGAAAAAGAAACAATGATGATGAGAAAGGAACGAGATGCACTCTACAGAGGTGAAGGAGAGGCCAATGCCAACCGCAGGTGGATCAAGGTTTCTTTCACAGATCCGTTTGTTTACCTGGTCGGAATCGCCTTTTTCACCTCATCGGTTGCTATCACCGGCTTTGGAGTCTTCCTGCCCACTATTATCCAAGGTTTGGGGTAAGTGAAATCTGCCTTGTTGCATGCAGTACCGTGAACTGACTGACTAACTCCCTCGCAGCTACACGTCCCTCCAGGTCCAATACATGACTATTCCAGTCTATGTAGTTGGTGCCTTTTGTCTTGTGACGAATTGTTATCTTTCCGACAGGTGGCAACGGCGCGCCCCGTTTTTGGTCGCGTGCTGTTTCCCAGTCATGGTAGGCTATCTCATATGCGTTGGAACACCCAATTCTCAGGCTGGGTACGCTGGAATGTTTATTCTTGTTTTGGGTCAGTCTCGGTCTCCCACCGTGTTAAGTTGGCATCTAATTTCAGAGCAGGTCTCTATAGTATTTCCACACTGGTGGTCGCTTGGGTCGGCACCAACATGTCACCGGACGGAAAGCGTGCAATTGCCATGCCATTTGCTTATTCTATCGCCAATCTGTCGGCTCTTGTGTCGGGACAGCTATACCCCTCGTACCAAGGACCAAGGTACATACAAGGCAATGCGATTTCTGCCGGGTTAACCGTCGTCGCCGCGGGGCTGTACTTCTCGTGTTGGATGCTGCTTAGGTATAGAAACAACAAGAAGGCCAAAGTTATTGCTGAAGGTGGCACCACGAACGGTTATACGGATAATCGAGGCATCCTTTTCGAGTATATGCTATAAGAGGGAGAAGCTTATCTCGGAGGCGGCAACGAGTTGTTTTTAGCAAGCGGTGCTATCTGGAGGTATGGTGACATCTTAAGATGATGAGAGTTAGCAATGACTAGGGTTTAAAAACTCCAACCTTCTATATTTATTACAATTATTCTATCTCGGAAATTAATCTACTTAATTTCCAATGATTCTTTTTCTACATTATATATAAGACGCCTTCTACAAGGGATCAAAGGATAGATCCAACTGATATTATCTCTCCTCAACGCCGACCTTAGTAGGAAGCACAAAGTGAGGGGTTCTAGAAGCTTGACATTCTTATTAAATTCTACGGAGAGGCATTTGATTAAGGGGTATACCGTCTTTCAGCATGTAATAGACTTAAAAGTCTATCTTAGAAGAACAGGTAAGAAATGCTAGGCTAATCCACCTATGCTATAGACAATCCGGTCTTAAAGCGAGAGCAAATGACTTGCTGTTGAATGTGGCAAAAGGCCTAGTTTCGGAAAAGTCTTAAGACTAGACCGCTGGAACGGAGATTCAGAATATTCAGCGATCATTGTAGGTTGATAACACTCCGGCGTTTGACGCAGACTGCCGAAGACTAATCTACCGACCCCGCCACCGATTGAACCATGCACCTACTTAGTGCTATCTCCGTGGACATGGTGTCTGTAGGGAACGGAACCCTGCAACTCCAGAGGATTGTACAATCGGACTTTATCCAAATCACCTATCAATTAGATAGCATTAGCAACATTCGGTAGAACAGGTCGAAAGGAGGCCTGGTCAGTGGTTCTTATTCGATCAACCGATAAAGTAACTCAATCATATTACTTCAGAATATAAAGTATCCATGAGATAGAGCATGTGGACCACAGAGGCTACAAGACAGAGAGCATCCTTGTTGGCATTTATGTCGCTGCTATGCCAACCATATAAATGCCTGGATTACGGCCTGATCAGGGAGAAGTTTCCGTAACTCTAATCTAATCTCTATACACGACCAGAAGTCATCAACAGCCATGGCTAGCATCACAACATCGAGACCCCGCAATTTTACTGGATATGGTGACAATCCTCCCAAGTTTGCTTGGCCTGGAGGAAAGAAAGTTGCCATCAATTTTGCAATTAATTACGAAGAAGGAACAGAGCGAAATCCACTTATAGGGGATTCGTCCCGTGATTCTAGGTCGTGGGTCAAATGTGTTCTTCCCGACACTGAGCGCGACTTGATGCAAGAAGGCGAATACGAGTATGGAACTCGAACCGGAATTTGGCGCTTGATACGCATCTTCAACGAGTTTCGGGTTCCATTCAGCGTTTTTGTGTCTTCTGAGGCCTTGTTGGTTAACTCGGAACTTGCCGAGAGGTTGAAGACCGAAAACTGCGACATGGTCTCACATGGCACTCGCTCCATCAGTCGTGTAGGACAGACAGAGGAGACAGAGAGAGAGGATCTCCGCAAATCCATTGACCAGACCTTTCAACTCACGGGAAAGAAGATTCTTGGCGCTTTCCCCAGGCCGCCTATTACGGAAAATTCCCGCCGTATCATGGCTGAGGAAGGTTTACTCTATGATTCGGCCACTTCCAATGACGACCGTCCATACTTTGACCAAGTGTGTGGCAGGCCGATGCTTGTGCTTCCTTATGCTCTTGACACAAACGACGCACGCTTCTGGGGCGGGCAGTCCGGGCCAGGCTTTACTGGTTCCACGGACTTTTTCGACTACCTCAAAGACGCCTTTGATGTTCTCTATCGTGAGTCGGACGAGAGCGCAACCATGATGTCGATTGGATTACATGCCCGGATCATGCGTCCAGGACGCGTGGCATCTTTAATCCGCTTCCTCGAGTACATCAAGGCGTTTGATGGCACCTGGGTAGCTATGCGGAGTGATATAGCTATGCATTTTGCGAGGCACTTCGCTCCGGCTAATACTTGGAATCTCGACGCTATTCGAGAAGAGGCTGAGATAGTACAACCTGTCTGCAACTAACTACAGCAATAGCCTAAGCTCTTTTCTCCCGAGATATTGAGCCATGCCACCGTGCGGCCGCCCGTCTTGAGTCTAGAATGGTCTGGATAATCAGTTCAAATTATTTAGACATACACGTACCCTTCGGGGCCTCCAGGGGTGTCAAGCAGAGTGGTATCGGTCCGGAACTGGGTGAGGCAGGTTTGGCGGCTTGTTCGCAGATTGCGGTTATTCATATGAACCTAGACTCGCAGCTTTAATGTACACTTCGATAAAGATCTGAACGAAACTTTAGCCCTTCCATATGTGTTTCATCTCATTGCGAGACTAGTTCTACCAATGGTTTATGCTTATTCTTTACGACGTCGCCTCACGGATTGCTTCTTCTATAAGAGGCTAGTGAATATCAGCGGTCAAGTTCAACTTTGGCCGGGTGAAAAACCAACACCCAGACTCCCATTTCTTCTCATTATCACCTAAATTTTTGCTAAGCCTCTAAATATAATTCAGTAGCATCTAATTACAAGCACTCATCTGATTTGTATCGTTGCGTTCCAGCTTGTTATAAAGACGGTGTACAGCACGATTATCAGAGTTGTATTTCCACGACCGGCCCAGTATATTCCTTTCTCCCCACCACAAAATACCAGACAATGGCAAAGAGCAGTGTTCCGCCCCAAGTCAAGGCACTAAAGTTCATACTTTCAGGTGTCACTTCGGGAGTGGGAGGCCAGAACGCGAAGAACCAGACAACGAACAAGTAAATGCAAGCAAATGAGTTGTTGACTATACCAAAGAAACCGGGTATTCTCCACGGTCCCCATTGTAGGCTGTTGGGACCAACATGCGTCGTTAGGTCATTGTAGGATCGAATGCCATTCGGTTGCAGGCGCCGCCAGAGAAGTAGTGCGCAGCAGAGCAGATACGACGAGTAGAGGCCGACTGCGCTGAGGTTGACAATGTTGCTGAAGGCGACGCTCGAGCCGAGGGTGATGAGTGAGAGAAGAACGGACACCAGGGTGGTGAATCCCACGGTGTATATGGGAATTGCTGTTCGGCTGTGGAGCTGAGAAAAGAAGCATGTTAGCAAGAGCCAGTTGGCACATCGCGGGAAATCTCTACCTTGACGAAGTACTTCCAGAAGGGGACACCTCGATCTCTGGCAAAAGACCAGAGCATTCTTGATGAAGACGCCAGAACGCCAACAGTGCTACAGATGCCGAGTATGACAATGATGAGTCCCATTACCCCCGCGCCGTTTCTTGATCCTGTTCCGTTCCAGAAGACCTGAAGAAATGGGTATCCCAGAGTATACTGAGCCTCGAGGGCGCTATCAATATCCCCAAGACAAAGCAGGTAGGCAAGCAACATGGCCAGTCCAAGGATGCCATTGATTCCAAGGCTGAAAAGAACAGCACGTGGGACAACAACGGAGGCGTTCTTGATCTCTTCGGCCATCTTTATGAGAGTCACGTTAGTCAACATGCTTATGTACTGCTGGTTATATAGTACCTACGTGCACGGCAGAGTCTGCACCGACGAGAGAGAATACTGAGGCTGGAAGGCCGACCATGAAAGAGAGACCCATTGTCGGCCATCCTCCTCCGTTTAAAAAAGTCGTAAAGACAGAAGAGTCCCCGTGGGGAGCTAGATAAACGAAAGGGATCAAGATGGCGAAGAAACCTAAGATGTGTAGGACCAGAATTAAGCCCTCAAACTGAGACAAGGTCTTGCTAGCGACAGTGTTGATGAGGACTGCAAAGGCAAGAATGACCCATAAGAACATCATGGTTTGCCATGGCTGAGGAACATAGTCGGGGACGAAGAGCATGATCACACTTTGGAGCAGGGAGCCAATCAGATAGGCTGCGGAGGCTGGTACCGCCTGCCACCCTGCAAATGTCATCCAACCTTATTATTTCGTCAGTTATTATCCAGAACTGGGAGTCTGTTTGTGGTCTGCATATTACCGGTAATGTAGCTTAGAAAGTTTCTCGATGACTCCGGTGACAACATCGCCACCCAGCTTTATAGAAAATTAGCTGACAGATGAACCAAACTGAGATTTAATGGGAATGCATACTGGTATTGTCCTCCCGAAGTTGGTGCCCTAGAATTTGACGAGTGAGCACACTGGATCTCTACTTTAGTGAGATGATCACGCTGCTACTCACATGGAGGCTAGTTCTGAGAGGACGCTATAAGTAGAGATGCTCCCAAGCCACACAATAAGATATCCCCATAAGACGCCTCCTGGGCCGCCACTGGAGAGTTGTGCAGCATGTGAGCAAAGACGCTTCTGAGATAAGTAAGTTCAATTTGCTTACTTTACGAGACTTTGAGTTGAGACACTACGCTATGTGTGTGAGACGACGCAGTGTCCAAATACGGGAGTGTTGCCGATACCTACATCATAATTCCCTCCCATGTGATCAAGACGGTGCATGAGAATCCTAGAATGGACATGAACCCAAAGTTTCTCTAATTATTAGTTAGAATGCTGCCATGGGGAGGAGAATTTGGGGAATAATTACCTTTAGAACTGGCCGTTTACCTAACCTGATCAAATCTCTATCATCCGTACTTATTTCATAGCTGTTGCTGTGGTCTGCGACAGCCGAGGGCTTGGAGCCCCGGTCACGCAATTCGAGATCCATCTAGAGATGAATGTTCTAACCGTCTGATTAGTGTCAGATTGAGAATTAGAGCAGATGAATGAAAAGAAGAAGAGAGAATGAGAGAAAATAATGCAAAGGGGGAGGAAAGTCGAACAGTAGAAAGGCAACTCACCTAACACTACTCTAGATGGGTATGGATAGCAAATCGGTCCAGCTCGAAATGTCAGGTGTTATATTACCTCTGAAGGAAGAGGCGCACGCGATATGCTAATCGGTTTCTCAATCGCTACCAGACATGTTGCATTGCGCATAGTGGTGGCTGTCACTCACTGGCATAAATAGAATGCTACCCCTGAATCCTGATGGCCCCGAGCTCTCTTGCGCAGAGCGATCCAGGTTCAATGTACAATGTATACACCGGGCCTAGACCACCATTGTAACATCGGATGATGCGAAATAGAATGCCTCTTCTGACTGTGCCGGAGAAGAATCACTGCAGCGGTCCAACCGGATACGGATACAAGGGTGCTAACAGGGATCAGGTTTGTCAGTTGTCCCATTTCGATCCCACTCGCCACTTTCTATCCTCCCCTGCGATCTGAGCCTACGGGGAGCTAAATCCTTCGGTTCGGTATGGGCTTGGCAGAGAAAACAAGGTGGCTTCCGTCGTTTTCCTGATGGCAAGGATCAATGTCACCGTATCAATGCCTCGTTGCGGCGGCACACGACTTCAGATATGTCGAGACTGCACTCTTTGTAAGATTCGCCGGATTGAAATGTAAGGAAGCGTCTTTCCAGCTTGTAATTTCCACGTTCAAGTCATTTCTTGAGAATTCTTTGGCTTGGGTGACTCTGAGATCAGTCCCGCGGACCTCCTTATTGACAAACGCGATCATGGACGACAATCGGCCTCATATCACTGACAATGATTTGTCCCCTCTGATTCAGATCTTGACTTGGTTGTGGTTGACATTTTCCCTTCTTTTCGCTGTTTCTCAATTCTTCACCAAATGGACACTCTCCAGGCGCCCAGCACTCGCTGATGCAATTCTGACCCTCGCTCTTGTAACCAATATCTCATCTCCAAGGCTTGTCACGGACTTCTAGCTAATGGCCGGCTGTGAAACATAGATTTGTGCATCAGCGCAGGCGGCCACTGTCCTCAGCACCCCGGGAAGAGTGATCGGGAAATCGCATGCTCTTCTAGACGATGGGCAAATCAGAGACGCTCTAAAGGTATTGTGATCTACCACCCCACCCTCTTGCACCGAGGTTCATGACGTTTAAATTCTGACAAGTCGAGTAGGTTCTGTATGCGAGCGACATACTCACGTTCTTTTCACTCGCGATAACAAAAGCTTCCGTCCTCGTTGCCTTTCTCGACATTACTCCATCCCGACCGCACCGACTTGCAATTTACATAACTGGTGGCGTTGTGGGAGCATGGGGCGTTGCTGCTGTATTCACCACCGCATTCCAATGCCCAGGTCCAGACAGATGGGATGCTACGAGCGCATCTTGCGTGGATATCGTGAGTGTAGTTTGCATCTACAGTCCTTCGGTGTCTGAATTGACCAAAATATATATAGGCGGCGGCGCAGACAGCTCTATCTAGCATCATGATTCTCACGGATGCTGCTTTGGTGGCGATCCCAACAGTTGTTGTTGTTCCGCTCAAGGTGAAATGGTCAAAACGCTTGACAGTACTGGCAGGTTTTTGGGCTCGGATCTTGTACGTTTCATAAAAACATGTGGTATTTTTCAGTCGACGACGACCACTAATTCTATTGGTATCTACCAGTGTCATCGCAGCTACCATCGTCTATATGGTCTTCTTGCAAAAAATGCCTCGCGATGGGGATTATTTATTGGATGTGACCAATACCCTTCTTTGCAAAGAAACCATCCAGATGACAAGCATTCTGGCGGCGACCATTCCGTTTCTGAAGCCGTTCCTGATCAGCCTGGAGTCGGGCTTTCTTCGAGCAGATGATGAGAATCGCCGAGTTGACACGACTGCGTATGGGACAGGAGATGCTCCGAGCAAGCCGACAAAAAGTGGCAGGTCTGGACGGAGTTCGTCCAAGTACGTGCAAATCCCGGATAAACACCCTTCTGCACAGCCGTCAATAGAACTTCGGTCGACCGAAAGCCGGGATGCAACTCTTCTCGGGCATGAGTAGATAGGTACATAGATAGTAGTCTTATGTCTCTTTTAAGTAATGGCCGAAATAAAGCATAACCATCATCTGTCACCGATGCATCGTATTACCTGCCATTATGAACATGTGTGTAATCAAGCCTGGCTTGTAGGCCAACCCCCCTTTTTGCTGGGGGGGCGTGCATCGGCCCGGTGCCGTTGCCTCCTTTATTGAACCGGGGTTATAGACTCGAAGGATTCAGTGCCGCATACAAAATGTAACAGGTTTTAGATAAGAAAATAGCACCTTGTAACCCCACGGCATCGACGTCTAGCAGGGATACTGATGGCATCTGACCCCAGGTTTACGAGTTACCGTAGTGCATCAGGATTTACCTGACGAGTCACCGTTTAATCACATAAAATATAGTTGTATAACTTATAATCATAGATTTAACTAGTCTTTTTCAGCTAGGAGGGGTAGGGATCGAACGGAAGCCATCCATCTTGTTTATCAACGCCAAGGCTGGCCTAGAGCTTCCCAAGCACGCAGTAGATTGTCTAATACCCCTGATGGTACCTAGTTCAATGATGAAAGACTGCATTGCACCGAATGCAACTACTGGATACCAGCGTCAACAAGAGGGGGCACAGGACTGCCACGCTTCTCGATTCCGGCATCAACCAAAGGTGGGACAGGGCTTGCGCGCTTCTCAATACCAGCGTCGACGAGAGGGGGAACAGGGCTTCCGCGTTTCTCAATGCCAGCATCAACTAGGGGCGGGACGGGGCTTGCACGTTTCTCGATTCCAGCGTCAACCAGGGGAGGTACTGGACTTGCTCTCTTCTCGATTCCAGCATCAACGAGAGGAGGGACTGGGCTTGCTCTCTTCTCAATACCAGCATCAACGAGAGGAGGTAATGGGCTTGCTCTCTTCTCGATTCCAGCATCAACCAGAGGGGGGACTGGGCTTGCTCTTTTCTCGATTCCAGCATCAACGAGAGGAGGAACTGGACTTCCCCTCTTCTCAACTGAACCTACATCCCAGAAGTTAGGTAAAAAATTTATAGAATTGAAGAATGAAAATCTTACCCAGAGGTGCGGCAGAAGTGCCCAGGGCAAGAGCCAATGCTAAGATGGTACGGAACTGCATGGTTGCCAGTTTATAGTGATTTGATGATTGGAAAAGGATGTGATGTTGGAAACTCTGATAAACACGTAGCTTGTGAGGGTCAGTTATTCAGAACTACTGACGCCCTAGTTATACTTCTTTAGTCTGACAGTCTCAATTCTCCCTAAATCGTGACACCGGGACATAATCGCGCAAGAGTAAGCCGAAGCAGGATGTGATTTGCCAGAATTGAACTGTATTCAGCCGAAGAGAACAAGATAATTGCGTCCATACCGGACCGGCTAACCACTCGGCGCCTCGCTTGTCACTATGCATATCTTAGATCCAATCCCACATGCACGAGCAACTCCTTTGCAACAAGATTGACCAGTAACAGACAGCCAGCGTGATGTTTCCGAGCGTGGGAATACAACATCAGATCACATGAGCATAATTGTACCAATAAGACCAAGAGAACCGTCTTATGCCTTTCATGCAAGATTATCGTGTGCCTACCATTGCCTGAATCCCACGGCGATGTTCGGAAGAGGATCTCTCAAACCCCTCTTTCTACATTCCGACAAAGATGAATCACATTGCCGAAAGAATCGTAATCACAATAGCCGGATAGAGTGGTTTGCGGTTTTTTTCTCTCTTTAATTCAAGAACATCTCCGAGGATAAATTCTACTGTGTGATTTACCCACACCAATTCTATTTCATCGATCAGGTGCACCTAAGCTACTCAACTATCTACACTTCATGATGGGCAAGTACGAAGAGATACCTTCCTCTGACTCTCTTGAGAGTCATGAGCCCTTCCTTAGCCATCCCAGGTTCACGGTCCAGAGTGAACACAAGGCGTTTCGGATCCTACGCCATGGAGTAGTCACAGTGCTCGTTATTTACGCAGCAGTGTCGACTGGAGCACTGGTTTGGCTTGGACGCCAACGTGTTCCGCAACCATACAGTTCGTCTTCCTCCCTTTTGTACCTTTATTGAAGTTTAGTTTCTCATCAAGTACATCAAGCACCTGCAAGCGGCGTCATTTCTTATAGACGCCAGCCATTATATTTTGGCGAGGACAAGTTGTTCGCTGGGAGCCCGGACCATGTCGATCGAGCATGGCGTCAGCTTCTTGAGCGTATGTATAGAAAATACACCCATCAAGCAAGATCAACTTAGTTCTAACGGTCTTTTGCAGCTCTTAACATCCGGACGTCCTATCAAGAGCAACTGGCGGCTCACGCAGAAATCACTGATGAGATACTTCAACCATCAGACGGAGGTTATGTTGGAGTATTGTCTGTTTATCATGAGCTCCATTGCTTAGTAAGTATACATTCCGCATACCATCCTTGAGGGAAAATCACTGAGCCTGAAGCAGGACACATTGCGAATGAACATGGATCCTGAACGATACTACGCAGGCATTTCAGAAGCCGAAAAGCAGAACAATATTGTTCACATGAGTAAGTAAAAGTGAAAATCTTACTGTTTTTGCTTCAATGAGGTTGGACTGAACACACGCTGACACATGACAGCACATTGCGTTGACACCATCCGGCGCAGTCTCATGTGCAAGGCTGACCCCGCCATGTACACTGGGTACTGGATTGCAAATCATACTGTAATCCCAAGCAAAGAGCTGCGGTCGAACTCCGATACCATCTGCGTCAACTGGGAGGCCCTGGACGGCTGGGCCCGAGAACGGCTTCTGCCAGCGGACAAGTACAAGGTCAAAGCAGGTCCGTTCGAGAACCAGATGCCAACCCACCACCACCATAATGGCTAAGCACCCAATCGCATTCGGCAATTTGTCAACACCTCCTCTCTGCCAGCTCATTGATGCGGGTATTGGGGGTGGTTTAGAAAAGGGGGGGCGGGCGGGGATTAGGCTGCATAATGTCACTTTGACAGGGATAGATGTGACAGTATGTGACGGGACAAGAGAGAACGAGGTCACCAAAGTACTTTTCGAGGCTGAGTGTAGATAAGAAGCGGGCGGAATTCTCTGTCCAATATCATTTTATTGTGAAATGACGTGCGGTGGAAGTGGTCACGCCATGCAAGCATCGAGGCAAGGGAAGCCGGGGTGATAATGGCGAACAGACGAGAGAAATCAAATATGTTACATTAACTAATAACAATATAAAGTGTCTGTGTGCACACTGCCTCAATAATGCATAATACCAGGCACACGGGGAGACCGGCTCCAAATCCTCCATCGCAAGCTGACCGCATCAGACCCATAACCATGCACACAGCTGCACCTCAAACGGTTGCCAGTACCCTTGTAACATGGAGATATGCCAAAAAGGCAGCACGGAATGGTGACATGGTTATAATCAAACACCATGCCGTTTAAAAAGTATGGTCACTCGGTCACAATGCAGGCTTGATTCGACTACTTCTTTCTTCCTTCCATCTTCATGCTACCAACCACTGGCAAACAGTTCTTCTTCACTCCATACACCATGACCGAGGGAATAGCGCCATTCACTGTCCCGGGCCTAGCCGAGCCCGCCAAGACCTGGTTCAAGACCTTTGGGGACTTTAGCACAAACTCAACCCCATTGATCGTCCTTCATGGGGGTCCAGGAGCCTGCCATGATTACCTTCTACCTTTGACGGATCTGAACGTTCCTCTTGTCTTTTACGACCAGATCGGCAATGGACTATCGACCCATTTGCCCGAGAAGAACGGCGACGAGGAGTTCTGGTCTGTCGATCTCTTCAAAGACGAGTTGGATAATCTGATTGGTTATCTTGGCCTGAAGGATCGTCCAATTGACATTTACGGACACTCTTGGGGTGGAATGCTCGCTGCAGAGTGGGCAGTGACTGAATCGAGCTCAAACCTCCGACGACTGATTATCTCCAACAGCCTGGCAAGCATGGACACCTGGCGAATAGGGATGGATTCTCTCAAGGCGCAGCTGCCTAGCTGCATTCGAGATGTCCTAGATATGGCAGAGAAGACGGAAAACTTTACCACCCCCGAGTACAACAATGCAATCGAGTACTTCTACAAACGTCATCTAAGCTTAGCCCGGCCTTGGCCAGCACCCGAGGTTGAGGCGGCTTTGAATTGGTTTGCTACAGACGGAACAACCTACGAAACAATGTATGTATACCACGCGCTCCGGCACGACAAAAAACCCACGTACATGACATGCATACTAACGATGGCCGCAATCTATAGGTACGGTCCAAGTGAGCTGTACATAACTGGAAACCTGCGCAACTGGACCATTATCCCTGAACTGCATAAGATCAAAGTGCCCACCCTCTTGATCAATGCCGACATGGACGAGGCGCAGGATGTGACGATGCAACCCTTTTCTGACAACATCAAAGATTCCAAATGGATCAAGATGAAAAATGCGGCGCACTTTTCCCACGTTGACAAGAGAGAGGAGTACATCCAGCATGTACAAAGCTTCCTGATCTAAGCGCTCATGCATGCAACGTCAACGCATGATGTTAACCAACTTCAATATTTGATAACAACTGCAGACAATGCCCACATTCGGTTTCGGGATACTTCATGTATTTTTTATTTATTTACACTATTAACCTTCCTAATAGAGTTATTGGCATTGGCACTTGAGGTTGCATCCGCTCTCTATTGAGCGAGAAGTGAATCCGGAACTAGCCGTAATCAGCTTATAAAAGCGAGTGTCAGCTTTGAACGTCCAGTGACATCCTACCTTGGAAGGATCAGAAGGTTAAATTATAACTTGTCACCTTCAAGCAGCAGATAGGATTCAATGCCAAGCATTACTGCAAGCCCATGAAGGAAAAAGATATGTCTAGCGTGATGCAATCTTGCGAGTAACATCAGGTGGCAGCCTTCACCGCCGTTAACGGAAATATACTGCGAAGGTACCTATTGTTCCTGCGATGGATCACAATGTATCCCCTAATGGTAATATATGCGAGCGTGGCGTTTGTGCAGGGTGTATCGGACCCCCAACTCTCAGAATGAACCCCGTAAGCCCTAAGCAGATACCGCCGAGTGAAACCAACAGAACAATCAGTTGGCCCCGACCATTCCATTGATGCAAACTGCAAAGTAACTGTCAGGGTGCCTCCCCCCACCCTCGCCCCCTTGTTCAGTCTCTCTGCCACTAAACTGACCGGCAAGCACCCGCTCCTGTCAACCTTGTGCTGGGCATCCGATCGGTAACCTCGGCTCGCTCGCCATGAGCCGGCATAGAACCACCCCCCAGGGGCCACATCATTTGTACGGATTCCGCAGGTAGTATTAGTTCGTAGGCACGTTGGCGCTACCGTGGGGAAAGTGTCAAAACAATGCACCGTGGCTGGAGGTGGGGTTGCAACAGTGAAGTGGCCAGATTCTCCGAGAGTCAGTCTGAGCAGTGAGAAGTATAGAAATTGAAACTCGGCGTCTGGCGGGATGGACTAGGTCGAAGTGTCACGCATCCAGGCGTGCCCCTCTTTCGCCTCCCCTTATTTCCTCAAGACGCGGTAAGCAATCCGAGCAAGTGCAAGTTTCAAGTTGTTTCGGAAATACATCTTGCCGGATGCATTCCCCTGTGGAATCACGAGAGGCTGGGCTTCTCCAGAGCGAGGAGCCCACAGATGACCTCCCCAGAGAGGCGACGGAGGACGAGATCGAGACTTTAGTCCATGAACCTCAAGATATCCCTATCACCGCATGGCTCCTGTCCTTTACGGGAGCTGGAGCTAATCTTGCTCGTTTCGGTATTACTGTGACATGGCGTACGTGATCCATTATCCCATATGGGCAGATTGACAGCTAACGGGAATCATAGAGAACTATCTCCAGAACCCTCGCGGGAACCCGCTGCTTCCTGGGGCATTGGGGTTGGGCCAGGCTACGGCAACGACCATTCAGAGCGCATTTCTATTCTTTCGCTACTTAACGCCAATCCCATTTGCAGTAGTGTCGGACGCATACCTTGGCCGCCATACAACCATGCACATCAGCCTTGGGTATGTGATTCTTCTCCAAGCCAAAATATCTCTTGATCTAACCACGTATATTTCAGGCTGCTTGTCGCTGGGTATATTGTCCTCGTTGCGACATCTATCCCCAGTGCGTTGGACCAGGGCGCCGGACTCCCTGGCCTCGTGGTCACCATGATTTTCGTTGGACTGGGCCAAGGAGGTCTGAGTGCAGTCATGTATCCCTTTATTGGTGTGTGAACTTCAAACCATTTCCTCATTTCATTGCCCTTAACTTGTGGTCTTTCATTGCTGATCGAGAATACAGCGGATCAGATACCTGATGAGAAACCAATGGTGCGACGGAACAAGAACGGGCAGCTTGTTGTTACTGAGCGCCAACTTGCCGTGCAATACGTATTTAATGGCTACTACTGGTATGCTAATTTGAACTCTGATACCGAGATTGAGATTGTTTCATAATCTTGCCCGGATTTGTTGACTGACTAGAACATCAGGATGGTCAATGTAGGATCCTTGGTGACGATTGCCACTACTCTAATCGAGAGACACGTCGACTTTTGGCTTGCATTTCTGCTGCCGACAGTCATATTCGTCATCACCATTTTCCCGGCCATATGGTGGCATAAGCGCATCGGTAAGTTGTCCGCCAGTCCGAAGAGTCGAGCTGTGAATCTAAGACGTCCCAGTCAAGTTGCCCCCCGAAGGCAACGTGCTACCTCAAGCAACCAAAGTTCTGCTCCTTGCCTCTGTTTCAGGATTTCGATTATCGGCTGCTTCTCCGGAGGCCCAAAAGAGTCTTCATGGTCGCGATGTCCCATGGACCAGCGCTTTCGTGAGCGAAATCCGGCGCGGCCTAAAGGGCTGCCGCGTGATAATATGCTTTGTCATTTTTTGGCTCTGCTACGACCAGTCTTCGAATAACATCATCTCACAAGCCGGTCAGATGAGGCCGGATGGCATCAATAACGATACAATACAGGCACTCAACTCTATTGCTTGCATCATCATTGCTCCTTTAATCCAGGATCTTCTCTTCCCGTTCTTACGCAAGCACAAGCTCCCATTCGGCCCCATATTGCGCATGACGGTTGGATTTTTATTCACTGCGGCCGCGATTGCCTATGCTGCCGGCATCCAGCATTACATCTATTCCAAGGGGCCTTGCTATAATTACCCTTTGGAATGCGATGCCGCGATATTGGAAGCAGACTCGGGGAAGCGAGGGCCCAATGATGTGAGCATATGGCTACAGACTCCTTTGCTTGTTCTTCTCGCCTTTGGAGAAATCCTTTGCCTTGTTTCATTGAATGAATATACGTATTCTGAGGCGCCGACAAATCTGAAATCAATGGTCCAAGCACTGCAGGCTGTTTCATCGGCTGCAGGTGCAGCATTAGGAATCGCATTAGGAATTGCCTCAAAGAACCCATACCTTGTCATTCTGTTCGGATCTATGGCTGGTGCCATGGCATTTTCGGCAGCTTTGTTTTGGATAGTTTTCCGAAAGTACGATACCGTTTATGAGACACGGAAGTCCAACCTGACAGCTGAAGCTGAGAGTTCAAGCAGTTGAAAAGGTCGTTGGGATAACCAGAGTGCCCTTACAAGACTAAGAGGGGTGTCTTTTTCGCTTATTCCTTTATTTTATCAATATAGTTCTGGTCCAAAGGGCATTAAATTCACATCACGGGTTTCTAAACGCACTTTCATTCCTTTGGTACTGCTTCCTGTGCATATGTTAACATGGAATATTAGTGTTTTCAAAGGAAAATCTTTACTTTTATAACGAGACGAACGAAAGAGAAAATGTCTTGACACTTTTTAGGTTTTTTTTTTGCACCCTATACCAACAGCAGGCTTAAGACATCCCTTTCCACCTTATGTCGCTAATAAACAGACATTCTCTGGCTCAAATAAATCTTGTCCGTGCAAAAGAAGAAAATGTACATTATTGTCAACCGCTTTCAAGGGCTAGAAGGGGGTTTCCAGTTCCAAAATCATCGTCGTATTACTTCTCTCCTTTGCTCTTCCATGGATTCAAAAGACCAACTGATCCTCACCTCGCCTCTGTCGCCAGTAGTTCGTCGCATCTAAAACCTCACCGCATCCCCAAAGCATCCAACCCCATTTTCGTAAAAAGTAGCTACTCGCCTCCCAGCTCCTGGGGTCTGAAGCATCCCCCCACACGATCAAGTTGGCTTTGCCCTCTAGACCTGGTCTGATATCGAGCAGATCAGCGCAGAGCTCATCCGTATCTACCCGACTATACTCGCGTAAGATGTTGTCCCTCATTTGGGGGATTGGGAAGAGGTCGATCCACGCGCAATGGGGCACTGTCAACTGCAGACTTGTGGGCTGTAGGCTCGGTGGACAGGAGTCAAGGATCAGCCGGCTCGAATTCTCCCTCGAAAATGGAGACATGGCCCTGTCTCGCTGCCAATGGCCTGAGACACCTAGAGTCAACCCATTTCGAATAAGGGCGTTGAGTATGTTGACCTGTATGATAGTAGACAACTGCCAGGGCTGTGGGTGGCCCAAGATGTAATCCTCGTACGCTTTTTGAACAAACTGAACGAGTGCGCCGAGAACACCGGGCTGGAGCAACGCGCAGCGAGCTGCAGGTTTTCGGCGATTGGAAGCCTCAAGCTTCTGCAGTATGGGAGAGCTGGAGAGGATTTCCAGTGTCACTGTGCCGTCTGTAACTCGACACCATTTAGGCTTGGGTTGGTTTCTGGGTTGTAGGTTTGAGACTGTCGACTGTCTTCGACCGGTTTTCCTCCTTTCTACGAGCCATGAGCAAAATTATAGCCTAAAATTGGCGACGAAAGAAGACAGGACTAACCATAGGCTCTTTGGTTGAGGCGATTTTGAAGCTTGCGCCTCCTAGCGCTGTCGGTTGTCCCGGTCCAATCTTCGGCGACTGTCCGGATCTCTCGGCGTTGGATCATATCACTCAGCACTATTGGAGGAGCTATGGGGTCATCGTCAGGGCAAGCTGCCATCCTGGCCAGATCTTGTAACGCAGTATGCGCGAGTTCTCGGGGTTCGAGCATCGTGGAGGAGAGAAACTTGGATTCCTGGCCTGGCCTTATGCAACTTGCTGAGGTTTGGTGCTGACGCCTTGCCGGGGTATCCAGCCTGTCAGCAGTCTGAGCCAGTCTCGTAAGCGCAAATTGCTCCGCATCTAAGCAGGTTGCATTAGCTTCAATTAGTCTAGCCAATCAACGGGTGTCGTGATGTTATCACCAGAGGAGGGCAAAAGGCAAATCCAAACTCATATGTCGAAGTACATCAGACACAAAAGTATAAGTACACAGCCTTTTGACGGATGTTTTAAGAATTTTTTCTACTCAAATCTGCCATCGAGATACAGAAGATAACCATGCCACTCCCCGAAAAAACGAAGCAATGGGTCGTCGAGCGGTTCGATGGCCCTTCAGGGCTGGAGTTCAGAGAGGCCGACATCCCTCCACTTGGCAATCATGATGTTCTCATCAGAGGTTAGTGTTTTCTCATGTGTCTGATTTTCAGCTAACAGAAATATCCCAGTCCACGCTATTTCGTTGAATTATCACGATGTTGGAACTCTTAGAGTATATTTTATCTACCCACTAGCCTATATCCTTCTAACAGAATCCAGGGACATTACCAACATGCTTTTAAAGGCGTTGTGCCTGTTTCAGATGGGTCCGGAGTTGTCATAAGTATCGGATCAGACGTCACAAGCTTCCATCCCGGGGATAAGGTTACAACAGTAATGAGTCCCTGGGAGACTGGCCCACTCAAGCAGTCCAATATCGACCGCCTTCTCGGAAACGCTTTGCATGGCGTCCTCCAGGAATATGCTGTAGTTCCAGAGCAGCATCTTATATCTCTTCCACTAAATCTTAGCTTCATTGAGGGTAGCACGTTGCCTGTTGCCGGTCTCGCGGCTTGGAACGCAATAAATGGTGTCCCAGGTCGTCCCCTTCTCCCGGGGCAATGGGTTCTCACCCAGGGTACTGGAGGCGTCAGCACATTTGTGATAATGGTAAGACCCCGCCCTAGAAGTAGCCCTAAACAAGGCTGACACCATTGGACAGTTTGCTAAAGCCATGGGTGCTAATGTCATTGCAACTACCTCATCCACTGCAAAAGCCGAGCGACTTCGAGAAATAGGGGCAGACCATGTCATCAACTATAAAGAAGTTCCCGATTGGGGTGATCATGCCAAAGCACTTACCCCTGGGGGAGAAGGAGTCGATCTGATGATCGAAATCGGCGGCGGTGCGACACTCAAACAAGTAAGTAGTCACATGATGGATTCATTTTTAGCACTGATGGAGTGCTGACTCGTGATAGTCTTTGAGTGCCGTGAAGCTGGATGGACTTATCTCGGTGGTTGGCTTGCGAGGAGGGGTGAACCCCGCAGACCAGCCCGTTTTATTGGATATTTTCTTTCGTTTCTGTACAATCCGCATCGCAATCGTTGGTCCTCGTGTTCAGTTCAAGGAGATGAATCATTTTATTGAAAGTAAGGCTATCAAGCCTGTGGTTGATGATCGGATCTTCAAACTTGAGGAGGCAAGAGATGCCTTTGAATATTTGGAATCAATGGGTCATGTCGGCAAAGTTTGTATCAAGGTAGTCAACGACGATTGAGGGCTCTAGTGAGCAAAGGCTGGAAGAGACTTGTGAAAGGCCACCCACAAGAGCAGCTCTACTGGTCTTTGTTTATCCCAAAAGAATATAGTATACGTGGTTCTCCCCGTTGCTTTAAGGGGAAACTGTTTCAATTCTACAACTATTTCCTAGGATAGAACCCCAGCGCTGAAGCGAAGACTTCACGGTCGAGCCCATTGCTCCAAATTTGTCCCTGACCTCACCCTAAGTCACGGTCACGAGGTATTTTTGTGACTGCGCCTGCGAAGGCCAGGTTGCAAGTCTTTTATTAAGCTTTGGGAATCGAATCTTGGTTTTTCTATACAACTATGTCAAGGTGGATAAGTCGCATATGGCTCTAAATATGTTTCATTGTAGCTGTTTGGGTTAACCCAGCTTGTTTTCTGTCTTAACTCACATTACAATACATCACTGGTCACCTTTTGCTGAATAAACGCATGTGTCATCGTGTAGTCAATAAACCCCTCGTTCGAAACAACAATCGGTTAATAAATGTTAGACAATTAACGAAGCGAAACATATGCCTTGAAGAAGAAATCCTACCCTAAGAGGGATACTCTTCCGCGTAGCGAATCCTTTGGCCCCGTTCATGCATGGAATATTTAGCCGACGTGGATGTGAATGGTTGCTGTCAGAGAGAAACGGGGCAAAACCCTGACGATGAAAACAAACGGCGGGGTTTCACGCTCATAACGCTCTTTTCGTGAGCCTAATCATCGAGGAATTTGACTGAACCAAAACACATCACACTGTAACTGTCTTGAACTTTATGATTGCATCTTCCAAAACGCCGAGATGGACCAGCTCGCCGACAATGAAATCAGGATCATCGAACTTCTTCCTGGAGAAGAGGGTGCCCCCATCAGGTGTAAAGCGCGCGCAGAGTTGGAGTCGAGTGAAATAACGTACGAGGCACTCTCCTACGTCTGGGGTAACCATTTGAACCAGGTCACGATCGAAGTGTCTGGACGACCATTACAGATTACCAAGACGTTGCACACTGCCCTTTGCCGGCTTCGTTTATCTGATGAAACCAGATCATTGTGGATCGACCAGCTGTGCATTAATCAAGATGATCTGAAGGAAAAAGCAGTCCAGGTGCAAAAAATGCGATCCATCTACTCCAACTGCACACGCTGCCTAGTTTGGTTGGGAGAAGTAGATGAGGCGTTTGAAATGCCCGATGCCGTTAATGCCGTCGCCTTTCTCGAATGCCTTGCCTCGTCCTCAGGCCCGTTCACCGAAGATTCCAAGCAGACTCGGTTGCGCCTTGAGTCAATGCCTACATTCCTGTCCGCTATGAAGGCCCTCAGAAGTATTTCCATTCAGGATTGCCCATGGTGGCATCGAGTATGGACAGTTCAAGAAAGCATTCTTCCCTCAGACAAAACTTTTATCTGGGGTCCTCTACAAATAACCTGGGATACATTGTCGAATGCAACCCAAGCATGGATTTCGGGTAGTTCGGAGAGTTGGCTTGATTATGAATACGAGTCCATTGCTGCTGAAGTAGGCGATTTGGGCAACTTCCTGGCACGAATAGTATGGATTCAAATAGCGCAAGATGGTACCGATGACCTCTTCAAGTCGATGATAAGATGGCGGAGCCGAAAAGCGACGGACCCTTTAGACAACATATATGCGCTGACCGGTCTGCACCCGCCAGGAGAATTCCCGCGAATCGAAAGGTGCGACTACAGTCTCAGTGTCGTCCGCCTCTATTCCGAGTTCACTGTAGACCTCATCAACAAGTTTGGGCTGATTATTCTCGGTTTTGACCCACGTCTGGAGCCTGAGATAGCCACGCCGGGATTGCCACGATGGGCGCTTGACATGAAGTCATGGCCCAACCATACAATTTTTCACTGGTATAACTATTGGGGCTATGACTACTATCATGCGAACGACGGGTTAACGACAGTTCCCGTTGAACACAACACCGAAGACAATACTCTAGGTCTAAGCGGGAGTTTCTTAGATACGGTCAAATTGATCGGTGATGGATATTATTTCACAGAGGAGGAAGGGGGACAGCCCCCAGTTTCATTGCTCAAGGGCTGGATGGAGCTTTACACCAGAGATCTCGAATCTTCCAAGCCGGATGCATCATCAATTTCCCCATCAACGATCTCGACAGCTCTCAGAACGTTCAGTAAACTTGTTATCGGAGAGTTCATCCGAAATTCTGAGTGGCAGGTCGAGCGGGAGGCCACCGACGAGGATGTGGATAACGTAACAAAGTTCATCGAAACTGGGTCAGAAGAATTCCGGGACACCAGCATCTCTGGAATGGCTCGGAACCAGAGGTTTTTCGTAACAGAAAAGGGTATGATGGGCATCGGGCATCTGGATACGAAGCCCGGTGATGAAGTCTGGGTTTTCAGTCTCGGCGAAGTGCCATTTCTCGTGAGACCAAAAAAGCAGGATGAGACTCTGGCTGAGCACTTTGATTTCGTTGGACAATGCTATGTACAAGGAATCATGCAGGGAGAAATGTTTGAAGGGGACGAGCCAAAACCTCCGCAGCGGACAATTCAGATACATTAGTCAGGTTGAAAGATATCAGGCAAGTATCCGTGTATTTGAAAAGACTACTTTTTTTCTACACCGAGCTAAATAGATCCAACGCAAAGCTACGAAAAAGATGAGGGTAAGATCTCATTATCAAATTCAGTCCAGCTTTTATGAACCTCGCGGAATCAGGTTTGTCAGTATTACTGTCAATGCAAAAATCGATTCTGGCCATTTAAGCCAGCAGGCCAAAGCAAACATATTAGTTCCCAACTGGCCGTTCACAGAAGTTTTGACTATCTACTCCGTTACCAAACCATTTAGGCGGAGATCTAGATAAGCTCCGATGTTATTCTCGTTTGATGAGTTCTCTCTGGAAGCTGGTCTCTTATTGCCGACAAGGTTCATTTCACATATTGCATACTGGCATATTATATGTAGGACACTCTGCCCCTGCAAGTTCAATGAGGATCAATATACGTGATATAGTCAGCAGTGACCTCTCAGGGCATTAGAGATTTGCGAAAATTTGATATAGATTTTAACTAGTTATTATTGAAGACAAGCTTATGGCTCCAGGGTAGCTTGCAGTTGCTCAGACGTCCATTGTGAATGTTCAGCTCTCCACTGACTCCGCCACAAGCTAAGCCACTGCTTTCCGTAATGTTCCCCAAAACATAAGCTGAACCACATCACCATCCATCCCCTCATTCCTACATGTAATAATCGCATCGTGCGACATACGCCTCGCCTCCTGAGCTTGGGTGAGAGCAAACGCCACAGAATACGATATGTCGATGCAGGGTGGCTCAGAGCATGGTGGAGGTGGTGGTAATGGACCAGATACTGCGGGAAACGATCAAGCCGACTCGCGAACTGTGATCACCTCCGCGCAATGGGCCAGGTACACACAATTCCGCATCTCCCAACTCTGCGAAGAAGTTGGAGATAACGACTGTTACTTTCAGCTCGTCTAACTCGGAGCTTTTAGTCCTCGGAAAGTCAATCTCAACAGAACTAAAACGAGGAAATGGGTCGAAGTAAAACCTACCTATGATGACGTCGACTGGGGAGCGTCAGAGTCAGAGCCTGAGAACATGGGCCTGCCCGATGGGCTACCGCCGCGTCGTTATCAATCTGCTAATAAAGCTAATAATGACAACAATGAACTAGCCCCTTCACTAGATCCCCTCACACCTCGCCAGAAAACGAGCAAATGGGTCGAAACCAAGATAAATAGCTACGGAGGAGTTGATTGGTCAGATTTTGACGATGCCGCTGAGCTTCAGTCAGTCGCTTCCGTGGGTGGCAGTCGATCAGCTTCTGATAAGCATAATTCTGCGGTTGGCGATGAAGCTGATACTGTCCATTTCGCGAGTCAGCTTAGACCTAGATCAGAAAGTGAAGATGACGGGAAACTCGCTGCCACAACTAACCAGGCTATCCCTTCCGGGGCCGAAACGAACCTGTCTTCTTCCAAAGGCGAAGTGAGGAAGAAACAGATCAACAGTGGCATGGACAATGGGATCGTCTACCCCGGGAAGAGAGCTGAAGAATCAAGAGCCCAGAACTCTCAGGCCCCATTACTCAGCCAAGAGGCAGCAAAAGCTAAGGCCTTTACAAACGCGGCTAAAGAGAGTCTGAGCTTAACAAGTCCTTGGCCTAGTCGGCCTCACTGGAATATCACGAATCATGAAAAAGAACAGTACGACTCGATATATCGCAGATATCTTGGGAAAACGGACAAAATTGCTTGTGCGTCAAGGCTTAACTTTCAAAGTCTCTATCCAATGAATAAAGTATGCTAATTCTTAGCAGTTGATTCTCTTGGGGATTTCCTTTCTGATGAAGAGATTTCACCTGATTCTGCTCGTATGGTTTGGACGCTTGTTAATCCATCTCTTGAGTCCACAATTAGCCAAGAAGCGTTTGAGATGTTTTTGCATATAATACTTACTTTAGGGTCAGCTTTCAGCCTGTTCAACCCGCCTTTTGTTCTTCCTGAGGATATTCGAGCTACCTTCAGGCCTCGGGGCGATGAACCGAAGATGAATGTGAAGGCACAGCCCGTGGCCAGTGTGAATAATTTGGCTGGAATCCTCACAGATCTCGTTCACGATTCCAAACTTGATACACGGTTTGTGGAAGATGGGGGTGTTGTACATGTTTCATTCGTCTCTACTCCAGGCTTGCGGAGAAAGGAACGAAAGGAAGAGAGATGGAAATCGTCGAGAATCCTGGCTCGTGGGTCATTCGGACGCGTATGGCTTCAGGAGTGTACCCATGACAATGGATCGAAATCATTCCGTGCCGTCAAAGAGATATTCAAACAGAAGGTTGCTAATGAAGAGAAGCCAATCGACTATACTCGGGAGCTTGAGGCGATTGCCAAATTCTCACATACCAAGGTAAGCCACCGTGTTTGCATCTCTCCATCTGGTCGTAACTGACTTTTTTAACAAAGTATGTGTACTGTTTTGTTGAATCATTCGGGTGGTATGAAAGTGGCAGTGCGATCTTTATCACCATGGAGTACATGGAGAATGGAGATCTTCAGGAATATCTCTCAGTACCATTCCCTGAAGCAGAGGTAAAGGAGATTGCCTCGCAGCTTTTGGAAGGCCTGACTTTCATGCACGAGAATGGCTTCGCGCACCGCGATCTTAAGCCCGCCGTAGGTTTATTTCGTTCTAAGTCCTTCGATGTTTTCTTACCTTGACACTTTAGAACGTCCTTGTATCGAAACCTTCGCCCAACTGGTGGGTCAAAATCAGCGACTTCGGTATCAGCAAACGAGCCCAAGAGGCATCAACCGTGTTCCACACAGTCGTGGGTACAAATGGATATCTCGCACCCGAGGTTATGGGTTACTACAGCCCAGACGACGATGAGGATAACGATAGCCCCTACACCGTCGCCGTTGATTTATGGGCACTCGGCGCGCTAACCTTTCGCTTGTTGACAAACCAAAACATCTTTACCGAGCCCAGGATGCTAGGCAGATATGTGGTAGGGAGGGCACCATTCCCAAAGACACTACTCACCTTTCATGCAGTGAGTGAAGCCTGCATCTGCTTATTGGAGAAGATGATGGCACCATCCCCTCTCAAGCGACCGACTGCCGTGGAAGCGCTGGAGGATGCATGGATATGTGACGATAAAGTCGCGTCGACGAGCCAGGCTCCATCCATTGGAAATATTACCAGGTAGGTCCCCATGAAGTCTAGCATAAGCTTTCTCTAACTATTTTAGAATGAACGCGGTCAACTCGTCACAAGCTGAGCACACAATCATCTCCGAAGCAAGCGCTTCCTGGTCTACTGCATTTACAGACAGAACTGAACGCGCTTCATATGACGGAATTAGAAATGTCTCATATGATCATTCTCATGGTTTTATAATGTAAATTTCATTATAAGTACAGATCTATCTATCCGCCATTAGGAGCAGTCGAGCTCATGACGTTGACGCTTTAAACGACATGCTGTTCTTCACGCATACCATGATTCCTTTCTGTGCCACTATCTTGCTCAAGTTCGCCGCTATTTGGACACCGAGAGGCGAAAGCTTATCGAAAACGCTCGGCCTAGGCTTCAAATTCACAGAAGCACATCTCAATCACTCCAGCTCTGCTGATCTGCTGTCAGAGGTGGCCGACCAGCTCAGCGAGAAGCACATCACCCGGCTCGTCGTGATGGGTATCCGTGAGATGCCCCATCGTCTGCCCAGTGCGCCCGGAGCATGCATCGCGGATGAAGAGGCAGGTAGTCAACTAGTCAGAGGCGATACCAAACCAGCTACACGTCCCGATCGAGGAGCGCGGCAGCAGATTTTACGGTGATATAGATGGAAAATGGAACTGAAGGAATGGTTTACAATGTGAATTTTCACAGCATTGCAGATGTTCTCGAGTGTGGTCCTGACCAGTATCTTAGAATTTTCAATGGTAAGGATTTCCTCTCGTGAGATACATCTTCATGAGCGTTTAGACGAGCGCCTGAATAATGAAATGAACCCGTTGAAGCTCAAAAGCATGAAAAAAAAAAATGCAAACGATGTATTAAGGCTTATCAGAAGCCAAAGAACGAGAAACACAAAACCTGAGAGAGAGTATAAGAAAATAAACCCGAGCCATTAAAGACACTTGGTTAATATCATATGACCTCAAGTAACCGTCCACGAACAGAGAAATCTACAATATTACCGCAACCATCTTGTCAAATAGGGCTAATTAATGAACAGAAACATTTCGGCTCCGAACTTTCATAACTTTATGCTCTCTCAACAGCCATTAACCTCTTTCGCAACATCGGGTGGTTTCTGCATCAAACCTTTGCTGATTTCTTCCCACCATTCATTTGGCCAAGAGACGTTCCAAGCTGGGAAAGAACTCGTTTTCTGGTTGACCCAATTTCTTTTTGTTCTCTTTTATGACTATCGACCATTGGGGTCGACCTTCGGGATTGGTCTCGGGCCTAACAATACGGAAATTCGTGTCCCAAGTCATCTCGTCAGGAGACCACAGGATTGCCTTCAAATTCTTGAAACTTCTAGCGCTTGAGGCCGCCAGTATCGATCGGAAAATGTCTTCGGGATCTCCTCTCTCGCCGGTCATATCGATATGAAGTATTTCCAGACTATCAGGGAGTGAGAAAATAAAAGTTTCAATGTCGATCTCAGCCCCGATCTCGTCTTCGAGGTTTTTGGTTGAGCAAATCGCTTCAACATAAATAGACAGCCACTTGAGGTTAGTAAAGTGGTTTAATTCAGATATAGCAAATTCAATTGGCTCATCAAACTGAACGCGATCAAGTGCATTCGGTCGCCAAGCGTCTCTGCCGAATCCAATACTCAATTCTTCGATTGTTGTGCTCGACTCGAGTGTAAACCTAGAGCTTATGGGACAGGAGGACTGGAAGGAAAGTCGGCGTAGGCATTTCAAATTGCCCAAGAAGGCTTGCTCGTTGGGCCAAGAGTGACGAATATCAACTCTCAATGAGTCCAGTTGAGGCATGTCAAGATCCTCTTTCAGCGATCCAGAGGTGCAGATCAGGCTCTTCAGATGAGGTGCAGTGGCTCCGATAAGGAGCCTCTCAGCACGGCGCTCGAACTTGGCGTCATCGATTTCCATATAACGATGGCTGCAATCCATGCATAAGCATCGACGGGGCGCAAGGTCAAGTTTGAGTTTGGAAACCCTGGAAAGTAGATTGGGTAGGGCATTGGTTTCGTTCTTGTCAGCGGCCTAGGATGACAAGAGGCGGAATTTCCAGTCTTTCACCGCAATGAGAGTGAGTTCATTCAAGCGGGGAGCCATCACAAGCATGATTTGAGCAATACTTTGTGCAAAATTTCGCGCCCAAAACTCAGCGCGGGAACATCTGAGGCCGGCAGAGCCTGCAATGCTTTCGAGGGTTGAAATGCCTCTCTCAGTGAGTACCGGTCCGTATTCATACCTAAAATCCTCCTCAAATGAAATTATGCAAGGATCGCGGGAATATTGGTCTCGTGTACAGTCCCTGATATCCAAGGCTCTGACGTATGTCCGGAGCTGGGGGCGGGTATGGAGTCTGGATAGAAAGCGTATCGCGGACAAGGCGAACGTTCTGGCACTTGGCGTCTGGGGTTCAAAGGTACCTTTCCAGTAATGATAGAGTATGGGTTCGGCAATGAATCGTAGTGTTTTAGAGACCTCGCAGAGATTTTTCAGGGTCATTTTGCTTTGACGACAAGCAGCGGCGGGGTGTGTGCCATCTTGTACCTGCTGCGGCTCGCAATGTTTGCAAAGAAACTCGCAAATACGGTGGAGGACAAGGGTAGGAATACACAGCTTTGGCTGTTCGGGCTCCTCTTCGCTGGATGCCATGGTGGTTCGAGGGGGGATGGCGGCCGGATGCAGAGGGGTGATCGATCACTGTCGGAAGTAGCCAACGAAGTGTGATGGATGAAAGAGAAGAAAGGAAATTTGTCAAAGCAACGAGGAGAGGAGAATCAAGAAGGACAATGCGGCAGCCTGAGGCAGAAAGCAAGTCGAAGGGGGGGATGCCTGAGGCGTTCACGCGATGGAGGAAGGTGCGTCCTTCCACTATGAGATGCCAGAGTGACCAGTCAGTAGTGCCATCAGGGTGTTGTCAGATGTCATGCAGTAAGGTAATTAAAATAAATACATGCTCTTATGTAGGTACAGACTACAGTTCCTAGAAAGAAGTTCCCATTTGGCTGAATCTCCCAGCGGTGCATCAACGCAGAAACGAAGAGGGGTTGCCGGCGCAAGCGAGCAAATGACCACCCGGGGCACCGCAACCAAAGACATGTATCGTGGAGGTAAAAACTGGGGGTCAGTTAGCCAGCGGAGACTATCTGTGATGGAGGCTTGTAGGAATTCGTAGCGTTCAAAATTATGTTTTCCAATTTGAGGCAAACATACACGGCTCAAGTGGCAGGTTAATGAACCTCTATCATTCAAGAGAGCGATTGATCTCTCTGCCTAAGTCGACATTAATTGACTTTGGCAAGGCGCAGCGGGGGGGTTGTGATGATATAGAAGGCTATCATTAGGCTTCAAGGGGTGGTATTGGTCCATCATTGTTCGTGAATCAGAGGAGGAAACGAGATGTAAGCGATGATAGCGATGCTTTTAATGAGACTGTTTTTATGAGACGATCCCGATACATATTCCTCAAGCTACTAGTATATCTCGGACTACGGCCGTGCTACGGAAGAGGACATCTATCGTCAGTACGTTGTGTGATTCAGAGCCTGGATTTTGTCCTGCTAGGCACATCCCGGCGTTAACATCAATGGCCACGGCCGTTCGCCAATGCCTCAATGTCTCGGAGGCAAATAAAATCTTGAGAGATGTAACCTCTTTTCAGCCTAAATTGTACTACCTCATCCCTCAAGGCCCGTCTATTCGCCAATAATGAATTTCTTTCTCATGCATAAGCGCATAAAACAGTATCAGACATCCAAAAACATATCAGATATCAGAAAAAGCCAGTTGGCCTCTTCATGGAACCACTCTATCTTAACCAACTAACTACTAACTAAATTTCTCGACATCATAGGTGTCAACAGTTCTTCAGTTCCAAACAATCATCTTAGGTAAATAACATTTGTAAGAGAGCATTCAGCCAACAAACGTGAGACTAAGCAGTCAGTTTTATGATCAGAATCGAGATTTCATCACTCCTCTCTCATCCAATTACCAAACTCGGTACTATATTATTGATTAATTAGATATGCTGTACTATTTATTTCATATTTTTATCCCTAATTACCAATTTCTTTCGATTCATCCAATTATTACTGCTTCCATTCGCAATGCTGCAATTTCGGCTCGGCGTAAGAGACCACAGAGAACTCCCACTATCTCGCCCGATTGACACTTCAGCATTCTTCTCGGCCTTTGCAAACCGACTTGCCACTTTCTCGGCTGTCCGATAAATTGCTTCCATTTTGTGTTGTGCAGATAGAGGGATCTCTCAGATCAACCTCACTAATCGTGTTCAGGTGCGGGACTGGTACGGTGGTCTTGGTACCCCAATACTTCTCCTTAACCAAGCGGAAGAGAGGCTGGAAGGCTGGGAAACAGGCCGTCCAGACGCCGACGTGACCTTGAAGAGCAGACCAGGGACAGACGAAGATGAGCTTGTATGATCTACAAGGAACTCGCCTTATTAGATAATTGACTAAAAAGGAACTGGATCAAAAGCAGAGTATAGTGATCAAGGAAAAGGGTGATTTGGAAGGGAGATACGTACGTGTCCACTGCAAAATCGGTAGTCACAATCAAGATCATGTGAACAATGCCAGCAATAACGGCAAAGATGCCGACAAAGAAAACGAGGATTACCTGAAACCTCTTGCCAGAAAATTTCATCGTGGACCACACCAACCAGATTGGCAGAGCGAGAAGGCCAATGTCGATGGCAACAATAGTGAACACATTTGCGTAGAACATTTTGGCCTCTTCTGATTTAGGGATGCACTGTCGGTTCGGGTTCGTGAGATCCCATTGATCACTAGATAACCACGAGATCGGTTCGGTCAGCCTTGATTGTCTCCGATCAAACGGCAACATTTCATGCGTACGGTATATACTTGCACTCGGTGAGCAAGAAGAAAAAGGCGATCGTGGTGATGGTGAAGGTAAGGAAGGCTAGAAGGTACAACCCGAAGCGGAACCATCCTATTACATCGTTTATCAGTAACAATCCTAGCATGACGATAAAATTTCATTGCTCGAGGAGAGACGAACTCTCTTGGCTAAGTTTCAGGTAGCTAGCGACGATGGAGAATCGGACAAATCCAACGGTTACAAAAAACACCAGTTGAAACGTGAGTAGAGTCTAGCCAGCGGGTCAGCTTCTTCACTTCTACAATGCCGATATTCGGCCGGGTATATGAATGATCACATACCTTATAGAGTGCATCCAGCGCCTCGGGAGGGATTTGGTCGATATGCGTGCCCAAGCCCTGCTGGACAGCTACAAAAATGAAAGATTAGTTGGATAGATTGGGAACACATGCACCTCTTGCGGCGTACCGATGATCCCCTGACTTGAGATCGCAACAACTCCAATCTAAAAGCAATATGAGTTATTATGGTGGGTATCGGGCTTGGTTAGGTCGACATACCCATGCGATGGTTGCCAGCAAGTCATCCCACCCCAGAGATGGAAGCATGAAGATTCGTGTACATAATCGCGTGATGACGAAGACCGAAGTGATCACAATCAGTCCAATATTAAGCTTTGTAAGCAAATGACCCGCGGAATCAGCCGGCGGCTGCCAATCCACCATTGTTTATATCGGTGTCGTATGTTTGAATGATATCGATCGGCTTCGAGGGCGGCTCGAACGTGTGCGAGGCGACGCAGAGCCAAATTTGCTTGAACTACGACATTTCTCAAGAAGTTTGGAAACGGCCAGTGTTTGCGTACCTGGAGAACCGGCGGAAAGGGGGTTATAGGTCATAACCACGGCCAGATGCTTTCGGTATGGGAGTGCATTCCAGTTCACCAAGGTTCGCTTGCATCCATCGCGGGGCTCCAAACTCTGTAACATTGAAATGGCGATGGCACGCACTCTTCTTTTGTCACTCGTCGGCCCATCATATTGTCCGAGGTAAGCAGCAAACCATAATCGGCGAGTGGAATGGCCTTTTGGCCTGGATTCATGGTCGGTTGGAGTGGACATGGCGTAAATATGTGGCGTCCTTCAATTTGCCGAAGCACCGTCCATAGACTCGGCATGCATCCTTTTTCTCACCCATCTGATCCACTAAACGTAAATACAAGATTTGCCCTAGATGAATAAACAAAAATAAAAGGCAGCCCCAGTAGCCTGCTGATCTGGGCTCGTGTCTGTCTGTGTACGTCGTCTGGAATTGCCTCCTGTGGGCGGCGGCTTTATCTCGACCCACGCGCAACAGCCCGAGAGTCCGAGACAACTTTACCTGAAAACGCCCAATCCCATCCGGAAAACATCGTAAAGTTCACAGCTGAACTGCTATTTTAGGCAAGGCTTCTAACCCAGGCACTTGAAACGATCGCTATAACTAAAGCCATGTGACAAATCAAGTCTGTCTTCCTGAATTAGAACAGAAATCGGCGCGCTCCATGTTTAGCACTTGGTCGCCCAGACTAAACCCCTTGTCTGCTGATATTCGATGGAGAGCCCTTTTAAGACACTGGAATATCTCGGGTAAATCGTTTAGATACCTCGAAGCTATCTTCATCGGGAAGAGAAGAGCCATGGGCCCCCTGTGTCCATCTTCGCCCAATAACATAAAGTCAATAACTCGGCAAAGCTCAACAGCGTGTTCTTGTGGCGTTGCATCTCCCAGACGAATCATTGATGGAGACGATATCACTCCTTGGAGTAAATTTTCGGGTGGGTTAGTTAGTCCGTCTAGAGATGCCGATGTACAAACACCATGCAGCAGAAGCCACACGACAAGAAAGTGGATGTATTCAAGGCCGAGACGGAAAGATCTGAACCACAGCACGCGCCCAAATAGTGGTTCATTGCTCTCGGACACCCAAAGCGAATTGGCCTTTTTGGCTGGTATCTCCCAATAGCAGTTTTGGTTTTCTTGCATCCACCGCACTTGGAGGCGGAACAGCTCGCCAAGGGCAAGTGACACTTGATCCTGCAATGCTCTGAGGCGGATCTTGGAAGGGCATCTCAATACTTCATCACTGTCCTCTAATATGCCAGGGACTTGACATAAGAGGTCTTGTAGTCTATCCCCAGTGGTCTTGGTATCCGGGTCGACTTCCCAGGGTATTTTTTTCCACTCTTCCTGGTTAAGAAACGACCTTTTCCTTTTTGCGACAGCCGCAACCACCTATTAAACACATATTAATTTCCACTTATGAGTACGTATTTATCCCTCATTCACTCACAATAAAGCTCCGGAGCACGATCAACAACTCTCGGGCCATCGGCGACTGGAAGGCTGCCGGTCCAGCGCTCTGGGCCTTTTCAATTTTCCCGTCAGCATCAGTACGGCCTAAGGCTCTATGCGGTAGGAGTGAGGCTATTTAGGCTTCAAAATGCATTTTCCAACTTACCAAAGCGGCGATTCCAAGAGAATGATGAATCCAATTGATGGGCCCCATGCCTGACAGGAGCTCATACAATGCCAAGAATAAGCAGCTCCATATTGCAGCATAATGTTGCGCCCAACCTCCGTGGGAGCCAAGCATTTCCAAGTCACGCTGAAATCTGTGCAGGGCCTGGTCATATAAGGTGGACGAATGGCGGACCATACTTCTGTCTCCATGCATATGGCCGAACAGTGCCTCTGCCGAGCTTAGCCCGCATATGAAAGCCGGGGAATCTGTGTTCTTGGATGATAAGATAGTCCAAAATGATGGTGCGTCTTCTTTGACACCAGGAATTTCGTGAACGCTTGGGCCTTGCGGAAATGTACCACTTAATTGTGATATCATATAAGAAAGAACTATGTCTTGTGAAAAAGCTGATAGGTTGAGACTTGCAGGGACTTCAGTAGACAACAATCCAGGATGCTTCTGAATAACCCTGCTGTCCTCGGCCATGCGGGACGCTGCTATACTCCGCCCCGACTGGAATGTTTGGTTAGATGTAACGCGGTTTCCAATGTGTTTATCTTCAAATACGAAAATGGGAATTGTATCATATCCGAGGCATACGTGAAATCCCCGGCTGCAACGGTCACAGACTGGTCGCTTCTCATCTAGAGGCCGTTAAATCAGATTACGAATGCTCACAGTACCCGAGTTCATCAGGATTCCTTGCCTACCACATTTGACTTTTCGTTTCCGGCATGTGGCGCAGCCGGCGCTTCGGCGCCCACGGATCTGTCTCTCCCGGGACATGCTGAGTTATTGGCACATGGCGTAGGAACGCGAGGTGGCCCATTGGTGTACGAAGTGTCGAAAGGCGAGGTGCTTCGTCATCGCAGGGGAAATTCGGATGGTCTTTGCCGTATGGGTCGAATGATTTGATGGTTGCTATCAGGGCCTTTTGCTTATTATTGCAACCTCGCGCCAGCCTTCCAAGAACAGTAACGCGCGTCAAACTACGGCGTAATTCCCAGTCAGCTTCAAGCTAAGATCTTACGCTAAACCAAAAATCGAAGGCCAGTGCGAGGTGAGTTATTGGTTGCTTCAAGCCTGGATGGTCACTCTCACTGGCAAACAGATAATGAACAGAAGATGTCCAAACAATGAAGGAGAGAATTTCTTATAAAACCCATGAACCTTGAATTATTACCAAAATGGCTAACATATCCAACCTAGATCTTCAAGAAATCTGGCTAAAACTCATCCTACGACTACGATGGCATATCTACGTGACCACATAAATGGCGACGAGAAATATGAACCTCTTACTCAATCCTTGGGATCAACTGGCTCTCGCCAAGAATCTAGATTTGCTACATCAGAGCCACTGATCTATGAACACCCAGGCTTTAATGCCATTCCGCCTCCATATCAACGATTTCAACATCCAGACTCATCTTCGCCCATCCCAGGTATGGCCGTGCAATCTATCGCGTCAAGAAACTCCACGCCGCCTTTCCAACAAACCAATGCATCAACTCATCTTCCGGCCTCCATCTCAACGCCGAGAATATCGGTATCTGAATCAGAGCCAAGTAAAATCATTGCTATCCCTGCAACAACACCTAAGTTGGGTTCTCCCTTTCTCAGGGCCTATCCTCCTTCCTTGGGACACCTCCACATTTCCAAAGACCTGTTCCTTGGATTCATCGATCAGCTCAATCGCGCCTCCGTTGCAAGCCCCCCAGTCCAAGCCGTAGGGCTAGTTGGCAATCTCGTGGGCATGGTCCCATTCGCCACCGCGCAGATCGTGGGCACCGCCGTCAACACGGCGGCCACTCTGACGACGGTCGTCGTGTCCAAGGGGAGGACAGAAATGGTTCTTCGTCAGGCCAATCATGAAATATTCAGACCCCGTGGCCTGAAGGCCTACATTGCAAAACTCGATGCTCTTGCCCGGGTAGCCAAGATACCGATATTGGACGTCGGCGGCAATATTGATAGCAAGTCCAGCATACTGCCACCTGTCCAGGGCATGGGAGACTCTATCATCGGGATGCAAGAGCGGCGCATAGCTGCCTTAGGGCCGTGGATTGCACCGCTAGATATTGAGTCTATTCCTCCCGTTGAAAAGCCTACTAACCCTCTTAGCCGAATGCATGCTGTAGTCAGCGAAAGGCAAAGGAGCCGAGAAGAGGAGAAGTTGATGAAAAGTCGAATCAAGGTGACCGAGGATCGGAGCAAAGACACTGCTAAAGCACAAGACAAGTATGACAAGGAGATGCGAAAGTTGCTATCCAAGAGGAAGTCCCATGAGAACTTGTCCAAGCAGACACGGAAACAGGAGAAAATCGAAAGCAAATATCAGAAGAAGATGGGGAAAGTAGATAGACATCGTCAGAAGGATGATGAAGAGGAAAAGATACTACGAAAGCTTCTTTTTCTTGTTATCGATGATGCTGAGTCTTCTCCAGCTCATTATACATTTTGAGAGACCAGTTTTAGTCAAGCTCAAATTACAATTCTCAAACTTAGAAAGTGAATCTCGTATAACCCTTTCAGGACATCGAGTCGACCTGAAAAAGATCGCTGCAATTCTGAGCCGTGTTGGGCAAGGTCAACTTGATAAATGCTGCCTTTTAAAACTATTTGAACCACAATGAAAAGTACAATTGAATATCGCGATGCCTCTTCAGAATTAGGCTAGAAATAATGACGTATTTCTTTTTCTTCAAACAGAGAAGGAATGCTTCAGGATATAAGTTAGTTTGCCTGTAGCATTTCCAGCGTTAGGTACAAAGTTAAATCCGTAACCTCCGCACTAATGATCCGGAGTTCCGGAGTTCAGAATTGATCGGACTTTGGATTTTGATGAAAGTGCGAACATCCTTTGAAGATAGACATAAATATAATAAGGGCTTTTTTAGTTGAATCGATAATTGAGATCAGCTCCCAAGACAAATTCTAAAGCATCAATTTGAAGCATTCTCTTCTACCCTCACCAAGCACTCGGCTTCCAAGACGCAGGAAATCTAGGAATTCAACCATATCTTCCAACAAGCGGCATCTGGTTAAAAAGAGACGTCCAGAAGGAGATTATCCCTCTACTGAAGAAAATGTCATTCCGGTCTCGCCTCGATATCCTCACTGGCGCCATCGGCACCTTACTGATCGGCAGCGGTCTTTACGGCGTTGTAGCCCCCGCAAAGATGGGTCGTGCCTTCGGTGTCATCGACGTAACTCGCGACATGGCCGTCTTTTACCCTGGAATCGGCGGCCGAAACATCTCAGCTGGGCTCGCTGTGTGGGCTATGACTCTGACTGGCCAGCGTAGAGCTCTGGGCACGTTTCTGATCTGCTGGATGTGCACCGGCATTGCTGATACATACTTGCTGCTTATCCACTGGAAACCTGTGGATACCGTCTGGCTACACGTCTTTAACACTTTTCTTCTGGGGTTCGTGGGACCAACCTTGATTAGACACAGCTAGAGGAGGTTCCCGTTGAAAAGGAACAGGAGGAAGAGGAATCACTTGACTGGGCCGAGTAACGAGCTATTTGACGCAGCTTTCAACCTCATTGCTAGGGTTTCAGGTAACTCAGTGGTTGATACCCATTTGAGACTTCGATTTCTATTCGAGTGAACAATAATAAAGATGAACTCAATCAATTCTCAGAAAACTGCGACTCTATTCCAAACAAACTCTAGTCCGTTGTCCTTTATTCTTCGAATCACTAACCTATGGCTTATTTCCAAGAAAATGTCATTGGTCTCTTCAGTGCCAAATGTCATAGAGGCTTTGCTGCTTTCACGACACTGACTTATTCAACGCCCGGCGGTTGATGGGAAGATAAATTGATTTTTAGTTCGTGGGTTAAATTGTCAACTATATTTTAGCTTGTCCCCTGTTTCCCAACAAACAAAACACGGAGTAGAGATTCCTCTGAGGCTGTCATACTAGGTCATTGAATTTCGGACCCTGTAGGATGTAATACCCAATATGCTCTTAACTCTGGAGCGACTTTATTTTCAAAGCCAGCAGCGATGCCTCCCCTTCTATTATGCGCTAGAACATGAAAGAAATTCAAGATAGCCAGGGTTTGAAATACCTAATTACTCATCAATCTAGTAAGTGGTAGGCTTTGGAATCAGGTTTAAACTATTACTACACTAATTAGTTGTTTCCTATCAATTGAGACGGCCAAGGATGTGGCAATTCACCAATAGAGAACTACTACAGCTCAATAGGTGGAGGAGAGAACCAACCTTTAGGTGACAAAGCGCGTCAACTCGAAAACGATATGGGTGGCTCGACAGCTTACTTAAGTAATGACTCGTCCCTTCTTGCGTCGAGAGCATATCATAGGCTCTGAGTGCTTCATCATGGAAGTGCCCATCCTTGGTGAAAAGAAAAGAAGGGGGTCCAAGGGCCGCTTCCATTGCGGATTGCAAAAGCTATTGCAGTTATGTTGGTAGAAAAAAGAGCTGATACCCTCCGGTCCAAGATCGGTCACCCCATACTCGCGTTTCCGTGACAAGATAACGGGGTCGGATAGAACTATTTCGCGTCTGTAAACGCCACCCTGCAGATCACAGAGAACAAAGCAGCCATCAGAGACATGGTAGCTGAAGTGGCTCAGAGCCTGCATCACCTCCCCCCAGGTCTCCGATACGTCATACCACCCAGAGTTGCTATTGAACTTTTCGTAATTATCGATAAAGGGCTCGCACAACATTCTTGCGCCCTTCCAGCCTGATAGGCGGGGGTGGTTCGAGGGTTCGACAAACCACACCTCTGGCACATTGATCCTGATAATCTTATGGGTCACATTCAGGTTGTTGAACTGGTCCACAATCTCCAAAGCCTTATCCACGGCCCTGATGTCGAGGGTGAAATAATCAGGCTCGAAGACCACTCCCGTCTTGAACCACTTTAATACGCATGGTTCGCCCTTGCGTGGGCCTGAGGTGTATGTACCTGGAGCGACGTACCGAAAGGATCCTTCGGCGTATGGTTCGATTATATCAGCGGCATTTATCTCAGCATTAGCGGATGTGTTGCATTGTCCGCTGTCTGAATGAGTATCAGATGGGATATCGGATTGGTGTCCATTGTCACATGTCACGCATCTCGATAGGCCATCACCCTTCTTATGCTTGTTGGGGGCGGAGGATCGAGGTAATTTAAGGTTGTTGTCAGCATATTGGCGCATTTCTAGCCGCTTTTCATTCCTTGAGCGATTATTGACTTTAGGGAAGCAAGTAGGTGTCATCTTCGTTTGAAATTTAGCCTGAGGTGGTGTTAAGGGGTAAATAATTTACACGAGATTACATGCACGTGACTCTCCCCGGGGAATGTAACCATCACCTGAGGATTTCAAAGATAGAATTCTTTCTTTTTCTAGGCTGGGCCTCCTATTATAGAAAATACGTTCTAAAAGCATTATAAATGTTTATCGGTAGCGAAAGTTGTAGAGATGGCCGTAAGAGTTCCGTGCACTGTGTCCCAGTCAATAGTTGAACAGTGACCAAAACTAGGCCTTAGCAAGAATTACATCAGACAACTATGAAGACTTTCCCTCCTATGTAGCTACTTAATTACTTCGCATCGACTAAAGCTATAGTGGCAAATCCGGATGTGCCAAGGTCTGGTAAACAGTTCCACCAGCCCCGGCTAGGACTTTACAAGGTTGTGATGCGATGCTAGAAGACTCTCAGAGCTTGATGACCAGACGAAAAGCCCTCAGGCCAAAGGCAGAATAGAACGAAGACTGGGGCATATGAGTCTTAGAACCCTAATTGGTATTATGTGTTCATACGTGGATTTCTTATCAAGTATAGAGGCATGCGTATACAGCGAGTTGAGAGGAAACTTGGACATGCCATTAACTTCTTCATACTTTCAAGGATGGCAATATCTCCTTCAGATGCCCTTCGAGAGACTCGATGCTGGGCTACGTCAGGGTGACTTCCGTGCCCAGAGTTATAGCGGAAACGAAGCCTCCAGTTCATCGATCAACATGCCCAGGTCTCAAAGCCAGCTTCACCTGTTGCTCAATGCCAACCTACCAAGCAATATATAAACAAAATATTCCTGTATCTATATGCTAAGTGAGACGGTATACTAGCAAGGGAGTTTCGACCCAAGACAGGGGCTTAGCACCCAGCTCACCCGGGCAATATGAGCCGGAATGCGCTGCCAACCTCTCACATACGACCATACCTACCAGGAAGCACTGGATCCCGTCTGCTCTCCGAGCGTTAAGCTGGTAAGGGGCCGATTAGTAGTTGGGTCGGTGACGACCAGCGAATACCGGCTGTTGTATGTTCTTTTTGTCCTTTTGCCGTATGAAGCAAACATAAGCCTAGACTTATGAGAGGGATGATGTCAGTCCCTTTGAAATAATACATATTGTGGCTAGTCCACGCCCAACACCGCAAGGCACTCTCTGATAGAACTACCATCTGATACCCAGCCTTTGCGGTTACCAGCCAACAGGCTGGGCGAGAGCACTTGTAGCTTATCATCAATGTCTCCTATGTAATGGTCAGAACGCCTAGACTCCTATCCTGGGGGATGCTCTTATCGAAAGAGGCCACTCCTAGCCACGGAATAGGTTCTAATTCATGCTCCAACACACAACTACAATAACTTTCCGTAAATTTGCCCTGATATTTGACTCCCATCTCGCAAACCCACACACGTACGTCTACGGAGAAACGAGCGCTTCCCTTCTTCGACCAACCCTCCCAGACGCGTCATCCAGTTTTCCAACCCAATATAAGACAAACTGCCAAGCTCCTTTAAAAATTCTAGGCCCACTAGATTATTCTCCTTCAAGATACCGAGGAGTCCAGTCCAAACTGCCAGTACGGGTAATGCAGGACAACAAGGATCAGTACTGTCATAGCTTCGAGTCGCCAATCGATTCCTGAAGGTTCTTCAGCTGAATCTCGCATGATAAGCGAGCCAAAGAATGGTGGATTGACGAAATAAGACCTATCATATGTGAAATGATGGATCGCAGGAAGGGGGGTTCGTTATCCTCTCATACTCCCTCAAAGAACTGATGCCGCAAACATTCCTTTTGGCATAGAATCCTTTAACTGGGTCCACGTATCCGTCTATATCGCCCTCACGAACGCATTTTTTAAACATCAGGCAGTGACACCATGGGTTCCCTACCCGGAGGAGAGGAGTCAGCTTAGAGCATCTGCTCAATCCCACCCCCCTCCCCGACTCAGTGGTTTCTGACCTAAGACCATGTGGCTGGCATTCAGGTGGACCGCCCATCCCACGAGGCTGGCAACTGGCACTTTGATGGTTCGATCGCCACTGGTGGGGGCACAAGACCCTGATCCCCCAATCTCGCCGCCGTTCATTGGATTCGTTCCCGAGGAGTTGTCGTAATTCATGACCCCATATTGCCCACGAGCCGGAAAGCACGGCCTCCCACGAGTCTGGGAAGAAACAAAACAGGCAAACTCCGAGGCCGTATAAGAGGAATTTGGATCTGGATCTCAGCGACCCATACTCCTGGTGCCCAAATCTTGCTCGCCCGCTCGGCGAACCCTTGTACCCTGGATGAGTTTGTTTTCTGTTTTTGGCCTCTTTTTTACCATCATTCTTTAAATATAAAGCGTGTTCAATAACAGGGGAAACCCGTCGAGGAAGAGGACACTAGACAGGGAGAAGGAAAACTAATCAGAAGGGCCGTCCTTCCCGAGTCTGTTAGCCCACATCCGGGGGATGCCAACATGGGATGACATCACGGCGCCCGGCCGGCCGTGAGATAAATCCATGGGTTTTGCGGCTAGTAATCAGTCATTTGGGAAGACAAGGCAGCCGGGCCAAACAAAATGAAGGCGAATTGTCTTACTGGCCCCGGCCCCCCCAACGAGAGAAAGAGTCGGAAGAGGGCTCATGTAAGGGTTGATCTCGAGCCGTGGTCCCTGGCGCATTGACGACGCAGATTGCCAATAGGTTTAGCGGCGATTCCCATTGGGGGAAGCCGGGCTGGGGCAGACCCGAGAAACAATGTTCCTCGTAACGGTTCGCATCATTGCTAATTAGTAGCTACATGCTTGTCGGGAGTGGCTGATTGCTGCCTGCGTGCAGAATATGCAGCCCTGTGCTCATGTTGTGTTCTGCAAGGCGGTCCCCCACGCCACAAATCCCGGGATTGGGAATAAAACACACGTGAAAGGGAAACCCAATTCCCTGAAGTCCCGAACCTTGCCGGTGTCTGTCCTCATCCGATGAATCCGGGGGGGGTTGCGTCTTCTGTCTCGACAATGCTAGCCAAACAAAGCATGGCAGCCCATCTTCCGCGTCCTCGCTTGCGTACACGAGAAGACATTCATTCAGCCGCAGACGACCCCAAGAAATTAGAATGGGAAAGAAAATTCTTAAAATCGGATCCGATTTTGGAAGGGGCCTGGGGTGTTCGCATAGCTGCAGACAGGGGGTTGAACAGTCAGTGGGGAAATCCGGGTGGATGAGGAGCAGCGTGTTTCGGGACCCAAAAAGCCCCATGGCATGACCGGAGAGCAGAGAGCGAGGCTTCGAAGAACTATTCTAGTAGACTCTCAGAATCCATGATCCCCGTCTCCCAAAGAACGGTCAAGTGTCAAGGTGCTTTCTGTCTGGGTGATGGGAAAAAGCTGAGTTGGGCAGGGGGTGGACCTCGAAGAATTGCCTGATTGCAATCTTCCGCCCGTTTGCTTGTGAAGACAGCATCTCCCCCCCCTGCCTCGCTCTGGAACAAATCGTGATGCGGGAACAAGGCTAAAGTAAAGTCGGTAGCGCACTGCATGCCCCCTCTCTGACGATATCGGATGACTTGGGGCTGGGCGTGTGTGGCACCTCGGCCGCAAGCGCACCGCTACTCCCAACGTCCCGGCCGAAAATGAGGTGCCAGAGTGGGAATGGGTGTGGTTGCGTCCCGAGAACCGGATCGGCAGTGGTTTCCATCCCATCCCAGCTTAATTGCTGAAACTCGCTCGAGGAGGGGGGCGTGTGAGCTCGAATCCAAGCCAGCGTCGCAACGAACTCTGCCCCCCTTGTCGAGTCAATCACCGACAGAATCATCCGAAGAAATGCATCCAGGGCAGGGGGCGGCCTTCATCTTATCAGCTTCTCGGTGTGGCTTGAAATCACCGACACCCCCGAAGAAACAGAATCAATCGCCCGCGTGATGGCTTGTTTAATGATTTTTCCGTCTAATATCACGAAAATGACGAGAGCCGACTCATTCCCGGAGACTCCCTCACCCCTTGTCAACCCTCCTGTCGACGGATTTTCGACCTGGAAGATTACAAATGTCATCTGATATGGCCAGATCCATGGACACCGCCCAGCGAAGTGGTCTGTTTCTGCTTTCAGCACAACCTGGGGTCCGGAGACCAGTCCCGGCCCGGATCAATCATGGAGGACAGCGAAACAAAGAAATGGGTTGGCAGTTGGTAAGGTAGAGAGCTTGGCCCATACTGTGAAGCTGGGCCATTTTCATCTTCATTATTAACAATATGTCTAGTCATATACAAAACAAATGTAGGTCCGTAATACACTTGGTTTACCAATATCAAAATTCAGGCTTTCCCGCCGTCATCCTCAAACGCCTTATTTTTCTCTGATTGGGGGTTCGTTCGTTCTCTCATCCGATGGCAATTTTTCAAAAATAAACAAAAAAAGAAACACATGCAAACATAAAAAAATAAAGCTTAGGAAAGTGGAGCAAGGGACATGGGGGTGATGCAAATCCAGGGGAGGGCAACAGAACACCGGCACTGGGAAACGGGTCTATGCAACCTCACCGGTTGTGAACCACTCGTTCCTGATTCGCTGCGGGTCGACACCCTGACCCCTGAGGAACTTGGACATGTCGAAGCTGAAGGCCTCGGGCCCGGAGATGTAGTACTCTGCGGCGCCGTGGTCGAGATGGAGCTGCTCGCGGTCGATGCGCTCGAGGTCCATCCTGAGCCCCTCGCCGCGGGCAGTGCCGCTGCGGTAGTCGACCTCGGCGACCTTGCTGCGGAAGAAGCGCATGGCGAAGTTGGGCCTGCCCCTCGCGATGGAGCGGACGTGGTCCTCGAAGGGGGCTCTGCGGGCGGAGCAGTGGATCCAGCTGATGGGGCGATCGGGTTGATTGTCGACGATGGTGTTGAGGATGGAGGTCAATGGGGAGACACCGGAGCCGGCGGAGATGAGGACGACAGGCATGGTGCTGTAGACCTGGGTGTCAAAGTTGAAATCACCAGCCGGGTGAGTGACCTCCACAGTGTCGCCAGCGGCGTAGTCGTCAATGAGTTGGTTGGAGACCATGCCCGGTCGTAGCTGGAAGGCATCAACGCCCTTGCCGACCTGGACGCCCCTATCCCGCTTGACGCTGATCCGGTAGTAGTCTTTCCGGGGGGTCTCAGAGAGAGCGTACTGACGGGGCTGGAGGTGACCCTTGCCTGGGATCATGATACGGACAGAAATGTACTGGCCTGGGATGAAGGAAGGCAGGCTGGCTCCATCAGAGGGAACGAGGTAGAAGGAGTAGATGTCCTCTGTCTCTGCAATCTTCTGATGGATGCGGAAGCTGCGCCAGCCTTGCCACTCGCCAAATTCCTTGTAGAGGGAGACCTCACGACCGATAAGCATGCGGGCAAGGATGGAATAGGCCTTGGACCAGGCACCGTGTAACTGAGGGGTCCATCCAGATCCGAGAACCTCCGCAAAGGCTTGGAGGAGGTACTTGCCGACGATGTCGTAGTGCTCTGGGTGGATACCGAGGGAGACGTGCTTGTGACAGACGCGCTCGAGCTTGGGGATGAGCTCGTGGGTGTGGCTCAGGTTGGAGGCGAAGGCGAGGATGACGGAGCAGAGGGCGCGAGGCTGGCGGCGGTTGGCCTGGTTGACGAGGTTGAACATGTTCCTCAGTTCGGGGTGGGCGGTGATCATGGTAGAGTAGAAGAGGCCGGTGATTCTCTCACCCTGCTCCTTGAGCATGGGAATGGATCCCCGCACGATCTTGGATTGCTCGAAAGTCAATGCCATCGTGACGTTGAAGTTCGAGAAGCCTAGAAGGGTGTTTCTTGTTTGGTTGATAGAACCAATCGGGTCAAGACAACCCACGTTAACCTTGTACGAGGAATGGGGATTAACAGGCTAGATGAGGGGGAGGGTTGTATTTATTTGCTAGATGCAAGTCAGGAATTGCAAGATGGGAGATGTGATGACGGAAGACAAGAAGAAGAGGGCGGGGGAGATCCAGGCTTTTATGAAGACAATGGGATGGATCTCGGATGGGAGAGCACGAGCTGGATGATCTATCTCCATTAATCTATGCACGGTCAAATCTACAACGTTGGTCGGACCAGGTTCAGGTCAGGGCAGGGCATGGAAAAGAAAAAAAGGGGAGACATCTCCAACACCCAGCTCACCAATGGTCGGAAGAAGCAAAATAATCTGCAAGGGGAAGCGAGGGGAGTGTCGACAGGAAAATTTGATCACATAGCGATGGAAAGAAGAAAAGACCGACCCTGCCTGGTGGTGACCCATGATCATCGCCATCATCGATCCCGGGCATCCTCGTGGCATTCTCGTGGTCAGTCCCGAAGGAATCGTATGATTCACTTTCTTTTTTTTTCTCCTACAAAACTCCATGATGGGGAAGACTCACACCAGTCCTAGCAGGGTCATTGGCCGACCCGCCGTGAGCAGGTCCCAAGCGTAGACCAGGCAAGGCAAGGCAAGGCAGCCAAGGCAAAGCAGGGACACCCGTAACTGTATGTCCTCGGCGGCTCAAGGACAGACAGACAACGGGTGTGGGCCAAGGCTGGGGCGGAGGCTGACGGGACGAGAGTGACAGTTTGCCTCGTACGTAGCCGTTGCATATCCGCAGAGCCAAGCAGGAGCTGAGCCCGCGGGCGATATCGAAAAGTTTTTTTTTTGCGCCTCTCTGTGGGGCGTCCATCGCGACAAGCCGGGAGGCCCTCGTCCGATGAGTCGTTGCAAGATCCCGGAAGGACAGTCCTGGAAGCTGGAGACACGCCCCCCCCAATCGAATCAAGAGGAGGAAAGAGAGGACAGCCAGATTGATGGGGAAGGGCGCCAGGGGTGTTTGCTTTTTTTGGGGGCCTTCGAGAACAAAGTTTCAGGCACAAGCAACGGACTCACGCCACTACGATACGACAGGGGGGACGCTGACCCTTTCCCCTGGAGCCCTCGACCACCAGTCTGGCGCGGCTAATCACTGACGGTTCACTCGGTGTGTAGGCCAGGGCTGTTGAAATATGTACTGTAGGTATTGTAGGCTGATGGAGGCGCTGGACTGAGCATCACGGCCCTCCCCTGCTCTCGGGTGCTCTTAGAGCCAGCCATGCCGTTAATCATAGCCGGCACCGCTCATGTCTACTGCGCCGCACGCGAGAATACCCAGCATTGTGAATTTCTGCATGCAGCGCGAGTGCGATTCATCGAATGCCCTGTAACCCCCTGCCCTGTGCCTGTCATGTACGTGATGCTGGGAACCCAAAGGATCGTGCTGCTGATCATGCCGTATTTTACACTTCCCCAGCAATTGGATGATGCACGCAACAGAGTGAGCAAGATGGACAAGGCGAAATTGGCCAATTAAACGGGCTGTTTCATCAATACTGCGCTCCATGGCCTCCAGCAAGCGGGCACTCACACACTCTTGGCGATACATGATACCACCAACGACGCACACGAGGAGAGGAGGGGCGCCGTTGGGGAAAAAGCAATAGCAGCCAAGCGCGAATGAGGTGCTCAGGTGGGATTTACCGTTATCACGCCTCCATAAAAGATCCATTAAGAATCGAAGAAGCTAGATCGCGCAAACAAACAGGCCATTTCCTGCCACGTCAAGGACGGAAGCCAGAAAGAAGAAAATATCAACGGGTCCGAGAGAGAGCCCAACGTATCGTGAGCTGTCGGCTGCATAGGCCCAAGGGTTTAGTTTAGCGATGCGGACGCCAGTGTCTCGGCTGAGAGTGAGCGTGATGGAATGGGCACGGCTGAATGGCCTTCTCATCTCTCGCCGCGGCCTTGCATTGTGCAGCTGGTCTGTCAGGCTGAGCTGTCACATTCTGACTTGCCGCATCTCTGATTTTAATTGGAGAGTGACAGACGAGGTGCGGCACCCAGATGTCCAGCCGCAAATACTCGCAGCAAGAACCGCGTGAGCCCGACTGGTTTGATTGACTGGCGATTTGCTATTGCCCTGCCTTTCTTTTTCCCCCGCGGTCGGGTTACAGCGCAGCAGTAGTATATATCACTTACATGCGCCTGCATACAATCCGATGCCATGCTACCTACCTTATTGATCGCATCCTCGATGGGTGGCATCACTGCTGCAATGGTCGTCTCATACGCCGGTCCAATCCAACCCTCTGCTGACAGGAAAAAGCAAGCCCGTTTCAATATTCATCTCTTGGGGGTTGATTGATTGTTCATTTCCATGCGCGCTATACCACTACCTGCTAACCAACAGCACAGACACGAGGCGCAATTACAAGACAAGGCTCCAGGTGTTATTACCGGTCCACACTGAGAGATGCGCTCTCGGCTCACTCCAGCAGGTTTTGTCCGGCAGCCCGTTGTTAATACTTGTTAGTCTGTCTGCCAAGATGCCTCTCCATCACTCTTCAATTGGGTCGCTACGCCTTGCCGTTTTCCTGTCATCATTTGCCTGCTCATCATATCCGTGAGCTGCGGGATCCGCCGTTGGTCCACTCTCTAATTCCACCCTCAAGGACTGCTGGGTCTGTATCTGTCCTCTCGGCCCCATTGATCGGACGCGACGCGACAAGAGTTTTCACTTATAAGGATAAACCTGGTTTCTTTCAATCAGTCGGCCGACCCCGATAAACAAGTGGACACAGGACGGGCTAGCACCCAATCGCCAGCCCGGTGTTGGTCAGTTTCATTCAGCTCGCCGTCTATCACTATTACCATGTGTCTGTGAGTTCCCATCCTCATGGATCAGGGACGTAGAGGATCGCCCTAGAAAGGCGAGCGAAGAAGCGAACCATCGCGGCAACCGGAGCAGATTTCCCTATGGGCCGTGCTTCACTAATTAAGGGTAAGATGAGAATGAGCACAGTATTAGCCAGCTGGAGAACCCCGTATATTCAACGTTCTCTACCTAACTGTAATCGCTGTAGGGGCCACACTCATGGCTGAGCGCTCACGTTGCAGCCATGCACGTATGTAATGTATGTATGTATGTGCAGCTCGATGCAGACGCAGTCGCCTTTGCTGCCTTTCACAAGCAAACTACATGTACGGAGTACGCTGGAGCAGTTGGCACAATGCCCACCTCCAGTACCACCCCCAGACCATATTACCGTTCATATCACCTTCAATCGCTGCTTACCCTCTCCGGCCAGAGGGCTGTGGCAGCAGGACGCCGAAGCCGGCAAAACTGAAGTCCGCCTCAACCGTGTTCCGTCTTTCTCCTCGGCCCCCGGTCATCACACACGCAGCAAGGCGATGTCATCACTCTCTGCAGGCTCGTGGTACGGCACCACCTCCAGGAATCATTAGCGCAGTCTTACCCCAATTCCAAATTCCACCGCGTATCCGCGCCGCACCACCCAGTCCCAGGCCAGCCGCTCTTAGTGTGCTTCATGTGAGTGAGTGTCAAGCTAGTTATGTGGCCAAGCAATGGTGAAATTGAAAGAAAAAAAGAAAAGAAAAAATACTTTGCTCCTGAGTCCTGACAGCTCGCCAGTGTAACCGAGCTGGCCAGCCAAACCTCAACGAGTATAGCACGCCTGGTTGAGCGGCGGGAGTAGCCTCTTTAACAGGAACTGCAGCATTCTGACACCATTTTGGCCAGATTTTTTTCTTTTTCCCGCCCTCCTAGTCAGTTTGCTCTCTTTGCTTTTTTGGCCGGGATCCAATGGCATTCGCTGCTCCCCCTCCCTCCTTTTCATTACTTGCCTCTCTAGACGAAGGAGAGAAAAGGGGTCACAGAATCAATTGAGTCCAACAACCGACGATCCAGCTCAAACTCAAGCCCTTGGTTGCTTTTTCAACGCCATGCCTCCCTCTGCACGTCTTGTGTGTCTGTCAATTTTGCCCCCACGCACCCACACAGCTGGGAGGGATGGCAGGATGACCCATGACTGAGCCTGCGTCTGCATCACTCTTTGAGCCCCCCCCTGTCTTCTTCTTGGCATGCACCAAGAATGGGTTCTATGCGCGCACAAACTCAGTCCCGCCCGCTGTCAAAAAAAAAAAATCCAGGGGCATTCACACGCCTGCCAACGGCGGTGCAGGACAGACAGACAGGGCACCGCCGCTGGCAATTGTTCTCCGCGGCATTTCCCACCGAGCCCGGGGGAGGGAAAGCTCCCGGTCTGGCTCGTTGTTTCGGTTTCCGACATCCCGACGCATTGCCCTGCTCTCTGGCCAACATCTCAGTGAGAGTATTATTAACATTTGCCCGTCTGACATGGAGGTTGCATGCGATGCAGGTTAGGTGCTTTGAACAATAGGATATATGATATATGTCAGACCAGCCGCTCTCCGCGACAAAGGCAGGCTCCCTTCCATTGCGTATACTGTAGAGCCAAGGCTAGACTATTGACCACGGCTGCTTTGCCGTGAGGCCATTCTTCCCTTTGCCATCGGAAATTCGGAAATTCCACCTCTTCACTTCATGCCCGCCGTGAATTCATGCAGGCCGCGCTTGACTCACCTTGACCTTCTTCCCTCGGCGTTGCCAAATCAGTGGGCGCATCTCCAGTTTTCCTCTCCATCTCACCATTTCCCCCCTCTTGGTCCGCCTCTTCTGGAAGCCAACCTGCTTCCACTCCGCCTTCCGAGACGACGGGAACCCTTGGGCCGTGTCCGTCGAGTGGCCGCAGTGGCGGTAAGTCAAGAAACCGCTCAAATCGTGCCACTTTCACACCGGTCACCTACGCTTATGCACCGAACTCGGCCCATCTCCACCGTACCGTTCAATTTTCAGATACATGTAAAAAAGATTTCAATTCCATCTCGACTCGCTTCGTGCCGAGGACGTGCTAATACGCATTCAGTATTGTGTATCCCAGCTCCGTGCCTCCCCGTCGTCATCGAGTCGCTTACACACACCCTCCCTCCACTCCCCGGATTAACAACCTATCACCAATCCTCGTGAGTGACTTACTCTTCCTGCACCTCCTCCACCTCCGGCTTCCTCCCAACCATCAGGTACATCGGCGTGAACAACCCCCTCCTCCCGCCCTCCACCAGCGCGTCCGCCGCCCGCCCGAGGCTCTCCGCCGTCTTCCTCGTCCCCGACGGCAGCAGCCACACGGCCTCGAGCGCCCCGAACAGCGCGTGCGCCACCTCCCTCCCCCACCGGTTCATCCGCGCCACCATGACCACGTCGCCCAGCGACTGCGCGTACGCCAGGCTCGTCCCGATGGGCCAGTACCACGGCGCGAACGACGCCTCCCCGATCACCGCCAGGTCCTCGTGGTGCAGCAGCTCGAACCCGGCGTCCCGCACCGCCGCCACGCCCTCGTCCACGGTGAACATCTGCGGGATCCCGTCCCCTTGCTCAATGTCCAGCCGGATGCGCCGGTGCTCCAGGTCGTCGTTGTCGTACGCGCCCGTCATCAGCCACTCGTACACGCCAAAGGTGCCGCCCGGCTTGAGCACGCGCAGGATCTCGCTGTAGACGCCCTTGAGGGAGGGGGCGTGGCACGTGGCCTCGATGGCGTAGACGGCGTCGAAGGAGTTGTCGGGGAACGGTATTTTCTATCATCGTAGTCAGTGAATGCCCCAGCCATTACGCATTGTAGTCTTGTAACGCACCATGAAGTCGCCCTGGACGAACTCCAGCAGGTTCGACAGCCCCTCGCGGGCGGCGTAGTTGGTCGCCCGCTGGACCTGGTACTCGTTGAGGTTGAGCCCCGTGACGTGGGCCCCGGTGAACTTGACGATCTCGCGGGCCGGGCCCCCGACGCCGCAGCCCACGTCCAGGACCCTCATGCCCTTCCTGATGGACATGCTGTGGGCGATGTAGTGCTCGTGGCGGGCGATAGCGCGGTGGAAGGTCTCGCCGTAGGCGAACCGGCAGAAGTGGAAGGACTGGCCGAAGCCGTACTCGTAGAAGTCCGTCGCCAGGTTGTAGTACCTACCCTGCATGTTAGAACAAGAATGACTCGAGACGGTATGATGATGAAGGGGGAGGTGTGCAACGTACTGTCTGGTGAGGGTGGCATAGTTGTCAGTCCTCTCTTGGCGGACCTCGGCCGTCTCATCTTCGGCCTTCTTGTCATCCCAGTGCTGGAAGTACTCCTTTGAGGCGGCGGCGTAGGCAGCACTGTTCTTCTGCCTCATGGCGCTGAGACCGCCTTGGTTCTTGTTGGACTGGCGGTGGAGGACGGCGTCAAAGGCATGGCGCCGGACCTCGTCATGCGAGATGACCTCCTGGGCAGACATGGCGTGTTTGCGTAGGGCGGGGTGGACGGGGATGGGAGATGAGCCGTAGATGGGAAATTTTCCGGAGCGGAGGCGGTGATGAGGTGAAGAAGAAAGGTGATGAAGATGATGAGTTTTGGGAGTCAAAAGACCGGGAAAAGACGCAGCTTAAATACTCGTTTTGGCCCGGAAGCCCCTGAGTCGAAGGATCGGACTAGATCCCATTTTCCCGCCGTCCGTGAACCCGATATGCGGGCGTCTCGAATACGTTGATGGCGGAGACGAACCCGAACAAGATGGTATCGCGATCTGCGAACCCGAAGACGGCCGGAGCGTGGAGCGAATACGAGCGCCGGCGGAGGCCCATATTTCCGGCCTTGCTGGCTCCGGCCCAGAATCTCTTAGTGAGCAACTAGACGGTCCTCTCTCATCCAGAAACTTGCGTAATTGGTTTAGTGGTAAAATTCTCCGTTGCCATCCGAGCAGCGTCGGGGAGCCCTGGGTTCGATTCCCAGATTACGCATTTTTGCTTTTTGCATGTCCCAATCACCTCAATTGGTTTTGCTTTTTCGGTTCTTCATCATAAATGGACGATAACAATTCATTCATTATTACTTCCCACTATTAACAAGCGGTGCCAGTCCATGTTCCCATTCAATTCCATGCGTCAGCGTACATCAATCCAAGAAATTCCCCGTTATCCAGTAAATTTCCCGTGCACTATCAAGGTACAAAAGAATCCCACACAATCTTTCTTTAAAATCCGTTGGCCAAGATGGCAGCTCCTCCGAAGAGAGCTCCCATGCCAACCATGGCCGTGGCCCGGGCGCCGGCCTGCTCCGAGCTGGTGGTGCTGGCCACGCCGCCGAGGTTGGTCTGCGTGCTGGTCGGCGCGGGCACGCCGGATGTGAAAGGGATCTCGCCGTTCGTGGCGGTGCTGGCGCCGCTGAAGGCGGGCACGGTGGTGGATGTGTTGGGGGTAGTCTCGTTACCCGACGTGGCGTTGGGGTTCAGAACACTATTTGCATCGAGGTTAGCACCGAGTTTGGGTTTTTAAGCCTAGATGAGGAGGCATTGGGGGGAACGTACCGGTCAATGACGTGCACAACACCATTAGCGATCAGAATGTCGGGCTGGACGACCTTGGCGGAGTCGACGTAGACGTCTGATCCCAGCACGGTGACATTCAGCGACTCACCACCCGCGGTGTCGAGTGTGCCGTTCTGGAAGTCGGTGCTGTAAGCCACTGTACCCTCGATGACATGGTACTCGAGCACTTTGCTGAGATCATCGGTGGAGATGTTCGCCAGGATGTTTGCGATATCGGCAAAGCCCTTGTTTAGAGGGGCGAAGACGGTGATGTTGGTCGCCTCGTCGAGCGGCTCGGTCAGGTTGGCCGCGGTCAGTGCACCGGCTGCAGCGGTGAGGTTGGCTTCAATGGCCGTGGCGCTGAGGTTCAAGGGAATGGTGAGGACGGCGTCAATGATGTGGATCACACCGCCGGCGAAAGTAATGTTCTATTTGGAAGATGCATTAGTTTGAGAGACATCCAACGGTGTTGCATGAGGTTGGTTGTTCCACATACCGCCTGGGTCACGTTGGACGGCTTCCTGAAACCGCTCAAGAAGGTGACATTGCTATCCTGCTTGATGGCCTCGACGACCTGGCCGCCCGTGACGTTGGTGAACTCCGTGGCGTTCAGCAGTGTTGGGAGGAATGACGGCGTGCTGGTAACATTGTCCGAGAAGTAGGTGCCGTTGAGCACGTGGTACGAGAGGATCGCTCCAATCTCCTGGGGGCTGATCTGGCTCACGGACGTGTTGCCCAAAAAGGTCTTGATAGCATCATTGTTCGGTGCGAGGATGGTGATGTCGGTGAGGCTGTTGAGCAGCTCGAGTGTGCCGTTTTGCGTGGCGATCAGACCTGATGCATGTGTTAGATGTACTCGTTGCAAAACCTCACTTGGACGCAAATACCTGTCAGTGTAGATAGCGAGCTATTGGCAGACTGCAGGGCCTGGGTCAAGTTGGGCTGGTTGTTCTGGGCCGCTGCCGGCTGGAGGCCGAAGGCGGCCAGCAGCGAAACGAGACCTACGATGGGGCTGACCATGGTTTCGAGAGAAGCGGTGGAGTTTTATTGTGGTACTGTAGGTCGAGCTGAGTCTGTCTTACACAAGCAGTTCATGAGCAGAGACGGGGAAATGGCCGGGCATTTAAGAGAGAAGAGGATGGACCACCCGTGGTCCGTCGCCATTGCACCAAGCATGAGAGCCAAGACGATCAGCTGCGGGTATTTGCATCTGGAAGCTTGGCTTACGTTCACGAATGGGTTGCTAAATCCTGATTTCGGTAACAAGGCTTGGTCTATATCCGCTGCTGGCCGCCAGACCAGTAAGACGATTCCATCACGTACTAGCCCGGGTCGATGACCGCACGATGTCAGGCTTGTCTGAGACCTGTGGTACACGGATCACTGCCGTGCCTTGTTCCCCAGAGAAGTATCAATCCGACTCCCATAACCCCAATGCGCAGTGTATCTATCCGCCAACGTCATAATTGGCCTCAGTCCCAAGAGTCCCACGAGACAACCCTTCAATTCGTCTTTCTCTTCAGCATGTATGAGTGCTCTTTCATGCCGGAAGCCGAGGAATATCGGTCAGGTAGGTCGGTCAAAAGAAGGCCAAGCAAAAGCTGGGGCGAGTGGGTCAAACAATGCCATCCATGGCTGATGGGGGATGGAGCATGGGGAAAAGCTATTCCCCTCAGATCGAATAACATTCACACATCTGAATAGCTTGGCGTAGCTAGCTGGAAATTTCAGCGATCAGCACGATTGATCAGTTTCAAGTGGTCAACGCGCTGAGGCGGGGTTGTGCTCAATCGGGGCCCCGGCCTCCCATCCACCAAAAGTCATCGTCATCGACTCTGCAAGCCGCGCAATGCCATGCCGCAGCTACATTGCACTATTGCCAGCCCCCATTGACCGACGTATCAATCCGTCTCACCAGGTGGTAGTGCAAACACTGTTTCCTTGGATCCATGCATGTGTTGCCGGCCGCGGCAGCGCCAAGTCAGAGACCATATGTCGCCATCCTTGGCTCTGGACCGTTGATCCAAACAGAACGCCCGAAACCATTGGAGAGCACATTCACCATCCCGCATCATAATGGCATAGGCGGACCGAACACGTCGTCAGCCGTATCCACCTTGCGTCTCTTGACCTCTCTCGAGATCGCCTCGCCAAACATCTCCCCCTCGGCCGGCCCAGCAGGTTTCTTCTCCTTGTTGAGCGCCTGCTCGCGGCGAGCCTTCTGCAGCGCCACAAGATCGACACGGTCGGGATCACGGCATCTCTGCAGCTTCTTTCGCAGTGGCTTCATTGCCTTGATCGTCTCGGGCTGGAAGGGGGGGGAAACAAGTTAGCTAGCAAACCCCAACGAATCAAGCCACAGGATCCCGTTGCATATCCTTACCGTTTCCCAGTAGTTGGCCATTCTCTCCGGTGGCTCCTCCTCTAGCATGACACGGCAGCTGGCAATGGCATGCATGATGTTCTTGTGCATCTCCCCAGCCGCACCATCCCCCGTGCCCGAATGTGGCGCAGGCACGAGGACGTCCACCAAGGTCCTGTCGACCATCTGTAGCGCCGCCATCATGATCTGGCTCGGGGTGTAGTGGAAGTAGACGTCGGTCAGCAGCGCGCTGAACTTGAGCACCTCTCTCGCCCGCACGTGTGCCTTGTTGATCCGGGACTGCTCATTGGGGAGCCGCTGCTGCAGCTCCAGGATTGCCCCATCCAACGCCCTCAGCGGGTGGCGCACGTCGAACGCGAAGCGCACGCCCTGGCACAGGAGGAACTCCCCGGCCAGGATCTGCTCGCTGGTCGTGCCCGACAGCTTCTCCGACAGCCTGCTCAGGCGGATGTAGTATCCCTCCGCCTTGGACCCAAAGAATAGGGATGTCTTCAACAGCTCGGTCGGGGGGTAGGTCATGACGGAGTTGGTGACATAGAATCGGCGGAAGAAGACGGCGGCGGTGGATCGGACCTCGGTGGGCAGCTCGCAGAACTGGGCGGCCTGGATCAGCTCGATGGTGTGGAATCGCACGAGCCGTACCTCCTCCTCGGCAGTGAGGAAGTCGGGGGGGGGGTTCGCGGTGAGGCGAGGCGCGATCTGCTGCTTCGCCAAGGAGTTTGTCGTCGCTCGCAGGTCCTGGAGACCAGCTCTGGTGAAGGACCACAGCCGGTACTGGCTCGACTGCCTGTACCGCTCGTCTTCGGTCGCCATCGTGATCTAAAGAATGTAGTCGGTAAAACGATGCGTTGGCGAGAGTCGTATTGCAATCGCACGGCAGGAAGGGGTAAATGCTGTTTTTTTGTTGATGGTAGCTGCCTGGAGAAGCTCTACTACCCTACAGCGCTTATCGCCACAGTGTTATCTATGTGTTGTCACTGTATAATTTGGGTTCACTCGTCGAGCTTCAATTGAAGCATCCAATGCTCATTTATTTCGGAGAAATGAGACTTGATATTAGAAGAATAAGGGACTTGGGAATTACTCAACTCAGGTGCCTGGTGTGTAGGAGAAACCACAACGCCAGATTTTGACAAAACTAGCTCTTTGTAGTATTACGCCACGGCACATAACAAAGCTGCCACACGAGGAATAATTGAAGGCTTAATTGGTCCTCAACCAATGGTATAGCAAGGTTAGCAGAGAAGCGATGAATGGACCGTCTGTCAGAGCTTCCTGTGCTGCAGCTCTCCAGCGCCAAGCCATGTTACACCCCAGGAAGCCATATCTAACCCACATCCATCTGGCCCATGCGCGAAGATCACCTGGATTACTCCGTACTTTGAAAGTTCATGCGGATATCCCTGTCTGCCTTTTTTAATTATCAAGGTAGGATTTGCTACTATCAGTTGTCTCTCTGATTTTACAGACAAAGGTCAAAATGCACCGTTCTCTAGCAGGGTTAAGCTTTCACGCGTAGACAATGCATCAGTGACTCTTCAAAACTCATCCTTGTCCTCGCAACAGCCGCATACCCCATTAAAGCATACTCATATCACCGATCTATAACGGCCAATCGATGCGTGAATTCATTAGTATTGTATTTTCCTCTTATCCTAGAAAGTATTCAAAAAACCCAAAGACCCATTAATGTACAAAAAAAGCCCAACCAAGACAGGCCCATGAATTACTCCACCAACTTTCCGAGGTAGTCGTCGTGGATGCTGACGATGCCGTCGCGGTACATCTCCCACACCCAGGGGTACACCATGCGGGCGTACTCGCTCCGCCGCTCGAGCACGTACCGGGGCGAGATGTGCTCGTAGTTGTGCGCGGCGTGGTTGCGGAAGGCGTGGACCATGTACGACCGCCGCCAGTTCCAGTTGGACCACTCGGGCTTCAGGTACTCCTGGCCGGGCGCGTCCCACCGGTACTGCTCGAGCTCGCGGTACTCGTGCTCGAAGCTGGGGAGCGGGTCGCCGTCCTTGTGGTTCGCGAGGTTGTTGGTGAAGGTGCCGTCGTCGAAGTCGTGGTTGACCCAGAGCTCGTGGCGGCCCTCGTTGGTCCAGTCGACGGGGTGGAAGGTGGTCTGGGACACGACGAGCAGCTCGTTGCCGTGGCCCTCGAGGTGCTGGCGGATCTTGGTGCCCACGTGGTTGGAGTGGGTGACGTAGCCGCCGTCGAAGGCGGCGTTCATGCCGGTGACCCATTGGTCGATGAAGAGGGAGCGCGCGGCGGTGAAGACCACGCCGAGGTTGATGAGGCCGCCGAATTCGATACCGATGATGGCCTTGTATCCGGACTTGAGGAGCGGCCTGATATCACGGAGGGCGTGCTGCAGATTGCGTTAGATCCAATGCGACGGAAGACGGGATATCAAGGACGGGAAACTCACCACATCGAAATCGACATAATAGCCACCATACTCCTGGAGGACCTTGGCTCTGGCAAAATCGGACCGGGCCTCCATACCGGTAATCTCCATGCCGTTGCCGGCGTTCGTCTGCAACTCAACATGGTTGATAATAATGCCCGGGTGGTTCAAGATTAGTTGACTCCATTTGCCTGCAGCGCCGGATCGAGCCCGATCAATGGCCTCGGTGCCAGCGTTGGTGTGGAAGTAGATCTTCTCGGGCTCCCAGACCTTGACGGCCCCGTACAGGCAGAGGTAGTTCTTGAACTGGAAGTTGAAGTTGGACGTGTCATCCTTGAGGGCGTACAGCAGGTGGAGGTGATTGGGGATGCTGTAGTTGCGCTCGACCTGAGGCTCGGGGATGGGCACGTCGCTCGGCACTGCCGCGTCTGGCTCCTGGCCATGATGTAAGGACAAGCTCCCGATGCTGGGGCCGAAGATGTGAAGGGAAATGAGCAGCGCGACGGCAAAGAAACCAAATGCGAAGTAGCGAACGTGGCGCGAGTTGCTCGCTGCCGACAAAAACGAGGGCGTCGACGGTTTGGAACTCATGGTGGTAGTGGGATGTGATGGCCCAGGGAAGAGAATGACTGGGACCCCACGGAGTTGATGAAGGAGGAGAAGGTCAGCAAGAAGCAGCAAAGCAAGAAGATCCTTAGCCTGCGGCCAGTGTATCGAGCTTATGATGTACCGCTCAGGGGTAGCCCGTGTATCGCACGCGTGAAAGCAAGACAAGAGCCAAAGTCGTGTCGAAGACACCGCAGGACCGCTGCTAGAAATGAAGGAAAATAGCACCGAAATCAGAGTCCCTCCTGAGCTACGGGAGTAGCTGCAGATGTACCTTATCAAGTACTTCCCTCCGCTCAGGTTCCGTGGCGGCCACTCTAGGTCTCGGAGGGTTTAGCCTGCAGGCTCAAGCGCAAGGGGTGGCGATCGAGAGGTGTGCAATCGAGATGGGTACCTGGCGTAGAGATCCGTACTACGAGAGTAGCGTTCAAATAATCATGTTCGGTCCTAACCTGCAAGTCCCCTAGCTTGGCGAACCCGCATTAGGTGGCTTCGCAGGCGAGCTGAAATGTGTTCGCAGAGTGAGTATTGGGCCTGCCGGTGTCTGAAACTCTGGTAGCCCTCCCGAAGAAAGCTCCGTTAACCAGTGCTTCCATCCAACTCCCTTAGCCTTAAAGATATCATTTGGCGATCTGGGTCCGTTCACGATAACAGAAGGCCAATCCTGCCCTGCTCCATGTCAGATCCAACACCAGGAATACTTACCTATCTCGTCCATTCCGTAGGGGTCCCATGCCGGGAGCCCTGTTCAGGGTCCACCATGACAGCTCCCACTGCTGACTGATTACTGCACCCACGGATTGAACTGCTGCAAAGGTCTTATATGCCGCATGGCTCAAGGAGAGATGGAATTTACGTAGTGTTCACCCCGCCAAACACTAATGTCGGCACGGCAGTACAGAGGTTCTAATGATGACCCGCCACCAAACAGAGCTACAGCCACTAATGGCGAAGCTAGGTGGCAACCAAAATTTCTACAGCGTCCCGACTGAGGAGCCTGCCGGAGCTTCTTGGCCAGGAGGATTAGGGGATCTGACACATTCCAGTGATCGCAAATAGGGGCCTACTTGACTCTAGGGCGAAGCTCTGGTGGGCGTTTCCTTGTTGCCGGATGTTTGGTGGCATCTTGCGTGAATGCGCCTCCTCGTAAATGCGACATAGGGCTGACCATGTGGCTCGTACTGAGTGGTCTCACACTCCCGGGTATTTACTGCAGTCACAAGGTATGGAGGCTCCTTGACGTATGGACACAGTGGCCGGCTGGAATTCGCTCTACATTAGGTAATTGGGGTCGTAGCATGGGAGAGCCATTGAACTTAGGCTCTAATTAGAGGCCGTTTGCACGTTGGAACGTCCAGCTTTAGGTTGGGACATTGCGCAAGAGAATTAATATGGATGTGGGCTACGACGATCACTCTGGCACGTAGGATTGGTGAGAAATGTCAGCTTCGGATCAGGCACGGACATAAGAACCAGCCCGGAATTCTCAAGCAGGATTGGGAATTGTGATCAGGGGTCGCGGGCGAGAATTTTGGACTTTGGGAAGTGGTGCGCCAGCTTGGCACTTGGCAGGCAGGTCTGGTGTTATCTTTGGGTAACGTTCTGGCGAATGTATTTCGGATAGCAAGGGAGCAGATGGATCTTTCGTTGATCCCTAGTTTTCAGCGCAGGAGCATCCGTTTGGTGGGGTTGACTAATTAAAGTCAAACAACAATAGACGCTGGGAACAGGCAGGTTTTGGCTCAAGGAAGTTTCCGAGCCGACACACATGGTATGATTTTCTCCATTGATGCGCCATGTTACATTGCACGCTCCCGCCCTGAATCATTACGCTACAGCGAGGGAGGATACTTCAGATACATGGAGGGGGCGAGAGGCTCAGCGAGAGTGCAGGGTAGCCATGCGGTGGAAGGGTCTTTGGGCAGAGCAAATTGGGCTGCGAGTGCTAAGATTCTACTAATAGCACTTGCCAAGAGGGCCGGTGGGCAGAGATAATGAGGCGGTGGGGGAAGTTGCAGCGCTCATTAACGGTGTTGAAACAGCTTCCCTTCGAATATGCTGATCTGGTCTTAGATTACTGTCCGACTTGGCCAGCTTTATCAATGGGCAATGAAGCCATTGTTCATCGCCGCCTCCAACAAGAAAATCAAGGCGGGCTTCAGCTGACATTGAGACGGGCCAATCACCACCACGACATATGTCGAGGTGGTATTCTGCTCTAAATTAACCCCTGTCCCTTGCACTAGGTACAGTCCGGACGGGTGGCACACACGAGTAAGACCAGCAGCGGGAACGATACAACATACGAAAGATCCGTTGCTCGTGACCTTTGGAAACGAGGTGCTATACCTGTGGCGAGGAGCGAAGCGGGAAGCTCCCGAGGACGCCAGACACTTGGCATACGCCTAGGCTAGCAGAGCATGACGACGCAACGCTTAATGGTGATAATGACACAGACGAGCCCCTTATCTCAGAGGCTAATAGGATGAGGTGGGGGGTGTCACCCAAATCTCAGTCTTCTTCCGACACCTTATCCGACCTGCAGCTGGGGCTGGGATAATTGCGCAGAAACGACATGAGTGGCGCACAGCTGGAACACGGCTCGCAAGCCACCGTCTCAGCGACGTTGGCAAAAAGCAAGCAGGCAGGCGCTATTGCGTGTTTCGACCATGCACACTGCCATCCATGATGTGTCAGGCCGTTTATTGCCAATGTCGGTGGAGCGGCGGCAGCATTTGCTGGCCATGGCGAAACGATAGATGACGAGGCCGGCAGCTGCAGTCAAATCGAGTGAATGGCTTGCTAGTGATAGCTGCTCGCTAGCACAATAGTAGCAACCAATATATGAGGTGGTGCAGGACGGGCGATCCCTGGCGGCCCACACTCAGCTCAAGCTCAGCCTTGGTCCCTGCTCACTTCCTGACCCGACGTCTTGGCCCGCGCCAAGCAATGCCGGCGCACGCGAGAGCGAGGTTCCTGTATTTGCTGCCAGGTCTGGCCAATGCGAGAGTGCCAGCAGTGGTTGCGAGGAGGGGAGGCACTTTTCGCAGACGATGGGCCTCAACGGGCAGCTGCAGCACTCTCATCTCCCGGCCAGTGCATTGATCTCCCAGGCGACTTCCAGCTGCTGTTCTTCCTTCTGGGGGCGTGTCTTGCCTGAGTGCCTGTACCACCGACTCGGCGCACTGCCCATTAGCGCGCTCGTAGCCCAAGATTTGTTCCACCGGCGCCAATTGGAATCAGATCAATCGCCTCTCCTCCCCGCTTTTCCCTGCTAAATGAGCGGTACTTTGGGTGTACTTTGCGATCGCTGCAATGCCGCTGACCACAACCCTAATCTGCCCCAACGGCCCATCTCGTCTTTCTCCGTCGCAAACACCACGCCCTTGCCCACGCCCAGCCGAGCCAAGCCAGCACAGGCAAAGCTCGCATATTGCCATCCCGGTTTTCACTGACCGACTGATTGGGCCGTGCCATTGAGCTGCCCGTATTGCCCCTCGCTCGCATATGCGTTTCTGCTCCTGAACACGATTCGTCTCCAGCCGCTACGTCCGGGGAGCTTGTTGTATGTACTCCTCTCACTTCGTCCTCACTCGACCTTGTCCCACCACACACTCCTTTCTTCCTTGGCCTGCGCCTTGCCTACCGGTCTCTCCCTTTTTGCATTTCTTGCCCAGTCACTCATTTCACCCCGGCCAGGGCACTCTGTCTAATATACCTGCGTCTTTGTCCTCCCCCGTGCCCATTATCCCCTTCTCGGGCCAGTCACTCTTTGATCTCGTCAGCACTGTCTTTCGTTAACCGGGTGTGGCGCCGTGTTGCTTGTACTCACTCGTCCAATATTGACTCTCGTTCCGCGTTTTTGACATCGAGCCTCTTTTATCTTCACCTCTCCTTCTTTTGCCTGTCCTTTCCTGTCCACCGCCACCATGTTGACCAAGCACCCCATGAGCATCACGGGTGCTATAGCCACCCACAGGCGCTACATCCTCCTCGCTCTCACCTCCTTTGTCCTGTTCTGGGTCATCCTCTACTCATACGGCGACAGAATAGACCTTGCCAGCATCCACTACCCCGGCTCCCATCACTCCAAGGAGAACAACACCTCCATCACCATCGACGCCACCAAGGAATCCGACGGCGCCCTCATCCCCAACTACCTCCACCTAATCTACGCCCTCAAGGACCCCAAGTCCAGCTTCAACTTCCACTTCAAGGACTACCTGTCCCTCTATGGTGCCCAGCACCACTGGCACCCCGACCGCGTCTACCTCCACACCAATGCCGACAAGGAGGCCCTCGACCGCGGCCGCGCTGGCGAGTCGGGCAAGTGGACGCAGCTTATTCTCAACCACCCCAATCTGATCATCAACAACATTGAGCTGCAGGAGAAGGCTGGCAATGGCTTGACCATCCAGCGTATGGAGGCCCAGACCGACTTCGTCCGCGCCAAGGTCCTGCACGATATTGGCGGCTACTATATTGACTTCGATGTTGTAAGTGACTTCGCCTCCCCCAAAACAAGCCCATTCAGACTAACTCGCTTCCCAAGCACGCTCTCCGCGACATCGCACCCCTCCGCCACTCCGGCTACAAGGCCGTCGTGGGCATCGAGGCCGGCGGCGCCGTCAACCTGGGAGTCCTGCTCACGGCCCCGCGATCCCAGATGATCAGGCAATGGGTCGAGGGCATGAACGCCGCCTTCGACGGCAGCTACGTCCAGCACGCCAACGGCGTCTGCTCCAAGATCCGCGACCACCTCGAGGGCGTCGACAGCGAGCTCCTCGTCGCCAACCAGGGCTCCTTCCACCCCGTCGAGTGGAGCGACGGCGACAAGGGCAAGCGGGGCCTCTTCCGCAACTACGACCTCGACGACGGCACCTTCACCAACAACCTCACCAGCTTCAGCGACGGCGACGCGCTCCCCGACTTCGCGGCCGAGCAGGACGTCGACCACACCAAGTGGAACGCCGCCGACTCCTACAAGGGGCCCGAATGGGCCAAGGAGTGGCTCTGGACAAAGTCCTACACCCTCCACGCCTTCCGCCCCCACACCGACGTCTTCGACTCCTTTGGCCTCGAGCACATCTCCCCGCGCTACGTCCTCGAGCGCCGGAGCAACTACGCCCGCGCCGTCTACCCCATGGCGCTGGATATGTACAGGAGGGGCCTCATCAGCGTTCACGATTCGTACACTGGCTTGCCCTAGGCGGAGCCGGGCCCAAGTCTTGCTAGTTGCTTATTTTCTGCCTTTCCACTACAAATCATGGCGCAAAGAAAGGGAGGATGGAGGGGTCAAAATGTTTCTGTTCTTTCTTTCCTTTCCCGCCCCTCCGGCGTTTCTTGTGTATTCTACACTGTAATAACTGGTTTATTCACGAAGTCTCATGACACCTTGAATTAATGTCACATTCAGTCCACCCCTGGTCACAAGCTCCTCCTAACCGAACTGCTCTCTTCACCGTGATATCGCTGCTTAGCCGAGCAAGCCAATTTCCTCGGGGGTCATCGTGGACCCTCTCGTATGGTTTTGCCAAGTCCCCGCCAAGCCAGCGCGCAATTGGCCCGGCGCCCCCCCTCGTATCACCCTTTTCCTCGCAAACGATGGCACAATCCGTCCACCTTGCCACGCGCTAGGGGGGGGGGCGGCTGCTGCTGTATACGAACGAGAACCCCCGGTTCTGGGGATTTGCGAACACCTCGCTTGTCGCACAGGTGGCGCGCAAACAAGTGGGCTGGGAAGGGGGGAACACCGGGCGCACTCGTGTGCGCCGGCGGGCAAGCTGGGGGGATTCGAGACATTTGGCGAGCCTCCCTGTGGAGGAGCTTCGCCCTGGTGAGGGGGGGGAATTTGAAGAATCAAAGGCATGGGCCGGGCCGCGGCTGGCTAAAAGCGGAGAGGGCGCCATGCGTGCCTGTCTATTTGTATGAGGAGTATTGATTCTTCATGCCAGTGGTGAGGGAGTACCCAGGTTTAGTTTCTAGGGACCGGCAAGCCTGCGTCGTCGCCTTGGAATGTAGATGGATGCCTTGCCTTGCCGGCCACCTCCCGGGTTTTGCGAGTCATCAGCAGCAACTTTTATGTCGCACAGCTCCTTTGGTGGGAAGGATTTGTTGGATTCCATTGGGAACCTTTGGGACATCGTAAATGTGTATATAGCCAGGTGTACTCCAGCCGTCGGCAATTGTAGTTCAGAACTAGCTTAAGGTCAACGGCTCTCATAGCCAACTCACATTTACCACATGTGTGGGTACTACTTTTAGGCTTTATTTTAAGATTCTCTGGAATGTCACTGCATGTCAATGCTTGTCAATAAATATAGTGACATCATCGCCCATTCAAGCAGCTCCGTCTTAAGTCATAAGCACTCAACCCCAACTATATGACACAGCAACTCCTCTATATCTCCATCAATTGCCTGTCATACTATTTAAAGACAAGACTGAAAAGTCTCAAGACTATTATCAAGACGCGTACACGATCATACCAGGAATTTGACACTCCTATAGGGTCACTACCGTCCCGGCATCATTACTCGTTCTTGTAATCCTCAAACTGGGCATCAGCCACTGTTTCCAGAAACAGCCCTGGGGGGATCAAGAATATAGCAATCATAAAGGATGGATCCGATGCCTGTTACTAATTTGGAGATTTGTCTACCCATCAGCCAATTTATGCTCGCTCGCGAAGGGTGTTGATCAAGCCAGGCAGGATATATTACAGAGTCTTTGAGCCCATTCTACACGGACACGTGACTCACGACTAAGGCTCGCAAACAATAATTTCCTATAAAAATGGTGGCTCTTCTCCGGACTTCAAGAGGTTTGTGATTGTGGGAAGATCGTATTCTTCCCAGCTAGCCGTCGATTGTTTATTACCGACAGCTTTCCCCGCCTCTTTTTGCTGTCTTGGCCGTCGTGTATTGATTGTTTTTATTGTAAGCAGGCGATGTCTGGGGACCTAGTTCAGCATGAGAGTGGACGGCATTAAACATCGAGAATATTGGCCATGATATTCTTAGCGCCGGTTTGGGGAGCTACCTTCTTCCTTGGAGAACTTTTCGTAACACCGCCCTTGTTTGAAAATCCGGTCTTGGATCTGGCAGCATCCATGCATGGAAACCCGACCATTCTTGGGTTTGGAGCTAGTTTCGGACTTGATAGAAGCCTTCCCATGAGAACTTTCCCAGCAAAGGCTTTGGGTTTGACGGGCCTCTCTGGGTCCTGTCTTCTTCACCTTCCTCCTTTTGTACGGGATGATGCCTTCTCGAGGGTTTCCGCTTTCTTTGGAGGTCGTTGCCCTTTTCGGGGTCGCTTCGATGCTGCCTTTCTTTGGCAAAACGTTGCCGTTGGCAAGACTGTTGCGTTTAGTAGCCTCTTCCTTGACTCTATCCTGACTATTAAATTCATACTGACAGAGGTCTTTTGATTGACTTTCCTCTGGTTTTTAGAGCTCTAATTGATTTTTATTGTGTCATGACTCTCAGCTAAGGCTCAGTGACACATATCTTCTTCAATATATCACTGCTTCCGAATAAGATTGCTCGGATGCAAATTCACAAATGTGAGGGATTTCGTCAACTTCATGCAAACAGAGAAACTAGATGGTCCCATTTCTACAATGAGTGAACCAACGAGAGTGGGTGTGAAACTGAAGACTTAGCATCTGCAGCGTCCTTTGTTTCACAACCTGTGGCTTACAAGGGCACTTCGACGGGAACTTCTAACTGGAGTCTTCGCTGCCTCGAGGTCTCTCTTCGGGACCCAAGTAATGCTATGATTTCTCCATCATCAGGCATATTTTGGGGTTCGGATATAAAGGAGAAAGGGACTGTTCTCGGCTTGTAGCATTATTTACTAAGGAAACCAATACGCCAGGATGAGAGGAGTGGAGGAGAAACGAGGGATACTGTCCTTCTCAAGCTCTTTAAGTGTTATATCATAGTCATGGCGAGATCTCAACCTGACATCGACACCTCCTATGCATGGCTATGCCTTGACTGGTAAATAGTAGACAGGTCATGGACTTAGGCGCATTCTATCAACTTCATGTTTGAGCCTACGTGTTGCCATAATCTCTATCAAAGCTGGCGGGAAGCACCCGCCCAAAACCATGAGGGGATAAAACACTTCTCCGAAATCCTTTTCTACTCTACACTTCCATTCCTATTGTTTTGAGGTTCTCTTGCCATCTGTCTCTGTGAGACCTGCCCTAAGGCCCTTTCCAAATATGATATAAAGACCAGCCTGGCTATTTTGAACCTTTTCAGAAAATAGTATCTGCTAGATCTTGCATTGATAGTATCTCTAATACTACTTTGGGATCTGTGCCATCCGTTAGTGGTCGAGACACCTGGGGATTTCTCGAAATAATGATAAGACGGAGGGAGCGAGAGCTCGCAGATGCCGACGGAGATAAAGTTGGCCAAGAAACTCCCATTTTCTCTTGCTGCTCTGGGTTGTAACATTTTGTTCGTAGTGACGATTAGAAAGCTCATGTAGTAGAAGATCCGTAATAAATATTTAGTTAAAATGCCACCGTGAAAGGTTGTAGCAGCGTTTTCTTCATCGTAAGCATCTGTAACATGAGCTGATCTAGGATGCTTCAGAGGCTCTGCTGCCTTTGTAATAACTAAATAATAGATGAGGGTGTCTTCCTTCTCCTCACATGATTTCACGTGTTTGCCTGTCTAGATTCTAACCATAAGCATAGGTTGTAGAACATGTTCTCAGTCGCACGTATGCGCAGTTGGGAAGTGGTGCACTGACTGGCAATAGCCTCGAGAGATGGATTCTGGCGTACTGTCAATAATCTCTAGCTTCTTTGAGTAGATAGCTCTTCTACATATTATACATTCAGGTATAAACAAGTCGCCAAACACTTCTTAGAAAAAGATAATTCTCCCCCAGTTGTGCTAAGTCCCAAGTCCAGCAAACGTCTGCCACAAAGAAGAAACACTGAAACCCCTCACTTTGAACGGAGAAGTGAAGACTTTCTCTTCTTGCTCTTCTTTTTCTTGCTTCTGAAGACATTGCAGCAAGGCTCTTATCAGAGGACCAGGATCCTCACTTTGGAGACGTCTTCGATGGCGTGGATATGATATGGCTAATTAATGCCACCTTCTAGGATGAATCTACTCAGTGCTCTTATTAGTAGCTCCTGAAGCGCTTCTAACCTAGACTTCTACAAATAGATTTTCTAGTAGTGCTCAACGAGCACTATATCTTTGGAAGCACGCGAAAGCTCTCTGAGCCAGCTATAGGGTAGCCATGCTTTTACAGACCTACCACATAATCTACATTACCAAGACAAGTTACATCGTATATTGAGGAAATCATTATTTATATAATTTTTTGATGGTCTGTGACTTTTTTATGTGCTACAACAGTTGGTCAATGTTGCAAGAAAAAAGGTGCAGCGAGTTAAAGTGAGGCCTTGCCAGACCAATGAGCTTGATTTTTTTGATGGAAGATATTCACCTTACCCTATATTTTCAATTTTCCGCATGTGTCACAAGCCATTGGCTACGACCAGAATTAAATCACTTGGAGCGGGGTGCTACAATTTGTTCCATTGACGCATGCGTTCGCACTCTGAATTTTGATAACTGGAGCCGTGGCCCAGTGTGGTGGCTAAAATAAAAGACAACAGCCCTCCCAAGATTATCCAGATGATCCGTTGTGGTGTTCCAACAAAAAAAAATACAGTAGTAAATCCCCCACTTAAGGTAATGAGGCGGGTAAAAGAGAAAAGGACAGACTCTGAGTCGGTGTAAAATCATGTATAAGCCCATCTCACAAACTCCGGGAAACGCCAGACCGATAAAGGATTCCTATCCCATGACCCAAGCAATAAAAAAATCAAACAATGCCATCAGTATCTCAGGTCCCTGCGTGTAGGAACTGGTGGTGGAGCTGGTTTCTTGGCCCGGTTAACGGGTGGAGGAGGAGGGGGCGCCTTTTTGACGCCTGATGCACTGATAGTACGGTTGAGGCTGCCGTAAGAAGTCGCTGGCGTCAATGTTCGTTCAGGATAGTCTGGGCTGCCGCTTCCGCTGGAGGCCGAGCGGTCATCAAAGATATCATCTGTACGGTTACCGTATGCCAGGCCGTCTGTTCGCACGCGGCTGAGAGGGAGAGGGGGTGGAGCGCCGCCCGATCGCTGTGTAGCTCGTCCCTCTGTGATAGATCGGCCCATTGAAGGCCGTGGTGGCTGGGGAGGGGGAGGAGCAGCACGAGTGCCGGGGGAGACGTTTCGCATACGAGCGGACAGCGGCTCAGGTTCTTGTGCGGGTTCTTCATCCTGCCATGAGCGGGCAGTGCTGGCGCGACGAACAGCAGGAGGGCATCGAGTGGGACGGGAGCGAGGAGGGGACATTCTGTACTGGGCGGGTTCGCTGTTGCCAGCCACCAGGTTCTGGCGGGCTCGGCGCAGCTCTTCGGCGCAGCGCTCGTAGTAATCTAGCTCGGCATCGAGGTAGTCGGTGATGGCAGCGACGTTATCGGCTTCGGCCTCCTTGATGTCGACCATGCGCTGGTATACGTCTTCGGTAGACTCTTCGAATTTGGCCTTGTTTGTTCGGACCTCTTCTTCGACACGGAAATCATCACGGCGGGCCTTTTGCATCTTGGCAGTGCTGGCGTCGTAGGCGAGGCGTCGATTCTCGAGCTTCTTGCGAGCAGTCTATTTATCGTTGTTAGCATCTAGAAATATCTCCTGTGACCAAAGAAGCTTCAGAAGCCGACGTACTTGATACTCCTTCATCATCGTATTGTTTCGCTCCAGGTTCTCACCCCAGGTGGCATTGGCTTGTTCGACAAAACCCTCCTGGAGGACTGCGATGCGCTCATGGGCCTGTCCAAGAGCGACGAGCGAGGTACCGAGCTGAGAGTCGGCCTCGAACTCCTCGCCATGGGCAGCCATGATGCGACCATGGTATCCCACTGGAGCGGCCCGCTCTCTGTCCTCAAGGGCGTCGCAGCGACGGCTCATCCATCGAAGGTAGGCGTTGGTCGACTTCTGAAGGCGCTCGGTTCCTGTGATGGGAAGGTCAGTTTGCGAAATACTATACTCACGGGGAGGAAAGACAAACCTTGCTGGCGGAGATTCATTTCCCCCTCGAGCATTCTGAACTCGTCCGTCTGGCCAGACTTGGCCTCGCCGCCCATCTTCTCCCCGGCCCATTGGAAGGCGCGATCGAATTTCTTGGTGATATGCATGGTAGATAGTGTGGATAGGGTCGTAAGTAGGTATCGAGAGGGTATATTAGGAGCAATTGAGTACGGTGTGGATGCTTGTGCAACGATGAACTTTTCTGTAGAACGGTGCTGCCAGCAGCAAGGACTTGTCGTATGAAGCGAGGAAACAGAGACACAGATGCAGCAAATGTGAGTGAAAGGCAATGAACACAACACAGATGCGAAGGAGAGGAAATAAAGAGGAGAGGACCAGAGACCAGACAAGGGGGTGGACAAAGGTTTAAGAACAAGGAGAGATGTATAACAGCCGATCCTTGGGAAGGAGGCACGTCGAGGTGGAACAAAACAAGCAAGTCGCCGTCAGTGCGAGAAGGGCCCTAGTGAACCTTGCCTGCCATTGGCGCTACCCCTAGGCCCTAGGTACCTTTTAGCCTTCTCACTTTCCCCGCTGTTTAGTAACAACTGGTGGTGGTAACATTGGTGAGATTGGTGGAGAGCGAACAGCACCTCCCAAAGGGGGTATTGGATGGAGGGCTGGCGGGAGGGGGAAGGGGGAAGCCACCAGGAGGCGGTTTAGCGCTCGCACCGGGCTGTTGAGGCGACTGGACAGGGGCTGCTGGAATGGTTGCAGTCAGTGCTTTGTTTTGCGCGTACCTGATCTTGATTAATTAATCGCTGCAGCCGTTGCGTAGGTGGCCGCTGCTAGCTGCTGGCCGATTGGCAATATTTCCTCTGATCATCCGCGATCATCATGGTGCATTGATTGAGGTACCTATCTCATCTCGTACTGGCTGCTGCATCCAGGAGACCGCGGACTACGGACTACGGACACAATGCATCTCTGCCGACGGCGAGGCGAGGCGACAGACCTGGGTGCCGTTTCTAGGGGTCTAGACGCGGAGAAGGAGCTCCCATCTCCATGTTCGCTTGATGGCTGGCACTAGATGCACACATGGTGGGTGCATATCCAACTCCACCTGCGATGCATCCCTGGAGCTAAACAGGACGCATTGCATTTCGCCTGCAATTGAGCCGCCGCCCACTGGTGCCAATCAGCAGCAAAGGTTCCGCTCCAATTGGACAGGACGGGCCCAGATATGCATACACTTGTCAGGACGGGGAGGGTGGCTGCTCCTTTGCTCCACGGGAAAGGCAAAAAACGCATGCATCGCCTGGGCTGGCCTGATCTGTCCTGGAGGGAGGGGGTTGGGGCCAGCCAGATAGCAAAAAGGCTCATGTCGAGCTTTCCCACGCCATGAGCGCTTGTTGGGGAGTGGATTCGCCGTGGACTGATTGGGAGTGATGCGCTCCCGTGTCGACACATGTTTCTCAAATTACTGGCGTTTGCTGGCTCGATAGATCATCTTGCACAGCCTTCCTCAGTCCCTGCCGCCTACGTGTGTTTCCGCGTACCCTTATTCGTATTAGGTAGACGGCCTTTGCAACTGACTGCCGCACCGTGCCCTGCGGGATCTTCAGCCCCTGAGTTTCGAGCCTGACGATCCAATTTTCTGGGGTTCCATCCAGGTTCCAGATTTTCCCTGTCCAGTGGGTGGCCTCTGGGCTAGCCAGTGGGTTTTCTCGTGAACTTTGGCCCCCTTGCTGGGCGCTACAAATGCTAAGCAATGCGCTAGCGAGGACCTATCGTAAATCCCACAGTAGCGGCGGGCGCTGGGCGTGGTGACCTTACTCGATCATGAAGCACTGTCTGTCCTACCCTGTTCCCTCAACTGAGACTGGTCTGGTGTGAACGCTCCAAGTTGTTCCTGTGTTCGGAACCGGGGTCCTTCGCCTCCTCAATGCGTCAAAGCGAATCGCCTTGTCCGACAGCGGGTGGTGGGGGACGACCGCCAGATGTTCCAGAACCGGCCGGCGAGAGCCAATCTCTGCACCGTCAGCGGCAGATCCCAAACTGCCTGCGCGTCAAAGAGCAGCGCTTACCGCAGCTCTGAGCGGCTATCTTTCTTTTTTGTTTGCTGATGTTCATTGCGGTAAAAATAAATATAGCAAGCACCAAGAGGCTAGCTGTCGCCTCGTCTCAACTGTGGCTTGCTCAACCGCCATGTCAGGCACTAATTTGTAAGGGCGTTGTGTTGTGACAGCAGATCAGACATATGCTTGCTGTTCGTGCATGGGCTGCTACTGGCTACGGAACGGCAATGCCGCCTACGGCTAGAATCATTTGTGACAGGTACTTTTATTCTCGAATGAACGTGATTCACTATTGATTGATTGAGAATGAATCCACGTAAGCTTGCTGTCTCTTTTTCCTCTTGTGGTTTGCTTCATCTATATCCACAGCAGAGCAATAACGGCATTTGTTAGTAATAGATGAACACGCAACACTTGGTCCATAGTGTCGCCGTGACATTGTCCCTCTAATCAATAATGGATCGCATAGTTGCTCCACCCTGCGTGCTCGCTCGCTGCTATTCAATCAAGCTTTTCTGTTTTGCATCACCCTGAAACGAAACACGCCTGGGCCCGTTTCCCACACAGGCTGGGATGGGTGGCCGGTACCTCAAACAGCTTGGTGGCACCAGGGGGCCTGAGTACTGGGCCGACTTTCACACTCGGCAGGATGAGCTTGAGCGCGTGCGTCCGATGATGGATTCCATCACGTCGGTGAATGCCATGAACGGGGAAAAGATGGGCGTACTAACTGCACAAATAGCTCATGGTGGCCAACATTATGTTGGGGCAGCCAAGGGTTGTGCCGTCTTCAGTCGATTGTGGTGGATGGCGATATCAGCGCACGTGACGATAAGACCGGCGATAGCGATACGGATACGGAGGACTTGCTTAATGGAGGTAGTGTCGATGCGCACCCCAATCACATACTACGAGGTGGGCAGGGATGAGATGCACAGAATGCTTGTCTTGGATAAATGAGAATCACAACAGGCTCGCGATACCACCACAGAGCGCCCGACAATCTGAGCTAATTTCCTGCTGGTGCTCACACCATCCGGATCGATAGCCAGATGCAGTGCGGGCAGACCGCCAAGCGAGGCTCGATGGACGGAAGCATTGGACCCTGAATCCGAAATGCAACCCTCCCAACCTCTCCCCCCTCAGGCTAAGGCCCTCTTCCCCAAATTCTCCTTCCCAAAGAATCTAGATACCCTGGACCCATAGGCACGACGGATGCACGATGGGCATGCCCGCCGCTACCCCTCCCTCGCTACCAGCAGCCCTCACCAACCGTCTGGATGGATCGAGGAGAATTGGCCCTTTAGTAGGGACATTTCCCACAGTACCCACACTCCTTATCACACGCAGTGAGATCCTTGTCGTCCTCAACGTCTGACCAATCGTACTCATACGGGCTGTCGTATTCGTGATGTTCAGAGGCGAGGTAGTGGTCGTCATCGTCGCTGCTGGCAGTCTTCCCATGTTTCTCCCAGTCGCTCCCACCGACCGTCCGTGGACTGGCACGGCTGCCTCCCGATGGCTCATCAGTCTCGCCGAGCCAATCCTTCCACTTCTGCTTGACCTCATCCGAGAGCGGGTCGCCAGCATCTGCCAGCTTCTCACGCAACTCCAAGGTATCGGATCCGTCGCAAACCAGCTCGAACTCGGATGCAGACCGCTCCTTTGATGTGGCCTTGTCAATGACCCAATGTAGGCATCTCATGAACCGCTTGAGACCCTCTTGGTTCTCATTCTCCCAGTCGTCGATGCGCTTTCGGGTGTCCAATTCCTGGATGTCGGTGAACACCCCGCGGTTGTGGAACGCAAGGATGAACTTCTCGATCTGTCGGACCCAGAGGCGAGGTATTTCCTCCCCAAGAGTGTCTCGCCCTGCAGCCGACATTCTGGATCGGGTCTTGAGGTCAAAGATTGTCTCCTGGGCGACTTCCTCTCCACCGTCTTCTACTTGGAGCTCGTCATCTTTGCGACGGTAGGCTTTATCGCCGGACCCGACGTGGAAATCATCGAAGAGTTCCCACAGGTCGCCACCAGTCTCCTTTGCTTTGGCCATGACCCTCCGGGTATCAGAGATGTATCCATCTCCTTCGTAGCGGATCAAGGTTGGGAGACCGCCCAGTTGGTATCGCATGACCCTTTGATGCGACTTGGATTGCTTGACCTCAGGCTCCCAGGTTGTGTACGCGTTTGGGAAGGAATGCCCGTAGCCCTTGATATCGTCGATTGTCTCGGTGGACGAGTTCAGTCTTCGGACCAGATGGACCGTCGAGCCCACAGTCTGCACGAGCATGCGGAATGGACGGTCGGACTTCATCGCGAACCGCAGGAGATGACCCAGAGTGCTTCCACAGGCGACCAGCTCGGGCTTCTCCAAGCAGGTCGGCTCCATCTTCATAATGGCCGTGACTTCTGGGTTCAACGCATGCTTCGACGCATACGCTGCATTTGGGTCGACGTAGTATGTTTCTGTGTCGCCGTTGTCTTGGGTGAGCGGCTTCGGGGCATCGAGAGGGGTCCATAGGGCTGGTTTGCCTAGGAGAGGAGATCTGTTAGTATTGGAGTAACTGATCTAAGTGTACAGCGTTCACTAACCTGGAACCATGATGGTTGGACGGTCTTGGCCAACCCAGTTGTATGAAGCAATCACTGCGACGTGATCGATCCCAATGGGCCCATCAGGTAGGGACGCGATTGCGTCAGATGACAGTTGATCCCAATTAACTTTCCCAAGCAGCTCTCCCTTTGGGGGAGAAGGCAAGGATGATACATGTGGCCTGGGCCAAGCGCCGACCTGAGAGCGCGAGCCACGGGTTGGGCGACGGCTGCCACTAACGTATCCACGACGGTAGCTCATTCTCACGGGAAGAGTAACAAAGAGCCTTATTGGAGGTGGGATAAATATCGTACTATCGACGTTTGAAGAGATTATTCAGTGAAGGCACTCTAGATTGGTGATGCTCACGGCATTCGAGGGACCAGAGAGGAGGGATATGGAGGCCGATTAAATGGGCGGCAAGTTGGCCTGGCTCGTCGCTCAATCTACCTCGTCGGATGCCTCGTCTGCCTTACTTCTCCTCCCATCAGATGCCACCTCACATTGCGTTTTCAAATATGCGGGAGGCCATCCAGCCAGCCACCGAGGCCTCTGCCTCTAACTGGCCCGTCGGATGAGGGGGTGCATCAAGAGTGGCGCATTGCGAGTGTGCCAATGGCAGTATGTCATCTTTATCATATTACCGAGAGTGCACTGTAAGCCTGTTGGCTGTACTCAACATACACTTTCACGCCTGCATCGCGCCAATGCAGGATGCCCTCGCAATGTGGTGTGCTGTGAGCCCGATGTCTTGAAACCGACGGTTCTCTGATGCAATTCAGGCTGCGATGTTGCTGCGATCGACCATTTCCTTCCTTGTGATTCTTTTTCTCTTGCCCGTAGGTAGAATTTTCAAATAAATAAAGCTTGATACCTCTTGATTTCCTCTGCCCTTGATTGCCTTCTCTGCACGCGATCCAGCATTGGTTCATTTGTATCCTCTACGCTACCTCTGCCCCATTTCTTGAGACTGCTCATTCGAAAAGAATCAATCTGCCTGCTGTACCCTATCATGGCTTCTGCGCAGCCCATCTCGCAGCGCGATGCAAAGCTCATCCAGCGTTTCAAGTCCTGCCTCCACGGGTCCAAGCAGATCGACTCCCTGCAAGACGCCAAGCACTTCTTCGAGGCCGCTTGCATCAATTGCAGGCAAGAGTCTCCCTCCAAAACCCTGGAGATGATTGTCTCTGCCCGGAATGGCCTTGAAGCCCTCGGTGCGGCTGCTCGCCGGAGCCTCTCTGCCGACTTCCTCGCCGAGTCTGTGGTCCCGTTTCTCATGCAGCTGCAGGACCCTGCCGTCAGGAACCTCGGCGATGGCCACTTCATTGAGAAGGCCCTCGAATGTCTCCTCATACCAGCGTCGCTTTGGAACGTTTTGGTTGAAGGCTATACTGCCAAGAGCCTTAATGAAGACGCTCTGATTGTTTTCGCCTGGCTGTGTTTCGAGGTCGTCTCCTCGAGGCTTCCCGGCCTGTCTGCCCAGAAGGAAGAGGTCAGGACCCTGATGAAATCATCCCCGCTTCGCGATGCCAAGGTGCACCAAGCCAGGGTATATGGGTACCGCATCGAGAAAGTCATCTCCATCCATGGTGTCAGGGCGCCAGTTGCGGCGGAGGTTTATGGGCCGGGTGGCCGCCATGACAATGATTTCCAAGATTTTCACAAGATCTCCATCTACCCAACCCACGATGAACTGCTCTCCAAGGAGAAACCGTATCTGCAACGCCTTGAGGATGCGTTTCGTTTCTCGGGAGAGGACCGCGCAGGCGCCTACTTGGATTGGCTGTTCCGCCAACTTCGAGAGGACATGGTCGCGGACCTGAAAGAGGAAACCCAGATTTCCATGGGGAAGAAGAAGGGGAGAGGGCGTTCGCGTCCATTGTTCCGAGATTTGAGTATCAAGAGAGATACACATGCTGAGACACGGCTTAAAGCCTTTACGGTTACTCTTCATTGCGGTATCGGCATGCAGAGCATCTCAAACATGCCTAAGGGCAAGCGAGAGAAATACTTGGAGAATCCCAGAGCTGTGTTCCGCCATGATTCACTGGCGGTTCTATTCTCTCCCTCAGGCATGGTCGCGTTCGGTTCGATGGTTAAACTGAATAATGCCCTGCTCAACGGAGAACCAGTGTTTGGATTGCAACTTAAAGATAAGATTGCCTTGAAAAATACAGTGGCGATGCTTCTGGGGCCCCAGAGAGACCAGCTGGCCCTGGCAATCGTCGAGTCCGCGACATTTGCATATGAGCCAATCCTGCGGCGTCTGCAGTCAATGAATGAGCTACCACTTGAAGAGCCTTTGCTTGTACGAGGATTCAGCCAGACGCCTCTTGAACACTCTGACGAGTTTGATCTGCTAGTCAAACGTCTGAGCCAGAGTTATGACGAATCAGGCGAAGTCAATTTCGGTCCCGAGGTCATGATTGGGGAAAAGCCTCTGCGCCTCCAAGGCGCACAGCTAAAATCATTTATCAACGGCCTCTCGAACCCCGTAGCCCAGATCCAGGGACCTCCAGGGACCGGGAAGAGTTTTATCGGGGCCATTATAGGGTTGTTTCTGACCCGATTCAGCCGACAGAGGATTCTTGTGCTCAGCTACACCAACCACGCGTTGGACCAGTTTATAACTGATTTGGTTGACATTGGCGTGGACGAGGAAGACATTGTCCGTTTAGGTTCCAAAGCATCACCTAGAACGGAGGCCATGAAACTTGAAAATCGAATGAGGGAGACAAAATATCGGTACTCAAATTGTGTTAGAAACCAAATCAACAGTCTAAAGCATGAGGAAACCTTGGCCAAGGTTAGTATTACGGAACTGGTGCAGAATCTAGAGAGATCCCGTCCACCCACAACAAAGATTTTGGATTGGCTTGAATTCTCAGAGAATTACGGCTCATACTTTGCTGCATTTTCACCCTTGTCCACCGGAGATGGGTTCATGCTCCAGCGTCGCAAGGATAATGCTACGCCAGAGCGTATCTATGACAGTTGGTGGCGAGGAAAGGTCCCTTCACCTCAATATCTTTCTCAATTACCCGAGCATTCTCGGACGGTGCTCAAAATGCAACATGGAAAGCGCCAAGAGCTTGACAGGATATGGTGTCAAGAGGTGCGGCAAGAGGATACGGAGGACCTTTGCAGCAGACACGAAGAGCTCCATCGAATACAGAACCAGATGAGTAGACTTCTTGATGAGAGCAAGAGAAACATCTTACAGTCGACAAGAATCATCTGTTGCACCACAACGGGAGCCTCCATGTATCAGTCTAACATCAAGACAGCGCAACCGGATGTTGTGCTTGTCGAGGAGGCCGGGGAGATTCTCGAAGCTCACGTCATCGCAGCATGCAGCTCAACCGTGAAGCAGTTAGTCCTCATTGGAGATCACAAACAGCTTCGACCCAAAGTCAATAGCTACGAGCTTTCTGTTGAAAAAGGCGAAGGCTTCGACCTCAACAAGTCATTGTTCGAGCGGCGTATTGAACACGGACACGAATTTACTTTCCTGGAGGAGCAGCACCGCAGCCACCCGGACATTTCACACTTTTCTCGCCTCCTTTCTTACCCGACCTTGGTTGACGCTCCCAAGGTGGCTGATAGGCCGGGAGTCCGGGGATTGCAGCATCGAGTGGTATTTGTTCACCATGAGCACCCCGAACAAGAATTTACCGAGGTCACCGAACTTCGAGACCCTTCGGCAGGGAACAGTAAAAGAAATCCATTCGAGGTCGAAATGGTAATTCGAACAATCAAATACCTCAGCCAGCAGGGCTATAAAACCGAGAACATGGTTGTCCTGACGCCATACCTGGGCCAGCTGTCGCTGATGAAATCGGAGCTGAGCTCAAGGACCCAAATCGACCCACTTCTCAACGATCTGGATTCTTATGAACTCATCCGCGCTGGGCTGATGACCAACGTCTCTGCCAAAGTATCAAAGGCAAAACTAAAGCTCTCTACTATTGGTATGCACTCCCTCGGGACCCAAAGATTGATTTTTGCAGCAGATTCATCCGCTAACATTTGTCACTGGCAGACAACTACCAAGGCGAAGAGAGTGACATCGTCATTGCCTCATTGACTCGTAGCAATGCCAACGGAGACATTGGCTTTCTTTGCGCCCGAGAACGTCTTGTCGTGCTCATGTCCCGAGCACGGGAGGGAATCATCCTCTTCGGGAATATGCACACCTTCATGAAGAGCAAAAGAGGCAAGGAGCTCTGGACCCAATACTTTGACATCCTCCAAGAGAAAAAGTGGCTAGTTGAAGGGCTACCTATACGCTGCGAGCAGCACCCCGACAGGAAGCAGGAGGTCAAAACACCAGAGGATTTCGACCGATATTGCCCGGATGGTGGGTGCGGGCAGAAGTGGTAAGTTAAAAAGGGAATGATCATACAAAGAACTCCAAAGGCTAACAATGCTGGTAGCGGGGCGATGCTTTCTTGCGGGAAACATGTCTGTCAAAGGTATTGCCATTTTCTCACTGACCACTCGAAGACGCCCTGCTCTCGCTTCAACGAGGAACTATGCGAAAGAGGGCACAAAACCAAAGTCCCGTGCGGAAGTACCGCCCGGAAGAGTAGGTGTAACTTGTGTGTCAAACAAGACCAAGATATCGCACGAAGGGCAAAACGCGATTTTGAGATGGAGAAGAAGCGAATGGAGAGGCAGCAGGAATATGCGAGCCGGACACTAAAGATTGATGACGAAATTGATGAACAGCGTCGTGCAATACGTTACGATGCTGAAGAAAAACAAGAAGCTGCAGATCTGAAAAAGAAAGAGGCGACCCTCAAGGAGCTCAAGGCTAGAAGACAGAGAGTGCAGGACCTTTCCAAGCGGAAAGACCAAGAGACACAGACTCGTACAACATCACCACCGAAGGGCGACAAGAAAAGCCTTGGGAGCCAGCGAGCTAATGGTCCAATTTCCCCTGCCGAGCAGGAGTGGAAGGATATGAAAGACCAAGGGGAGGCAAACCAAGCTTTGGATGAACTCATGGAACTCATTGGACTCGAATCTGTCAAGGATGAGTTTTTGTCAACGAAGACATCTCTTGAGCTCAAAATTCGACAAGGGGTACCATTGAACAAGGAGAGATTGAGCTGTTCTCTACTGGGGAACCCAGGAACTGGTAAGCTATTCTAGTGGATCTGATGCTTGAGAATACTCATCTGACACGGTTTAGGCAAAACAACTGTAGCTCGCCTCTGGGGCAAGTTCCTAACTTCAATCGGGGCGGTTGTGGGAGATGCCTTTGAGGAGACCACCGGATCCAAGCTGGCCAGTGCTGGAGTGCCAGGATGTGAGAAGCTGATCGAAGATATCAAGGAAAGAGATGGAGGGGTATTATTCATTGATGAGGCGTATCAGCTTTCCTCTGGGAACAGCCCTGGAGGAAAGGCGGTCCTTGATTATCTGCTCGCCGAAGTCGAAAACCTACGAGGCCAGGTCATCTTCATCTTGGCGGGTTATGAAAAGGAGATGGAGTCTTTCTTTGCCCACAACCCGGGACTACCAAGCCGATTCGCCATCACGATGAAGTTCGAAGACTACACCGACAATGAGCTTCTCCGAATCCTAAAGTTAAAATTGCACCAGAAGTTCAAGGGAACAATGAACTTGCAGGACGGGACTGAGGGATTGTATGCCAGGATCATCGCCAGACGCGTTGGCAGAGGCCGTGGGAAAGCAGGGTTTGGAAATGCTCGGGCAGTTGAAAACACCCTCGACAGCATCCTAAAACGGCAGGCATCCCGCATCAGAAAGGAAAGGCGGTCGAAAAATAAGAGTGACGAGTTATTCCTCTCCAAAACAGACTTGATCGGCCCAGAGCCTTCAAATGCTCTGGAAAGCTGCACCGCATGGACGGAACTGAACAAGTTGATCGGGCTTAACAAGGTAAAGAGCGATCTCCAAGTCTTCAAAGACACCGTAATCGCCAACTATCAGCGTGAGCTTGCGGAAGAGCCACTAGTTCAATTTTCGCTGAACAAAGTGTTTGTCGGAAACCCAGGAACTGGAAAGACAACGGTCGCAAAACTGTTTGGGCAGGTCCTGTCTCATATTGGTCTTCTTTCCAACGGAGAGGTGGTGGTGAAGAACCCCGCAGACTTTATGGGTTCCGCGCTTGGGGAATCAGAAGCTAAAACAAAGGGTATCCTGGCCGCTACAGTCGGAAAGGTGCTGGTTATAGATGAAGCATATGGCCTCTACGGAGGGGAAAACACTTCTGATCCTTACAAGACGGGCGTCATTGACACAATAGTAGCAGAGGTCCAAAGTGTGCCAGGGGAGGATCGTTCCGTGCTTCTGCTTGGCTACGACGAACAGATGCAAAAGATGTTCCAGAATGTGAACCCAGGTCTGAGCCGAAGATTTCCATTGGCCTCTTCCTTCGTATTTGAGGATTTCAACGATGATGAGCTATCTCGAATCTTCGACCTGAAGGCCAGGCAATGCGGATTCAAAACTACAGGAAGAGGTAAAACTGCAGCTTTGGAGGTTCTTGCTCGAGCGAGGAACAGACCAAATTTTGGAAACGGAGGCGAGGTAGATATCCTTTTGGACAAAGCAAAGGTGAGCCATCAGAAGAGACGATCTGCCGGAGGAGCGAAATCGGAGCTTCTTGACGCCGTGGATTTCGACGAGGATTTCGACAGACATACTCGCACAGATACGAATGTAAGAGCTCTGTTTGACGGTGACGTTGGCCGGGAGAAATTGATTACCTTACTCGAGGGGTATCAGGCACGGGTACGAGAACTCAAAAGTTTGAGTATGGATCCCAAAGAAGAAATTCCATTTTCATTCCTTTTCCGGGGTCCTCCTGGCACCGGAAAGACTACAGTGGCCCGGAAGATGGGCAAAGTTTATTACGACATGGGATTTCTTGCAAGTGCTGAGGTCATCGACTGCTCGGCAACTGACCTCATTGGACAATATATTGGCCAAACTGGCCCAAAGGTTCAGGCGCTTCTGGACAAAGCGCTGGGAAAAGTGCTGTTCATCGATGAGGCTTATCGTCTGGCCGGAGGCCATTTTGCGCAGGAAGCCGTTGATGAGCTGGTTGATAGTGTCACCAAGCCAAAATACACTGGCAAGCTGATCATAATTTTGGCGGGCTATGTGGAGGATATCAACAATCTTTTGTCGGTCAATCAAGGAATGTCAAGTCGGTTCCCAGAAACCATAGACTTTGAGCCACTTCAACCAGAGGAGTGTTTCCAACTGCTCATGAACATCCTCCAAAGCAAGAAGAGAGAAATCGAGGCCAAGGCAAAGGGGAAGACTTTGGACGTTTCGTGTCTTGAAGTTCCGAGTGGTGAGTTTCAAAGTGCTGTTATTGGACTCTTCCACGAATTGAGCCAACAAGAGGGTTGGGCCAGCGCGCGCGACGTGAAGCAGTTGGCGAAGACCATATTTCGCTCGGTCAAATTGAGTTCCAATCAGCCTACGGTTTCCGAGACTGATATTAGGACGGAACTGAAGAGTTTATTGTTTGAACGAAAGGGCAGAATGCAGAAGCGAAGATCCAACTCTATCCCGCAGACCTTGCAGCAAATCCCCCCCCAAAACATGGGGGATTTGCTAGATCAACAGCCAAAAACCAGATTGGCGACGCGAAACAAGACGCAGAAAGTCACCGAAGAAACCCTGGAGAACACTCCTGAGGAGGCTAGTGATACCGAGGGTGGTAATTGCGCGTCATCGAAGTGTCTTAGGGATGTTGGCGTCAGTGATGAGGTATGGGAACAACTTGAAAAGGATAAAGCAGCCGAGGCGGAGGCAGAGGCAAAGTTTCAGAAGCTCAAGAAAGAACAGAAGACCTGCAGCGACGAAAGACGAGAAGAAATCATCCGACAAGTCGTCCAAGAGGAAGAGAAGAGAAGAAAAATTGCAGCGGAGAAAGCCAGAATTGAGCAAATGGGGCGTTGTCCAGCCGGGTTCGCCTGGATAAAGCAGGAGAATGGCTATCGGTGTGCTGGAGGGTCTCATTTCATTTCTCAGGATTGTCTAAATTCTAGTTGAGGGGAACGTGTAAAACATATAATGAAGATCTAGGTGTATGTAGCTTGAAAAAGAGTTGGACTTAGTACGAGGTTTGGACAAAGGGTGGATTGGAAGAAGAAACGAACTTTGAAATTTGATTATTGGCAGAGGAGACACTGTCGCAAGCTTAGTAGAACGATGCTGATACCCCTCTTAGAGAGCATTTATTTATTGGTTCTGAAGCCTAAACAACATTAGCTACTGCATGGTCTCAAATACCCTCTTCTCCTCCAATATACCTATCTTACCGCTAGGTACGCTTCTACCGCACGCGGGAGTTGGGGGCCTAAATAGTAAATGGGAAATCTTCTCAATCGTGTCTCGTGTTTAGCCATTTACTAGTCTATGGCTGGGCCTTGAAGCATGCACTCGAAAATGTTGAGGTAGCAAAAGATGGGTGCCCAAGTCTTCATTCAGGTGGTACTTTATTGCAATGTGGATGTAGGCTTCAATGGTAAACGGCATAGTAGAATTTGAAGAAAAGTGATTCAAATCCGAAACCGTGTACGTATTCTCTCATACGATAGGCTAGAAGGACGTAACGCCGTTTGAGAAACGGCGAACTGGGCCTCAAGCTCTCGTAGGATGGATTTCTCTCTGGATTTTTATTCTCGGGTACCTACTCAGACACTCTTGATGGCTCTATACCGGATGCCAAACCTTCCGGTGTGCAATGGCCTGGAGATCGACAGTGCCTTGACCTCCGGCAACGAGTGTCCTTTGGCGAATCTATTTATCGTGGCACCTAGTCTAGGATGGGTGGATTGCGCATTACTTCTGTCTTCCCCAAGCGAAAGCCGCATCTAGGCGTGAGAAATGGACTAATTCTGGAAGCGCGTTTGAAAATTCATCTCTCATTACCGACAAGAGGAGATCCGATAAAGTCAGCTCGCCTTCTGAGAAATAATTTGGGCCAATGAATACCCATCTGACTGACGAAGATCAAGAAACAAGCGAGGCGTTTAGCTCGTGCGTGGTCCCTTTTGAAGCGGGGGTTTGGCACTAATAAATAGTTTACGGCTGAGTTTAAACACGCCTGAACGGCGATGCAATTTCTAAGTCAAGCATAGTTCCGGCCTTGATTCTGTCCAATGAACGAACTACTCTGGAACCTTGTCATTAGCTTTGGGCAGACGTTACTAACGGCCCAAGTGCCGAGGTTATTTCATCCTGCAAGGAAGAAAAAGAGGATGAAACATGTTCCGACCTGACGAGGTGAATGCTACAGGTTTATCGTACGCTGCTAGCACGTTCTCTAGACTGTGTAAAAGTATCCCCCGTTTTAAATTTCAGCCACTCAGATCGCCTTATTAGCATAGAGCCATGCAATAAATTGTCTTAATTGTGTGTAGCTGTGCAGCCGCAAGTGGTGGCTAACACATGGTGAGCCCCATCAATAAGCTATTCCACCCATCTCTGAAGCGCTGAGACGCTTGAATTACTCTCATGAATCGCCGATACTTTGCTATTATCTGCTTATGGCCACTTTTCTTATAAGATTCACAAGCTACCTACTGTGACCCTAAGTGTATCACGGTATCATGTACGCAGACTTTGTTTGTGAGGTTGATTACATTGTATTCATGATATTCATAAGTCATTTTATTCCCATGACACCCGCTGCTGTCCTCGCCACTACCTTGTGACATTCTTAGGGCGAGGAAGCAATGAAAGACTCTCCAAGTACGAAGCTTGTTACTAGCCCAGTCTCTTCTCCTGTACACCCCCCTTCAATACACCTGTGAAATGATCTGTGCAGCTTCACTCAATCAGATGATGGACCACGTGCAACAGTTGAAACCACTTGCAGTCAACCACCGTGTAAGTGTCTGTAGTCCTTCCTCAAACCTGAGACACGCCATCATGCACCTGGCCGTCCATGACGCTGTCATTCCTGCCAGTTGTGGGCCGGGGCTTACCTTCGGACTCGACAACCGCAACAGGGGACAGCGGACCACTTGGAAGAAACTTTCCCGACTCGACGTCCCCGTCATCCTGGCCAGGGTTGGCGGTGCGGTACTCCAGCCACTTCATGAGCGAGTACACGCCAAACGAGAGGAACGAGCCCATGAAGGGCCCCAGCCAGTAGATCCAGTGATACCCGACGAACCCGGTGATGACAGCGGGACCGAAGGAGCGCGCAGGGTTGATGGAGGTGCCGGTGAAGTTTGTGCCGGCAATGTGCGCAATGAAGACGGAGATGCCGATGCCGATGGGGGCAAGGAACGTGGCCCTGTGCTTCTCGACCGCGAGGAAGTAGACGGTGAGGACGAGCTGCGCAGTGAGGAACATCTCGAGGAAGAGGCCCTGGACGACGCTGGTGCCGTTGCTCAGCGCATTGGCCACGCCCAGAGGACCGGGCAGGAGACCATCCGTCACGGCAGCTGCTGCGATACCGGCGACGAGCTGGGCAGGGACGATGCATAGAGCGCGAATGGGTGTCACGGCTCCGACGAGGAGGAGACCGAGTGTGACCTGAATTGAAGCAAAACGAATCGGTTAGCAAGGCCACACGGTACACGACGGGAAGACGATAATGAGAAGTGGGTAACGTACAGCCGGGTTGAACATTCCGCCAGTGACACGGTAGAAGATCCATACATTCACGGCGAGGGAGCATCCGAAGGAGGCGGCGATGTAGAGGAGGGAGAATGGCATGAGGGGGGCGGAGGGGTCACTGGGATCATTGGTGTTGAGCGCAGCCTGGGTGCCGACAAAAGCGAGGAGGAGGAACATGAAGGTGCCGAAAAACTCGCCAACGGTGAGGACGACGAGGTTGCGGAGGTTGTCGGGAATGGCATGGCGTCTCCCAAGACCGTCACGGCGGATCCCGAGAGAGTTCTCTCTTGAGCTGGTGGACATGGTGGGCTACTGTGTAGGCTTTGCAAGGGTTGTATGGATGATAAAAGTATTCAAAATGTAGGAATGGCTTCAAAATAATGAGGATGAAGGATAAGACGATGTAGGTACCTCGACGCAGAGAGATGCGTGTGTTCCCAGAACGACAGTGTGATATAAGAAGGAATCCCTCTTTGTTTGGAAGGAGAGTTCTATTGTGAGACGGGAAGGAACTACCAGGGCAGTGAAGGCTTATATAGAGATTCGAGCCGTCTGGTCTAGAGAGATTGGGTGTCCGAGAAGAGATGGCGACCCAATCACAAACAGACGGGGCTTCGGGTCGAGGGTAGTGACCAAGCTACCAGCTATCGATGCTCTCATCTCTCATTCGGAGACAAAGATTGGCGGAGGGAGGGGAGCAGTGACCTGTGATAGGCTTTGTGGGTGGCAAGGTTTTGGACGGCGCTCCATCCAGGGAGAGCCGTCTCTGGCCCGGGCACCTCGTCCAAGCCCACATCTGCTTCTCTGATACTTTGATTGCAATGTGGCATGGCGCTGCATTTGGGGTCCGGTGGGGGGTGAGATGGGAGCTTTGGGTGGGGAGGAAGTGGTGTCGGAGAGGGAGGGAGGGAAAGGGTAGATGGATGGGGGCAGGGGTGTGTATTACCACGGCTGCAGCTGCGCGTTTGATTGCTTGGAAGGAGTTGGAGTAATACCCAGGAGTTGTACCCTGTATTATGGGATGCAGAACAGCGCCAGAATAGAACAGGATATGATTGAAGGCTTGCAGGATGCGACCTTCTGTGACAGCTATTTTTCTCCGGATCCTGGCATGCGATGCAACCTGCGGCCCACAGGATGCCCAAACCACGATAATAATAGGTTAAGCTGCCTTAACGGCGAGGGGAAAAAAAGGCTACGGCACAGCACGGTTCGGCGTGCGGCTGATGGGCAGAGTTTGGGGCAGAGTTCATACTTGGCTCAAGAGGGTATGATGATTGACTAAGCGCGTCATGGTGTATGACCCTAATCAGAATGAATCGCGGCTGGAGCTGAGCCACTAGACTGATACGAAATTCGCATCGGGAAAGGGGCCAGCTGACGTTTGGATGCTTTGGGAGGTCCACGGCGCAGTGCTGATATCATTGTCTGTCAATCTTGACACATCAATCTCGACACGGGAGAGTCGTAAACATCATTTTGTGTGAGACATGCACCGCGAGAGCAGCCCAATATCATGCCACGGAGAGTTCAATTGATCGACATTCCAGCATTTGGCCTGCTGCATGTATGGATAGACACACACGCACGCGGAATTGGGAGGGGTGGGTGTGTAAGGTCTTGCAACGGGACACTCGATTTCGTGACAGGCCGAGGTACACCGTGAATGGTAGAATAGCGTCACATAACAGGCAAGATGAGGGGCCAGAGTAAGAGTAGTTGATGGGGACAACACGGCACATGCGGGGAGAGTCGAGACTCGAGACCTGAGACGGCCCGAGACTTCATTGCACAATTACGTAGCTCTGCATCCCAGTTATTCCAAGATACCACAACTTGTGCATTTTGTGTCTACAGCTCATCACTTCGAGGTGGCATCTTGGTGTACTTAAATACTTGATCTCGGTAGCACTAGAGATAACCGCGTCTCTGTAAAATGAGTAAAATAAAAAAGTCCCAAAAGGTAAAAGGACGACAAGCATTGTAAACTCTGTGAACCGATTCTCACCGTCATTCTTCTACATTGATTATCACCAACCATCAACTTTTTTTGCCCACCACGTTGTGAAGTCCCCAAACAAAGAATCAATGGAGGGGCTTCAGCATGCATGAAAATGAAACATATATACGATGAATTAATTGCTTCTCAACATTTTGAGCGGGAACGAGAGGGTGTGTACCTCCTTAGGGATATCCTCAACCTTGTAGAAACGCGCCAAGATATCACAGGTACCTAAGCAAAAGAAGAGCTCGTGACATGCATGGAGGGTCTATCTTGAAAATAGTTAATGTATGCAAGTTGGCAATATGATATTCTGCGAAAAAATGAGACCATTTAATCGCAAAGTGAAGCGTGATGGCTTCCAAAATCAGACGGTTGTGGGTTTACGGGGAAATCATTACTCCAAATAGTATACCTTGCTTCGCATGAAGTGACAGACTTGCTTTTTGTCGGATAGTTTCTCTTTTCATGTTGAACCATCAACTGAATTGCCACCTACGTGAAATATTACATTGCCTTCTGAGAGGGCGGTGTCGGCATGGATCTAGGGTTCTTTGATTTGTCCGCATCATTATTAGCACCTCTGATAGATTTCCCCAAATAGATCTGATTTACCCCATCGTTCAAAACTCAAATTTATAGACTGAATTAGCTCAACCAATGGCTGGCTGCACACTAAACATAAGGATCTGTTGTCGTGTTTGAATCACCTCCTGATTTCCACCTTGCAAAAACACGCTGTAGCAAAGGAATAATCACATCTTGGAACATCTTTTGGGGCACAATCACGAGAAGTACTACTATGAGAATTGATTTTTTGAGCTGTCAGGTGTCCAATTGAGATGGTGTAGGCATGTAGATGCAGCATCGCACATATGCCATGCAACCACCGCTTCTCCGACAGGTTGCGTCGGAAGTGAACCCTCCACATGGATGGGGCATTGGGCTCCTCTTTCACCCCCCCCGTCATTAAATGTGCTCAAGAGAAAAGAGTAACCCGAGAAAAATGAGCTCTCATTCTTCAGGCACTAACCTCACGCAGTGCCGTCACCCGGAACGCTGTGCAGAGGCCTAACGCCACCGAGTTAGATACAGAAAAGTGAAAATTTGTGCAAGCTGAAATAAATGGGAACGAACGGGGTCCCCCACACTACGAGCAGCTTGAAAAGAATTTACCAGGGGTCCAACTGGCCTTTTGTAGAATGGGATTATGAGAGCTCGCGCGAGAGATTTGTGGTCAGCTCCTGTGCCTCAGCTGAGTCACATCCATCCCATCTCGTAACCGCCAGACCGCTGAATGAACCGCCTCTGCCTCTTCCGCTGTCTCACTTATTAGTCAACAATCAGAACGGGTTAAGATATCAACTGGACTGCCTGTCACAATAAGCACATGCAGCCACTGGCCGCCGGGCAACCCACCCATTGGCTGGCATGTTTCAGCTCCCCTCACACGCTCACCGTACCGGCCCAACCGTCTTTTTGACTTTTCCATGCGTCAAAACCGCAGGGGGATCCTTGCTTAGCCGCCCCGTGCCGAACTCTATGTACCTAAGCCCCGGTGCCATGTGGCTGACAGCTACCACCGCCCCTCTCCGTAGCAGACCGACCCATCTCGCTCGTTCTGAGATATCACATGGCCGTAAAACACATCACATACCTCCACATGCCGTCCGTAAACCGCGCGCTGGCTCTCCACATTCCTACACTTTTTGCCAGGAAGACCCGGCTCTGTACCTATGCGGTCGGCCAGATTCAAATTGCCGGCCGCCCAGAAGATATCATGCTGACGAACGGCACTGAAGATTCATCATTTCCTGCATTTGAGGTATCAGTTTTCTTGTCACGGCGGTTTCGGACAGGGAACGTGCGCCGAGGAAAGATTAGCTGGACGTCTCTGTATGGCTAGACACGGAGAGCGGTAAAAAAAGAAAAAAAAAAAAAAAAAAAAAGAGTGGCGAAGCAGCTGTTAGACTGCGGGATATGTCTTCCACTCCGCTTCTTCGCTCGTATGAGATGAGAGATTTCCTACTATCAGCTCTGGCTTCATCTGAACATTGCCGCTTATAAAGTTTACGTTCTGTTCAATTTTGGAATAGGTCTTCAAGAGCGGCTGCCGAAAGAGGAAGCTCACTTAAGGAAAATATGTGATTCACTGGCTATGGCTAGCCTGGAGCTCGACATTCCAATGCCCAATGCTCAGATCATTACCAAGTCAAGACATGAATCCAGGCATTACCGAGCAGGATCGGCGGAGAGGGGACTGTGCAAAAAGGTAAAAAACTGTAGAATGCTCCGAGGTGTAACCTGAACGAGAAGTGCAGGAATGCATGCTGATCTTTCCTCGGAGGCACGACAAATAAGACCACCATCCACAGCATCATGCGGGTGAGGGTGAGAGAGTTCGAGTACAAAGTAAAAAAAAACAGCAATGAAAGATGCTAGACCCGACATCTCAACATAATGAATGCACAACATCATGCAACAGCGACCTACAACTCATTTAGAGTGTATTGCCATTAAACCCCCCCCGAAGTTATTCATGTGTGCTATCTCAGCCGAATATACAAGGCGAGAAAAAAGAGGGAGTAGCACCAGCCCATTGACATTCATGGATCATTCGCGCCAGCCAGGCTCCAGTGGGATGGCTTCAGGCGCTCATGATTGGGATGTAACAATGCACAAGACGATCGAAAGCAAGGTGTCCTCACTCTGCATCGGTAGGTGGCATCAGATGTGGCGATTGATGGATTTGCAGCAACGAAAAATCCACCGGTGAAGATGCCAAGTGGCAGCCCTCCCTCTCCGACCGAAACTCTAAGAGAGAATATGGAGAAGACAAGAAAGAGTGGGCGGTTCTGCCGTAGAGCAAGGATGGCCAGCATAAGCATACCGTTTCATGTCTTTCAATCAGGCGATTTGCCGACGGGAAAGGCGGGTATTGCATGCACGAATGGGATACAAGAAGGTAGATTCAGGGCTGCACATGGCGTTTTAGCGGCGATTAGGGCGAACATTCGGGGGAGGAATCGAAGGTTTGGCGAAGGGGGATGTGTTTGACTGACTTTGTCATGTCCTGGGGTTTGTGGTGACTACATGACAACATTGAGAAGGCCAGCTGAAGTTGTCTTAGACACCAATGAAACTGTTCACTCAGCCGCGGGGGAATTATGGCCGGCAAGAATGCTACCCTTGACTAAACTTGACTTACATTTCTCTCCCTTGAACACAAATTCAAGGTTAAAAACAAGCCTTTGACCATCCAAGATAGCTACACTGACCAAGTCAAACACCTCGCAAACTCAAGGCAATTAATTCAACTGTGAAAGCGTGAACAAGAATACCCTCTCTTCGGGGCCAACGTATTTCCCGCACCCGCATTTCCGCTCTCAAATCATTCAGAGAGAAAAACACCAAAATGCAGATCACTGCCTATCTCTCACTCCTCGTGCTGGCATCATCCCAGCTCGTGGCTGGCCAGCTCCTTGGCCGCTCCTGCGGGTTCAAAATCGCCCCATGCGCCAAAGACATGTACTGTAAACCCGACTCGGACAAATGTACAAACTTGAACCGTTGCCCAGGCTGGTGCACCTGGAAGAACGTATACCCTTCCTGCGGTGGCTTCCGCATCAATCCCGGGCCTCCCCCATGCGACGAAAATACCGAGACGTGCAAGGATGACCCCAGAGACCCGACTAGCTGTGGAATGGCATGCGACGCGCCTGGAATATGCCTGCCCAACAAGCAACCCAGATGTAATCCCCGCAAAGCTCTAGGATGTCCGAGGGGGCTGTTCTGTTATCCTACCAAGGGGAGGGGGGTGGGCTGGCAAGACGTCGACTACAGGGATAGGGATCTGGAGGAAGACGCAACCACGGAGGACTCTCGGTGGGCTGGGATTTGTCTTTGAGTGATCGGCACGGCAGATACGTTATGCAGCGCCAGCCTGAGCAGGTCTTGGCGTTTATGCGTGGTGGTCTTGGGACGACGGTTGAACACCCTCTTAGCTCCTCTCTTTGCTGTACCAGTAGGGCTCGTTTTCTTGACAGTTCATCAGTTATGCCAATGCTGCATTGCCATGTCCACACACCGAATAGCGTGATCTATCCATGTGCCCTTCATCGAGGCTAAACTAGTGCCCGGATGTTCCAACCAGGAAGAGGCGGATCCGGTTGTTCTCCCGGGAAAAGTGGGACGTGCTGGGATGTGCTCTTTGGAGTTGGAGTTTGCAACTTGGTTGGGCTCCCATTTGTGCATCTTAGTTCTGCCTGATATGATCAGCAGTTTACGGACGATCACTTCTAGAATTGTAGTAGTTTTGCTTGAAACACGGAGTTCGAGGTACATATCCTGATATCCTTCATTACGTATCCTTCGGCTTGAGCCTTCTCGCGTACGACTGGATGTAAAGCCTGATCGGCATTGCAGGCGACCTATCAACTTGCTTCGTGGCAAAACAAGCCCAACCTCACACGCCTTGTGCCTTCGGCTCTTGGGCAGGCAATTGGTGAGACAGAACGTGGCACACTCGAGTGAACTTCCAAAGTGCAAGTTACGGGCCTTTAGCCCTCAGCCGACAGTTGTGAACATAACACTCACCCAGCCAATCTCTTTTGGTCGAATCTATTGTTCCCCTCCCCACATCATGCACGTTCCACCGGATTAGAGTGTCTATGTGCTACATTTCATGTCACCCGCTGAAAGGGCCAGGCATCCATCATACAGGGCAAACCTTGTTGTAATGTGGCGAAATCATGTAGTGTTGCTCGTGTTAGAGGTCGATTGGTGCAGTGGCAAGTGGCCACAACTACAGAATAGAGTTGGGCGACGTCGCATCATGTAAGTCCCCAACCAAGTTTCTCTCCAAGGTGGTCGAAAGTAAGGCGAGGAACTTCCATTGCCCGCTTCAAATGAACGGTGGCGAGATAACTGAGTTCCCTTGACATGGCGAATTTAGTGTCTGAGCAGTAATGAGGCGCTTAACACAGCCACGGCTAGCACGTGCCCAAGCAATCTGAAGGCAGTTGAGTAAGTCACCGAGAAACCTCGACCGCGGCTCGATGTCTTGGCTTATCGCCATGAAGGCAAATAAATTGAATATATTCATGGCTGTGTTACAAACTGGCTATATTTTATGTTGCCTAAAACTCTTTCCTGGTTTCCGGTCTTTTTACTCCTATACTCATGGCTGGGTTGAGTAAAAAAGGGGTTAGGGGAACCATTTTTTTTGTTGGAAAGTCAGTGAGGATGGAATGCTCTACTGTCTTCCATCAGCCATCCTCGTGTGTATCTACGTCGAAGCATTACCTTGTGGGCAAAATTTGCTAAGATGGTGTCCGCCTCGCCACTACTAGTCAAGTCTTCTAAGGTGATTCGTATTTGATTAACGTTTCCTCGTGATTCAAAGCATGCAGTTGCAGCACTTGTGAGTGGTTGCATAGATGGAACATTTGTTTGGATGCCATGCCCTAGTCTCATTACTCGTCAACAAGCTCCTAGAGTTGCGATTTCAGTACCATCTTGACTCAATTGGTCACCCCACAATCCATTGTCGCTGTAAACTGTCGTGGACTCACTCGTTAAGATGTAGAAGACTTATTGATTTGACGAATATCACGGCGAAGACTAGAAGAGGGTGTTGATGTCTTGAAACTTCAAACAAATACGTGGTATCTGTCACAGGGCTATGAAAGTGAGGCTCAAATGGCACTTCAACTTCAAATTTCATTTTTATTATCCTCCACTGGCTTGTCTGTGTCTTTTCTTCCTATACTAATACTCAAAGAATTCTAGACCAGGCGTACATTTACGGATTGAACAACGTAGAGAACTCCCATCCGATTGGGTTATTTTCACCCAATATCCTCTATCCTGGGGACCGGTCGCAACACCCTGAAAAAGATCTCACCATAGAAGGGAAGATCCCGACTATCGCAGAGTTGATCCGGGGATGGGCGATGGAACCGGTCCACCGTCCGGATGAACCCGGCCACAGGCACAGAGTCCGCATGGCAATTGAGGCGATTCTGTCCTTCGCGATCCCATGAATAGCTTTCCACATATTCACTCTCTCCATCCATAAATACACGGCTTTCTCGGCACTGGCACGGGAATTCCCTGCTGTACGCGAAACTGTGCATGTACCGTAAATCGTAACTTCTCCCAACCTGATATTTGGGTGGGAGTGCCTCTTCTCGATCAATAAGGTACAACCGAGTCCATCGTGGAAGGATTCCCACCCTCCATGCCCAGTAGGCTCTCAAGACCAGACCTCTTGCCGAAGCCTCCTCTAGGTTTTTGCGAATAGAACGCGCAGTTGTTCCCAGGCCCTCGTTCCAACTGTGTTCGAATTCGAAAGCAATGTTTATGTCTGAATTCTGTGGAAGATGATAGAATGGGAGCCGGGTAAGTAGTTCCTCCCATTTAAGGAAGACGCAGCGAGACATTTGGTCGGGTGGGAATCGGAAACATACAATATCGCGCTTAGAGAAGTCAAGGTAGATATTTTTGCCTGTTTCGCGTATGGTGACGACCTTCCGAGGATTCGTGGTTGAAGAAGACTTCTTGTTCTTGTTCTTGTTCTTCTTCTTGGAGGGCCTCCTCTTGGACGGGCGCTTGTTAACGAAGGCGAAGGGATCCTTCCTTCTTGGCCTGCGACCGTGGTAGCGTCCGAGAATTGTTCGAGACTCCCAACACGCAGTTCGGAGGCCAGCATTCCAGTAGCATAGGACACGATTATATTCGGTCCAGGAACACTGCTGCGGCTTGGACCGTAGTGGATGACGGGCAACAGGCTTGCACACCCAGTCTTTCGATCCCGGCTGCATGAAGCTGTCGATCAGCCACGGTAGGGAGCTCTCCCGGTGGCCTCCGTCTTCCTCATTATATAACGAGTAGTAATGGATCTTTGGTGTCTTTTCCGTCCAGATAGCCATCCTCCAGATCTTATAACGGAGCTCGGGTGGTAACTTGCGGAATGGATGAAAATGAGTCAACGGCCCAGGGGCATCAGCGGCGGAAGTCTCTCTACTCATTCCGTCGGCATCGCCGCTGTGTCGGTCTGGGATGTTGTTTGCAGAAGCCATGAGTGTTGTTGGAAACGGAGGCAATCACCCCTCCGATTCTTTTGCACTCGCTTCTTGTTTTCCCCAATGAATTTGTGTGGATGAGATGTTCATTGGAGAGGAATGGAGGGCTTTTATGCTTACCTGTCATTGTTTCAAATTTTCAAAAGCTGTAGTACACTTTGGCCTCGGCGAGTTTCTTAGGTTTTTTGACGCAATATCTCCGTACTTGGGCGTCTCGTCTGTGAGCTTGTTACTAGAGCCTTTTGTCTTGTGGTTTATCAAAAAAAGTTTGTCCCAAAAACTCTACACAATCTCACTATCACCAAAATTGGTTTGAGCCATCTCATGAGCTTCAAAGTCTGGTCGCCTCATGAACTCAAGGCTCCAGCCACTTTCGAGCGTGGCAATGTCATTCAATCCTGTCCATGTCCAACCAAGCCGCAGCCTCCGTGGCTCTTCTTCTCTAAAGTGAGTGACGTTATTTATTTTGAAGTCTTTGTTGTTATGATACGTAAGAGGAAGAGAATAAAGTTCAACAGCAATGGAAGCTGCCAGAGCCTGACAACGCAACACAATTGTTGTATATGATATGAAAATAAGATGGCTGGACTTGCAAAAGCGTGACAAATCTAGATATCCAATCACCTAGTAGCTGGATGGACGACAAGCACGACAGGCCCATTTTGTGAGTAAAGACCGGGTTATGTCTACCATTTAGTGCGCTAATGGTACCCCGGATGAATGTTCCCCGCAATGGAAATCGGAGAAAGGGGGAAATTTCATTCATGCCTTACTTTTTTTTTTCGTTTTTCGTACATTAACTTACTAATATATGGCGTGTGTCGCCACGGCAGCCACATAGATACAGTTCAAAAGAGAAACCATGCCATCGCGCTACCAGCGTTAAAAAACAGAAAAGGTTTTTCCGAACTGCCAGTGTAGTGTGGCTTTAATCTTGGTAGATACGATACATCACGGAGAAACACCTGGAAATTTCCGGAATATCAGTGCCTGTCCGAGCCTCATGACCGCTCAGGTTATTCCAAGCTCAGAGATCAAGGACAAGAACAGACAAAAGTTTAACGATGATGATGATCTATTGCATTTTTGCCACCAGATAGGTTATCTCGAACAGGAAAATAACGCACCTAAATACGATTTGTGTTCAAGACCCGGTGGATCCCTTCGGGAGATGGTATGTTTACTGCAAAATTATCTATAATACACTCCCGACTCAAGACCAGCAGGATCTACGGATTCTTGAAGATAAACCCTAAAATTCAAGTATCAAAAAGTTTCAACAGGGCCATGCACCCTAAGCTTTGAAATTCAGAACTCGAGCGTAAATCATATAGGGATACGCTTGACTTGACATGTGACGTACATCCGATACCGCAATTGACTTACACACACCTATCAAGGTTAGTCTCACATATACAGCCAGATCGCATACATACGAAGAGGCTGTCTCGAGCAGCAGCTAGCAAGCAGGTTAAACTGGACAGCTAGATCATACACACGAAGAGGCTGTCACCAGCAGTAGCTAGCTGGCAGGTCAAAATGGATGGCTAGATCAGAGGGCAAACAAGAAGCTGTTCTCAGTAGCTAATCAATGCAGCCTGGTAGGCTGAATTTTGCGGGCCTTATTCCTGTAAGTGCGGTATCGGTCTTATATCTCATGTCGAGCTACAAGTGGTGGGTGTCAAGTGCACCTCATTATGATATATCTATCTATAACTTCGCAGTTTGGCTCTCGACCTTTGACAGAACCTGTTTAAATGCTTTATCCACCTGGAATATCCATTAGCAATCATAGCAATAAGGAGAGGATTACGTTATAACTTACTTCGTAGTAATGCATCCAATTAGCGTTATGTCCCCAGTTCCTCTTGATTCTCTCAGTGATCTCCTGCTCTTGGTTCAGTCCAGCATGTGCCAGATACTTTTCCGTCTCGCCAAATTCGTCCAGTACTTTATACAGAGCGCTGTAATGAGGAGACCGAACCTGGTCAAAGAGTTGCAAAGCATGTTTAAGCTCTCGGTGGGTATCATTTGCCCACTGCAATGCCTGGCCGAGGACATATGCATCTTCGAGTGCAAAGCCGGCCCCGGCCCCAAACGCGCCCGATAGAGGGTGTGAAGCGTCGCCAATCAGGACTGCAACACCATCGTGGGTTACTGAATCCAGTCTCGGGCCTGCGAAGTAGTCATACTGCTCCACATATGTGACCAGCTTGAAGAGCTCTTGGATCGGCTGACACATCTCCGAAAAGGTATCGGTGAAATGCTTCACACTGGCTTGTTTCCCCCAGCTCGAGCGGTTCTCACCGCCGGGCTCTGCAACGGCGCAGGTGATTTCCCAGTCGTTGCCGCCAAGGGGACAAGTGTAGACCCATTTCTTGTCAGTTCCATGCCAGAAAATGACGGCCTTGGGCAGGCCGTTGATTTTCTCGGCCTCATCTGTCCTCACCAGCGTTCTGTATGCTGTCGAGCCGGTATAGGCGATACGATGTTCTGGAAAGAAGAATTGACGCACAACCTAAGAAACAGTCAGCCCATGTTATCCATCTCTTTCTCTTATTCTGATAAAGGGTGTCGGCTTGATCTTACTGAGCGGATACCATCAGCACCAATGAGGAGATCGACCTCATCTGAGAATCCCCCAGCGAACGTGATGCGTAATTTGCCCGAACTTAGCTTCTCGACGTTCTCTAGTTTTTTCCCTACTCTAATGCGGCTCTGGTCGACCTCCTTCAACAATGCTTGCTGCAAAACCGACCTGTGAGCCCTACAGGATTCTTGGTGCGGCGGCACGCCTTCTTTCGAAGCGGCCTTGGCTTCCAGCACCCCAGATAGACCATTTCTAGTTACAAATTAGTTAACACATGAAACAAAGAGCACAGAGGTTGACGTACCGATGCTCGGTATTATGGCCGTCAATGGGCCTGAAAATATCGTCGCTCTTGATATGATGGGACGCCCCAAAATGCTCGAGCACGCGCCATGTGATTGGTTGCAGGGTGAGGCCGTTTCCAATCTCGCTGATTTCTGTCTTTTTCTCATATAGCGTCCAGTCAACAAAGGGGAGCCGTGATAGAGCAATGGCGGCTCCTAGGCCTGCAGGGCCGCCGCCTATAATCGCAACCTTGATGGTTGTTCGTGGCTTGTCATTCGTCATTGTGTTAAATGAAACTTTAGTGCAGTTATTACCTTGGGGAAGTGCAGGTGGTCGGGTTGCTTGAAGTCGGAGAATTGATCAGTTGTGGGCGGATAACTTCGAACGAGCAGCTTATCAGATATTTGAAACCAGATGCCGACAGGGAAGAGTGTCGTCAGTCGTATCTCATGTCGCGAATCAAGTAAATAATCAGGCCATAAACTAAGATAAAGGAACGCTGGAACTCTGGGTGACTTGGACTCAATACACCAGTACCCACTCTCCACATGGAAGGAATTGCGATATATGCTGGAAAACTACGCCATCGACCTAGAGCCCCAGTCCCCATTTTTGGAGGCTCACAACAGCGCTCTTATCATGGCCAATTGTGATGCAGCGCTTAACTCGCCAAGCAGTTGAGTTGAATAGAATATTATTAATAATGAGGCCCTAGTAAGTAGTTTTCAGCCAGGGCGTGAGCAGGCCGTGTTTCTTTGGGGGGAGGACTGTCCAGACCGTCCGATTTAGACGGATGTGCCAAGGCGGGGTCTTGAACGTCAGCTGCACACCGCATGGCATGATCGTTGTATAAGCCGAGGGGGCTTTATCTAGTCGCCTTATCCGTAGCTGGGTCATAATTCCGACCAAATACCAGGGCGGGTTTCAAATCTAGTTGTGAAGGCGGCTTTTAAATCTAAGTGTTAAGCGGGCTTCAGATCTGGATGGTAGATTCGTCATTGAGGCTGACTCGGGGAGTGGGTTTATGATCTGATGCAATGAATAGAAACCTATGCTTAAGAGCTAACTAAAATAAGAATCCCGACATCTTGGTTCATTAGAAATCATCCATGTAGTTGGTGTGAACACCACTTGTTCATAGCATCGAACAATTTGGTATTGGATCTGGTCCCAGGGCGAGGGGTAGGGATAAGGACTTGATATTCAGTCACAAGACGGATCATGACTATCAACCAATTCACATCTAGGTCTATCGTGTTGGTATCACAAAAAACTATTCTACCAAGGGGAAATTTACTATGTAGCTTTGGAAGATTAATGATCAAGCAACCCTCGTCATTCTTATATCTTCCACACACCAACTGTTGAAACAGCCTTCAAAACCTCTAGCTCTACATCGTGCTCTTGTAACCACCGAATACTTGCTCCACTCTCCTTGAATCGACGCTTCCACTCATCCTCATCCCCAGCTGCTTCAGCCACATAACTGGCAGTGTCTCGGTCTAGTGCCATCTGCTGCTCCACACGCAACAGGAACGGCGCACGTGTTTGCTGGAAGACCTGGAGTGCCTTGTGAAGGTCGTATCCCGCCGTTTCTCGCCGGCCCCGGCCCCTCCTTCGAGTTAACTCCAGAGATCGATACAGGGCCCACGCGTCCCCAAACCCCATGGCTGCGCCTGCTCCGTACGCACCGGCCGTTGGGTGCGAGGCATCGCCGATGAAAACGACCCGGTCGTCCCTGGTCAATTCGCGGAGCCAAGGGCCTGAATCTAGTGGGTAGGCTTGGATTTCCTCTACAGTATCCAGAACTTTGGAAATAACCGGATCCCAGTCTTTGTAGTGATCTCGGAGCCGGTTCAGTCCCTCCTGGCTAATCGAGCGCTCCCACCTCAGGGTCGCAGCGTACTCTGGCTCTTCTGTTTTGATGATGACCACTCCGTACTGATCGAGACCAAGTTCGGACAAAAAGACGACCTCGCCGTCACGTCTCCAGGATGAAGAGTCGTCGTGAAGCTCTTTGATATGCGCAACTCTTGATTTGTGAAAGACGTTGCGATATGCCACGGCGCCCTTGAACTGAACTTGGTGGTCAGGCCAATATTGCCGCCTGATGCCAGAGTAGATTCCATCTGCCGCGACCACCAGGTCAAAGTCCGGAGTGGTTTCACCATTGGCAAACTCCAACTTAGCTCCCACATCACTGTTTCTTACTGCCGCGACTTGCTTCCCATACTGCACAGCATCCTTGGGGTGGTGATCCATCAAAAGTTTCAGCAACGGCCATCGGTGAGTGCGGGCTTGGATAAAGTCCTCCTTGATGTGTTCCGAAGAATACTGCCTGACCAAGTCTTCGCCAGTCCTCCAGTGCCTAGTCACATAGACTGCTCGGTCAGGGGGCCGATACACTATTTCGTTGATCTTCTCCGGAGAGATCAGCTTGGTCAGGACCAGCTGGCCTGTTACCGTCAAACTGATCCAAGCCCCTGCCTCCCGAGGCACCGGTGACTTTTCGAAACCCACAACCTCGACATCCTGGAGCCCCGATAAAGCCAACAGAGCTGCGCTTCCGACGAGCCCAGTTCCGACGATGCTTGAAAACTCAAAAATTAGCTTGCTGAAGTTAGACTGGGATGTATTCCTTCACATACGCTATCCGGAGCTTGCCGGGATTCGTTGAGTTGTTTGCAACTAGATCCACCATGGTTTGCGAAATTTTCAAGAAGGTCGGATTTTTGGAAAGTTCAAATTCTATGGAGGAGCTACAGTGTACGTCCAAGCTGCAAGAACATGATTTCATATAGTCTCGAACTATAAGCATATCGAGATAGCTGATCCCGTCAATTGCAGAGCGGGAACTTTCGGTTGCCTCTTGCATCTGCCGATTGTTATCGGTTCCAATAAATGTGACGAGATCCATTCCCAGAAAGACGTGATCAGACCCCTACGAAGGCGTTGATGCCCTCACACGGAATCCCGGCGCACTGGGACGCTGGGTCTACTCGCCAACCCCGCCTCTTGCGTGATTGGGCCCTGGATCATTGCATTGGCGGTCTTTGTCCTGTTAAAATGGCCCCTGACTCGCGTTGTTCCACTCTTTGCTCCGGAGGGTGTGTAAAACCTAGTCAAGCCTCTGTTAAATAGTCCCTGATATCGACATAGACATGAATTGCGCAATCCGGAAACCTAAATCTAACCAGCGTTGCCATTACAGGGTCAAGAAAGATTCTCCTCCGAGGCATAAAGCCATGCTATATATCCTTCCCGAATTGGTTTCTGCTGAGATATGACCTCGCAGCTGTCAAGTGTTCCCTTTCAAAAGAACCATAACTTATCCCGTCAGAATCGTTATTCCCGGCCAGCTCTTTCGCCATGGGTTTCACGGCTGAGGAGGGCCGAGCGCCCGTCACTTGGTATCGATCTTCCATTTTCTCGGCCTTGATCGTGGCCATAACTGCTTTCACATGCCCCGGTATCTTTGGCGCCCTCAACGGTATGGGGGCTGGAGGCGGCGCAAAACCTGAAGTCTCGGATGCAGCCAACGCCGTCGTTTTTGCTGTCATTGCTCTCGGATCGCCTATTGTCGGTGCAATCTGTGGATGGCTGACTCCCAAATGGACCTTGGTGGTATGTTCCGAGGCTTGTGACACTTTGATTAGAAGTTGATCTTGTGATGTGCTAACGATCTTCCCTAGATCGGCACTCTTGGGTACGCCCCTTACGCCGCCGGTTTCTTCGTTGTCGATAAATACGGCCAGGAGTGGCTGCTTCTGTTTGGTTCTGTGACGTGTGGTCTCTCTGCCTGTTTTCTTTGGGTAGCGAGCGGCGCCATCTTCATGGGATATCCCGAAGAGCACCGCAAGGGTCTTGCGAGTAGGTTCCTCCATTGGTCGCCTGCGACAGTGAGATGAAGAAACATTCTGACTGACATTCATGAAAAGCATCTTTGAAATTTATGCTACAGAATCTAGGTGCCTCCATCGGCGGTATCATCAGCCTTGCCTTGAACGTCACCCGAAACTACCGCGGCTCTATCAGCAACGCCACCTACATTGTCATGATCGTCATCATGTGCATTGGACTGCCCTTCTCGCTCTTCCTCCCCGCCGCCGATCGAGTCCAGCGCAGCGACGGTCGCAAAGTCATCCTCAAAAAGAGCAAATCCATTCTCAGCGAGTTCAGAATCCTCTGGGCACTTCTCAAACAGCCAAAGGTGCTTGCGATGATGCCGATGATGCTGTACGCACAGTGGTTCCTCGCCTACCAGTGGAAATTCAACTACTCCTACTTCACTGTCCGATCTCGCGCTCTCAACTCCATGCTCTTCTACATCAGCGGGTTCCTCGCCTCCTGGCTCCTGGGGCAGTTCCTTGACTGGCAGAGGTTCTCTAGGAAGACCAGAGCCCGCGTCGGTTTCCTAGTGCTGTTCTTCTCAGTCGGCGCCTCCTGGATCATCGGCCAAGCTGTGCAGGTTCATTACGCAAAGACTACGCCGACTCTTGACTGGGCCGAGACCGAGTATGGACTCGGCTGCTTTGTGTTCCTTCTCTGGGGTGCATCTGATCCCATGTAAGTATTCAGAATCTCAGGCCCTGCCCAATGACCTTTTTGAGAGAGTCTAACTATATTTTCAGCGTCACGACTTATAAGTACTGGATCGCAGGAAGCCTGACCAACAATGTGAACGAGGCCGCATTCCTTTCGGCTCTGATCAACTCTATTGGATCGGTTGGTTCGACATTCGGGTTTGTCATTGGTGTTAAAAAATTCAGCCTCGTCGGCGCCTGCGCCATCAACCTTGCTCTGTTCTTCATAGCCGCTCCCGGGCTTGGCTGGGTGGCATACACAGGAATCTCCGAGACGTCACACGGAACGAGTCTTACAGGTTTAGCTGATCTAGATGATGAGTCAACTCCGTCGTATGATGAGGCCGATGCCTCTACTGACGGCAAAGACGTGGTTACAACTCGAGCTGCCGAGCTTAAGGCCTAAGGACTGCTCGATGCTGCTTTCCCACCTCAAGATAATCATAGAGAGCCGTGCTACTCTTACATAATAATCCGCTGCCCATCCTTGTCATCCTAATTGTCATCTACAGGACTAGGAAGAATTTCACTATAACATGATAAACCCAGCCAGATCTAGCTGCCTTGACCTTTTCTTTCTGTTATTGCATGTGACAACCCAAAATTGCCTCTGATGTATTGTGTATTATCTCCTCCCCTGATGAAAGTTCGAGTATAAAGTAAAAAAACAATAATGGAAGAGGCCAGACCCGGCATCTCAACACAATGACTACGAGGTTAAAATAAAAGCAGCCTTATTGTTATCGTACCTATAACGGTCTGTGCCGCCCACTTAACTCTACCTAATAATAGGAGGCATGTTATTTGCGAAAGAGAGTTCGAGTATAAAAGTTAAACAACAATAGAAGATGCCAGACCCGACATCGCAACGCAATGAATACGAAAGGTAAGTATAAGCTTCGCTAGTCAAAGGCTGCAGTCATGCGGAAGGAAAAGTCTGTAAACCTTCACAAGGATGACTCACTTGCCGTCGGGACGAGCCGCTCGTCGAACTATATAAACTGCCCTTTTCCCCCTGGCTTCTCATCTTCTATCCTTCACCGACAAGGGCAAGATTTAACCCTAGTCATTTGGCATGCTATTTGCAACCACCGGATATGTTTATCCAACCTCATTAAAACACTCGCCTAAGCTGTCTCACTTCGTAGGCAAATGTTGGCAGCTATTGAGGCGTCTTCGCCGTCGCAAGAATTGCGGTTCCCTGTAGGTCCCACCCAGAATTCCCATGTTTCTCAGTCAGGTGCTCAATGACCCTATCACGAAACCCAGCCTGGTACTCCGCGATCTGCTCCTCAGTCCAATATGTGTCCATGATCCACTTGAAAATCATGGAGAATTTTGTCGCGAACTCCTCAGGACCTTTTACGTGCTGAGGCGTGCCGATAGTCCTTACTACAATATCAACAAAGCCATGCGCTGATAGAGCCTTCTTGATGCCTTCTGGGTCAACCCACTCTGGCTTGCCGTGGACTGCCATCTGCACTGGACTGGGGAGAGGAGTCTTGAAAGGCAGTGTCTCGAGCGTTGACCGTAGATCGGGCACCCACCCACCCGCGACACCGGTATCAGCATGAACGACGCTGAATGCGAGAGTCCCTCCTGGGCGCAGGACGCGACAAGCCTCTGAATTGCCAATTAGCTCGTCTGACTGTCTTGAGGAGGTTGGAGGCAAGTTACCTCGCAGCACAGCTTCTGGCTCTGGGATAATGTGCAATGCGAAGTTGAGCGTCATATAGTCGAACAGACCTCCAGCCATGCCCGAATCCTGCAGCTTGCTGGTTAGATCAATCGATGGTGACTATAAAAGAGAAGTCATTCTCGTTTATTCTCTGCGGTGGATTGGGTCGATACCTGAGCATCCAGAACCTTGGTTTCAACGTTGATCCAGTCGAGCTTCCGCACACGCTTAGTGAGAATGTCAACAAACGCTTGGTTTACGTCTGCGCAGAGAATCTTGCTCTGACGCAGGACGTCTGGTTGGATCGTCTGTTGCAGCCGGGCAGCGATCGGGCCTGTGCCACAAGCGTGGTCGACAAGGTCAAAGCTCGTTGTGGTCCCTGAGTCAAGGCCGGCCTGCTCGAGCAACAGACCTGCTATCCCGCCCATGAAGTCTTCTGACTGGCGGATCATCCTATCGATACCTTCATCATCCAGTGTGGATAGCGCATCATACTGCTTGCGCAGCGTCTCTTGGATCTTCTTACTGTCCATATCTGTTCTCTCACGAGGAGCCCCTGATTTCCAAAGAATATATATGACAAAGTATGTTTATAAACATGAAGAGCGATATACCATGAGCTGATCATCAAGTCCTTTTATATCACCCTCGCACCCTTTCAACACCCCCGTTGCCTTGATAGTGGAGAAGAGCCTGAATATAAGAGGGAGACTAGTCTATTCGTTGAAGGTGGGACTTAAGCGAAGCGCTCACCAATCGAAACTAACTCATCCTCCTCGGAAGCAGCGTGGTTGCATCCAAAGAGGTGCATGCTTCAATTCTATTGGCCCACGAGCAGATATGGCCTTGCAAGCTCGGAGACATATTGCGAACAGCTTCGCGTGAACAGCTTCGGAGACATATCTATGCCCAGCCTCGGAGACTAAATTTTCCCATATGAATTCAGTAAGTGATCAGTTCGGTTACGGAACTGATGAATATTAATAGTCATACATCACTTCCTCTTATTGCTACGCTGAAGGTGATTTCGCTGAGCAGACAGGCATCTGTCTCTAGGGTTGTGCGAGTTCGAACGAATTAGATATCAAGAAACTAGTAGATTCCAAAGAGTTGGGTTGGCGAAACAGACATAGTTGCTATCGCATCATTGTCCAGCTTGCCGTACCTGTGCGGAACCTAAGACGGTAAGTCTAAAGATTCTCTAGCCGCAGGATAGTTGATACCCTGCCATAAGCCCAAACCCCCTGTGGCACGGGTAACCATTCCTGTCCCTACGTTGATGTAAAGCTCGGAGACTAAAGGTTTTTAGTAGGGAACCATCCTAAACCACATTGGGACCTCCTGGACCTCGAAGAGAAGGCACACTTGAACCAAGAGGCCCTGGCGCGAGGTCCGAACGAAGGCCTTTCATCTTTTTTCTGGATTCAATTCATACCAAAGCTAGTTGCAGAGATATTGCAGAGATTGTGAAGCTCAAAACTTATGTTCTAGTCGCGAAGCTAGTATTGATAGCTTTCTCTTGTTGTTGATTTCAGTGTGCGGTAGAAGTAAGACTATGATACAACTTCGTCATCAATGATAATTCCCTTGCGCATACCGACTTTGCTGGTGGTGTCATCGCTTAAGACTCCGACACGTAGCAAAGAGTAATAGTACAGATCCTAAAGCTTCAACCAGCCCATCACTTTTGCAGCTCATACCTTTTCCCTACGTTCTATCTTTAGACCGGGTGGGTGTACCTATTCTCTACCTTGTACGCCTTGTTCGCCTAGACTAATTCGTGACAAGTAAAGCGCGAGTAGACATCCTAGTATCTATTCTTGAATTCAGCTTGCATAAAACCGTGGCTGCTTATTATTGCTGATACTGGCCACTTGGGCCAAAACAAAATGCACACACTAATGCTCGCTAACACCAAAATACCAATTTGTCTGACCAGGACGGCATACAATCAGCCTAAAACGCTTGAATCCTGTCATATTCACAGCAACGCAAATAGAAGTGCAAGAGTAGGCAGAATTGGATGCCAATGGGTGAATTTTACGAAATTCTTTGTTGGTATTGAGCGTTTTAAATATGCTTCTTAGGTATTGCCACAATAATCAATTCACTCCCCTCATTCAACTTCTCCATTTATCATTCCGTGTGTTGTCTAATCGCTTTCAAGACCACAAAAAAATCGTAAGCATTTTCTCTATCAATGAACCGGCAGGGCGTTCCTAGGAAGCACCAAGAATGGCAACTAGAAACGAGCATGAGCACGAGCTTCTAGGTTCAGACCAGGAGGATATTACTCTTGCAGAGCTAGTTCCTTCATGCCCTCCATCACCCGTTGTTGATCATGAAATGGGCTCGGAGCATGCAGATGATATAGACGACACTGTTTTGCACGAAACAACGCCCGCACTAAATGATCCCCATAAAACGAATCTAGTGAACAACTCGGCTACGCATCCTCTTAAACAGAGACAGAGAGTAGTAGAAAGGCCCGGTTTCAGTCCCATATATAGGGTTTGGGCGCTTGAAATTGCCTCCATTGGAATCAGTACATTACTTCTTGTCGGTACGTATGAACTCAAACATATTTCACACTCTTCTGGGGGTAAGGGTAGTTATTGAACAACTGTAGCGATCATCGTGGTTCTTGCTCGGTTCGACGGCAACAGCTTGCCAGAATGGCCACTAGCAGTTACACTCAACACCCTCATCGCCCTCTTGGTCACTGTTGCCAAAGCAGCATTCATGGCCCCAGTATCCGTGGCTATAAGCCAGGGCCAGTGGGGCTGGTTCTTGCAAGAGAGACCGCTTTACGATTTTCACGTTTTCGACCAGGCGAGCAGGGGTCCCTGGGGCTCTCTCGTGTTTCTGAAACGGATTCATGTTAGGCACTTCACAAGCATTGGAGCCTTTCTAATGGTTGTGAGCATCCTATCGTCTCCCCTTACTCAATTTGCAATTAGCTACCCAGTGAGAGCTGTGGCCGTTGCAGGGGAAGCCAATGTTGGGATCACTCGATCCATTTTCGCCTCGTGGTATAGATTAGACCTTGTCATCTATAACGCGATATATGCAGCAACAGCATTGGATACCACTGACTTTTCGAGTCCCATTGAGCCGCAGGGGGCTTCATGCTCCACTGGAAATTGCACATTTGAGAACTATCACTCGCTTGGTGTTTGCCTGAAAAGAGCCAATATCTCTTCACTTTTACGTGTCGAACGACTCGAAGATAATAATTCAACAGGGTTACCACTTTATCAAAACTCCACACAATATCCCTCGTTTTTACTCCCTAAAGGTGGTGAAATTTGGAAGGCCTCTCTTCCCGGTGGCCCAGCTCTGGTCGACCAAAATGCTTTCTCGTTAATCACAGATCATATAAATGGGAGTAAAAGTATTGGTTTCCAAGACAATGAGGATTTACTACGAACAAGGGTCGCATCCATAGTGCTGATCTATGGAAAGCCAATCATGCACAAAAGTCCATGGGAGGACGGGCTCAACGACGACTACGATATAACTCTCAAAATGGCGATGGATTCAACGGATGGAATTCAGTACGAGGCTTTGGAATTTTTGTTCCACGTTTGTGTGCAATCGTATCAAACGATTGTACAGTCGGGCAAGGAAACTACTCATCTCATAGAATCTAGTACCCGGCCACTTGACAAAGAACCTGGGCCATTCCTAGATTTGAACTGCACCTCTATACTGGATGCATTGTCCAGAACTTGTTTGTTCAATGAGCTACGATGGAATGACACAATGTATCTGGAGGCCCCTTTACCTAGAGAAAAGGGCCAAGACGCTTCTATCAGCGACGAAAGATTCGGGATCGATTACTCTCCATTGGAAGCCACTGCCATAACACTTATAGCTGCACTCCAAGGCCATCTGGCTGTGTCCTATAACCCGTCGAGTTCAGAAGATCCTATCATAGTGAACAACGGAGGTACTTTTGCATATCATCTCTTCCTCAATGCCATCTTCTCGCCCGATGCATTGAGAAGCACCTCTGAGCGTGATAACCGTATTTTGAACATGTTCACGAACGTTGCCACACTCATGTCACAACGGTCAGTTGAAATACATCTGCCAGTCGTATCTAACTGAGTGAGCCATGAGCTAACTGCAAAGTAAAATCCCAGAATGCGAGCCACCCACTCGAATAGATCTCGTGAAAATAATGCGAATTTCACAGGCCAGGCTTGGAGAGAGGAATCTTACGTGCGAATCAATTGGGGTTGGGTGTCATTTTTGACTGTTGAGACAGCGCTTGCCGCTGGATTTCTAGCCATCACCATAAAATCACAATCGTCACAGTGGCGATCTCGTAAAACGGGGGGGCCTCTAATCTATGAGGACGCCAAGGATTCTTCACTAGCTTTACTTGTCGCTCTCAGGCCTCGAGCTAGAGAGTTGATGGGCGAGGGGCTCCGTCCTGTTGATGAGCTGAAGATCAATGCTCAGAATCTCGAGGTCAAACTTGACGGGAATGGGGTCATTCTTGCTGAAAGTGGTTAACGCTAGTTTTTGTCCGTTGAGATGTATTTGACGGAGAAATTAGCTCTTGACGTTTGAATTCTTTCAGGACGAAAGACATAACGATGTTCTTTTTTTAGTTTGCTCAACTGATGATTCCTTCTTTTATTCTTCTTATGGCAATTTAACTCGTTTCTAACATTCTCGTCTGTTCCAAACCCCCGTTCATCGCTCAAGGTTGACCTTCATTTACATGAGATATTTTCAGTCGACTTGGACCGGCTCTCCTAGGCCCTCGAACTATAATTAAGAAGTATTTTACGCTCTAGCTTATACTTTGTAAGCTAGTAATAGATTTGATTTTAAAGACAGAGTATTCTTATTAAACCAAGGCTACTTATAACTTTAGGTGTAATTACTTAAATTACTTGGCATATGCGTTACTTGTTACTTGCTTCTATGGTCAAAGAAATCCGCCCTTCCCCTTCCCTTTAGTTTGAATTATTAAACACTCCCTCACCGGATGGCGACTGCTGAATACATTGGTGCATTCTTTATTATGGGTCAGTCAGCCAGCCTACATTCTGCATGTAAGGATGACCTGTTTTTTTGCACCAACCGCGCATATAAAGGGCACCAACGGAAGAATCTACGTGGCCTTAGCGACCATCTCAGCCCATTATTCTTGCGTCTTGGTCTCAATCTTCTACGAGCCCAGCATTGAATCATTCTCCGTACATTGGGTGTCAATCATACCACGTACAGAAGTCAACCCACACCCAGACATTCTCACCAGAATACCCATGGGTCCCACGGTAGCGGAGAGATGCTTCGCCGAGAAGTTCGTCGCCCCGCACTGGCTTCCTGGGGGTCAGGCATTTTGGTACCGTCGGCAAATAAGCGATGACAAGTACAGATTCATCTACGTTGAGATTCAAAGCAAGAATATTCGCCCTGCCTTTGATCACGAGGCTTTGGCCGTTGCACTGGCAGAGCATGTGCAGAAACAGATCAAAATCGACCCGGAGGCACTCCCCTTTTCATGGATTGAACTTGAGGATTCCCACGTCCGTTTTCGCTTCGGAGAGCAGATCTGGCACTTCGGGTCTGGCAAAGGTCTATCCAAGTGTTCAGGAACATTCACGCAGGGGAACCTGACACTCATGCGCAGGCAGGAGCCTTCTGCTGATACTGCAGCCAGTAGGCCTGTTACGGTCACCTTCATTAATAATACAAGGTCCCGTTTATTTCTGAACGATGTCAACCATAAGGGATCAGTGAAGCCCCACACATCCATTTCCCAAGGCAAGACGCTGTTTGAGAAAACTTACTCTGGGGTTTCTTGGAGGCTTGAAGATGCGGTGTCTCGTCAATTGCGCGGGGTTTACCGTGTACCAGACAAAGTGCACGATACTGTCATCGTCGACGAGGTGGATGTTGATGAGTACTTGGGCAAAGAAGGAGAAAACCCCATCGGTGCTCTACTTGGGAAGGGTGATGTGGCCCCAGCGCAGGAGCATCAAGACGATGGCGGCTTTGTTCAGCTGAGCGAAGAGGACATAAACACCACCCCTCAGATTTCGGTTCGGGATGGGAAATTATGGCTCCGGGATGAACAAGGAATCGAGTCCCAGCTCATCGAGGCAAATTCTTCTGAGGAGTCTCACTGTAGCGACGAGATACTCTATCTATGTCCCAACAAAGCCTTCGCAGTTGCATGGTGTTTTCAACAATGAATCACGACAACGGAATATTAGGTCAAGTTCTACCCTCATACCCAATCTCACCCCAAACTTCTAGAGGAAAACCGAATATTTCGTGGGGATTGCCCCAGGGTTGATCAACCCCGCCTCTTCAGTCTTGCCTTGAAGCAGGAGATTGAAATAGCTAATAAGGACTTATTCTCAAACCATTACCAGCTGTCTCACCTAGGCTGGGCTGACGATGGGTCAGAATATAGGTTCTTGTATCATGGGCGAGGTCATAAGACCTTTCGAATCTTCGGTATTACCTAGGTTAGTTAGATGCTTTGGAGAGTTAGTGTGGATGACGGATGGTAGCGGTAAGCATCGAAAGCACATGTCGAGATGAACTGCAGGGATAGAAGCCACTTTCCCCTGACAGCCCTATGAAGTCTGCTGGAGGCTTCTCGAAACAGTAGCTCGCCGGTGCGGTGGTGGACGACAGTCAAGAACCGACCACGGGATTATAATCCATGCCAGCACCATTTGGCGATCCCGAAACCCGCCTTACGAGAGCCGGCTGACATTTTTATCTCTTTGCGGCCTAGTCTCCCAACTAATTAAAGTTAACCGGGGCTCTGAGGCCCAATGAGGCAAAAGCTCTGGACTCGTCGTCAAGTCCCTGGTCTTTGGTCTGGGCTGACCGTTTTGCCCCAAATAGGCCCCCTCTCGCCCGTCTCCCTGCGACTCCGTCGTCGACACATCTCTCCAGATCCGAATTGCATTTTACCATGGAGGCAACGCAGGACGATATTCGCGAGCGCAAGGAGCGCAAGAAAGTACAGAACCGGCTCAACCAGAGAGCGCGCAGTGGGTCTTGACATGCATCACGGCAAGCATCAATTCAATCAATTACTAATCGCCGATTGGGGGGGGAGGACAGGATCTCGCATCAAGGAGGACAAGACGGACAAGAAGGCCGACCGCCCGTACGAGGTGGACCGCTGGCGGCTGCACTATAGCAACGGCGAGGCCACGGAGAAGCAGCAGCTCGTCGTCCGCAAGGCCAGGCCGGACGCTGCTGACGATGATGATGAGCCTCAAGCGCGAAGGGGCATCGCGCCGGCGTCGACCATCTTCGGGCCCTTCGTGGACCCCGTGGACATGAGCGTGTGCATCTGCTCGGCGCGCGCGGCCATCATCAAGACGTACTCGGCCAGCGTGTCGGCGGACCAGCTGCTCGAGCTGATCCAGTTCAACGTCTTCCGCGCCCTCGTGGCCAACAAGTACTCCATGTCGGGCAAGGCCCAGCACTACCGCGAGCCCGCGCGCGACGACGGGCCGCTCGTGCCGTACCTGGAGCAGACGTACCCGGGCAACGCCGTCTTCGTGCCCCTGTCGGCGGGGGAGCTGCCTGTCTCGCTGCTGCCGACGCAGCTGCAGATCACGGTGCAGCACGCGACGTGGATCGACCTGCTCCCGTTCCCGCGGATGCGCGACAACCTCATCCGGGCACAGCACCAGTTCGACCACGCCGAGCTTGTCAACGACGTGATCGGGCAGCTCATCGACCTCTCCCGGTTCTTCCGGCCCCAGCTCCTCGACAAGGGGTCGCGGTCATCGTCCGGGGGGGAGGGTTCACCAGAGGAGGCGCAGGAGGACGAGGCGACGGCGCCTCCGCGGGGTGGGTTCATCGTGTACGGCGCACCGCACCGGGTGGAGAGCTGGGAGGTGACGCCCGAGTTTGTGTGGAAATGGGGATGGACGCTGATGGGGTGCCAGGAGCTGATGCAGTCGACGAACCGGTGGAGGCGCAGTCGCGGGGAGTCAGCGCTGCCGATGATCATCACTCGGCCGTGGCACAACAACAGCCTCGGACTGGCTGGGGTGAGTGCGTGAGGAGGAGGGTTGGAGTATGTCACTTTGGGATATGGGTTATTGGGTATTGTGGAGCATGGCATGGTATGGGATGGTCTGGATTCTGGAATGGGTAAATTGTAATGATCGCTTTGTATATGTCTATCTACATTGATGTTTTGATTCCTTCAGTCCTACTGAGTGAACTGGGAGCCCGCAAACGAGACATCAAAGTTGCCATTGGGCGGGATGTGCTGGTGTTGGTAATGGTATTGAGATGATTGTGTGCCAAAGCCGGTGGCGTCCCGCGATGATCCTTGGGTGGCAGCATTGCTGACCGGGTAAGTGCTGAGGAAGATGGATGTTAGGTTCAGTGTTACATGGGGATAATTGGTAAAGCTGGTAATGAGACTTACGTAGTATATGTGGTGGCGCCTTGTTGCTGGGGATTGCTCCGGCGGACGGGTGCTGGTTGGCTCATTGTGGATGAGTCTGTGTGTGTGTGCGTCTGTTTGTATGTGTACTTGTCTGTGTATATGTGTCTGTCTGTCTCTCTCTATGTGTGCTTGTGTTCGTGTACCTTGTTGTAAGTAGGTAAGGTAGTATAGGCTCAAGAAGCAATGTAATCGGATACGGTATGAGAGTATGAGAGCAAGCTACGGTGTACGCTGATGATTGAACGAGATAAGATGGCCGCATGCTTGGATACAGATGGGATCCCTCGAATATATAGCAATGAGGCTGCCCATCTTGAGAGAGAGCAGCATTTGGCGATGGCATCAATCACAATCAATGTTTGCGCCCGGCGCAGATGTGTCCGCACTCGTGTGCGGCGCGGGCAATGCAACCAAGCACACAGCACAAGCGAGAGAGCAGCTGCCGTGTGCACATGTCGCATGGATTCAGGAACGGCCTGTGTTTCAGATCTCCCCTACCGGTTCTTCTCTTGGCCTTCTGCTGCATTGCATCTCACTGGCGACGCGTGTGCCCTCCCGTGATGCTGCTGCTGCACTTCCGCTTACATGTACCCGTACTCGTATCATTGGAACTGCCGCCAAGGGGTCTCTAGGATTCCAATATAGCGTCATCATGGCATCTTTCGGGCGCCTTGGCTCTGGTCCGAGACCCCTGGCGGGCCGGCCATGGAGCCAATTGCGAGGCCATGGATGGCCCTGGTTCGTCGCCCGGCACTCCTTGCATTGAGCATCACCACCAATAGCCCGAGTGCCAGTCTGACGGGTGTCTGTCTGTATGTGCATGTGCATGCGACGCAAGATTGTCGAGTGTCAATGGCTGCCTAAAGCCCTCCCTGAGGCAACCACCATGCATATGCTGGCAAATGCGACATCACGCCAGATCTACCTCTAGACGCCGAGTTCTTAAGATAGGCCTGCCTCGCGTCTGTTTATTAATAACAGTCGTTCCAGTGTGGTGGTACAACCGCCACCGGGACTGGAGCCGTCTGCTAATCCACTTCGTATTAGATGATCGCGTGTGTTCCAGGCCTTTGGTCGAGTAGGTCCCGGCACACTCGATGAGATCCCGCGCCATGTTAATTATAGGCTGCTGCCCTGGCTATCCGTGCCATTGACTTTGATGGTCCCGTCATCATGCACAGCTGCAGGTTCATGACGTACGCGGGATAAGCCAGCCCGTCAGCCCTGGGCTTACTCTTCCCCTTGGCCGCCTTACCAACAGCTTCCAACAGCCAGACAATGTATCCAAACAGGGGGAGCAGATGAGAGCTGAACCGCTGATTCTTCCCCAAACAAGTCTAGCTCGCACATTCGGGCACTCTTCTTCCCCAGAGACGGCATCTTCTGGCGTGGAGGGTCACGGACTGGTGGTGAGCACGATGGTGCGCACGACTCGAAAGACGCCTTGCAGGCCTGGGAGCCATCCATTGTACTCTGCTCTGTTGAGCTCCCATTCTCTCTCTTCATTCCTGAAATCCAAGGTCGTCTTTTGTATTGCCAATCCTGTTAGTTCATATGCCCGGAAATAAGCGTCTCCCGCACAATGGAGAGCCATCACCACTCCCCCCGCCAAAACGACCGCCTCTGGCACATGCTGCCCCATGAGTTCGTCAACGACACCTTCTTCGACCACAAGCCTGCCTGGCAATGCCGCCTCGACAAGGACCATCTCGCTCCTCCCGAAACATCGGAGCTCACCCGCAATGGATCCATCAGGTCGACCGTAAGCCTCGACAGCTGCGACTCGGGGTACAGCACCATCCCGCCACTGTCCCCCGTCGGCGACCTGGCCCAGCCGCCATGGAGCGTCGATGCGTTCATGGCCGATTACGAGCATGCCCAGCAGCCGCGTCCGACCTCGCCGGCCTTTGACTCCTGCAGCGTCACCACCGAGGTTGCTCCCGGCCACATGGAAAAGCCTAGGTTGGAGCGCCGGCTGCACACCAAGATTCGCAGGGGGTGCTCCAGCTGCAAGATGAGACACGTCAAGGCAGGTGTTCCTCCATTCCATATCGCATGTATGATACTGACAGTCGAGAAAATAGTGTCAAGAAACACAGCCATCGTGTGAGAACTGCGTCAAGAGGGGCGTAGAGTGCGAGTATCCTTCTCTCCCTCGCATCGTCCGCCAAGAGAGCGGCTTGTCGAGTCTGATCGCCCCGACCGAGTGCTCGGAACCCGGGAGTTCGTTTACGGTTGCCTCCGCGCAGTCTCTGGACAGCGGCATTGAGATCAACGACCTGGTCGGGGAGTGGGAGAGCTTCGTCCAAGACCACTTCCCTGAAGACTGCCCAGAGCCTGGTGGTGAGAGGAATAATTTTCGGTGGTCTGTCAGTTCGCGATCGCCCGAAAGACCCCTCGATCATCACGCCGAGGACGAGCAGCATGATGGAGAGATCCACGAATCTTTGATCACCAGCCAGGTAGAGGCTTCTGCAGAGCCTACCCTTCCTCCCCCAGTCCCCGAGGATCTAGAAGATACTACTCTTGATGCTCGGCTTCGCGACACAGACGCTTATTATGCAGAGCCTACCCAGGAGCTGCGCAGCATAATGGCCACCGTGGACCCTTGTTCATCAGGCGAGTCTTCTCTCGTCTCGACCCGCGTCCCCTCGCCGTGGCAGGAAGCAGCCACTCTCGTCATGAGCGAACAGCACAGGATCAACGAGCACCTCTCCAGGTCCCTGGAATGGATCCTCAGCAGGAATGAAGACGACGACGAATCTGCCCCCGAGTCGAATCCAGAGTCGTTACCCAGCTCGGCCCCCCCAGACGTGCCATCCTCACTGCCAACCTTGGCTGAGTTATCCGCGGACGGTGGGAAGAAGCGTGTGCTTGATGCGCTCAATGTCCATGTCCCTGAAGGCGACCACCAAAATTCAAAGAGGCGCAAAACTGACGTCGTCCCAACAACCGACTTCGCGGTTGATGAGTCTGCCCCATCCGATGATTCTGGCCCATCGTCCTCTCACCAAGCTTCCAGCCAGTCCTCCTCCATGAACAGAACATCTTCCAGGCGTAACACAGGTGCGAGCCGAACGCGGCGCATCAGCAACGAGGGACCAGGTCGAAGTGACGAGGATGAGGCGAATAATCGTCCACCGCCGCCAGGGCAACCGATATCACCGCCGTACGATTCTCTACGGCAGTCCAAGCGGCCGAGGTATGCCTGCCCGTACAACAAATGGGATCCCATCGGGTGTCAGCTATGCTGTATGCCCAGCCGGAAGAACCCAGAGGGAGGGGCAGAGGGTTTCTCAAGGGTCAAGTAAGTCAAAAGAAATACGGAATTTTCGATAGAGTTCAACTAATCGTTTCAAGATCCCACATCTTTCGAAACCATGACATCACGGTGCGATGCCAGAAGTGCTGGGCCTCGTTTCCCACCAAGTCGGAGACGCTCCAAGACCACGTCCGCAAGAACGGGTGCATGCGCAAGGCGTCGCCGACCAAGTATTGGATGACCGAGGACCAGCGGCGGCAGGTACGCGGCCAGCGCTTCGTGAGCGGTGGAGAGGAGAACTGGTATCACCTATTCCGGATTCTCCTCCCCGAGGCTCAGTTGCAGGATGAGCTTGGAGGCTACCGTTTCACCCCTTGTACGTTGGCATCGAGCGACCACCTACTCGTTCCCTTCCGTCACTGACAATATCTCCAGATTATGTGCCACTCTCCGAGAGCAGGACACCGTCGAACTTGTCTGGCCCTGCGTCTCAGGTAGCTGGCATTCCGCTCCCGATGTCAGGGATGCAGACGCCCAGCGGCCATGTATTCAACAACGCTTCTCTGTATGCGGTATCTTTATCATTTTCGTTTCACGTCTCTAACTTTTTCGACGACATAGTTCACATCTACCCAACATGCTCCCAATGGGAGACCTGCCCGCAGTATTAGACGACACATGGTCCCAGATCCCCGCGTACATGTACGACGCCGACATCGCCGTCATCGACGACCCTCACATTCCACCGCCCAGCCAGCCCAACGAGGACGTCAGCACCTCGTCCGTAGATCTCTACCCAACGCCCCGGACCCGGCGGCACTCGGACGAGTCCGGCGAGTCCGGCTCGGGCCACGTCTTCGGCCGCCACAGCAGGACCAGCAGCGGCAACAACGAGAGGCGGCCGGCCGTGCACGCGCCCCAGGACGCGTCCTCTGCGTTCCTCCGGCTGGACAACGAGCGGCTGCGGCGGAGCGTGGCGCAGGTGCGGGGGGAGAGGGACGACATGCGGCGGCGGATGGAGGCGGCGAATGGCCGGATCGACTGCCTGGATCAGCTGCTCGAGGAGGCGCTGTACGAGGAGGGGAAGTCGTCCAAGCTGTGCTCGAAGCTCTTTGAGCTGAGCAAGATGCTCGTGGACCTGAGGAAGGAGTTGGGATAGATCTTGTACGTGATTAATACGGTCCGGTAGTCTTCATGAGCTGGACTCTTTGATTGCTGCTGGGCCCTTGATGAGTAACTTAATGATAATAAGAATCGTTTACTTCGGTAGTCGAAATAAAATTTTCTAATCCAAAGGTGTTCCCTCTTACCACCTCATTCAGACCGAGCATCATTTAGAGGGGAAGCTCCCCATGATCTTGACTCCACTAACTTAGATCCTGGGGCAAGATACTTGGAGGTCATCGAGTGTATCTCATGTTTTAATGACATGTAGGTAGCGGCATGAATTTATTTGAGTCATAGAGATCATCGCTAGTTAATCTAGTCCTCCACACTTTTTGCTCTTTATGATGACTGGAGGAAGTGTAAAAAAAAAAAAAACGTCGTACTGCTTGCGCCTGCAACTACCTGAACCAGTAATCCCTTCACGGCCTGGTGCTTGGAGCAGTTTATCAGAAACCTCAAAAAATGGCAGCTGGGCGAGTACAGTGGTCGGCTGATTGTCGACATTGCGACACCGCCATCATCCCATCCTTTTCCCAACCAAACCTGAAAAACATTCATTATACCAGTAGCACACTGCAAAAATGTTAGCATAATTATACGTTTCTTGCAGGCACTGGGGAGCACTCACGCATTGACAGTTCCATCGTTCTCGGGATTATCTAGAATAGCGGTCAGCACGAAAAGGTCAATGGGTATTAGGAAGAAAGTGACGACATACTAGTAATCTGGGCGTAGCGACCGAACACAACCTTTCCAGAAGTAGTCGTCATGCCCAATTCGCTTGTGTTGACCTCAATGATACATCCCTTCGACAGGACACCAAGACGAGTGTACAGAGGGTCGGAGGGATGCTTCTTGACAGAAATGATGGGGGCCTTGATCGTGATTCCCAGCTCTGGGTGGCTGACATGCGCCGTCTTGTATCTCAGTCCAGAGGGTCTGATGAATCGCTCCTGCTTGGGGTTTTGTCGAGTGAACCCCTCTCCCACGAACGTCGGCTTCGTAATCATTCTCTTCCAGCTCTTCCTCTGTGTTTTGCCGGTCTTGACGACACGGAACATTTCCTCCTCGGAGATACCACGCACTTTAGGGAGAGGCACGGAGAATCGAGCAGCCTTCTCGGCTCGGCGTTGCTTAATAGCGCTTGAGAGACCCTTGGCTGTCTGAGCATTGCCGTCACGGTCGAGCAGGTAGGCCGGAACTGCATCCTTGGGCGCCTCGGATTCTCCCTGCAGCTTGATGTCGCGCTCCTCGAAAGCCTTGATCTTCTTCTTCATCTGGATCTTCTCGACTCGTCGCTTCTCCTGTCTCAACTTGGCCGCGAGACCTCGCAGATTCTGTGCATCTTTGGATTCCTTGTGGCCCTGGCGAGCCTGGCGCTTGCGTACTCGCTCCTCCTGGTCGAGCCTGTTCCAATGCGTTAGTCCTGCACGTCCAAACGAAATCGCAGGGTCGGTGACTTACCTTCGACCGTGGAGGCGGCGCCATCTTTCCATGTACTCATTCTGAGGCATCTTGTCGTTTGGGCTCTGTCCCTGGTGATCTGGTTGAAGCGGAAAAAAGAGCCCAGAATAGTGTGTATGTATTCTGATAAGCGATAAGTTGAAATTTTTACTGATGCGCATCAACGATTTTCCGACTCCGGACCAGCTCCTCCACAACCTCCCAGGCTCACTCAACCCCCACTTTGAATGTAGCTCACCCACTCTTCATTCAATCTCATCAGTGAGTGGGAAAAAGTAATATGAGCATAGCATCATGAAAATGTAGACATTGAGTTGCGCAGAGCGACATCCAACAGCTTCCGTCCCCAGTGTCCGACTTCTCAATGGTATCAATTGGGAAGCGTGTATTTGAATTGCTTGCGTGCAGAAATTGTCATACCTTCGATATTATTCCCGCCTGAAACTTTTGCCACTGAATGCATCCTTCATTTTGCTTGCTATTTGATCATAGCTCAACGCACACATGGAGCTTACAATATGTCTAGGCGGATATCCCGTGAGATGAAATGAAATGAGCACGTTTGTCCTTTTCAAGATTCACTTCCCGCCGAGCAACCGGTGGCAGTCTCGCCAAGCCCACCCTGTTGACTAAGAGGATGCGCCTAGACGTTGGCGCTGATGCTGTAGTCGCTCTCCAAATATATACCTTTCATTCTGACTCCTTTCTTGGTCTCATGTACTATTAAAGACCTTATGTAATTCAAGCCAGCGAGATATTATAAGCAATAATAAAAATAAAAAAAAACATCTGATCTCAAGAAACAGGGATTGGCTTAGCAACAATAATAGACAACAACTTGACCAAATCGGGCCAGGCATCCGCTGTTTTGACACCCTTTTCGAAATCGACAATGCGAGACATTCGAATGTCAATTGAAGGCTTTGGTTTGACAGTTAAGTCAACTACCCCTTGCACTACACGGCAACTCCTCCAAGATGCCGAAACTATTGTGACCTAACGGAAGAGCTCGATTAGTGGTTGCTCATGCATGGATGTAAAGGAGGGTACAATAGAGCGTACTGGAATGATGAAGGGTAAGTCGTCCCTTTCGAGGGCGCCATTGGCAAAGACGAATGCCAAACCCAGGATTGCGACAAGCTCACTCTTTGATAAGATGCCATCTTTAAGCGGATTCCGATCCGAAACAAATGATGCGTTGTGTGGGAAACGAGGGTCGAGAGCAGGAGGTTCCTTCTCCTTGCAATATCTCAGGATGACTCCATGCACATACCAGTCACTGTGCTCAACGCCCTGAAGAAAGGTATTCCTGTTCCTATAAATGTGTGCTTTTAGCAGGTGACCTATTGTTATGGTAAGGAGGCTGAAGGAGAAGGTTACGTACGGGAACATTTCCCAGCGGGTGAAATGATCCAAAATATTGGGATGTAACATCCCCAAGAGGTTATCACTAAGATAGAATTGAAGAGTATGGAAAAGACAATCTGCCTCTTTGTGATTGTGGTTGAGGCGAAAGTCAGGATTGTGGACAAAGTTGGCTAGATCACTGTCCACAGTCTTGGTGCCCGTCTGGGTGATCCACTTCTCCATTTGTTCGTGAGGAATGGGCTCAAGCACAGCGGCTCTTCCATCGGTAACTTTGCCGGAGGTTAGGCTCAGGCCCGCGATGGTGATCCCAAATGTTTGCAGCGTCTCTTTGTCAAGGTAAGGTTGGGGCAGGTTGTAGGCGGGGCCGAGATAATTTATCTTGAAGGTGGCAAGAACTGAAGGCATGGCCGCACGATCATGACGGGCTTGAGCCCTTGGGGAGGGTTCAGCGCGATGTCCGTGACGACCAAGGTAGTGGCGGCGGTCCATGGTAGAACTGGTGGGTGGTTGAGAGTCTGGTTGTGAGGAGAGAGGCAGAGAGTCTGGTACGAGCTGCATTGTGAAATGAGCGCGTGCGCTGGGTGTTTTGTTATGGTGTGTTACTTCCTTGTCTCTTGACTATTGATACTTGATGAAAGGCCTAGGAAGGTGCAGCAGGAAGCGCGCGCGTATGTGATGATGATACTAGTACGTGGATTGAGCGGTGATGATCAAGGGTACAGTATGTATTAGCGTCTACAAGTTGGTTGCTTAGCCTTGGCTAATGGGAGGTCACTGGAGCAACGGAGGCCGCGTCTTGGGCCAATCGGGCAGTCGCTGGGCCTGCTAAAATCGCGAGAAATGCATAGCTTATCCTTTCCTATCCGATCCGCCCAATCTAGGATAACTACTCTCTCGATCAGGGGTTCCTTCTTCAAATTCACTATTCCAATAATAAGCCAGTGTCCTCAGCTACCTCGCTCATTTTCCTCAGACATTGCTTAGCATGTATCTCAATGTTTTCTATTCCACATTGCTTCAGCTCTTCAAGTCGCTGAACCCAGAATCTCCAGCGCGCAGGACTATACCCCAGTGGGATAGAGCCATCAAGGCTAGCTTTACTAGCTAGCTCCCCTAGACTAGATAGCTGGGGGAAGCTGGCATAGTCAACTTTGTCAGTAGTCGATCCATTGCTAGCAAGGAGAGCAAGGCCGATATTAGCACACTCAATCGTTTGCGCCAATGTCTGCAAGCGGTCCTCAAATGACTGCATCCTTGTGACATCGTCGCTATTAACCGTTGTTGTAAGTGGCTGAGGGGTCTCCAGAGCCTCTCGAAACAGTGACAGTATGCAGATAGCAGGTCCATCGAAGATTCCAACAGAGACTAATCTCCCGACGAAGGTAGCCAAGTTGAAGGAGAACTCGGCGCCATAGTTGGGTTGATGCAAGCGTTGCACAAACTCATCGATAAGAGTAACAGCAAACAGGGGCAGCTCGGGCCAGAATGTGCGACCATCTGAGAAGGTGATTGGTTGATCTGCGTCATGGGTACTGAGTGTCTGCGAAGGGCCATCTCTTTGCGAGGGGCGTTGAAGTGGTCCAGATGCTTTGAGGGCTGCAAGAGCAACAACAACAGTATTTGGTTCTGAAGTGCGACCCCAAATGTGCTTGCCTGCCATAATGCATGCATACCATACATCGGATAGGCGGAGCTCGATATTTGTCAAGGAACATTGACTGGTAGCATAGTCCCTGGTGGCAAAATGGAGATGATGAGAGATGATTGGTCCAAGGCGGCAGAAGTTGGCTTCATTATTATCAGTGAACTCAACTTCCTCATCAATACTATCCCTAAAGATCTTGGACCACTCAGCCCAGCCAGGCTTTTCATCAGCAGGGAGATCTGACATGGTGAATATTGTATATAGAGATGTGATAATGAAGCAGGAAGCTGTTGAACGAGGAGGAGTGAAAACGCTGGGTATTCAGGCAGAAGCGGCATGTTTATTAACATCCCAGGCATCGCCCGGCTTAACGGAAAGCAGTTGGGCGTCGCACTCAAGTCTTCTACGCGCCAGGAGCCAATGTTACCTTCTTGCTCCACAGCTGCATGAATACCTATAAATAATAATGGGGGGATTCATGCCGTATTCGTTTCTCATAATATCTCCTCATGTTGGTTGGTTTCTGCCAGTATGGGTCTCTGTGTTATTCACATGAAGCGTTAGCCTCAGCCCGTTGAGGGAGTGGATCTCCCGCTACAGGGTTTGTGGGTGTGGCACCACAAACCTGAAATACTTCTAATTGGTAGGGCTTTTTGAGACATCCATTAAGTCTTCACGCTGTATTCAGGTTATGATCAGCTAAGGTAGGTACGGGTACATGTCGAATAAACGTCACAGAGTAGGGTTTCGACATAGGTAAGCGGCCACAGGACACCACCTACACAAGTAGTCCAAGCCAACAAGTACCGTGCGTGTGTGTGGGTCTGGAACTTAAGTCACGGGTTGGCGCGTCTTACCAACGGCATATCAGGGCTTCTTCGTCGGGCAGTGCCGCATCCATGCCATGGTATGATCGGCCCTGCTCCACTTGACCTTGCCCTGTATCATGTGTGTATGTTTAGGTCTGGAAAATGAGCCGGTTTAGCGAGTCTTACCAACAGCATATCAAGGTTTCATTGGGCAGTGCCATATCCATGCCATGGCATGATCGGCCCTGCTCCACTTGATCTTGCCCTCGTATCATATGCGCGTATGTAGGCCGGGTGAGTGAGTCTTACCAACAGCATATCAGGGTTTCATCGGGTAGTGCCATTCATACCAAAGTACGATCGGCCCTGCTCCAGTTAATCTTGTCCTCATATCATGTGCGCGCATGTAGGTCTGGAAGTTGAGCCGGGTTAGTGAGTCTTACCAACGGCATACCAGAGTTTCATCGTCCGGTAGTGCCATATCCACGCCATGATACGTTCGGCCCTCCCCCAACTAACCTTGGCCGTTGATGGAAGATCATGATCTTGCTACACAGCGCATTCAAGAGAACGGGAGCGGTCATAGTCTGAATTTTCACGGAGAGTATGTAAGTGACATGGTGCCATATTGCTGGCTTTTTTTGTCGGTAACTTCGTAGGTTTTATCAAGTATTTATCAAACCCTGGGAAGTCCCTAGGAAGTCCTCGAAGTGCTACTAGGGGGGCATAAGGACCAGCCAACAATGCAAGCTGACCAACAATGCAAGCTGGATCCCAATCCCTTGATTTCATACAAGGGCTAATACTCATGTTATTTCAGGTCGCGGGTCAAGGGAACAGCCATAGGTATATAACCTGACTTCTGCTCGATTATAGAATTTTCTCTTTCTTCTTCTTCTTTACCGAACCAGAATAATACAATACAACGTCTTTAAAAATATATCCTCAGCCTATCACAATGAAGTCCAATCCTCTTCTCCTTCTTTTGGCTCAAGGATTCGCCGCTGTCGCTGTCAAGAGGACTGGCAATACCATGTCATCCAAGACTGATCCAACGCCTAAGGTTATTTGGGGTGTAAGTTATACAGGCCTACAGCTATCCCCTTGATATTAAAATTGATGAGCTTAGGAAGACGTATTAATACATATATCATATTAGAGCTGCAGTAATGACATGTGCACCTATGATTACTGGACCAGTGCTGGCACTCGGCATAATAAAAAAAAGGATGATATGCCTCTGTGGCGGTCGGTGACTAACACCAAGAAGTGTCCAGGTGATACAAAGGTAAGTGGCTTTTTGAATGTAATGAAGTCGTTTAAGATGTTCTGACGAAATGGGCTGCAGTGCAAAAGTATTGATTGTCTGGCAACGAAGGCACATGAGGTGAGCTGCAACGTCGCCGGCAAGAACAAGCGTAATGTTGGAGGCAAGAACAAGCGTAATGCTGGAGGCAAGAAGAAGCGCAATATTGGCCGCGAGAGGAAGCACCAGCTCAGAAACCGAATTTAGCTATAGGCTAATCAGATATCGGTCAACGGAAGCTGGAGGTTCTTCGTGGAAATACATATATAGGTCTCACAAGTGCGAAATCAGGGATTAGTTGTTGTAGGCGCCAATGTCTCTAAACCCAAAATAAGGTTATATAGATACCCCTGGATAGACTACCCCTCCTAATTTTAACACTGTAGCAATTATATATATATCACTCAACAGCTGACAGGCAGGTCAAGCCAGTACGAATTGACTGTCGCAGCTGCTGACAGCTAGGCTGGCTATATATTAATTCCTCGTCTCGTCTGGGTGCAGTTGCGTGGCCACCCTCCCCCTTCGGATTAGCTACCTATCTCCACCCGTAGTATGGCTTGATAGTATTACTAGAGTTAACTGTGGCCGATATCGCATTTTCTATTAATATGTGATATGCCTAGCAGTATATAAGAAGCACTCACGAGGGCACAACTAAGTCGTGTAGTTTGAAGCTATCGCAACAGCCCAAACAGGGCTAATTCGTTCGAATTCAGCGTTTTCTTTAAATAGCAACCATTCGTAGAAAGCAGTGCAGTGGGAAGGTTGAAGATATTATACTCGACATCTCTAAAGATAGCTTCACGCTCTTCCGGAGTAATATTGGGGAGAGAGCGGACAATCACGTTCTGGTGATAAGGAGTACGAGGGGATGCGGAAGCCATTTTGGAGTTTGTAGCAGTCGGGTTTAAATAGAAATTGTCTTTTCTTATACCCTGCTTTATATCTATTTACCACAGCCTCTAGTTCTACACGGCTCTAGAGGCACTTTATATACGTAGACTTAGCATGTCCAACATCTTATAACTCCATTTATATTATTACTACATACAAGTTGCTCACTTTACGTTTAGAGGGTCTACGGAAGTCGATATACTACGCCAAGGAATATTATACACGGCAATACTTTGAGAGCGAAATGATCTCAGAGGGACTAGGCTAGAGCCGATTACGATATAGCCGAGGCACTCGCAAGGATAGTCGATAAGACACTACATCATAATTACTTAAACTTTCTTCTATCATTGCTATTATCACAGTTTGCTCTAGCAAGTCTAGAAGCAGATATATTATTATTCTGCCTACCCTTCCTATATTACTCCAGGGTATTAGTTCCGAATAGTTCCTATTATAGTATTTAGTGACATCGCCATCCCTAGATAGGGCCTAACACATCATAAGTGCCTCCTTATACAGCAGCGGTCTAACTCCTATACTACTATTTAACCAACTTCTAGGAGCATATCTAATATAGATATCGTGTCATATAGCTAATTTAGGCCATATCAGTGCTATATCTATCCTAATAAGGCTAGGATATAGGGCGTCAGGACCCCAGTCTATTATGATCGTGTCAGGAGTGCTCGGACTAAGGTAGTGCTAGAGTATCATGCATTTAGGAGTAACACAGGCTATCAGGCTTCTTTAAAGGCGCCTTGCTATCCGAAAAGGAAACCCGGTAGGCAGGGCAAGGCTCAGGCGTCGCTGTAAGTTATCAAGCCTATAATTGCCCCTGTTCCGTTGCCCCCAACCCCTTTCCTCGCGATAAAGCATCGCTCACCAGCCTCGTCTATATATTAGCTATATACCCTGCAGGCTCACGAACAGCTTTAATACCCTACTAAGACAAGTGAGATATCCTCCCCGAATCCCTAAGATATGACCCCTAAGGAGATAATGCTCTTTGCTATCTCCCAGGTTATCCAACCCAGTAAATTAATACTACAGGCTTTCTTGGCCGCGGCTATCACGCTCTTTATCGCTACAGCAGTATTTATTACCATCCGGCTCTAGTCTAACTTCAAGTATATTAAGATTCAGATGGATGATTATATATACTTACCAGTAGGCACTTAACAGTAACGATAATGCCTAATTATCTGAAAGATATAGTTTAACTGCTGACCAGCTTAGACCTATATATAGTCGCCCTTATTTTTTTATTCTAGAATACTACTATATTCTACGTATTAATATTAGGTCAACCACGTTTAAATCAAGGACGAGATTACGAGCATGCAATACTAATAACTTCAAATAGTACTAAACTATAGATATAACTTAAATAAATTCCTATATTAAGCTATTATAAATAATTTATATTATTAGTAATAATTATATTTAATTATTTTATTTATAATTAATATATACTTATAGATATTATTTTAGAGTTTAATTTAATTATTCTATTTAGCTATTACTTTATAAATAATAAGCTATTAAGAGCTTATACTTAATATCTATTTATATTATAAATAATTACTAAAACTTAAAAGTAAATATTATTTCTTTATTTAATATTAATTTATTAAGTAATCTATAGTAATTAATTATATATTATAAGAATTAATATATAAGGTTTTCTATAAAGCTTATTTTTTTATATAAAATAAAATATTTATATTTTATAAGTTTATTAATAACTATTAAGATATTATTATATATTACTTTAGTTATTAATTCTTAAAATAATAATAATTTAATAATATAATTAAAAAATATTAATTACTATAGTTATTTTAATATTAAGACTAGTTTAAATTCTTTATAAAGTTTATATTTTATAAACTTAATTTATATATAAGTATTATATTTTAAAACTATAATTTATATTTCTCTTTATAAATCTAAATAATTATAATATTATTTAATTTTATTAAATATTTTCTTAACTTCTTAATATTTTAAGAGTAAGTACTTATAGATTTCTTTAATAAGTACTATTTTAGCTTTTTATTATAACTTCTTTAAATTAGAAATAATCTCTATTTAGACTTTAATATATACTATTTCCTTAAGTATTACTTTTAAGGTTTTTTATATTAAGTATTTATTATTATTTACTATAAATAGGGAAAAGACTTATTATTCTTCTCTCTTTATGTTTAATATATCTCTTATAAAAACTCCATACCCCTAAAGACTATATAATCCTTCCTAGTAATATAGGAGTATAATCCCTTATTATAAATAAAGGCCTCTTAAATAAGTTATATAGTTATATATAGACCTACCTTAAGATTAAAGTAATAAGAGTATTATACTCTTATTATAGATTTAATAAGTTAATTAGGAGTAATATATTTCTAATACTTTATAAATATTATATATATATATTTACTTCTTAAATAGAAATACTTTCTTAAATAATTATTAATATAATTACTATTACTTTTATTAAAACTAACTCCTTAGTACTTATATATTAATAATAACTTATATAATACCTAAATAACTTAATTATACTACTTAAAATAATACTTTAATTAATTTAACCTTAATTTATCTTAAACCTTATTTAGTATAAGTTAATTAATTATTATATATTAATAACTCTTATTTAATTAATTACTTTATTTTAATTATTATATAATAATAAAAAAGATATTATAACTTTTATTATATTTATTAATAATACTTTAATAGAACTTACTACTTAAGAAATAATATAAAATCTTATACTTTAAATTAATTAACTTAAAAAGGGAAAGAAGAGAGATTAAGGAGAAGTTATTTAATTAATTCCTTTAAGACCTTTCTTTAAGGATATTAAGAAGCTAAAAGGGTTTAAACTCTAGCTTTAAGCTTATTTTAAGTTCTTTTTAATAAGACTTAAAAGTAAAGAAGAATAAGTTAAGTATATAGGAATATACTTTATTAATACTATAGGATAATAGTTTTAAGTTTACTTAAAGGATTAATATAATAATAAAGTTAAGCTAAGAAATAAAGATTAGGAAATTATTAATATTTTTATTAATTATAATAACTTTATTATAGTAATTACTCTTATATTTAATATAGTAAATAAGGAATAATAAGTTATTAAAGATTTTAAGGATTTTAAGTAAATAAAATTTATATTAAAATATATTATTAAGTTTAAAGAAATTATAACTTAATTAAATTAAAATAATAAGCCCTTTAAGGTAGTATTTTATAATAGCTTAAAAGAAAAAGTAAAAGATTAACTTTATAAACTTAAAGAATTAAATAATTTATTTAAGTATATAGTAAATATAATAAGGATTAATAATTATTTATATAAATAAAAATAATAAAAAGGAAATAAATATAATAATTAAAACTATATTAAGTTTATAAATAAACTTAATTAGGGAATATAATAAATCCCTTTATTATTTACTAAGTCTAAGGTATATATAGGCTTTATAAAGTTAAGAATTATAAAAAAAAGGAAATACTATAATTATAGAGAAATAAAGTATATATCCCCTTAATACTTAAAACTTAAGAAGTAATATAATTAAAAGCTTATTAAAAAAGATAAGAGATAATTAAGAATAATTAAAAAAACTAAGAATTAGATCTTAAGAATAATTTAATAAATAACTTAAGAAGGAATATTTATAAATATTATAATTCCTAAATTTTCTATAATACTTATATTTATCTTTATTAAAATATTAAAAGAATAAAAATAATAAGAAGATAGTATAATTAAAGAAAATTAATAATAAATTAAAGAAGCCTTTTAAAATATAAAAAAGAAATATAAAAAAGGTAATATTAACTTAAAGTATAGCTCTTTAACTAAATATAAATTAGTATTTTAATATTATAATAAGTTTATTAAATATATATTAAAAGAGAAGAAATACTATTTATAAGTAAGAAATATAATATAAGTAGAATATAAGGAAGTTTATATATATTATAAGCTAAAAATTAAATAATAAAACCTATTTACTATAATAGTATTTATAATCTATAGATAAAAGATAATAAATATTATTTAATATTTAAATAGCTCCTTTAAGTTATTAAGCTATTAAAAGAGTATCCTTAAAATTAATTACTATATAGAATTATAGATAATATATTATAATATCTTCTATATAATTTATTAATAATAGAAAATAAAGAATAATACTTTTCCTTAACTTAATAGAAAAATACTCTTTAAGTATATTAATAAATAAATACTTTACTTTATAAATAAATTACTTAATATTAATTAATATTCTATCTTTAAGAAAGACCTAAAGAGATACTTTAGAGAATATAAATTTAAAGAGTTATTAATTAAGTTATATTAAAAATAATAATATAAAATCTATAAGAAGGATAAAATTAATTTATAGTATAAGTAAAAGGCTTAAGAAGATTAAGTAGCTTATAACTATAAAGGGTATATTAAATAATATAGAAATTAAGAATACTTAAATTATTAATATATAAAGTAATTAATACTTAACTTAATAAGAGAAGGAAATAATAATATATAGTATTATTAACTAAAGATAAAATTAATAAGGAATAAAAAAATACCTTTATAAATAAAAGGGAATAAACTATAAGTTACTTCTAAGGAGGAAAGATATCTTTAAAGAAATAAGATAAAATTAGCTAATAATTAAGAAAGTTCTAAAAGTATATCTTAAGATATATAAATATACTTAAGATACTTAAGGAACTTTTAAAATAAGTACTTAAGTATAATAATAAGTATAATAAACTTAAAGAATAAGTTAATTAAATAAAAAATAATAAGAACTTTCTATAATAAAGCTATAGAATAATAATATAATAAGTTAAAAAACCTTAAAAGTAATAAAAATTAAAAGCTTTATTAATATTATAATTAATATTAAGATTATAAGAAAAATATTTATAGTTTTAATAAACTATAAAGTATAAAGAGATTATATCTTATTAATAATAATTAATTAACTTTATTTACTATAAGGAAAGAAGAAAAAGCCTTATATAATATTAAATATTAAAGGAATATAGTTTAAGTATAATAATAAATTATTAATTTAAAAACTAATTATTTTATAATTAAAATTTAAGGAAAGAAATTCTATATTACTTATAATATAATATTATTAAGTACTTATAATATTATATTAGGATTACTTTAGCTAAGAGATATAAACTTATTAATTAATTAATTTACTAATTATATAAAGTAAAGAGATACTCTTAAGAATTAATATTAAGATTAATAAAAATTAAAATTTTATTAAATATTAAAAGAATTTAATAAAACTTTAATAATTAAAAGTACTATTATAAAAAATAAGGATAATAATTTATAATAATAAGTAGATATAATAGATTTTATCTTAATAGTACTATAACTTAGTATAATAAAGAAAATATCTTATTAGGAATTATAATATATAATAAAAATACTAGCTTAAATATAAAAATAAAAAATAAAATATATATTTAATTTTAAAACTTAGTATTAAAAGGATAAAGAGAAATAATAATAGAAACTCTATAAAAAGGTAAACTTTATAAATATTAAAAAGAAATATAATAAAATAAACTTTATAGATTAAGTATAAATAATTAACCTTTAGAAAAAAGAGTATAATATAAAAAACTATTTATAGAATAAAAAAGCCTATAGTAAATAAGTAATAAAAGTAATAATAAGAGATATATAAATAAATTATATTTCTTAAGAGTATTATACTTATAAGAAGCTATTTAAAGAGACTCTTAAAACTAATCTATTAAAATATAGCTAATAGAACTATAAAATTACTATTATTAAAGGAGGGGAATTAGCCTTTTATAAACTATATAACCTTATAGAACTTTAGTTATAAATACTTTATAAATACCTAAATAATATATTAACTAAAAGCTATATATATATATTAACTTTATCTATAAAATACCTTATAATATTTATATTAAAGAAAAATAAGAAGTTATAATTTATTATAAATTATTAATAGCTTAATAAGATTATATATAAAGATAAGATACCTTTACTATTAATTATAGAACTTAGAGATTAATTATAAAGTAAATAATAATTTATTATATTAAATCTTAAAGGAGCTTATAACTTAATATAAGTTAAGGAAGAAGATAAATAGAAAATAGCTTTTAAGATAAAGTTTAATTTATATAAATATCTTATAATACCCTTTAGATTAATAAATATATTTATAATATTTTAATAAATAATTAATTAAGTACTTTAAAAGTACTTTAATATCTTTATAGTTATTTACTTTAATAATATCCTTATATTTTCTAATAACCTAGAAACTTATAAGAGATATATATATAAAATCTTAAAGAAGTTAAAAAAGGTAAACCTTTTAATAGAACTTAAGAAGAGCTATTTCTATATATAAGAAATTAACTTCTTAAAATATACTATTTAATTAAATAAAATCTAAATAAAGAAAGGTAAAATTATTATAGTTAAGAACTAAGAAATATTAAATATTATTAAAGAAGTATAAGCTTTTCTTAAATTTACTAATTATTATTATAATTTATTAAAGATTATAGAAAGAT